>CM022298.1:601693056-602293056 GCA_011799875.1 Thinopyrum elongatum
GGCAGATGAATAGTGCACACATGTCGGATATTAAATCCCAGATTAATTCTAAAAATAACTAAAATGACTTAGATGCATAATTAGGCAACCCTGCACTGCATCATAGCATCACACGCACCGTATTGCATTTGTTTGCATTATGTTTACCTGTTTCTTCCCCCTCTTCTCTCTCGGTTGACCCCGACGTTGACGTAGCTCCCGAGGCAGACGCAGCTCAGGAGTACGACTACGTCCCCGACGATACCACTGAAGACCTTGCCCTTGCCCCCGAGCAAACAGGCAAGCACCCCCATTTTGAGCATGCCTATATCGCCTACTCTCTTCTCTCTTATGCTTGCATTAGAACTGCTACTGTTACTGTTTTCCTATATCTGCTGCATAGCCTGATTATTGTACCCTGCCTTGTTACCTTTCTGGTTATCCGAGACTGCTTAGTATAGGCTGGGTAGAGACACGACAGAGACCCCCACTTGATCCCGACTGCCCTGCTGGATATCAGAAGACCCGATCATCGGGATTGAAGACTAGACCCTGGCACCGCACATCACTTCCCCCTTAGTTGTCGACACTGCTGGGTTACCGTCGAGTGCCGAGGGTGATACCTCATCAAAACTTCTGATGTTAACCTTGTAGGTTAGTTACTCGGTCGTGGTAAGCGAGGGTGATTCCTCCTACGCCACCCCCGATAACGACGTCGTCGCGCAACTCCTCAAGTGTGGACCTCGAGGGTGATTCCTCCTTCGTTCACCTTGATGATAACATCAGGTGGGGTTCCATCGAGGGTGATTCCTCAGGGCCCCCCTGCTGTCAGACACACAGGTACTGTTGATGAGTTGAATTGCACTAAACCATGATACTAAAGATGGGTCGGCCCTGAGGGGTACCCGCGCGAGCTTAGTGCGAAATGATGTGGAGTCGGGTTGACCTGGATGGTGCCCGCGAGATAACTACGAGGTGTGGCCGGGCATTCTTAGCCCTTGCCGCAAGTCCTCGAGACGGGGCGACGGGGTCACATCGATCGTGAGTCTCTGCTCGTTTCCGCGCGCTCCTAATCCACTACGGTTTGGATATTTGATCCGAGGGGCCTCTGGCCCGATAGCACTAACCATCACGTGGGCATAGTATGGGCGTTCTGCGTCGTATACATCAGCCGAAGCTTGTTTTACGTCAGTAAGGAGCGGCACACGCCGAGCTGGACTGGTAACGCAACCGCGCTTGTATAAGGGGTTGCTAGGTCTGCTCTCGGTGGCCCCGTAACATGCAGGAGTTCCCGGGGCGATGGCCCAAGACCCCTGGGGGCATAGGTTTAGTCCGGCATGCTGACCTCTCTTATAAGCCTAGGTCGGGTTGCGGCGTGTTGCTTAGCCGAGGCCGGGCATGACCCAGTAAAGTGTGTCCGGCCGGAGTTAAGCGAGCGTGGTGGGTAAGTTGGTGCACCCCTGCAGGGAAGAAACTTCTATCGATAGCCTGTCCTACGGTAACGGACACTCGGAGTTGTATCCCGATCGGTACAACTAGAACATGTGATGAGAACTGGATAGTACGGCTCTGGGATTGCTTTCTCGCAGGGAGTCGAGAAAGGATCTCAGGTCGAAGTTGATGATACTACTACTACTACTATACATTATGTTCATCTGATCTCTTCTATTGCTGCAAGACTGTTGAAGATTGTTTAAGATGCTAGTCTTCGATAGGACTAGGCTTCCCCCTCTATTCTGGCATTTCTGCAGCCCAGTCCACATATACAGCCATTCCTTTGACAATGATGCATATGTAGTGTAGATCCTTGCTTGCTGAGTACTTCGGATGAGTACTCACATTTGCTTTATTTTCTTTTTCCCCCATATTCCATTTGATGCCAACAGACGACGGAGCCCCTGAGTCAGACGCCCCAGCCGACGACCAGTACTACTACCCGCCTGGCGAGTACTACTACTACGAGGAGCCGTTCGACGACCAGGAGTAGGATCGGAGGGTCCAGGGCAGGAGGCCTACGCCTTTCGATCGTAGTATTTTATTTTACCCCGCCTCTGTGAAGGCTTATCTCTCTCTCTCTCTGTAATATATCTGTACTCAGATATCTGATGCTTCCGCTGACGCTTGTATGCCATCGAGCTATGTATTCGAGCCCTCGAGGCCCTGGCTTGTAATATAAAGCTTGTATGACTTTATTTATGTTTTAGAGTTGTGTTGTGGTATCTTCAAGTGAGTCCTTAGGCTTGATCGTGCGCATTTGCGTGTATGATTAGTGCACGATTAAGCCGGGGTCATCACAGGTTGGTATCAGAGCCGACTGCCTCTAGGTATCCCCCTTCCCAATTCCTTGGCCGAAGTTGAGTCTAGTGGTTCAAAAACTATTTTACTAACTTGGCTGTGTGGCTTATGGGCCCACGTCGCCAACTGGGTGGAATTAGGATCTTTTATTCCTCGTCTTTACTCTGGGACTCTAATCTCTCATCTATTCGGGTTTAATAAAATTTACTAACACCGACATTTAGGTTCTCGTTAATTCTATCCACCCGGAGAGCTGGATTCAGTACGATTTCCCTGACGTTGATCTGATTAGTCTGATAATCATTTTCCTTTCCATTGTTTTGTTTAACCTTTCCTTCCAAGATCGGTTATATTTCTCATTGTCTTATGACAACCCTGAACCTCTCTGTTTCAGATGGATCGACTGTTTCCACCGCGGCCTACGACCCAGCTTGTGCGTCGCACTTGGGCTCGTGACGCCCCTGGATTTCCAGCTGTTCTGATCGCCCTCCTGAGTAGACTGGGTTACCGCTGGTATCCCGAGTACATGGTCTATGAGGTTTACCGCGAGTTCAACCAGGAACAGTACTATGCTGAAGTTCGGATTTATGATCAGCAGAACAACTCAGACACCGAGCTACACCTTTTTCACGGAATAGGCGTGACGATTGAGATGGCAGTACATGATGCCGCCTACTCTGCTGTCGCACGTCTCCGAGGAGAGCACAATGCTAACTTGGATGATACTGTGTTTCGGTACATTCCGTATGCACCTGTTGGAGATGCTACTGGATTTTACACAACTATCTGTGCCCCGTACGAGTCTCGACGCTACGACCCGCAGATTCTAATTCAGTGCACTCTGGCTCTGGATCGCACTGTTCGGGCTCTGGCCGTCGAGTTGTTCGCCACTCGAGCACGCTACTACGAGGCAATGACACAGTTGCTACCAGCTGTTCGTGCAGGGATACATCCGGAGGATATTCTTTACCCACGCAGGACCGAGATGCCGCCAGGTATTGATTGGCCTGCAGTGGGAGGTCACACGCCTGCACGTGTACCTCTTCTTACAGTTCGAGACCGGGTTCTGCATCAGAGTGCACATGGAGCACAGGATCCTGCCGCGACGAACATTCGTCGCCCGCACTTGCAGTTACCCCATTTCAGTGGTTTTCTCCGACGCTGATGTAGCCTTTGCTATGTCACGTTGTGTACTTCCTTACCGCGTGCCTGCGTGCCGCCTAGTGTGTCTCTAGATTTTCAATTTGCGCCGTTATGCTGCCCGATTTTAACCGACTGTGTATGGATCTGTACGTCTTAATGACTACTTTAAGCATCTATTGCACTCTTTCAATAATGTCGAGTTACCTCATGTTTATTGTTAAACACTTGCATAAGCTGTCGCTGAAATACCCCTGTTGGAATAGCAGGATGGCTGACAACAACCCGCCACCGCCGCCACCACCTGATTACATGGCAGCGATGATGCAACAATTTGAACTCAACCGCCAGTTTATGACGGGGATTATGCAGCAATTCCCTCGTCCTGATGCTAATCAGCAGCAACCATCCATTACCTTGCCAGAGTTCATGAGGCTCAGTCCATCATTTTTCCGCAACACAGTCAACCCACTAGATGCAGATGACTGGCTGCGTGACATCTCTCATGAGATGGAGTCTGCTGGTGTCGCCGAAGTTAACTATGTCACTTTTGCGACTTATCTTCTGAAGGGTCCAGCAGCTCAGTGGTGGGCCACTCACCGACAAACTCTGCCGCCTGGTACTGTCATCACTTGGGCAGAGTTCAAGATTGCTTTCCATGCACGCTACATTCCTCTAGCTGTCATAGCTAGGAAGAAGGCTGAGTTCCGTAGCCTTGTCCAAGGAAACAAGACTGTGGAAGTCTATCAGCGCGAGTTTCTAGACTTATCTCGCTACGCTGAAGAGGACATTCCTACTGATGAACGCAGATAGGAGAAGTTTCATGAAGGACTGCACCATGACATTCAGTTAGCCCTTCTTGTTCAAGATTACCCTGATTTCGCCACCTTGGTGAATAAGGCTATTATGGTCGAGACTGGACTGAAGAAGCATAAAGAAGCGTCCAGACGCACCCGGGAGTCGGGCTCATCTTCGGGCTCGTCTTCCCAGAAGCGACGCATCTGGTTCCCTCAAGGCATGTTCCGTTCAGCAGCCCCTGTGAACAGGCCCTCTTATGCTACACCACGCCTGCCACCTCCATCACCGAGACAACCTCTGCCAGCTCCAGCACCTCGAGCTCCAGCACCTCGTCCTGACAGCGGACTATGCTTCAAGTGTGGCAAGCCAGGTCACCATGCTAGAGATTGCTCTCAGAATCAGAATCAACTGGCTCTTCCTTCTGCTGGCCGTGGTATTCCTCAACAGCGCAACTATAATGCCAGATCTCCTTATGGTCGTGGGCAGAGTTACCACATCAACATGTCTGAAGCTCCAGATCAACCAGATACTGTGATGGGTACACTTCTCGTTAATTCAGTACCTGCATCCATTTTATTTGATTCAGGAGCATCGCATTCCTTCATGTCAGAACATTTTGCACGCATGCATGACATTAAATGCGAATACATGAACACACCCTTATTGGTACACACTCCCACGGGTGGTTGCCGAACCTCTGCGGTTAGCTATAATGTTCCCGTTGAAATCGAAGGGTTGGAGTTCAGTGCGTCTCCCATTATTCTGAAATCATCCAAGATTGACCTTATTCTGGGAATGGATTGGTTGAAGGCCCATTATGCCTCAATCAATTGCGCCACCAAAGTTGTTCACCTCTTGCACCCCTCGAATGAGATGGTGAATTACCATGCGCATATCACTCAGAACGCCGAGGCTCAAATTTATGCCTTGAATGCGTTGAATACTTCTCCGCTTGATGGGATCGAGAATATCCCAGTTGTCTGTGACTTCCCGGATGTCTTTCCAGAAGAACTTCCAGGAATACCCCCTGCTAGAGCTGTCGAGTTCGTCATCGACTTGAAGCCTGGCACCACTCCTATCGCAAAGCGTCCCTACAAGATGCCTCCGCACCACCTCATCGAGCTTAAGGAGGAAATTGATAAATCCTTGAGGAAGGGTTTCATTCGCCCCAGTTCCTCTGCATGGGGAGCACCGTCTCTTTTCGTCAAGAAGAAGGATGGAACGAATAGGTTGGTCCAAGATTATCGTCCTATCAACCAGGCAACCATTCAGAATAAATATCCACTTCCCCGGATCAACGATTTATATGACCAACTCGCAGGATCTTCGGTGTTTTCTAAACTCGACTTGAGGTTGGGTTATCACCAGATCCGTGTCCGCGAAGAGGATACTCCAAAGACTGCATTCATTACTCGTTATGGCTCTTACGAGTATACAGTCATGTCGTTTGGCTTAACAAACGTTCCAGCTACATTCTCCCGCCTAATGAATTACATATTCCTGGATTACCTCGACAAATTCGTCGTGGTATATCTGGATGATATTCTGGTTTATTCGAAGAACAAAGAAGAACATGCTGAGCACCTTCGCCTTGTTCTCGAGAGACTTCGAGAGCACCAATTATATGCCAAGTACTCTAAGTGCGAATTCTGGCTTTCTGAGGTAACCTACCTTGGACATGTCATCTCCAAGGATGGTATCGCAGTTAACCCAGAACGAGTTCAGTCTATTCTTGACTGGACCCCTCCGAAGAATGTCAAACAAGTCAGAAGTTTCCTCGGGCTTGCAAGTTATTGCCGTCGTTTCATCGAGAATTTCTCTAAGATTGCCAAGCCCCTGACTAATCTGCTCCACAATGGCGTTAAGTTTGAGAGGACAGACAAATGTCAGGAAAGCTTCCAGACCCTCAAGGACAAGCTGACTTCTGCTCCAGTCCTTGCTCCTCCAGACTCTCGCAAAGATTTTGTGATCTTCTGCGATGCCTCTCGCCAAGGACTAGGTTGTGTCCTAATGCAAGAGCGAAGAGTTATTGCTTATGCTTCGCGACAACTGCGACCACATGAAGAGAATTACCCAGTGCACGACCTCGAACTTGCTGCTGTTATTTATGCTTTGAAGCAGTGGCGTCATTACCTCCTTGGTAATCGGTGTGAGATTTACACCGATCATCAGAGCTTGAAGTACTTATTCACTCAACCGGAACTTAATCTTTGTCAGCAGCGTTGGTTGGAAACAATCACCGATTATGACTGTGGAATTTCATACACTCCCGGCAAAGCTAATGTGATGGCTGATGCTTTGAGCCGCAAGTCATACTGTAGTAACCTCATGGTAAGGCAAGCTCAACCCCAGCTGTATGAAGAATTGCGCAAGCTGAATCTCTGCATCATCCCGCAAGGTTCTCTTAATAACCTTGTGATACAGCCAGATCTTGAGAAAGCTGTCAAGATTGAGCAAGCCAAAGATGCTAAAATTGGTCTAATGAAGAAAGAGCTTCACCTTCAAAAGTACAGGGATTTCTCGATTGCTGAAGATGGAACCTTGTACTTCCAAGACCGCATTGTAGTACCTCGCTTTGAGCTGATGACTGACAAAGTCATGAAGGAGGCCCATGATACACCGCTATCTATCCATCCGGGTAGTACCAAGATGTATCGAGATCTTCATCAAAGGTACTGGTGGTCTAGAATGAAACAAGATATTGCTCGTTATGTTGCCGAGTGTGACGTTTGTCGTCGCATGAAGGCAGAACATCAGAAACCTGCTGGAATTCTGCAACCGCTCCCTATTCCTCTATGGAAGTGGGATAAAGTGCAAATGGACTTCATTACTGGTATTCCCAAGTCTCAGAAGGGTCATGATGCTATTCTTGTCGTCGTCGACCAACTTTCTAAGGTTGCACACTTTCTGCCAGTTAAGGAGACTATTACTGCTAGTCAGTTAGCAGAGCTATATATCTCCAGAATTGTTTCACTCCATGGTATTCCCAAGGAAATCAGTTCAGACCGTGGCAGCATTTTCACTGGCCATTTCTGGGAAAGTTTCCAGAAAACAATGGGAACTCATATTACCTGGAGTTCAGCTTATCATCCCCAATCCCAAGGTCAAGTTGAGCGCGTTAATCAAGTGCTTGAAGATATGCTTCGAGCCTGTGTTATATCCTTCGGTAAGAAATGGGAGGAATCTCTTCCGTATGCCGAGTTCTCTTATAACAACAGCTATCAAGCCAGCTTGAAAATGGCCCCCTTTGAGGTTCTTTATGGTCGTAAATGTCGAACCCCTCTGAATTGGTCAGAAACTGGGGAACGACCTCTTGTTGGACCGGACATTATTCAGCATGCCGAAGAACAAGTCCGAATTGTCCGGGAGAATCTCAAAGCAGCTCAAGACCGTCAGAAGAGTAATTATGATCGTAAGCGATGGGGTGTGATCTATCAACCTGGTGATCAAGCCTATCTTCGTGTCACTCCAATGAAGGGCACCCGTCGTTTCGGAATCAAGGGCAAGCTAGCTCCTCGCTATATTGGTCCTTTCCGCATCGTGGCTAGACGTGGACAGGTGGCATATCAATTGGAGTTGCCACCGCAATTCTCCCATATTCATGATGTCTTCCATGTGTCGCAACTCCGTAAGTGCTTCAAGGAATCCCCGCACCGTGCAGTGGATCATGAGATGCTCGAGCTACAAGATGATCTTTCCTATAAGGAGCATCCGATCCGCATCCTCGACGAAGCTGAACGTCGAACACGTCAGAAGACGACCAAGTTCCTAAAAGTGCAGTGGTCGAATCACACTGAAGATGAAGCCACTTGGGAACGCGAGGATCATCTTCGGGAAGAATATCCCGGACTCTTTCCTTCTACCTCCTAAATTCTCGGGACGAGAATTTCTTTTAGAGGAGGAGAACTTGTAACACCCCCTTGTAATAAGCTCTGTGACACTGTTAAAACTGCCAAGTCATGATCATTTGCAGTGCCAAGTCATATGGGTTAATGATCCAATTTAAATTCACATATGAAAATCAACTCAAATCCAAAAGTGAATTATAAAGTTGATCAAACACTGTTGGGAAAATGTTCATTAGATGGCAAATAATTCAGGAACATTTATAAAATCAATATCAAAATATTTGGAGTTGGACAAGTGACTCTAACTAGATGAAACAGCACCCAAATCAGCAATATTAATCCATTTAAAATCATTACAAATTCAAACGGCTTCCAATTCTGCCCAAACCACTTTTTGGTGAGAGCTAAAATGGCACTATAATATTTGGACCAAGTTCCATATTTTACAGAAATGCTAAAGTGGCCTAACTATTTTTGCAACAGAAAAGAAAAGAGAAAAGGAAAAGAAATAAAGGAAAAAAGGCTAAAACTGGACTGGACCAAGTGCACAGTGCACTGGCCCAGCCCAGCTGGCCCATCCCCTTCTCTCTCCCTCGCCGTGTCATCCTCTCTATGGACGAGCGCGCGCGCGCCGGCGAGACGCCGACAGCGCGACGCCGCGGTCGCCCGGGAGGATAAGGGCAAGCCCCAGTGCTTCCCCCCTGGTCGTTCTATCCACTCCCCCGTCCTCTCCCTTGCTCGCTCCGCCCTCGTGTTCCTCCTTCAGATCCATCGCCGCCCGAGCACCTCCATCGCCATGGCCTTGCCGTAGACGAGGCCACCACCGTGCTCGAGCTCAGCAAGCACGCCTGCGAGCTCCGTCACCCTCGGCTCCTTCATCTTCGACCTCGAGCAGGAGCGGGGAGGCTCTGCAGACACCACACGCCATCGCCCCCTTCTTCTCTGTCTCCGGCGGATCTCCGGCGACCTCGAGCGCTGCAGCTACTAAACCTCCCGCCGGCCTTACGTGCGTTCCGCGAGGTGAGCTGCTGCTTCTCCCGTGCCCTTTCTCGTCGCCGCTGGTAGGCCATAGCCACTGCTCCACTCGAGCCCGAACCCACTGCCGCGTGCGCTCGTCGCCGGCGTGGCCACGGTGACCTATTGGTCTAGTGCGTGCCACCGCTACCTCCACCGCATCGCGTAGGCGCCGTAGTTGTAGAGCGCTGGACTTTTCGGGCCCCACAACGTCGCACGCGAGATCGCCGAGCTTCGGCCTCTGCCACCTCTCGTCACCGGCGCCATTCCCGGCCAACTCCGGCGAGACCACCGCCTCCGTTCGACGCGCGAGCGAGCGCTCGTTCGAACGCACCCAACCCCAAGCCAAATGGTCCACGGACGGCGATTTCCGATGACGTCCATGCGTCGCCGCAGCGTTCTGTGGTCGCCGGTGTCGCTCCGGCGACGCGGCCGACGTGGCACTGGTGGGCCCCGCCCCAGAGTCGCTGCCAGTGGGCCCTGGGGGCCCCGTTGACTGGGTTGACCCAGTCAACTTTGCTGACTGGGCAGCCCCAGTCTATGACATGTGGGCCCCCCCTGCAAATTAAATCAAACTAAAACGTTTTAAAATTTAAAAACTAATTAGATTAACTAATAGGTCTATGACAGGTGGGTCCCACAACCCTAATTAATCTAAATAGATTAGTTTAAGTCTCTGTTAAAGAAACAGAGGCTGACATGTGGGTCCCACTGGACCCACATGTCAGGTTTGACCCTGGTCAACCACAGTTGACCTGCTGACGTCACTGTGACGCAATGCTGATGTCATAATTCATTTTCTGATAAATAAATAAATTCCAGAAATTCAAATAATCTTCAAAAATTCATATCTTTTAAACCGTAGCTCAGATCGAAAAAGTTAAAACATGAAACTTGCTCAGAACGACGAGCCGAGTCTGATCGTGCCGTTTGTTGCTCCATCGGAACCCCCTACGTAGAAGAACCCGTAACTCCGGACCCGAATCTGGTAGATGAATAGTGCACACACGTCGGATATTAAATCCCAGATTAATTCTAAAAATAACTAAAATGACTTAGATGCATAATTAGGCAACCCTGCACTGCATCATAGCATCACACGCACCGTATTGCATTTGTTTGCATTATGTTTACCTGTTTCTTCCCCCTCTTCTCTCTCGGTAGACCCCGACGTTGACGTAGCTCCCGAGGCAGACGCAGCTCAGGAGTACGACTACGTCCCCGACGATACCACTGAAGACCTTGCCCTTGCCCCCGAGCAAACAGGCAAGCACCCCCATTTTGAGCATGCCTATATCGCCTACTCTCTTCTCTCTTATGCTTGCATTAGAACTGCTACTGCTACTGTTTTCCTATATCTGCTGCATAGCCTGATTATTGTACCCTGCCTTGTTACCTTTCTGGTTATCCGAGACTGCTTAGTATAGGCTGGGTAGAGACACGACAAAGACCCCCACTTGATCCCGACTGCCCTGCTGGATATCAGAAGACCCGATCATCGGGATTGAAGACTAGACCCTGGCACCGCACATCACTTCCCCCTTAGTTGTCGACACTGCTGGGTTACCGTCGAGTGCCGAGGGTGATACCTCGTCAGCACTTCTGATGTTAACGTTGTAGGTTAGTTACTCGGTCGTGGTAAGCGAGGGTGATTCCTCCTACACCACCCCCGATAACGACGTCGTCGCGCAACTCCTCAAGTGTGGACCTCGAGGGTGATTCCTCCTTCGTTCACCTTGATGATAACATCAGGTGGGGTTCCATCGAGGGTGATTCCTCAGGGACCCCCTGGTGTCAGACACACAGGTACTGTTGATGAGTTGAATTGCACTAAACCATGATACTAAAGACGGGTCGGCCCTGAGGGGTACCCGCGCGAGCTTAGTGCGAAATGATGTGCAGTCGGGTTGACCTGGATGGTGCCCGCGAGATAACTACGAGGCGTGGCTGGGCATTCTTAGCCCTTGCCGCAAGTCCTCGAGACGGGGCGACGGGGTCACATCGATCGTGAGTCTCTGCTCGTTTCCGCGCACTCCTAATCCACTACGGTTTGGATATTTGATCCGAGGGGCCTCTGGCCCGATAGCACTAACCATCACGTGGGCATAGTATGGGCGTTCTGCGTCGTATACATCAGCCGAAGCTTGTTTGACGTCAGTAAGGAGCGGCGCACGCCGAGTTGGACTGGTAACGCAACCGGGCTTGTATAAGGGGTTGCTAGGTCTGCTCTCGGTGGCCCCGTAACATGCAGGAGTTCCCGGGGCGATGGCCCAAGACCCCTGGGGGCATAGGTTTAGTCCGGCGTGCTGACCTCTCTTATAAGCCTAGGTCGGGTTGCGGCGTGTTGCTTAGCCGAGGCCGGGCATGACCCAGTAAAGTGTGTCCGGCCGGAGTTAAGCGAGCGTGGTGGGTAAGTTGGTGCACCCCTGCAGGGAAGAAACTTCTATCGATAGCCTGTCCTATGGTAACGGACACTCGGAGTTGTATCCCGATCGGTACAACTAGAACATGTGATGAGAACTGGATAGTACGACTCTGGGATTGCTTTCTCGCAGGGAGTCGAGAAAGGATCTCAGGTCGAAGTTGATGATACTACTACTACTACTATAGATTATGTTCATCTGATCTCTTCTATTGCTGCAAGACTATTGAAGATTGTTGAAGATGCTAGTCTTCGATAGGACTAGGCTTCCCCCTCTATTCTGGCATTTCTGCAGCCCAATCCACATATACAGCCATTCCTTTGACAATGATGCATATGTAGTGTAGATCCTTGCTTGCTGAGTACTTCGGATGAGTACTCACGTTTGCTTTATTTTCTTTTCCCCCCATATTCCATTTGATGCCAACAGACGACGGAGCCCCTGAGTCAGACGCCCCAGCCGACGACCAGTACTACTACCCGCCTGGCGAGTACTACTACTACGAGGAGCCGTTCGACGACCAGGAGTAGGATCGGAGGGTCCAGGGCAAGAGGCCTACGCCTTTCGATCGTAGTATTTTATTTTACCCCGCCTCTGTGAAGGCTTATCTCTCTCTCTCTCTCTCTGTAATATATCTGTACTCAGATATCTGATGCTTCCGCTGACGCTTGTATGCCATCGAGCTATGTATTCGAGCCCTCGAGGCCCTGGCTTGTAATATAAAGCTTGTATGACTTTATTTATGTTTTAGAGTTGTGTTGTGGTATCTTCAAGTGAGTCCTTAGGCTTGATCGTGCGCATTTGCGTGTATGATTAGTGCACGATTAAGCCGGGGTCGTCACACCGGGGATGAAGTTAAGAAGAAGGTTTTCCCTTTATCTTTGAAGGGAAACGCATTGGCATGGTATAGGCTATGCGATGATATTGGATCTTGGAATTGGAATCGATTGAAATTGGAGTTTCACCAAAAAATTTATCCTATGCATCTAGTTCATCGTGACCGGAATTACATATATAATTTTTGGCCTCGTGAAGGAGAAATTATCGCTCTAGCTTGGGGGAGGCTTAAGTCAATGTTATATTCATGCCCCAATCATGAGCTCTCAAGAGAAATTATTATTCAGAATTTTTATGCTCGGCTTTCTCGTGATGATCAATCCATGCTTGATACTTCTTGTACTGGTTCCTTTATGAATAAGACCATTGAATTCCGGTGGGATCTTTTTAGAAAGAATTAAATGCAACTCTGAAGATTGGGAACTCGACGAAGGTAAAGAGTCAGGTATTAAGCTTAAGTATGATTGTGTTAAATCTTTTATGAATACCGATGCTTTTCAAAAGTTTAGCACTAAATGTGGACTTGACTCTGAGATAGTAGCCTCCTTTTGTGAATCATTTGCAACTCATGTTGATCTCCCCAAGGAGAAGTGGTTTAAATATCACCCACCTATTAAAAAGGAAATTAAAGAACCGGTACTAGCTAAAGAGGAAACTATTATTTGTAATGTTGATCCAGTTGTTCCTACTGCTTATATTGAGAAACCACCTTTCCCTGTTAGGATAAAGGAACATGCTAAAGTTTCAACTGTGGTCAACAAAAGTTATATTAGAACACCTAAACCTGATGAACAAATCAAAGTAGAACCCAGTGTTGCTATGGTTAAGGATCTCCTGGAAGAAAACATAGATGGGCATGTTATTTACTTCTGTAATGAAGCTACTAGAATTGTCAAACTTGATAAGTCAGATATTCGTAGACCCGTTGTTGGCATGCCCGTTGTCTCAGTTAAAATAGGAGATCACTATTATCATGGTTTATGTGACATAGGTGCTAGCGTGAGTGCTATTCCTTTACCTTATATCATGAAATTATGAATGACATAGCACCCGCTGAGATAGAAGACATAGATGTTACTATTAAACTTGCTAATAGAGACACCATATCACCAATTGGGATTGTTAGAGATGTTGAAGTCTTGTGTGGGAAAATAAAATACCCTACTGATTTTCTTGTTCTTGGTTCCCCACAAGATGATTTCTGTCCCATTATCTTCGGTAGACCTTTCTTGAACACCGTTAATGCTAAAATAGATTGTAAGAAACAAACTGTCGGTGTCAGTTTGGTGATGAGTCTCATGAGTTTAACTTTTCCAAGTTTAGTAGAAAACCTCATAAAAAAGAATTGCCTAGTAAGGATGAAACAATTGGTGTTGCTTCTATTGCTGTGCCTCCTACTGATCCTTTAGAACAATATCTGCTAGACCATGAAAATGATTTACATATGCATGAAAGAAATGAAATAGATGAGATTTTCTTTGAACAACGTCCTCTGCTTAAACACAATTTGCCTATTGAAACTCTAGGAGGTCCTCCTCCACCTAAAGGTGATCCTGTGTTTGAATTAAAACAATTACCAGACACTTTGAAATATGCTTATCTTGATCAGAAAAAGATATATCCTGTTATTATTAGTGCTAACCTTTCAGAACATGAAGAAGAAAGACTATTGAAAGTTCTAAGGAAGCACCGAGCTGCTATTGGATATACTCTTGATGATCTTAAGGGCATTAGTCCCACTCTATGTCAGCACAAAATTAATATGGAACCTGATGCTAAACCCGTTGTTGATCACCAACGTCGGTTAAATCCGAAGATGAAAGAAGTGGTAAGAATGGAAATATTAAAACTTCTGGAAGCAGGTATAATCTATCCTATAGCTGATAGTAGGTGGGTAAGTCCTGTTCATTGTGTCCCTAAGAAGGGAGGAATTACTGTTGTTCCTAATGATAAAAATGAACTCATCCCACAAAGAATTGTTACACGCTATAGAATGGTAATTGATTTTAGAAAATTAAACAAAGCAACTAGAAAAGATCATTACCCTTTGCCTTTTATTGATCAAATGCTAGAAAGATTGTCAAAGCACACACATTTTTGTTTCCTTGATGGATATTCTTGTTTTTCACAAATACCTGTTTCTCAACTTGATCAAGAAAAGACCAGTTTCACTTGTCCCTTTGGAACTTATGCTTATAGACATATGCCTTTTGGTTTATGCAATGCACCTGCTACCTTTCAAAGATGTATGACTGCTATATTCTCTGACTTTTGTGAAAAGATTGTTGAGGTTTTCATAGATGACCTTTCTGTTTATGGGAAGTCTTTTGATGATTGTTTAAGCAACCTTGATCGAGTTTTGCAGAGATGTGAGCAAACAAATCTTGTCTTGAATTGGGAGAAGTGCCACTTTATGGTTAATGAAGATATTGTTTTGGGCCATAAAATTTCTGAAAGAGGTATTGAGGTGGACAAAGCTAAGGTTGATGCAATTGAGAAAATGCCATGTCCTAAAGATATCAAAGGTATTCGTAGTTTCCTTGGTCATGCTGGTTTCTATAGGAGATTTATCAAAGACTTTTCTAAAATTTCTAGGCCTCTTACAAATCTTTTGCAAAAGGACACTCCTTTCGTTTTTTATGATGATTGTTTAGAAGCCTTCGAAACACTCAAGAAAGCCTTAATTACTGCACCTATTGTTCAACCACCTGATTGGAACTTGCCTTTTGAAATTATGTGTGATGCTAGTGATTATGCTGCTAGTGTTGTTCTAGGACAAAGAGTTGATAAGAAACTAAATGTTATCCATTATGCTACCAAAACTCTAGACAGTGCCCAACGAAATTATGCTACTACTGAAAAAGAATTCTTAGCAGTTGTGTTTGCTTGTGATAAATTTAGATCCTACGTTGTTGATTCTAAAGTGACTGTTCACACCGATCATGCTGCTATAAAATATCTTATGGAAAAGAAAGATGCTAAACCTAGACTCATTAGGTGGGTTCTCTTGCTACAAGAATTTGATTTGCATATTACTGATAGAAAAGGAGCAGAGAATCCCGTAGCTGATAACTTGTCTAGGCTTGAAAATGTCCTTGATGACCCACTACCTATTGATGATAGCTTTCTTGATGAGCAGTTAGCTGCAATAAATGTTTCTAATAACACTCCTTGGTATGCTCATTATGCTAATTACATTATTGCTAAATATTTACCACCTAGCTTTACATACCAACAAAAGAAAAAAATCTTCTATGATTTAAGACATTACTTTTGGGATGACCCACATCTTTATAAAGGAGTAGATGGTATTATTAGACGTTGTGTACCTAAGGATGAACAGGGACAAATCCTACGGAAATGTCACTCCGAAGCTTATGGAGGACATCATGCGGGAGACAGAACTGCTCATAAGGTATTGCAATCTAGTTTTTATTGGCCTACTCTCTTCAAGGATGCTCGTAAGTTCGTCTTATCTTGTGATCAATGTCAAAGAATAGGTAATGTCGGTAAGCGTCAAGAAATGCCTATGAATTATTCTCTTGCTGTTGAACCATTTGATGTTTGGGGATTTGATTTCATGGGACCTTTTCCTTCCTCTAATGGGTATACTCATATTTTGGTTGCTGTTGATTATGTTACTAAGTGGGTAGAAGCTATTCCAACTAGTATTGCTGATCACAACACCTCTATTAAAATGCTTAAGGAAGTTATTTTCCCAAGGTTTGGAGTCCCTAGATATTTAATGACTGATGGTGGTTCACACTTTATTCATGGTGCTTTCCGTAAACTGCTTGCCAAGTATGATGTTAACCATAGAATTGCATCACCCTATCATCCTCAGTCTAGTGGTCAAGTTGAACTTAGCAATAGAGAAATAAAATTAATTTTGCAAAAGACTGTCAATAGGTCCCGGAAGAATTGGTCTAAGAAATTAGATGATGCACTTTGGGCTTATAGAACAGCATATAAAAATCCTATGGGTATGTCTCCTTATAAAATGGTTTATGGAAAAGCTTGTCATTTGCCTCTTGAGTTAGAACATAAAGCATATTGGGCAATTAAAGAACTCAACTATGATTTCAAACTTGCCGGTGAAAAGAGGTTATTTGATATTAGCTCATTAGATGAATGGAGAACCCAAGCTTATGAAAATGCCAAGTTATTTAAATAAAAAGTTAAAAGATGGCATGATAAAAGAATCCAAAAGCGTGAGTTCAAAGTTGGAGAATATGTTCTTTTGTACAACTCTCGTTTCATATTCTTTGCAGGAAAACTCCTCTCCAAATGGGAAGGACCCTATGTTATCGAGGAGGTTTATCGGTCCGGAGCTATCAAAATAAATAATGCCGAAGGTACTAACCCGAAGGTTGTTAATGGGCAACGAATAAAACATTATATCTCAGGTACGCCCATTAATGTTGAAAGTAATATTATCCAAACTATGACACCGGAAGAACACATAAAAGAGTCCTTCCGGAACACTCCAGAATCATGAAAAAGAGGAGGTACGTGATACGGTAAGTAAACGGACTCCGAAAAATCCGCAAAAATATTTTTTGTCAGTTTTGGAATATTTAGAAAATTAGGAAAATAAGAAGCAACAAGGAAGGCACCCCTGGTGGGCACAAGACACCAGGGCGCGCCTGGCTTGCCAGGGGCGCCCAGGTGGGTTGTGCCCACCTCGGGTACCTTCCTAACTCCGTTTTTCTTCCGTTTGCTTGTTTCCCAAGATAAAAAAAATCTTTATATACCCCCCGAACCTATTGACCTCCGTATCGCGGAGAAATCTCCTGTTTTCTTTTCCTTGCTGTTTTCTCACAGATCTAATCCACCATGGCCGCTTCAAGCTCCTCCAAGGACAAGTTCTTCGAGAACGTCATCAACCCATATCTGTGGGAGGTGATGCAGCACCCTCAAGCTATCCAGATGCGTGAGGGGGTGCTCCACATTTGCGATGTGCGAGGCCCCAAGGGGACTGGATCCGTGGAGGCTAGGCTTGAAGCTGTGGAGCAGGACGTTTTCCGGTGCAAGGGGATGGTGGAACGTGGACTCAATGCCAATCACCTCATGATCGCGGACTACACCCGTGATCTCAAGGTGGAGGGAAAGTCCATGAAGGACATCGTCTTCTCCTTCAACGAGCAAATCAACTTCCTCCAGAGCCAGATCTACGACCTCCAAAACCAAGTCTTTGAATATGAGGCAAGGTTTAAAGGTATGAGTTTGGCTGCCTGTTGCAGGGCCCGTGAGACTCACTCCTCCTCTTATAATGGTGAGCCCCTGCCATGGAAACCCAAGGACAAGATCGCTTCTACTTCATCATCACCACCACCTCCTTCTTCATCACCAAAAGAAAATTGAGTATCGGGTATGGGCACTCCCCTTGGCTTCCGCCAAGCTTGGGGGAGGTGCCCCGGTATCGTATCACCCCCACTATCTTTTGCCTTTACTTTTCTTAGTTCGATCCATGGTTATCTTTTGCATAAGATGAATAAAAGTTTAGTTCAATCCTTTCTTTTTGAGAGCTTGCTTAGTAATCCATCCTTGTAATCGTGTGCGAGATATATAATAAAGTTTAGATTGAGTTTTTGCTTTCTTTACTTTCATGTTTCAATAAAGAGAAAGGAAATAAATGAAAAGATCATATGCTAATCCTATGGTAGGTGATAACACCACATAAGGAAAAGTATAAGTAGAAAATTTTATTAGAGATTGACAAACATAGCATTAGTCAATGATGCAACTCATGAAAGAATTAATAAGGGAAGAGAAGATTCACATATAAATACACTATCATGGAAATCTTTTGTGATTGTGAGCCCCCATCAAAATATTATATGCCAAAATTGTGGACGTTGGACAAGGAAGACAACTTAATGATTTATGTTTGATCATATTCACATAGAAGTTATATTGTCATAGATCCTTCAACATGTGGTGCTTGCCCCCATCTTTGCTAGCCAAAAATTCCGCACTAAGTAGAGATACTACTTGTGCATCCAAAAAACCCTTAAACCCAAATCTTATTTTCGAGAGTCCACCATATCTACCTATGGATTGAGTAAGATCCTTCAAGTAAGTTATCATCGGTGCAATAAGGCAATAAAAATTGCTTCTAAAAGTGTGAGATCATTTAGTGTAAGAGAAAATTGAGCGTTGTACGAACTAGTGATGGTGAAGAATAAAAGCGACAGACTGCATAATAAAGGTTGCCATCACAAGGGGCAATATAACATGATGTTCTTTTGCATGAAGGGGTTGAGCATACAAACAAATAAGCGCATGGCAACCTCTGCTTCCCTCTACGAAGGGCCTATCTTTTACTTTTATGTATTTACTTTTATGCAAGAGTCAAAGTTCTTCTCTCTTTTCCTTTTATTTTTCTCCTTTGGCAAGCATCATGTGGTGAGGAAAGATCTAGGCACATATGTTCAGTTGAATATGGGTAGCATGAGTTATTATTGTTGACATCACCCTTGAGGTGAATACGTTGGGAGGCGAAACTATAAGCCCCTATCTTTCTATGTGTCCGGTTGAAGCGTTTTGCTCATGTGTATGCGGTGAGTGTTAGCAATCATAGAAGACTATATGATGGTTGAGTATGTAGACTTGCCTAAAGGCTCCGATACGTGACCCTTCCTGAAAAGATGATGAATTGTAGTTGCAAAGTTGACTGAAAACATCCTTTGTTGGTTTCTAATAGAGTTTATGCTTTATACTTCGATTGTGTGATGAATTGTTACTTATTCATGAGAAGTCTATGATAAAAGTTCTATGTTAAAAGTTTTATGTTAAAGTTTGTTGCTGTTATAATAAAACTACATGATGCTTCTATGTCCGTATTTTGTTTTTATCGACACCTCTCTCTCTAAGCATGTGGACATGTTTTTCGATTTCGGTTTTCGCTTGAGGACAAGCGAGGTCTAAGCTTGGGGGAGTTGATACGTCCATTTTGCATCATGTTTTCCCACTGTTATTTACGATGTTTTTATGCATAATAATGCTTTTTGGAGTAATTTTAATGTCTTTTCTCTCATAATATGCAAGGTACACACAAAGAGGGAGAATTCCGGCAGCTGGAAATCTGGACCTGAAAAAGCTACGTCAGGCTACGTATTCTGCACAACTCCAAATGAGCTGAAACTTTACGGGGATTTTTTATGGAATAAATGAGAAATATTGGAGCCAATAAGTACCAGAGGGGACCCACCAGGTGGGCACAACCCACCTGGGCGCGCCAGGGAGCCTAGGCGCGCCCTGGTGGGTTGTGCTCCCGTCGGCCCACCTCCGGTGCCCATCTTCTGGTATATAAGTCATTTTGACCTAGAAAAAATCAAGAGAGGACTTGCGGGACGGAGCCCCACCGTCTCGAGGCGGAACTTGGGCAGGAGCACTTTTGCCCTCCGACGGAGCGATTCCGCCGGGGGAACTTCCCTCCTGGAGGGGGAAATCATCGTCATCATCATCAACAACAACTCTTCCATCTTGGGGAAGGCAATCTCCATCAACATCTTCAACAGCACCATCTCCTCTCAAAGCCTAGTTCATCTCTTGTGTTCAATCTTTGTACCGGAACTATAGATTGGTGCCTGTAGGTGACTAGTAGTGTTGATTACATCTTGTAGTTGATTACTATATGGTTTATTTGGTGGAAGATTATATGTTCAGATCCAATATGTTATTTAATACCCCTCTGATCGTGAGCATGATTATCATTTGTGAGTAGTTACTCTTGTTCTTGAGGTCACGGGAGAAATCATGTTGCAAGTAATCATGTGAACTTGATATGTGTTCGATATTTTGATAGTATGTGTGTTGTGATTCCCTTAGTGGTGTCATGTGAACATTGACTACATGACACTTCACCATATTTGGGCCTAAGGGAATGCATTGAGGAGTAGTTATTAGATGATGGGTTGCGAGAGTGACGGAAGCTTAAACCCTAGTTTATGTGCTATTCCGTAAGGGACCGATTGGATCCAAAAGTTTAATGCTATGGTTAGAATTTATTCTTAATACTTTTCTCATAGTTGCAGATGCTTGCGAGGGGGTTAATCATAAGTAGGAGGTTTGTTCAAGTAAGAACAGCACCTAAGCACCTGTCCACCCACATATCAAATTATCAAAGTAGCGAACACGAATCAAACCAACATGATGAAAGTGACTAGATGAAATTCCCGTGTACCCTCAAGAACGCTTTGCTTATTATAAGAGACCGTTTTGGCCTGTCCTTTGCCTCAAAAGGATTGGGCTACCTTGCTGCACTTTTGTTACTACTATTGTTACTTGTTCGTTACAAATTATCTGTCTATCAAACTACTCTGCTACTTACAATTTCAGTACTTGCAGACATTACCTTGCTGAAAACCGCTTGTCATTTCTTTCTGCTTCTCATTGGGTTCGACACTCTTACTTATTGAAAAGGCTACAATTGATCCCATATACTTGTGGGTCATCATTGCCTCACATGTCATGGACGGGATCCTTTGATACGTCTCCAACGTATCTATAATTTTTGATTGTTCCATGCTATTATATTATCTGTTTTGGATGTTTTATATGCATTAATATGCTATTTTTTATTATTTTTGGGACTAACTTATTAACCTAGAGCCCAGTGCCAGTTTCTTTTTTTCCTTGTTTTTGAGCTTCGAAGAAAAGGAATACCAAACGGAGTCCAAATGGAATAAAACCTTCGCGATGATTTTTCTTGGACCAGAAGGCACACAGGAGGTAGGCGTCCACGAGGTGGCCACAAGGGGGGAGGGCGCGCCCAGGGGGTAGGGCGCGCCCCCTGCCCACACCCCTGCCTTGTGGGCCCCTCGGTGACCCCCTGACCTAGATCTTCCTCCTATATATTCACATATATTCCCAAACCACCAGAAGCATCCACGAAAACACTTTTCCACCGCCGCAACCTTCTGTTCTCGTGAGATCCCATCTTGGGGCCTTTTCCGGCATCCTGCCGGAGGGGGGTTTGATCACGGAGGGCTTCTACATCAACTCTATTGCCCTTCCGATGAAGCGTGAGTAGTTTACCTCAGACCTACGGGTCCATAGCTAGTAGCTAGATGGCTTCTTCTCTCTCTTTCATTCTCAATACAACGTTCTCCTTGATGTTCTTGGAGATCTATCCGATGTAATCTTCTTTTGCGGTGTGTTTGTCGAGATCCGATGAATTGTGGATTTATGATCAGCTTATCTATGAATATTATTTGAATCTTCCCTGAATTCTTTTATGCATGATTTGATATCCTTGTAATTCTCTTCGAACTATCGGTTTGGTTTAGCCAACTAGATTGGTTTTTCTTGCAATGATAGAAGTGCTTGGATTTGGGTTCAATCTTGCGGTGTCCTCTCCCAGTGACAGTAGGGGCAGCGAGGCACGTATTGTATTGTTGCCATCGAGGATAAAAAGATGGGGTTTACATCATATTGCTTGAGTTTATTCATCGACATCATGTCATCTTACTTAAAGCGTTACTCTGTTCTTCATGAACTTAATACTCTAGATGCAGGTAGGAGTCGGTCGATGTGTGGAGTAATAGTAGTAGATGCAGGCAGGAGTCGGTCTACTTGACACGGACGTGATGCCTATATTTCATAATCATTGCCTTGGATATCGTCATAACTTTGCGCTTTTCTATCAATTGCTTGACAGTAATTTGTTCACCCACCGTATTATTTGCTATTTTGAGAGAAGCCTCTAGTGAAACCTATGGCCCCCGGGTCTATTTTGCATCATATTACTTTTTGATCTACTATTTTGCTATCTTTTATTTTCAGATCTATAAACCAAAAACCCTAAAAATATTTACTTTATCTTTTGTTTAGTTTTATCTATCTCTATCAAATCTCACGTTTGCAAGTGACCGTGAAGGGATTGACAACCCCTTTATCGCGTTGGGTGCAAGTGCTTAATTGTTTGTGCAGGTATTGATGATTTGTGCATTGTCTCCTACTGGATTGATACCTTGGTTCTCTAACTGAGGGAAATACTTATCTCTACTTTGCTGCATCACCCTTTCCTCTTCAAGGGAAAAACCAACGCAAGCTCAAGAAGTAGCAGGAAGAATTTCTGGCGCCGTTGCCGGGGAGATCTACGCCAAGTCAAGACATACCAAGTACCCATCATAAACTCTCATCTCTTGCATTACATTATTCGCCATTTGCCTCTCGTTTTCCTCTCCCCCACTTCTAAAATGATTTTCAAAAAGATTTGCCTTTTTATTCGCCTTCTTTCCGTTTGCCCTTATGTCTTACTTGGTATGTTTGCTCGTTTGCTTGGCATAATTGTGTGTTTATTGAAAATCAGAAACAAAGTTTATGGATCCACTCAAAGTTTTTTTCTTGGATCATCTTCGATCCATATGTGCTCGTGCTGAAACCCCAACTAGTTTAGTTGAGGGAAAAAATCTTTAGATGAGCATGCTCATTTTGTCTGAAAAAGGGAGACTCTTATGGAATCAAATAAATTGTTTGCTATGTTATGCTTGGAATCTTTGTGAACTTTATGATTTTACTTGTTGCTCTAAGAACCCTAAAAAACACCTTCCCTACCTATGTGAGTTTAATGATAATGAAATCTTATCTTCTTATGAAAAGGGTATTTATAGTTACTATGTTATCGAACAAATTGAAGAATTTGTTGCTTTTAAGGGTGCTTATGAAGTTGCTTCTTTGATTGAAAAGTATGATATTACTCTTTACAAATCTAAAAAATTTGACATACTTAAATATTGCTATGAAAACTATGCTCATAATGCCTATGTCAAAGAATTTATTGAGAGAATGACCGTTGCTTTGGAAGAAAATAATTATATACATGAATCTATAGATAATTATGATTCCGTTGATTTGATTGAAATATCCCTTGATGAACATGATGCTTGCTATTCTTATGGCCATGATGCCAATATTTGTGGAAATGAATTTGCTATAGTTCCTTATGTTAAACATGAGATTGTTGCTATTGCACCCAGACTTGATAGTTCCTTGAATCAAAAGCATGATTGTAATGATGTTATTATAAATTCTATTAATGTCAATTGTGCTAAGAATATGCAAAACCCCAAGCTTGGGGATGCTAGTTTTGCTATGTCCGCTACTTATTGCAATGATCATGATTGGGGTGATAATGCTTCTTATGATCTTGAAATTTTATTTAAGCCTCATGATGAATTTGGTTGCTATAATATTGAAAGTGGGTTTGGAAGGGTGTCAACTCTAGGATATAATGATCCCACTACTTTGGAGTATGATCAATCTTATGAATTTTTTGATAAAAGTGGGTTTGGAGAGGTCATGACTTTATTTGATGATAATCCTACTATTTTGGAACAGTGTCAACTTTGCATGCATGTGGATCATGTTGAGAATATTTTATGTGATTGTTATGTTGTTGAATTTGAGTATGATCCCATAGGTAATTATTATGAGAGAGGAAAATATTTTTGTAGAAACTTTCATGTTACTAAATTACCTCTCGTTATGTTGAGATTGCTATTGTTTCTTTCTTCTTTCTTCCATAAGCTAGTTTTTGCTTGCCTTGATAATTTGTTTGCTTATAAAATGCCTATGCATAGGAAGTATGTTAGACTTAGATGTGTTTGTCACATGTTTTATGATGCTCTCTTTGTGCTTCAATTCTCCTCTTTTATGTGAGCATCATTGTAATCTCAATGCCAAGCTAAAAGGCTTTAAAGAAAAGCGCTTGTTGGGAGACAACCCAATATTTTTCTTTTCTGTTTTTGAATAAATAATTCATCTAGCCTCTGGTTAGATGTGTTTTTGTGTTTTAATTAGTGTTTGTGCCAAGTAAGACCTTTGGGATGGCTTACGGTGATAGTTGATTTGATCTTGCTGAAAAACAGAAACTTTTGAGTCCAGTGAGAGAATTCTTTAGATTTACTGGAGCGTGGAAAAACCCTGAATTTTTTTAAAAAGATTGATATACAAATTTCCACTGTTTTCCTTATTTTTAAGAATTTTTGGAGTTATATAAGTATTAGAACAATTCAGATCTTAGCAGACTGTTCTTTTTTTGACAGATTCTGTTTTCTATGTGTTGTTTGCTTATTTTGATGAATCTATGGGTAGTATCAGGGGGTATGAACCATGGAGAAGTTGGAATACAGTAGATATTACAACAATATAAATAAAGAATGAGTTCACAACAGTACCAAAAGTGGTGATTTATTTTCTTATACTAACGGAGCTTATGAGATTTTCTGTTGAGTTTTGTGTTGTGAAGTTTTCAAGTTTTGGGTAAGGATTTGATGGACTATGGAATAGGGAGTGGCAAGAGCCTAAGCTTGGGGATGCCCAAGGCACACCAAGGTAATATTCAAGGACAACCAAGATCCTAAGCTTGGGGATGCCCCGGAAGGCATCCCCTCTTTCGTCTTCGTCTTTCGGTAACTTTACTTGAGGCTATATTTTTATTCACCACATGATATGTGTTTTGCTTGGAGCGTCTTTTATGATTTGAGTCTTTGTTTTTTTAGTTTGAAACAATCATCCTTGCTGTACACACCTTTTGAGAGGGACACACATGAATCGCGATTTTTTAGAATACTCTATGTGCTTCACTTATATCTTTTGAGCTAGGCAATTTTGTTCTAGTGCTTCACTTATATCTTTTTAGAGCACGGCGGTGGCCTTATTTTGTAGAAATTATTCAACTCTCATGCTTCACTTATATTATTTTGAGAGTCTCTAAACAGCGTGGTAATTTGCTTTGGTTATGAATTTAGTCCTAACATGATAGGCATCCAAGAGGGATATAATAAAAACTTTCATATAAAGTGGATTGAATACTATGAGAAGTTTGATTCCTTATGATTGTTTTGAGATATAGAGATGGTGATATTAGAGTCATGCTAGTGAGTAATTGTGAATTGGAGAAATACTTGTGTCGAGGTTTGTGATTCCCATAGCATGCACGTATGGTGAACCGTTATGTAACGAAGTTGTAGCATGAGGTATTTTTTATTGTCTTCCTTAGGAGTGGCGGTCGGGGACAAGCGATGGTGTTTTCCTACCAATCTATCCCCCTAGGAGCATGCGCGTAGTAATTTGTTTCGATGACTAATAGATTTTTGCAATAAGTATGTGAGTTTTTTATGACTAATGTTGAGTCCATGGATTATACGCACTCTCACCCTTCCACCTTTGCTAGCCTCTCTAGTGCCGCCCAACCTTCGCCGGTACCATAAACCCACCATATACCATCCTCAAAACAGCCACCATACCTACCTATTATGGCATTTCCATAGCCATTCCGAGATATATTGCCATGCAACTTTCCACCGTTCCATTTTATTATGACACGTTCCATCATTGTCATATTGCTTTGCATGATCATGTAGTTGACATCGTATTTGTGGCAAAGCCACCTTTCTTAATTCTTTCATACATGTCACTCTTGAGTCATTGCACATCCCGGTACACCGCCGGAGGCATTCATATGGAGTCATATTTTTGTTCTAAGTATCGAGTTGTAATTTTTCAGTTGTAAGTAAATAAGAGTGTGATGATCTTCATTATTAGAGCATTGTCCCGTGTGAGGAAAAAATAAAAGGGAGGCCAAAGAAGCCAAACAAAAAAATGAGAGAAAAAGAGAGAAGGGGAAATGTTACTATCCTTTTTTTCCACACTTGTGCTTCAAAGTAGCACCATGATCTTCATGATAGAGAGTCTCCTATGTTGTCACTTTCATATGCTAGTGGGAATTTTTCATTATAGAACTTGGCTTGTATATTCCAACGATGGGCTTCCTCAAATTTCCCTAGGTCTTCATGAGCAAGCAAGTTGGATGCACACCCACTTAGTTTTCTTTTGAGCTTTCATAAACTTATAGCTCTAGTGCATCCGTTGCATGGCAATCCCTACTCACTCACATCGATATCTATTGATGGGCATCTCCATAGCCTGTTAATACGCCTAATTGATGTGAGACTATCTCCCTCTTTTTGTCTTCTCCACAACAACCATATTCTATTCCACCTATAGTGTTATGTCCATGTCTCACGCTCATGTATTGCGTGAAAGTTGAAAAGGGTTGAGAACACCAAAAGTATGAAACAATTGCTTGGCTTGTCATCGGGGTTGTGCATGATTTGAATGCTTTGTGTGATGAAGATGGAGCATAGCCAGACTATATGATTTTGTAGGGATAAACTTTCTTTGGCCATGTTATTTTGAGAAGACATAATTGCCTTGTTAGTATGCTTGAAGTATTATTGTTTTTATGTCAATATTAAACTTTTGTTTTGAATCTTATGGATCTGAACATTCATGCCACAATAAAGAAAATTACATGGATAAATATGTTAGGTAGCATTCCACATCAAAAATTCTGTTTTTATCATTTACCTACTCGAGGACGAGGAGGAATTAAGCTTGGGGATGCTTGATACGTCTCCAACGTATCTATAATTTTTTATTGTTCCATGCTATTATATTATCTGTTTTGGATGTTTTATATGCATTAATATGCTATTTTATATTATTTTTTGGACTAACTTATTAACCTAGAGCCCAGTGCCAGTTTATGTTTTTTCCTTGTTTTTGAGCTTCGCAGAAAAGGAATACCAAACGGAGTCCAAACGGAATAAAACCTTCGCGATGATTTTTCTTGGACCAGAAGACACCCAGGAGACTTGGAGTGAAGTCAGAAGAGTCACGAGGTGGCCACAAGGGGGGAGGGCACGCCCCCTGCCTTGTGGGCCCCTCGGTGACCCCCTGACCTAGATCTTCCTCCTATATATTCACATATATTCCCAAACCACCAGAACCATCCATGAAAACACTTTTCCACCGCCGCAACCTTCTGTTCCCGTGAGATCCCATCTTGGGGCCTTTTTCGGCATCCTGCCAGAGGGGGATTCGATTACGGAGGGCTTCTACATCAACTCTATTGCCCTTCCGATGAAGCGTGAGTAGTTTACCTCAGACCTACGGGTCCATAGCTAGTAGCTAGATGGCTTCTTCTCTCTCTTTGATTCTCAATACAACGTTCTCCTTGATGTTCTTGGAGATCTATCCGATGTAATCTTCTTTTGCGGTGTGTTTGTCGAGATCTGATGAATTGTGGATTTATGATCAGCTTATCTATGAATATTATTTGAATCTTCTCTGAATTCTTTTATGCATGATTTGATATCCTTGTAATTCTCTTTGAACTATCGGTTTGGTTTGGCCAACTAGATTGGTTTTTCTTGCAATGGGAGAAGTGCTTGGCTTTGGGTTCAATCTTGCGGTGTCCTCTCCCAGTGACAGTAGGGGAAGCGAGGCACGTATTGTATTGTTGCCATCGCGGATAAAAAGATAGGGTTTACATCATATTGCTTGAGTTTATTCCTCGACATCATGTCATCTTACTTAAAGTGTTACTCTTTTCTTTATGTACTTAATACTCTAGATGCAGGCAGGTGTCGGTCGATGTGTGGAGTAATAGTAGTAGATGCAGGCAGGAGTCGGTCTTCTTGACACGGACATGATGCCTATATTTCATAATCATTGCCTTGGATATCGTCATAACTTTGCGCTTTTCTATCAATTGCTCGACAGTAATTTGTTCACCCACCGTATTATTTGCTATTTTGAGAGAAGCCTCTAGTGAAACCTATGGCCCCCGGATCTATTTTCCATCATCTTACTTTCCGATCTACTATTTTGTAATATTTTATTTTTAGATCTATAAACCAAAAACCCTAAAAATATTTACTTTATCTTTTGTTTAGTTTTATCTATCTCTATCAAATCTCACTTTTGCAAGTGACCGTGAAGGGATTGACAACCCCTTTATCGCGTTGGGTGCAAGTGTTTGATTGTTTGTGCAGGTATTGGTGATTTGTGCGTTGTCTCCTACTGGATTGATACCTTGGTTCTCTAACTGAGGGAAATACTTATCTCTACTTTGCTGCATCACCCTTTCCTCTTCAAGGGAAAAACCAACGCAAGCTCAAGAAGTAGCATCCTTCCAGGTGTTAGAGCATAGTCCATGGTGCACTCTCTGATGTCACAGATGGGCTGTTTCACCTTGGAAGAACCTTTGTGGGTGCCCTCCTCGTGGTCGTGGTCGATGAGATCTGACTTGGCAATTGAGGATCCCAAGCCGCCACCGTAGAACGTGTCCTTCAAAAATGACAAAATGGGCTCGATGGAGTACAAGGATCGCAAATCCTTGACCGCGTGACGGAGGAGATCAGCGGCAGGGCCATCGAAGAGATCGACGACGGTTGAACCAGAGGGGTTGGGGATGGACCACTTAACCTGTGACATGGCCCGCGTGAAGCCGTCACTGTCGACGAGCTTGATGTCGTAGCCAGCTTTCCCGAGATACAGTAATACGCTAGCCCGCTGACATGAAGCCTTCGGCATGGCAATGTAGTCATCGTCTTTGCCGGCTTCCGCGGTGATGTGTTGCTCCGGGATCGACAGGTCGGGGCGAACGGCGGCCACCTCACCCACGTCCGCCGAAGAGGCCATGATAAACCTCTTCTTGGCCGAACGCTCATCGGGCTCCCCGGGATACGTGGTCGAGCTTAGGCTGTGACATTCTAGAGCAGGGGATGTGGATCTGGTGGGGAGGGACACCGCAGGCCTTATCTAAAAACTCAGGGGAGTGGGGCGACGGTATGGGAATCGCTGGGTAACCTGAACTTTATTATCTAAGCTAGGAGGAACGGGCAGACCGACAGGGGTTGGCGGCGGCGGCGGCGGCGAGCTAGGGTTCGAGGGGGGAGGGGGTCGGGTGGGGGGACTGTGGAGGGGGGTGGTGCTTTGGGATACGCCGCGGCTACTGAAAATTTTAGTAATGGTGGGTGGAGATGGTGGTGGACGAGGGAGGGCGACAGTTCAAATGCCTCGGCTACTGCAATTTTACTATAAGGTCAGTGCTGGAGGAGTGTGGGCGACGGTTGAAGTGCGGCGGCTACTAAAATTTGGGTAAAGGAATTGATGCGGGGCGGGAGTACCCAAGATCACGCACGGTCAATAAGAATATGCGTGTATGATAATAAGGAAAAGTGGCAGAACCCCCGATTTTTGCAACGCTCAAGGCGGGTAGTTTGTTTTTAGGTTTCTAGCTAGTTGGTCTATCGCACATGGTTCGTCCTAATTTTCAGACGCAGACGTCGAATTCAATCTAAATAAACTACCCGCCTTTAGCTTGCGCAGGTGGTGATTTTACAGCGCACTTGCATCGTACACGGTTAAGCCAGTACCTCCACCTTTGCTCGCGCCTGCGCAGTCATGGTGATTTTACAGCGCACTTGCATCGCACACGGTTGAGCCAGTACCTCCACGTGTGCTCGCGCTTGCGCAGTCGTGGTGATTCACATCGCATTTGCATCGCACACGGTTAAGACATTATACCCGTGTCCGTTGAGCGTCAGCAGAGTCTTTGCAGTAAAAAAAACGTTAGAGAGGGTCAGAACACAGCCACACCAGCATGTGGCCTAAATATATATATATGAGTTAAAATGGTGGTCTGTGATGTTCAAAATTCCAATGCACAACTTTGACCGTGAGGGCCCACGGTTGGGCGCGTCGTCGAAGATCGATGAGAGGGGCCAGAAGTCAAGAACCACCTGAAAGTGGCCAAATATATGTAGGAATATAGGGTGTGATGTTTAAAACTTTAAATACACAATGCACAACTTTGGTGGCACCTGCCTCACAAACCCGAAAACACCCTTGGGATATATCTATAATGACATAATGTCGTAGCTAGCTAGGGTGCTTGACCCACCTCCCACTTCGTGTCAGCGTGGCGGATGCACGTAATGATACTTTGGTCATACATGCATGTCGCCACGACCTACCATATTTTCTTCTACGCGCAACATGGAACAACGGGAGATTCGCACTGAACTTTGAAATTATTGCTAAACAAGAGTCCAGGAGCGAGAGAGGAAAATCCAAAGTGCAAATAACATAATATGAAAAAAAGAAAAATGTTCTATTGAGTTGTTGAAAAAAAAGGCACTTTAGAAGAGAAAGTAGGCTATTCTCGTAAAGGAATATCGTAACGGGCGACTAGGTAATATAGAAGGCCGACCCACCCGAATCTCTTTGTGGCCTTTCCCTCGGCTTCCATCATCGAAGATGTCAGCAATAGCAATCCTTCAGTCAATAGAATCAGTAACTATACTACTTAAATAGTGAAATACCAACCAACACATAAAGCGTTCGTTTGACATTTTTTATTCATTAATTGAGTTTTCTAGGCATTTAATGTTCATAATTGAAATCCGAACTACAAATACATGCTCCAGTGCACCAAAATGGCTAGAAAAAACGTACATGTGTCCTTGGGGTGCATGTTTAGGTCCCATGGAAGGAATGAGAATGAATTCAACCGTCTCGGCGTCCTGGCTTGGCCACAAACATTGTGAATCTCGGTTTTTAAATCTCTGTAAATCCAAAACTCACCAGGAAATCATGAAACTTGGCATGGTGTCACTACATGGCACATATATGTCGTGGTAAAATAATTGTCCAATTTGGGCCAAGCTATATTACAAGACTGTTACAAACCGAAGCTTCTCGCAACCCTCGTGGTTCCGGTAGGGAAACATGCCCCACTTGTGGGCGAAACGATAATCATTGCCTCTTCTCGCCTTGAATTTTTTTTCTACAGGCAACATAGAATAACAGGAGTGTCGTGCTGAAATTTGAAACTGTTCAGGGTTCGTTTGGCCATTTTATATATTAATTGAGTTTTCTAGGCATTTAATGTAGTCCATAATTCAAATTTGAACTACAAGCACATGCTCCAGTGAAGCAAAATGGGTGGAAAATCGTACATGTGTCATTGGGTGCATGTTTAGGTCTCATTAAAGGAATGGGAATGAATTACAAACTTCTCGTCGTCCTGAAACATTGAGAATCTCGGTTTTTAAATCCCAGTAAATCGAAAACTCACCCAAAAAACATGAAACTTGGCATGGTTTCATGACATGGCACATATATGCCGTGGTAAAAAAATCGTCCAGTTTGAGACAAGGCGCATACATTAATAGCCAATGAAGTCCTTTTGAAATAAATAGCTGACACGTTAATATCGCAAATGGTTGTATTATATGAACTGTGTGTTCCCGTAACCATTTAAGTGCGGCCACGCGTCCCTCTTTTCTTATGGGATAGTACTACCTCCGTCCTCGTTCATTGGTCATCTTTGTATTTTGTGCCAAAATTTAACCATACTCGGGGGCGTGCGTGCAGCTGTTTGATTAGACGGGACGAGCGCGAGAAGTCCGCCGTGCAGGCTCGACGGGACGCGTGCGAGCAGTCCGCCGTGCAGGCTCGACGGGACGCGTGCATCCTGTCCACCTCGCAGGCTCGACGGGACACGTGCGAGCAGCAAGGCCGCCCATGCTCACCAGGAAGCGAGCTCTTTGACCTCCATCCACCAGCCGCCCGCCTCGCTCAGAACTTCTCCATTAATGGCGGCCGAGCCGCTGTTTAACACGCGGTTAATTAAAGCACCTGGACGGAGTGTGTTTGCTTGTGATCCCATGGCCCCGCTCAACGTTAGCATTTGTTTTGTTCATGTTTTCAACTCGTATTCCGGCCTAATTTAAAATGCCACATAGGGCAACGGATAATACGACGACAAATAAAATGGCAACGGATAATACGACGACAAATATACAATGGCGCGGATAATAATTGTCTTACATATTCTGGATAATTTAAAATGCCACATGCGGCAAAGCCCGGAAGACACTGGGGCAAGAGAAGAAGGAAATCGCAGACAACGATCTGGGTCGCTACTATCTCTACTCCTCGATGGATTGCCGGGTGACGACATCCTCCAGCTCCTTCTTCAATTCCTCACGACTTTGCTTGAAATCAACCACGGATTCCTCCACCTCCTGCTCGCGCTTGATCTGGAGCTTCCTCAAGTCACCCATCAGTTCCTCGACGACCGCTATCAGCGTCATCCCTGAGGCACTGCTCTGCTCATGCAGCATCTTCCAGCCGGCGGCCTCCTCCTCCTTCTTGATGAGCGCCTTGAGGAGCTTCGCATTGTCACCCATGAGTTGCTCGACGAGGCCGGTCGCCTTCTCAACCGAGGCATCGGTGATCTCGAGCAGCTTCATCAAGACGTCGACCAGCTCCTGCTACTTAATGAGACCAGCGAGAATGTCATCGTCGCCGACCAAGGACTTCAGCAACGCCTGCTCGTCGCGATCGCCGACACGGCAAGTGCACTTGAGAGAGCCCTCGCGTGCCCGCGATAGCTCATTCGAGGGCTCCGCGGCGCGCCGGGACATCTCTGTTGCGGCTGCCGCTTGGCGGCGGGACCTCTCTAGTGCTTCCGCGGCCTTGGTCTTTACTGCCTGGTTATATGTCCACCCGAAACTCCTCCTACCGGTCATGGCAGAACGACTTGACTGGAAAGACCAGTTTTGTGGGTGATGAGGAGAGGAACTGTGAAGTAATTTTCGAGTGGGTAGTTTTTATAGCCCGATGCTAAGTGTGAACACATATTAGTTTGATCGGTGTGAACAAATTTGCAATTACTTATTGCGTTGTAATCTGCAATGTGACGAGAAACCGCTCCATTTCCATGTCTCTGGCCTGGTAGCAAATTCCGTCCATCACCTGCATCCTCAAGATATCACGTTGGCGATGTTCTACTTCATCTGAGACATCAACTCTGCCAAGGATGCGCTCGAGACTGGCCACCACATCGTCGGGATCGAGGTTGACACAGCCGTTGCGGGCAATGATGAAGCCGCAGGCTGGCTGTGTCTTGACTGAATCGCAGAGATCCTCTGCCCATTCTTTGTGGGGCATCAGGCTCTCGATGAGCACTGGTGGCGGCGGCTCTTCGAGTGGGTAGTCGACCATGCCGCCGAGAAGCTCTGGATCTTTTGCACGGTGGATGGCAAACTGCTCATCACACCTCCTCTGCAATATGTCGATTGTGCGCCCAAGGACTGTCACGTCGATATCGCTGCCGATGGGCCATGGTGCCTGCACCGGCCGATGAAGCTCTTGCTCCCCGACCTGCTCCGGCTCGTTCTCCTCGCCGAAGATGTAACGCAGGTAGGGGTCGACGTCGAAGCTTTGGTCGTTGCCTAACATGCTTAGAATAACTAATGGTAGATGGGTGAGGACTAGATCTGCACAGAGTGTCACGGCGGTGCGTTGCCGCCTGGGTTATATGCAGCAAGCCATTAGCTGGTGGCGGGAAACCGATGAGGGAAGAGGCGTGGATTTTACAATTCACCCATGTGGAGCGCGGGAAGACTAAGTGGAGCACACACACAACCCGAATACCGTATGCGGTGCCACGTGTTATTTATCACACACGTATTAACATAAGGAAACGTATGTGTAACTTACTAATCATCGCACACGAGTACTCGCAGACGCATCGTGTGCGATACTCCTAGCCACCGCAAGCAACTAGTTTGCATTTTTCAAAGTTTTTTGTACAAATAGAATCGCACACAAACTAACTATAGTAAGCGTCTGTGTTATAATTTCTCATCGCAAACAGTTCATCCGAGTGGGCTGTTTGCTGCGTATCACACACATCTTGTTTACACGAATCGTTTGTATTCTTTTGGCTCATCGCAAACAGTTCATCTATGTGAACTGTATGCCGCATATCACACACATCTTGTTAAGTTGAACCATTTCTGTTCTCTTCCCTAATCGAAAATAGTTCATCCGAGTGAACTGTATGTCGTATATCACACACACATTGATCTGGCTGACCGTTTCTGTTGCATTCCCTAATAGCAAACAGTTCATCAGAGCGAATTGTATGCCGTATATCGCACACACGTTGATATGGCTACCCATTTCTGTTGTTCTGTCTAATCGCAAATAGTTCGTATGGATCAACCGTATGCCCCGCGTCGCACACGTAACTAAAATCTGAACCGTGTTTGATGTCTCCGCCATCGCAAACGTTTTGCATCTTTTTTGACGGTTTTTTTACATCCCCGTTTGCGATTAATGCATCGCACACAGTTTCGTCAAAGTGTCTCTGATCGTAGTGTCGCGTTAGCAGCATCCTGCAGTAGTGGTTACGTGATGATGTATTACGGAACGAGTAAAGAGACTTGCCGGTAACGAGATTGAACTAGGTATGGAGATACCGACGATCAATTCTCAGGCAAGTAACATACCGACGGACAAAGGGAACTATGTATGTTGTCATAAAGGTTCGACCGATAAAGATCTTCGTAGAATATGTAGGGACCAATATGGGCATCTAGGTCCTGCTATTGGTTATTGGTCGGAGAAGCGTCTCGGTCATGTCTACATCATTCTCGAACCCTTTGGGTCCGCATGCTTAACGTTCATTGATGATATAGTATTATATGAGTTATGTATGTTGGTGACTGGATGTTGTTCGGAGTCCTGGGTGAGATCACGGACATGACGAGGAGTTCCGGAATAGTCCAGAGGTAAAGATTGATATATGGGATAATTGTGTTTGGTCTCCAGAAGGGTTCCGAAATTCATCGGAAGGGCTTTCGGATGTTTCCTGAAATGTTCCGGTATGAGAACACTTTATTTGGGCCAAGGGGTAAAGCCCACAAGGCTTTAGGAAGGTGAAAAAGGAGTTTTGCGAAGGCCAGGGGGCAGACACCAGGGACCCTGGCGTCTGGGGCCAGACGCCAAGGACCCTGGCGTCTGGACCTAGAGTCCGAGAAGGACTCTTGCCTTGCAAGCTAAACCGACTTTGAGGAGGCTCTTTCTCCAAGAAACGACCCCAGGGCTCAACATATAAATAGAGGGGCAGGGCTAGCACCCATGACTCATCAAGATTCACCAAGTCGTGTGTCGGCAACCCCGTCCCCTCTAGTTTATCCTCCGTCATAGTTTCCGTTGTGCTTGGCGAAGCCCTGCGGAGATTGTTCTTCACCACCATCGTCACCACGCCGTCGTGCTGCTGGAACTCATCTACTACTTCGCCTCTCTTGCTGGATCAAGAAGGCGAGGACGTCATCGAGCTGAACGTGTGCTGAATGCGGAGGTGCCGTACGTTCGGTACTTGATCGGGACGGATCGTGAAGGTGTACGACTACATCAACCGCATTGATAAATGCTTCTGCTTAGTGATCTACAAGGGTATGTAGATGCCCTCCGCCCTCTCGTAGCTATGCATCTCCATGGATAGATCTTGCGTGTGTGTAGAAATTGTTTGTTTTCCATGCAACGTTCCCCAATAGTACGGTAGGATGACTATTGTATTAATGTGTTCCAAAGCTTATGTAAGCAAGATGCTATCCTACAGAGCAATCTTTGGAGGAATACACCTATATGAGCCCGACTGCTGGTCACAGTCCATGAGATCTGGGTGATCTCTAGTAAGCTCATGAATAGGCCAGGAGTGTGACTTATATGCTCCACCCGAGGGGTCAGCCTTCGGCAGCCTAGTATTAGTTGGTGAAGCTTCTTTACGCCAAACTGACAATTCAAGGCTTAGTCCATTGTTCAGTTGTGAAGGAGTGTAGCTACTTGCTCTAGGTGAAGTTTAACCTTAACAGGTCTTCACTGAAACACTGGTATATCGAAATAACAATTGGAACATATGACACAATGGGCCCTCGGGATCTGGTGAGGGATTGTTGAAATATTAGGGTGGGCCTAAGGCCCATCTAACAATTTCTTGTAACAAGGAAAATACCGGGCGGCTCAATGCTAGCCTCGGCAGGCCTCCTCGTATATTTATAGCATGAGATGATTACAGAGTTTAATTACAACACAAGCCTGTAAGCATACATGGAAGCTATTGATCTGGTAATATGTTTGTGTGTACTCCAAGATGAGATGTCGTTGGTGTACTGGACTCTAACACGCCCCCGCAGTCTGAACCGGGAGATGACTCGACCTGAAGACTGGCGCGAAACTCTTGAAAGAGAGCAGTAGGTAAGCCCTTTGTGAAGATGTCTGCAAACTGAGAGGAGGAGGGCACATGTAACACGCAAACGTCGCCAAGTGCGACCTTCTCCCGAACGAAGTGAATATCCAGTTCAATGTGTTTGGTCCGACGATGCTCAACAGGGTTAGCGGACAAGTAAACAGCACTGACGTTGTCACAATAGACAATGGTGGCACTGGATATCGGTCGTCGAAGTTCCTGTAAGAGCTGCCGTACCCAACATGACTCTGAGACGGCCGTGGCAACTGCCCTGTATTCTGCTTCTGCACTGGAGCGTGAGACAGTGGTCTGTCGTCATGCTGACCATGAAATGAGATTGTCCCCAAGATACATGCAGAATCCGGATGTAGAGCGTCGTGTATCCGGGCATCCAGCCCAGTCGGCATCCGAGTAGGCAATAAGAGAGTGTGAAGAAGTACGATGCAAAGAAAGACCATGATCGAGGGTGCCTTTGAGATATCGAAGAATACGTTTGATGAGAGAAAGATGTTGATCGCGTGGATCATGCATATGGAGACATGCTTGTTGGACCGCGTAAGCAATATCAGGGCAAGTGAGGGTAGCATATTGGAGAGCGCCAGCTAAGCTACGGTACAAAGAAGGGTCAGCAACAGAGGACCCGGAGGTGGAAGAGAGCTTTGCTTTGGTGTCAATGGGGGTGGTGACTGGACGATAGTCACGCATGCCAGCACGAGACAAGATGTCAAGAATGTATTGACGTTGAGAGAGATGAATACCAGTGGATGTATGTGTGACAAAGATGCCAAGGAAGTGATGTAGGGGGACGAGATCCTTCATAGTAAATTCGCGTGTCATTGCGTTGGTGATAGTATCTAGAGTAGATGAGCTGGAGGCTGTAAGAATGATGTCATTGACATAAAGAAGAAGATATGCGAGATTGGTGACATGGTGAAAGATAAAAAGAGAGGCATCAGATTTGGATTCAGTGAACCCAATAGAGCAAGCAAACGCGGCAAAACGCTGAAACCATGCACGAGGAACTTGTTTGAGACCATATAGAGATTTATGTAGGCGACATACATGAGTGGGCTGATGAGGATCAACAAAACCGGAGGGTTGCTGACTATAGACAACTTCATCAAGATGACCATGAAGAAAAGTATTTTTTACATATAGTTGGTGAATGGGCTAGGATTGAGAGATAGCAAGGGAGAGTACAATGCGAATGGTTGTGGGTTTAACAACCGGACTGAAGGTTTCATCAAAATCCACGCCGTGTTGTTGAGAAAAACCACGAACGACCCAACGAGCTTTGTGACGAGCAAGAGAGCCATCAACATGGTATTTGTGGCGAAAGATCCACTTTTCGCTCACAATATTTGCACCGGGAGGAGCAGGGACAAGTGTCCATGTTTGGTTTAGGAGGAGAGCATCGAACTCTTCTTGCATTGCTTGACGCCAGTTAATATCACGCAATGCCGTGAGATAGTTGTGTGGGATAGGGGAAGAGGCAATGGCTGAAAGATTAAGCCGGTCGATGGGTGGAGGAAGTCGGCCAGTTGTAGATCTTGTGCGATGGATGATGGGGGCAGGCTGTGGTGGTATGGGAACTGGGGAGGCCACCGGAGGTGGGCTTGGCTTTGACCCGTCGAGAGAGGAGGAATAGGAGGGAGTGTTAGCAGGTGGGTTAGCAGCAGGTGGTGTATAAGGCTGGTTGGAACGGGGAGGCGTGGATGGGGGGCTGCTGGGTGCATGCATAACGGGGGCATGCATAGCGGGTGGAGAGAGCACACGTACAGGTTCTGGTGGATCAAAAATTTCGGTGCATCGTGGTGGGGAAGGAGATGGCGGTGGTGCATAGGGAAAGGAGGACTCGTCAAAAACAACATGGCAAGATATAATGATTCACCTTGTGGTTAGATCAAGACAACGATACCCTTTGTGACGTGTTGAGTAGCCAAGAAATATACATTTGGTAGAGCGAGGGCATAGTTTGTTGGGAGAGGTAGATGTAGTGTTGGGATAACAAAGACAACCGAAGACACGAAGAGAGTCGTATGGAGGTGGTGAGCCAAGAAGAGTTTCATATGGTGTGAGAGAAGAAGGAGGAAGCTTTCGGGACGAAGCGCCACCGTCTTGAGGCAGAACCAGGGCAGAACCAATCTAGGGCTCCGGCGGAGCTGTTCTGCCGGGGAAACATCCCTCCGGGAGGAGGAAATCTTCGCCATCGTCATCACCATCAATCCTCTCATCGAGAGGGGGTCAATCTCCATCAACATCTTCACCAGAACCATCTCCTCTCAAACCCTAGTTCATCTCTTGTACCCGATCTTTGTCTCAAAACCTCAGATTGGTACCTGTGGGTTGCTAGTAGTGTTGATTACTCCTTGTAGTTGATGCTAGTTGGTTTATTCGGTGGAAGATCATTTGTTCAGATCCTTAATGATAATTAATACTCCTCTAATTATGAACATGAATATGCTTTGTGAGTAGTTACGTTTGTTCCTGAGGACATGGGAGAAGTCCTGTTATAAGTAATCATGTGAATTTGGTATTCGTTCGATATTTTGATGAGATGTATGTTGTCTCTCCTCTAGTGGTGTTATGTGAACGTCGACTACATGACACTTCACCATTATTTGGGCCTAGGGGAAGGCATTGGGAAGTAATAAGTAGATGATGGGTTGCTAGAGTGACAGAAGCTTAAACCCTAGTTTATGTGTTGCTTCATAAGGGGTTGATTTGGATCCATATGTTTCATGCTATGGTTAGATTTATCTTAATTCTTCTTTCGTATTTGTGGATGCTTGCGAGAGGGGTTAATCATAAGTGGGAGGCTTGTCCAAGGAAGGGCAGCGCCCAAGCACCGGTCCACCCACATATCAAACTATCAAAGTAACGAACGCGAATCATATGAGCAAGATGAAAACTAACTTGACAACAATTCCCATGTGTCCTCGGGAGTGCTTTGCTTTATATAAGAGTTCGTCTAGGCTTGTCCTTTGCTACAAAAAGGATTGGGCCACCATGCTGCACCTTGTTTACTTTTGTTACTTATTACCCGTTACGAATTATCTTATCACACAACTATCTGTTACCGATAATTCCAGTGCTTGCAGAGAATACCTTGCTGAAAACCGCTTGTCATTTCCTTCTGCTCCTCGTTGGGTTCGACACTCTTACTTATCAACAGTACTATGATAGATCCCCTATACTTGTGGGTCATCAGGGTGCCGGAGCAGGGACGAGGACAGTTTTTCCTTTTTCCTCGTCAAGACGCTTGAGTTCTTCCTGACGAGCCCGTAGGATGGACTCGCAATTCTTCAGCTCCTCTTCGAGCTTCTTCAGATCGTCAGTGTTCATGGTGAGAAGGAGGGTGGGGGCTGAGGGAAGCAGCGGCGGGGAGGAGGGCGATTAGGGTGTGCGATCGAGTTCTAGGTACGAGAGGACCGATCGGCATGATACCATGTAACAAGGAAAATACCGGGCGGCTCAATGCCAGCCTCGGCAGGCCTCCTCATATATTTATAGCATGAGATGATTACAGAGTTTAATTACAACACAAGCCCGTAAGCATACATGGAAGCTATTGATCTGGTAATATCTTTGTGTGTACTTCAAGATGAGATGCCGTCGGTGTACTGGACTCTAACATTTCTGAAAATCTCTAAGGGCCCATGCGGGTTTATTGGCACTAGGTGTAGTGGGAAGTTTAGTCCCACCCCGGAAGTTGGAGAGGAGTTGGACCTCTGATGTCTACTACGCAACCTTCTTCTTGTAGACTCGTGTTGGGCCTCCAAGCGCAGAGTTTTGTAGGACAGTAGCAAATTTCCCTCAAGTGGATGACCTAAGGTTTATCAATCCGTGGGAGGCGTAGGATGAAGATGGTCTCTCTCAAACAACCCTGCAACCAAATAACAAAGAGTCTCTTGTGTCCCCAACACACCCAATACAATGGTAAATTGTATAGGTGCACTAGTTCGGCGAAGAGATGGTGATACAAGTGTAATATGGATGGTAGATATAGGTTTTTGTAATCTGAAAATATAAAAACAGCAAGGTAACTAGTAACAAAAGTGAGCAAAAACGGTATTGCAGTGCTTGAAAACAAGGCCTAGGGTTCATACTTTCACTAGTGCAAGTTCTCTCAACAATGATAACATAATTAAATCATATGGCAATCCCTCAACGTGCAACAAAGAGTCACTCCAAAGTTCCTATCACGGAGAACATAAGATGAAATTACTTGTAGGGTACGAAACCACCTGAAAGTTATTCTTTCCGATCAATCCATTGAGCTATTCCTATAAGTGTCACAAACAGCCCTAGAGTTCGTAGTAAAATAACACCATATGACACACATCAATCAACCCTAATGTCACCTAGATACTCCAATGTCATCACAAGTATCCATGGGTCAATTATACGATATGCATCAAACAACTTCAGATTCATAATATTCAATCCAACACAAAGAACCTCAAAGAGTGCCCCAAGATTCCTACCGGAGAAACAAGGACGAAAACGTGCATCAACCCCTATGCATAGATTACCCCAATGTCACCTCGGGAATCCGCGAGTTGAGTGCCAAAACATACATCTAGTGAATCAATAGAACACCCCATTGTCACCACAGGTGTCCCACACAAGACATACATCAAGTGTTCTCAAATCCATAATAGTATTCAATCCGATAATAGTGAAACCTCAAAGGTAAAACTCAATTCATCACAAGAAGGTAGAGGGGGAGAAACACCATATGACCCAACTATAGTAACAAAGCTCGCGGTACATCAAGATCGTGCCAAATCAAGAACACGAGAGAGAGAGAGATCAAACACATAGCTACCGGTACATACCCTCAGCCCCGAGGGTGAACTACTCCCTCCTCATCATGGAGACCACCGGGATGATGAAGATGGCCACCGGTGATGGTTTCCCCCTCTGGCAGGGTGCCGGAACGGACTCTCGATTGGTTTTTCGTGGCTACAGAGGCTTGCGGCAGTGGAACTTCCGATGTAGGTTTCTTTTTGGGGTTTTCTGGATTTATAGGAATTTTTGGCGTCGGTTTCAAGTCAGGGGGATCCACGAGGCAGCGGCAAGGTAGGAGCACCCTCCCGGGGGGTAGGGCGCGCCCCCCTACCTTGCCGTCGCCTCGGGACTCTTCTGGCCCAACTCTTGTGCTTCGGGGGTCTCTTTTGGTCCATAAAAAATCACCGTAAATTTTCAGCCCATTCTGAGAACTTTTATTTCTGCACAAAAAACGACACCATGGTAGTTCTGCTGAAAACAGCGTTAGTCCGGGTTAGTTCTAATCAAATCATACAAAAATCATATAAAATTGTTGTAAACATGGCATGAATACTTCATAAATTATAGATACGTTGGAGACGTATCAGCATCCCCAAGCTTAATTCCTGCTCGTCCTCGAGTAGGTAAATGATAAAAGAAATAATTTATGAAGTGTGAATGCTAGCATAGTGCATAAGTTTGATCAATGATAGTCCCAAACACTTTTTCTAGCATCATTATATATCATAAACAGTAGCTCATCTCATAAGACTTCTCATGATCAAGACAAGCTATTCACATGTTAAAGTATAAACCATAAACTTTCTTGAAAACTAACAAACTTGTTCTCAGTCTCAAAATTGCAATTCATCTTATTTTCAGGAAGGGTCTATGTAGAGCTTTAATTTAGCAAATTCCACATACCTCGACTATCATATAGTCTTCCATGATTGCTACCACTCAAAGCATATTTTTAGAACAAATAGCATCCATTGAACACAGAGAAAGATAGGGGCTTAATGTTTCGCCTCCCAACTTATTTATCATATAGATAATTGTCAACAATAATAATTCATGATTAAATATATTTGAATGGCCATATATGCTTAGATCTTTCCCCATCACATGATGCTTGCCAACTAAAGAGTAGGTTGGAATGAGAAGGAATACTACTGACTCTTGCATAAAAGTAAAAAATAGGCCCTTCGCAGAGGGAAGCAGAAATTTGCAGAGGTGCCAGAGCTCGAAGCTTTCAAAACAGAGATGAATATAATTTTGAGAAGTATGCTTTCATTGTCAACGTAACGACCGAGAGTTCTCACTATCTTCCATGCTAGACACATTATAGGCGGTTCCCAAACAGAATGGTAAAGTTTTTACTCCCCCTCCACCAACAATCACACTCCATGACTGATCCGAAACAACGGGTACCGTCCATACCAACAACAATCCTGGGGGAGTTTTGTTTGATGATTATATTTTGATTTGATTTCGAGCATGGAACTGGGCATCCCGATTACCAGCCACTTTCTCGTGAATGACAAGTGAATAAACACTCATCGTGAGAATAACCCACCTAGCATGGAAGATACTGACAACCCTGGTCACTACATGAGCGATTCGGGCATACAAAACAGATTATTATTTGAAGGTTTAGAGTTTGGCACGTGCAAATTTACTTGGAACGGCAGGTAAATACCGCATATAGGTAGATATGGTGGACACTCATGGAAGAAACTTGGTTCAAGGATTTTGGATGCACAAGCAGCATTCCCGCTTAGTACAGAAATTTTGGCTAGCAAAAGATTCTAAATAGCAAGCACCACATGTTGGAGGATCCATAACAATATAACTTCTATACAAATATACCAAAGCATAACTCATTATGTTGTCTTCCTTGTTCAACTTCAACTAATATGCTCAAGTTTGAAAATAATTAATGAGGCTCACCATCATATAAGATGTCCAAAATAGTATATTTATATGTGAAATCTCTCTTCCTTCAATATTCTTTCATGAATTGTTCGAGTGACCAATACTATGTTTGCTAACATTCAATAAATTTACCACCTATACTTCTTATATGTGAAGTCATTACTCCCCATGGGATAAGCATATGAAACATATATAATTTCAGATTTATGGTATTCAATTCATTCAACCATTTACTCATAGGATATAAGTGAAGCACACGTGTAAATGACAAACTACTCCAAAAAGATATAAGTGAAGATCAATGAGTAGTTGAATAATTATGTAGCTATGTGAAGACTCTCTCTCATTTAAAATTTTTCAGACCTAATGTATTTTATTCAAACAGCAAGCAAAATAAAATAAAATGACATTCTAAAAATAGCACACATCATGTGAAGAAGCAAAAACTTAGGCTCAACCGATACTAACCGATAAATCTTGATGAAGAAAGGTGGGATGCCTACCGGGGCATCCCCAAGCTTAGATGCTTGAGACTTCTTGAAATATTAACTAGGGATGCCTTGGGCATCCCCAAGCTTGAGCTTTTGTGTCTCCTTAATTCCTTTTATATCACGGTTTCCCTAAATCTTAGAAACTTCATGCACACAAAACTCAACAAGAACTCGTGAGATAAGTTAGTATAAATCAAATGCAAAACCTTATCATTCTCTACTGTAGAAAATCACTAAAATTATTATTTAACATTGCATACTAAATGCCTCTTCATATTTAATAATCCTAGCCTCAAATAGAATTATTAAACAAGCAAACATATGCAAACAATGCAAACATAACAGCAATCTGTCTAAACAGGACAGTCTGTAAAGAGTGCAATTTTACTCATACTTCACTAACTCCAAAACTTCTGAAAAAATACCAAACTATAGAAAATTTGTTGTTACTCAGCGTTTAAAAATTTCGAGATTTTATCGTGTTCTGACTTTCCAAAAGAATTCAGACAATGATAGAAAACTTTCTGTTTTCAAATCAGCAACATATAGACTTGCAAAATAAGCATGGTAAAGGCTAAACTTGACACTTTTATTGAAATAAAAGCTACAAAACATTAATCTAAATAACATCAAGCAAATCCTAATAAAATAAAATAACGCTCCAAGCAAAACTCATATCATGTGACGAATAAAAATATAGCTCCAAGTAAGGTTACCGATAATGTTGAAGACGAAAGAGGGGATGCCTTCCGGGGAATCCCCAAGCTTAGTTGCTTGGGTCTTCGTTGAATATTACCTTGGGGTGCCTTGGGCATCCCCAATCTTAGGGTCTTGTCACTCCTTATTCTCCTCATATTGGTATCTCACCCAAAACTTGAAAACTTCAATCACACAAAACTTAACGAAAAACTCGTGAGATCCGTTAGTATGATAAAACAAATCATTCACTTTGGTACTGTCAAGACAAGATTCATAGTTTTTTATCACATGATTCCTACTGTACCCTATCATTTCTACAATTTATATTAAGCAATATAAGCCATAGAAACTAGAAAACAAGCAAACTATGCATTGAAAACAGAATCTGTCAAAAATAGAACAGTCTGTAAAGATCTGAATTAAGATCATATTTATGTAGCTCCAAATATTCTGAAAAATTGGGAAAACGTAGAAAATTTGTATAGCAATCAACGGTAAAAAATTCAGAATATTTACAAGTTCCAGTGAAATATAGGAATTTCTGTACTGGACGCAAAAGTTTCTGTTTTTGCACAGAATCAAATCAACTATCATCCACACTATCCTAAAGGCTTTACTTGGCACTTTATTCAAAAAAAAAACTATAAAACATGATTAATACTGAAGCTTAATCATGTGAACACACAAAAACAGTAGGGGTAAATATTGGGTTGTCTCCCAACAAGCGCTTTTATTTAATGCCTTTTTAGCTAGGCATGAAGATTTCCATGATGCTCGCATAAAGGATAAGAATTGAAACATAACGGGAGCATCATGAAGCATATATCTAGCACATTTAAGTCTAACCCACTTCCTATGCATAGGGATTTTGTGAGAAAACAATTTATGGGAACAAGAATCAACTAGCATAGGAAGGCAAAGCAAGCATAACTTCAAAACTTTAAGAACATAGAGAGGAAACTTGATATTATTGCAATATGTAGAAGCATATGTTCCTCTCTCATAATAATTTTCAGTAGAATCATGAATGAATTCAACAATATAGCTATCACATAAAGCATTCTTTTCATGTTCCACAAGCATATAAATTTTATTACTCTCCACATAGGCAAATTTATTCTCATGAATAGTAGTGGGAGCAAACTCAACAAAATAACTATCATGTGAGGCATAATCCAGTTGAAAATTGAAACCATAATGACAAGTTTCATGGTTATCATTATTCATTATAGCATATATGTCATCACAATAATCATCATAGATAGCAACTTTGTTCTCATAATCAATTGGAACCTCTTCCAAAATTGTGGATTCATCACTAAATAAAGTCACGACCTCTCCAAATCCACTTTTATCAATATTGTGAAAAGATTCAACACCCTCCAAAATAGTGGGATCAATACTACCTAGATTTGACACTCTTTCAAACCCACTTTCATCAATATAATCATCATAAATAGGAGGCATGCTATCATCATAATAATTTTGCTCATCAAAACTTGAGGGACTAAAAATATCATCTTCATCAAACGTAGCATCCCCAAGCTTGTAGCTTTGCATATCATTAGCATCATGGATATTCAAAGAATTCATACTAACAACATTGAAATCATGCTCATCATTCAAAAATTTAGTGCCAAACATTTTATTGACTTCTTCTTCTAACACTTGAGCACAATTTTCCTTTCCATCATTTTCATGAAAGACATTAAAAAGATGAAGCATATGAGGCAACCTAAATTCCATTTTTGTTGTAGTTTTCTTTTATAAACTAAACTAGTGATAAAACAAGAAACTAAAAGATTCGATTGCAAGATCTAAAGATATACCTTCAAGCACTAACCTCCCCGGCAATGGCGCCAGAAAAGAGCTTCGTTGACGGGATGTGAGTGCCGCTTACCTAGCCTCCCCGGCAACGGCGCCAGAAAAGAGCTTGATGTCTACTACACAACCTTCTTCTTGTAGACTCGTGTTGGGCCTCCAAGAGCAAAGTTTTGTAAGATAGTAGCAAATTTCCCTCAAGTGGATGACCTAAGGTTTATCAATCCGTGGGAGGCATAGGATGAAGATGGTCTCTCTCAAACAACCCTGCAACCAAATAACAAAGTGTCTCTTGTGTCCCCAACACACCCAATACAATCGTAAATTGTATAGGTGCACTAGTTCGGCGAAGAGATGGTGATACAAGTGTAATATGGATGGTAGATATAGGTTTTTGTAATCTGAAAATATAAAAACAGCAAGGTAACTAGTAACAAAAGTGAGCAAAAACGGTACTGCAGTGCTTGAAAACAAGGCCTAGGGTTCATACTTTCACTAGTGCAAGTTCTCTCAACAATGATAACATAATTAAATCATATGGCAATCCCTCAACGTGCAACAAAGAGTCACTCCAAAGTTCCTATCACGGAGAACATAAGATGAAATTACTTGTAGGGTACGAAACCACCTGAAAGTTATTCTTTCCGATCAATCCATTGAGCTATTCCTATAAGTGTCACAAACAGCCCTAGAGTTCGTAGTAAAATAACACCATATGACACACATCAATCAACCCTAATGTCACCTAGATACTCCAATGTCATCACAAGTATCCATGGGTCAATTATACGATATGCATCAAACAACTTCAGATTCATAATATTCAATCCAACACAAAGAACCTCAAAGAGTGCCCCAAGATTCCTACCGGAGAAACAAGGATGAAAACATGCATCAACCCCTATGCATAGATTACCCCAATGTCACCTCGGGAATCCGCGAGTTGAGTGCCAAAACATACATTTAGTGAATCAATAGAACACCCCATTGTCACCACAGGTGTCCCACACAAGACATACATCAAGTGTTCTCAAATCCATAATAGTATTCAATCCGATAATAGTGAAACCTCAAAGGTAAAACTCAATTCATCACAAGAAGGTAGAGGGGGAGAAACACCATATGATCCAACTATAGTAACAAAGCTCGCGGTACATCAAGATCGTGCCAAATCAAGAACACGAGAGAGAGAGAGATCCAACACATAGCTACCGGTACATACCCTCAGCCCCGAGGGTGAACTACTCCCTCCTCGTCATGGAGACCACCGGGATGATGAAGATGGCCACCGGTGATGGTTTCCCCCTCTGGCAGGGTGCCGGAACGGACTCTCGATTGGTTTTTCGTGGCTACAGAGGCTTGCGGCGGTGGAACTTCCGATGTAGGTTTCTTTTTGGGGTTTTCTGGATTTATAGGAATTTTTGGCGTCGGTTTCAAGTCAGGGGGATCCACGAGGCAGCGGCAAGGTAGGAGCACCCTCCCGGGGGGTAGGGCGCGCCCCCCTACCTTGCCGTCGCCTCGGGACTCTTCTGGCCCAACTCTTGTGCTTCGGGGGTCTCTTTTGGTCCATAAAAAATCACCGTAAATTTTCAGCCCATTCTGAGAACTTTTATTTCTGCACAAAAAACGACACCATGGTAGTTCTGCTGAAAACAGCGTTAGTCCGGGTTAGTTCTAATCAAATCATACAAAAATCATATAAAATTGTTGTAAACATGGCATGAATACTTCATAAATTATAGATACGTTGGAGACGTATCAGCATCCCCAAGCTTAATTCCTGCTCGTCCTCGAGTAGGTAAATGATAAAAGAAATAATTTATGAAGTGTGAATGCTAGCATAGTGCATAAGTTTGATCAATGATAGTCCCAAACACTTTTTCTAGCATCATTATATATCATAAACAGTAGCTCATCTCATAAGACTTCTCATGATCAAGTAACAAGCTATTCACATGTTAAAGTATAAACCATAAACTTTCTTGAAAACTAACAAACTATGTTCTCAGTCATCAAACAATTGCAATTCATCTTATTTTCAGGAAGGGTCTATGTAAGAGCTTTAATTTAGCAAATTCCACATACTCGACTATCATATAGTCTTCCATGATTGCTACCACTCAAAGCATATTTTTAGAACAAATAGCATCCATTGAACACAGAGAAAGATAGGGGCTTAATGTTTCGCCTCCCAACTTATTTATCATATAGATAATTGTCAACAATAATAATTCATGATTAAATATATTTGAATGGCCATATATGCTTAGATCTTTCCCCATCACATGATGCTTGCCAACTAAAGAGTAGGAGCACCCTCCCGGGGGGGGGGGGGGTATGGCGCGCCCCCCTACCTTGTCGTCGCCTCGGGACTCTTCTGGCCCAACTCTTGTGCTTCAGGGGTCTCTTTTGGTCCATAAAAAATCACCGTAAATTTTCAGCCCATTCCGGGAACTTTTAGTTCTGCACAAAAAACAACACCGCAATAGTTCTGCTGAAAACAGCATCAGTCCGGGTTAGTTCTAATCAAATCATACCAAAATCATATAAAATTATTGTAAATATGGCATGAATACTTCATAAATTATAGATACGTTGGAGACGTATCAACCTCCTTATAAGAGTTTCTCTTTCACATGCTATTGGAGTTTGAGAAGAGAAGAGGCCCTCGCGCACTCTTCCTCCGTCGCCCGCATCGCCACGCCCCGCCTAGTCACGACGCACCGCGGGTTGCGGGAATGAGCCAAGCCGAGTTCACACTTATGCGCTTATTTTTGCCAGTCGGTAACGGAGAGTTTCTGATAGCTGGGCCACGATATGAGACGTCGGATCGTGGGCTGTCACGGACTCATACGTGGGTCGAGCCCACATCTCTCCATGCGGACGCGCCTATATAAGTGTGAGGTGTCTCCTAACCCTAGTAGCCACGAACAGAACAAATCGCATCTGCTCCGCACGCCCACCGTCGTTCCATTGCTGCTGCTGTCGCCGGTGACTCCATCCCATCCGCTGCGTACACGGTCGACGGGAGAGCAGGTCTCCGAAACCTCGCCTCTCCGGATCCTGTACGGGAGAGGGGCGAATAGGTTTTTGAGAAGCGACTACGCGACTGCTCGCCTCCGATCCGCTACTTCCTCTACGTCCGAGTCATCTTCGTCAACGCCATGTCTCAGACCGAAGCCGACCGTCTCGCCGCCGAGAAGCTCGAGGCCGACAAGAAGGCAGCCGAGGACGCCGCTGCGGCCACCGCCGCCGCGGCCTCTGCATGGCCTACTGGAGGGTATAACTCGTTTATCCCGCTCCTACTGTTTTCTGTTATAGCCATGCTAGCGTTATACGTAGATGTGTCTACCATTTGCGTAGTATGTGCTTGCGTGATTCAATATCAGCATGTTGTTAATTCTGTCAATGCCATGCTAGTGATTTATTCATGGATTAAATTAATCGAAAAATTGCCTACTTATTCAACAACTCATTGGTAACCAAGGTTTCTTTGACTCGTCTCCTATCCTCTGTTGTTGAAGGTTGTATAAGTTCATCATTTTTTCTGGTACCTTTGGCTAAATGGTTCAATCCGGCCACTCAACCAATCAATAGATTGGATTGTCCAGTCATTGGAGGCCACACACACACAATCTCCATCCCTCTGACCCTCCTCCTCCTCTCTCTCCATCTCTTCCAACTTGTTGAAAATATGTCCTAGAAGCAATAATAAAATTGCTATTTCTCTATTTCCATGTTCATGTGTAAGTTTATGTTTCTATGTTAGAATTGCAGTAATTCTTGAATGCGAGATTCAGAGAAAAAACATAATTGCATCTGTAAAGAGATCAAAGGAAAACAGATCCCTAGCCAGGCCTCTAAACTAGCTCAAGTATTGTTGATGTTTTTGTTTTCCTTACCATGGTCATATTTAACTCAAGATGGATGTCTATAATAATGAGGACACATTGTTACAATAACAACGGGGTTGGATAGACCCAACATAAGAGATACTATATGATCACGTCGTCACTATATTGTCGGTATATTCTCCCATAATAGTTTACTCACGTCCTTAGACCATGAGACTGTCGTAGAACTAGATAACAGATGGTTACTTGGGGGTAATCGAACGTTGCTCCATAACAAGTTGATTATAAAGATGACTTTCGGGTACACCAGAAAGTATGTCCTCATGCTAGATATGTCAAGACTGAGATTTGCCCCTCAAATTATGGAGAGATACGCTTTGGGCCCACTTAGTATTATGGTGTCTGATGGCTCCATATTTTATGCATCTTTAGAGCTCATTTGTTGCACATTATCTCTGAGTCATATCATGGTCCATTGAGTAAATTATATGTCCATATGCATGATTTCCAGTTTTTGTCCTTTTCACCGCGAGCATTACATAATCTTTATTCTTAGTTGGTTTTTATTTGTTTTCTTTGTCTTTGTGTGTCTTGTAGGTGATATTGACTTCCCAAGCACTTAGCACAATGAAAGGAGTTCAAACGGTGGACATCCAGGACCCAGACTTAGCCATTTCGAAGGTGGAAAAAGGCATTTTTCCAAAGTGCTCCAAATCAAGATATAAAACCAAAAATGGATTGGCATCGTTCATATGAATCCAATGAGCCCAAGAACTTCAAATTCCGAGTTCGTGTGAAGTTTCATGTCATTTGGAGCTCCGTAGAATAGCTATCTCTATTGTACCTCTTTTGGGTCCACAATTCCAGCTGCCGGTAATTTCCCTCTTCATGTAGATCTTGCTACATCATAAAGTGAAATAATAACCAAAAATATTATAAATAACAGTAGGAAAACATGATGCAAAATGGAGGAATCAACCTCCTACAAAAATGAGTTAGACACTCTAATCGCATTGCTAATTACCATGGCTGCTATGGTTAAGTTGGCAAAATTTTACTTTTCCTACACACTATAAGTATGACACTTCACGTTGTTGGTTTAACTTGCGAGGTGTATGAAATACGAGGTATAATTAAAAATCTCGAGCCCCATAGTAAACTTCGTCATTACGTGTGACCCTCGTGTAGATCATTATCTACATTGCTCGTCCGCCCACATAAAGTTTATCTTTCTTGACTATGAACGAACCCAAAGTATCTGAAGCTTAGCTATGGATGCTGGACCTTAGCAAGCTAGCCCTTTGTAGGAAAATTCGTACATGCTGCCAAGATCAAAACCTCGCGAGATTAGAGGGGTTACAACATGAACGTCCAGTAATTAGAACTATCTAATCACCCCACACATACGTGCAATGCCAGGTATCATCATATGCTCTAATTGTGTACCTGCATCTACTCATAGATTTTCTCATGATGCCACTATAGGGGAACATGCTACGCACTACGCAACAAAAAATGTATGCTACACGATCACACCCATAAACACTATGAAGATGGCGGTAACGATCAAACTCACTGACGGTGCAGAGTAGGGGAAGCAGTGACGAGTCGGTGTAGCGAGACAATCCCGCCGATTCCCACACCTAGGTTACCCCTCCCAGCCGTGAAAATTGTTCCCCGAGATGAGAGCCAAAGTAGATGACCCCTCCGAGGTATCCATGCATTCCGAAGTAGTAGTCCGGCAGAGCTTCGACGTCCAGGAAGAAGAACAGTGAGAAAACTACACAGAGAGAAAGCCTAGCGGTGCTTCTCGTCTAATTAGGAGTCTAATTCTCTTTGACCAATTAGATCGAGATCATAGCCCATCTAATTAGGAGCCTAAACACTTAGGATAATTAGACCGGGAGAGCGTGGAGCTATGTGGGAGAGAGGGCCTTTGATTTGATGTGTCTCAAGAGGGAGGCCTCTCCACATATAAATAGGTGGGAGAAGCGAAGGAGGCGCCAATGGAGGGGGAATCCTTCCCTCCTTCCACTTGGTGAAGAGGGAAGGTTTCCCTCCCTATACCAATTCGACCTAGGGGCCTGCCATGCCCTATGGTGGCCCATGTGGGCCCCACAGGGCCCACTGGAGGTCGTCATCTCATGACAGGCCTTCACACATATCTTCCACAAATAAAATCCCATATTCTTCGGATGTCTCCGGAACCCATTTCGATGACCTCGAAAACTTTCCATATATAGATCCGGACTGTCCAAAATCATGTTACACCTTTTCAGAATTCCCAAAACCCTTCTTGAACCAGCCGAAACACTTTCGAAACTATCCAAAATGCTTTCGATACTCTTTTAACTCATTTCTCCGATAATCAGGACTAGAACCCGTTAAGTGTGTGACCCTATAGGTTCGGAAATAAGCGAACATGACCCGGAACCCCTTCCGGTCAATAGTTAACAGCTGGATCTGGAGACCATTATTAACTCCTGCATATTCGTGAAGTTCTCGAGCGAACCTTTATTTTCAAATACCATTCCCTTTTGCTTCACGATACGTTTAAGAAACCCGATGCTAGATTATCGGTATCCTCGTGATCAACTCCTTGATCACCATACCAATTATCCTCCTTACCAGTTTCGTTCTCTTTACTCCTGTGCGTGTTCCAGTATCCCATGATCATAATCTCAAGTGTCTGGCCAGACGATAATGACACCGTAACACCGAATGGGCCCAGAGAGTGTCTCTCTTTCCGTGAGAGGAGAAAATCCTAGTATTCAACTATCGCTACCGAGACATACATTTTTGTCCCGTAAGTCACCTTTATTCACATCCATTTACGGAGTGATATGTGGTAAACCCCAAAGTATCCATCTGGTATGTTGGTATGCAATATTCTCATAGTCTAAGGAACAATGCAAATGTGAACAAGTATATATGAAGTACCGATAACATAGAAACGACGACATCTCTTAGTAATTCATAAGTTGGGTCTACCCAACTCCGTTATTATCATGACAACGGTGCTCTCATATATTGATAGCATCCTCGTTACATTAACAATGCTCATGATCAGGAAAACAAGATCATCATCAACACATGAGCTAGTCTTAGAGGCTAGACTAGGGATCACTTGGTGTTTACATTTCCACACATGTATTTGCTTTTTCCTCCGAATCTCATATTCAAGAAACAATATAGTTGTAGCATAGAAATATAAACTTAATAATGAACATAAAAAGATAATAATACATTTATTATTGCCTCTAGGGCATATTTCAAACAGGAGTTGGGTGAGTGTCGGTACTAAAACCGGCAGACCTCGGGTAGGGGGTCCCGAGCTATGGATCTCGAATCTATGGGTAACAAGAGATGAAGGGGACAATATTTACCCAAGTTCGGGCCTTCTCGAGGAGGCAATACCCTACGTCCTGCTTTGATTGTATTGATGATGATGTATCGAGTACTAGCTTGGTCTACCCCGAGATCGTGAGTTGTGTTATAACCCTAAGGCTAGGTGGTTGTAATTATGACCGTGGCCTCTATGGACTAAACCCCTCAGTTTATATAGATGCCGAGGGTACCTAGAGTTACACATGGTCGATTGCCCCTCTAGGGATACACATGCCCACGACTGATGTTGTCCTTGGAGTACACGTCAAGTCTTCGGCAAAGTCCATCTCGATCACGCCGAAGTGCGAGGCTTTTGGAGTCCTTTCTTATGAGAACGGTGGGCCATAAGTTCGACCCATGGACCGCGGGCTAACTAGATTGGTACCCCCTAGTCCAGGACATCGTCAGTGAGGCTGCGTGCGTGGGCGAGGCTTTGTTTGGGTTACGCCAAGAGAGAGAAAGATAGAGGCTTTTGAAAAATGTTTGAGGGGCAAAAAGAAACCAAATGGTTTGGAAATTCAAAAAGGACCTTTTTAGTATACAACAAGGTCATACGAAAACACTTAGAATTTTCGGGCAAGGGTTGGCAATTGTTTGGAGAAAAAAGTGTAAAAAATGCATAAATGGGGCTTGAACTAGGCTAGGTCAAATGCTTGGGCTAAAATTGCGAAATAATTTGGATAATTCCCAAATGTCACAATGCCAGGTTTGAGAGTTAATTTCATGTGAGAACATTAAAAGGGAGAATGGTCAATTTAATCACTATTAAATGAAATGACAATATAAATTTTGGAAATATATTTTGTATCTTCTATTAATATTGAAAGAATAATTATACAGCTCCAAAGAGAACTAATCATGTCTAATTCGTCAATCTGTAAATATATCAGAGATGTGTGCTTTTATTGGGTTGCATTTTAGTTAGGGTTGGTACTTCAATAAATATTGGGGTTTTAATTCAACCTCATTTTCAAGATTAAAGCATGATTAGATGATGGCATGATATGCAATGATGATGGAAATGAAATAAGAAAATTTTCTAATTAGGATACTACCCTAGGCAGTTACAACATGTTTACACACTCACATTTAGATTGCTCACAATGTTCCTATCTTTTCTTAAACTTTGAGGGGGAGAGAAATTTTCGGAACTGAAAACAGTCTCTTGTAGAAATGTAGGGAAAGACTGCGTACAATGAACCTAAAGTGATTGGAGCCTTTCCCGGACCCTGCGCAAGCGGGAGCTACATGCACTGGGCTGCCCTTTTTTCTTCCGGAAGAGGAGAAAACTCAACCACGAATACATGCACCCAGACCGGGTGCACCGATATTACCTAAAGCATCTTTATTATATTCGCAACAGTGAGCTACGCCCGCTTGAGAATGCTCAAGCATCCGATCCTCTCCTCCGTCCACTGGGTTCAATTCACCGGAGTGGACGCCATCGTTATTATTTTTCCTCCTCCTTTGACGATAGTGTTGGGCTAATGGCGTGGTTAGTGGTGGTAACTTTTCCGCGGAGAAAACGTGTCTCGGTGCTTTTCGGCACCTGTGCCCCCTTCCCCCTAGCAGCCAAAATAGGCACTCCCGTAGAGCGGCATTGGTGGAGCAACGAGAGTGACGAACCAGGAAAGAAGCCGCACGAAGCACCACGCATAAACAAAAACAAACCGAGGGGAGCAGCATGAGCGAGGACACGTAGTCGGCCGGATTATCGGATGGCAACGGGACCCGACCCGCACCCGGTTACGCCCGACGTCAGTGCTGATGTCCGCGTGCCTCCGCCCAGCACCGCCGCTGCCGCTGCCACCAATGGCCTGCCACAACTGTTGCACCGGTGCGAGTTCCTCTCGACACGATCAATGTTTTAAATAGCGGGCTATGAAAAATAGCGACGGACGTTCAAATCAGCTATAACGAAGCTATAACGGGCTATTTGTGAAGACGACCATTTAGCGACATCCTGCTACTAGCCGGCTATTTAAAACTATGACAGACAACTCGGCCACCGGGTGAGTCGCCACGAAGCAATGGAGGAGGGTCCAAAAGTCCAAGCCGGGTTGTCCGGCGACGGCACGGGGGCCGACCCGGACCCGGGTGGGAGCGGATAAGCACGGGCGTCGCTACGGAACAAACGCGCCCCTGAAAGCATCCTCCCCTGCTGGGTTTGGTTTACCACCACCACCACCAGAGTCTGCCCAGAGCTGTGACACTCGCGACCTTTCTCCCCTCCCGGTCTACAAAGACCTCCTCGGCTTTCCTCCGCCTCCACTTCTTTCTTCCAAAGCCCCCCTCTCCCTTTCTCCTCTTTCCCTCCCAAGCAAATCCTCTGCTCTCCCCCCGCCTCCTTCTTCTTCCTCTGCCGCTTGCCGTGTTTGGTTCGGGACCGAAATGGCATTCCACGACGAGGCGCCGCTGCTGCTCAGGATCAACACCGCCAGAGGCGGCCACATGGTAGCGTCCAAATCTTTGCTTCCCCTCTTCACCTTTTCTTCCCTGCGAGATTAAATGCTCTGTCCGTTGCTTTTATTGGTTGGTTCTCCCGCTAATGGCGTGGTTTCGGATGGAATGCGGCAGGGCGGAGGCGAGTGCGACGAGGCCGAGAACCAGCGGTGGCCGCCGTGGCTCAAGCCGCTGCTGGCGACCAGCTTCTTCGGGCAATGCAAGATGCACGCGGACGCGCACAAGTGCGAGTGCAACATGTACTGCCTCGACTGCGTCAACGGCGCGCTCTGCTCCCAGTGCCTCGCCTACCACCACGGCCACCACGCCATACAGGTACGTACCATTTCTTCCCCTCTCCGCATTGGATTCGTCGGAGCCGGAGAAGAAGAAGATGCTCCCTTCCCTTCCCTGCCCTGTTCCGTTTCCGTTGGAACATGGAGCGCACAACCGAAAGAGTCCCATTCCGAGCTGCTAGATTTGCAGTTGTTGCTGTGTCCTCCAGCCCCCAACGGCCTCTCTTCCCCCACACGCATCCAAGAACCCCCCGCCTAACTAACTTCCTTAGCTGCCCCCATGTTCCATCTCATCTCATTCCTGGCTTCTCCCTGGCGATGCGATGCTCGTTGGTGTTGTTCCATTGCAGATAAGGAGGTCCTCCTACCACGACGTGATCCGCGTGTCGGAGATCCAGAAGGTGCTGGACATCACCGGCGTGCAGACCTACATCATCAACAGCGCGCGCGTCGTGTTCCTCAACGAGCGCCCGCAGCCCAGGCCCGGCAAGGGCGTCACCAACACCTGCGACGTCTGCGAGCGCAGCCTCCTCGACACCTTCCGCTTCTGCTCCCTCGGATGCAAGGTACGTAGCACACTAATGGTGCTCTGCACCGCCGGGTTGGTCAACGCATGTGGTCTAGATTGCTTCAGCTCAGCTCGCCTGGACTGGGCGTGCTCTGGAGCGGCATTGTGATTAGTTGTTTATGTTTGGACGCGCAGATCGTTGGCACCTCCGGCGAGTTCCGCGGCCGGAAGAGGCATGCCGGCGGCAAGAAGATGAAGCTGAAGCTGAAGAAGGCGGCGGCGTCGGACTCGGACGACTCGTCCACCATCACCAGCGGCGGGAGCGACAAGAGCAGCGTGGTGCAGAGCTTCACCCCGTCCACCCCGCCGGCCACCGCCAACAGCTACCGCTCCGCCAAGCGGCGCAAGGGCATCCCGCACCGGTCGCCCTTCGGCAGCCTCATTGTGGAGTTCTAAAGCAGATCAGAGCTCCCCGCGCCCGCCCACACCTCCCTCGCCGGTACCCACTGTAGCATACACATCCATCCATCTATATCTACCTCTAGAGTTTTCCTGTTCCGTTCTGTTCTATACACCAAGGAGAAGGAGAAGGAGCTTAAGCAAAAAATAACGAGCCGCCATTGCCGCACCTCTGCGCTTCTGGACGAGGAGGCCGGTGCAACGCAATGCGGGATCTTACTACTACTTCATAGTCACTACAAAAACAGTTACTGTGCTGGTAACAGGAAGGGTTTGAGTGTTGTGTCTCCCCGGAACGGCGGGAGGTAGTAGCCGTAGTTTTTACTCTTGTGGTAGCTTAGCAGTACTAAGTTTTGCAAGTTTCTTTCCTTATAGGCGTTGGTTGTTCTTAGCTGTGTTTGATATGGTAGATGTACATATATGTATACTATCACAGATGGGGAATGGTAGCGAGACGAGACTCGACTCCGGTGTTGATATTCGTCCTGTAATAATGCTCAGAATGCTTGCTGCTCCTGACGGCCTTCTTCAATGTCACCATGCTTGTTTGCTTGCTTGCTTGAATTCTTCTTCTTCTTCTTCTTCACCGTTTCCCTCTATATTTATCACCAGCAGATGCTTGAATTGAGTGCAATGCAGGGAGACCTGTGAGTGAGCCTGAGAGGGAGGAGTACTGTACCTCTGGTAGAAACGGTGGCGAGGCAGTGGGGGCACTGTGGCACCGTCAGCTGCAACGGGCCGGCCGGCCTGCCGCCTAACTTGCTTGACCCGCCATTCATGAAAGCGGCCGGCCGATGCCGACGTCGTCGCTGGCTGGACCAGTTCGCTCGTCCGTTGCTCCCGCCCATACGGAAGAGCCAGGAACCCTCTGCCCAACCCCCGCCCGCCATTCAACACGGGCGGCAGGCCTGCCTCTCTTCTGTGTGGCCTGTCTGTGGCAGTAGCAATGAATACGGTTGGGTCGACCGATCTAGAGTCGAGATCGGTCGTAGTACGAAAATAACATTGATGCTGTACTACGTGTACTGGCAGAGCCACGTGCGTAGAGTCGAGCGAGCTCGGAGATATCTATCTCATCTCGTCTCCCATGCATACGCATCTAGGGAAAGGTCGGCCTACAACGCCGGCCGGGGCGGGTGCGGTGCATGCGGGCCGTCCATTTTCTCTTGGCATGTGTGCGGCACGGCGCGCCACACGACGGCGGAGTGGGGCTCGCTCGCTCTCTCTGGATCTCATCTAGGCTCCCGTACCGTACGTGTAGGCCATCCTCCTCGTCCCCGACCTAGATCGATCCAACGCTCTTGTTTCTTCGCTGTACACAAGTGCTGGTCCATGGCCGAATCATGGCCGGGAGACCTTGCCGTTCTGCGCCGTGGCGCATGCAGGCACGCACGCGCCGCGCACTCGCGGCGACGCCTGGAAAATGGGAAAATGTGTGCGAGCCCGCCGCCCCACGCGCGACTGACGTCGCCACGCCCACCCACCACTCGCCGCCCGGCCGCGCGTGCCACACACGCACACACGCACGGACATGGGGCGGTCTGTCCGATCGCCCCGGACGCACCATTGCCATCTGCCCCTCTCGTCTCGCCGCCGTGCGCGCCGTCCATGACGGGGTGGGCAGGCCGGGCGTCTTCATCGGACGGCCGCTTCGGGTAGCAAATCTAGTCGCCTGCGGCGGCGGCGGCGGTCACCGTGGGGTTAGGTTAGGATCTAGTACGCTCGCACGCGTGGTCCACAGACCTGACGTGGATTGGGTCTGGATTGCTCTCATACACGCCCGGATATTTCTCCAGTTGCTATTGGCTTTTTCCACGGCGAAAGCAACGTTGGCCGCCGCACTCGGTTCGTTTCTCTACCCTACCAAACTGCTCGGCGTACGCGCGGCCTCGTACCGGATTTCCGTAGCCAGCCGATGACACATGGACCCCAGGACGATGTTTACGTCCAGTGAAACGAGATTATTTATACTTTTCCAAAGCAATGAGTCATTGGCACACCACTGGCAGTGCTCATGTGTTCGACTGTTGTGTATGGTTTCAACCAGCTTTTGAGGGTACATTTCTTCCTCCTTTATTACTTTGTGACGGGGCTGGATCGGCGAGTGGGTGGGTGGACTGCTGCCGGGGTTTACGGTCACCATTGCATTTGCTTGAATCGTGTGTGATACTAGTAGTAGTATATATCTCCATTTGAATGCGAAAAAAAAATCCAGGAGGAGTCTAGTGGTGACCGTCAGTTGTGTCCCACTCCTAGTCCTTGGTGGGCACGCCTCTTTTGATCAGGTAAGTTCAGATGAAGACCCAACGACACGATTCATTCATGATTCATCTACACGATTAATAACCAAGAAAAAGGCAATAGATCCTGCCCAATCTCAGTGATGGAGAGGCCATGTGCATACAAATCAATCAACTGTTTTGTTAGCAGGATGATGATCGGATGAGATGGAACCCTAAACTCCCATCTGAAACCTTTTATTTCGGGCAACGCCTTTTCCTTCCGCAAGTGGCCCGTCAGGTCTCTTTCCTCCCAGCAGGACTCACAGGGCACGCCCGGTTTTTTCCTCCCTAGCTCTGAAGTCCAACGGAGAAATTTTCAGGAAAGTCAGTGACTTTGGCCGTTTGGGCGACGGCAAGTGGTGCTTCGTTCAGAAAGGAGACGCTGAAAGGTTCAGGCTAGGTCCCAGGAATCAGGACGGGTCGTCAGCAGGTTCCTTCCTTAGGAAACCAGCAAAGATGGAAATAATGCGCCGGCCCTACGCAATTAGGCCTGAATCAGACGAGAAAAATATCATCAGGCATCGGCTGCATCCTTATCATGTGGTTATCAGGAGGTTCAGGGCAGGAACGCACTGTGCGTGTGCAGTTCCTCTGCACTAGCATCTGCATAGTAGTACTAGCTCACTAACTACACGGCACGAGTCACGTCTTGACCTGTGACTTGTGAGTCATGAGTGGAGCGGCACCGCGTTGCTTTGAGCGAGGCACTGTGTCATGTGGGCTTGCTTCGGCTTATATTCGTCCGGCAAAGGATCTTGTTGACCTCTTTGCCGGTCTGGCCCCGACGGGTCCTGCACGCTCGCACCATTAGCATCACTCACTCGCTGTGGACTGAAAGTTGCCGCGAAGCATCGCCAGGAGCGTGCAGTGTTACTGTGAGCGTGCGAGTTGGTAAAACTCGTACTATGCTTTAGCTCTGGTGGTAGATAATGAGACGCTGACAGGAAAAAAGAGAGGCAACGGATCATTCATCCCATGCAGCGGCCAGCCTTCCCCATGCCGTGTTAAGTTCTCGAGAGGCTCTGCAAAGATGGCTATCCGTTGTCGGTCGGGTAAAATAAATAGTGCAATCTCGTGACCGCCGCAAACAGGACTCCAAGAACTGTTCCATGTGCTTATGATATGTTCTACTGGAAGGTGCACTGAACCTGGAGGGTTTCGTACGTTTGGATGCTAGCGAGTAGCATGCCCGAAATTTATTAGAGTTCCGACGGTGACACGTACGACGCCTTCATGTCTCTAGTTCTACGCATCTGTTCCTTGCGATATCCGCCATTGCTGACCAGCCTCTTTCGTCATTACTCTACTGCTGAAGAAGAAAGAGTCGTCCCGTTCGAATAGTCCGGCCAGTCTTTTTGTTGTTAGTGGAGAAATAGTCCAATCTGGTGACCGTCATGTCATTTCATAAACAAAACGAGCGGTTGTAATGCTCTACCGAGGGAAGAACCATCTCGTTCGAATGGCCAACTCAAATATCTTTTTCGTTTCGAGGGAACAAATGTGAAAATACCAAATGAAGGCCGAGCTCCATGGGGGCCGAATTTGAAAAGTTCAAACTAGAAACATTTCAGTTTCAAATATTTCTGAAAAAATACACATAGCTAGAGACATAATGTATATGTGTCTAAATTTTCAAATCAAAATGCTGAATTGAGAGCTGCAAAACAAAAACAAAAACAAATATGTGTCATTTTAGCATATGTACTGTTTATTCTCAAAGTCCATGACTTTATTTTTCCTATGCAGCTCGGAATTTAATGTATTTTATCCTAAAATTTTACACACATGCACACTACATCCTAGCATACATGTGTATTTTTTTTTCATAATTTTTTGAAATGAAAAAGTTTGTGAATTTTCAAAATTAAGGCCCCCAAGGAGTTCGGTCTCCAAAATGCCCTACTCAACGAACTGGTCCAACTAATCAAGTGATCGTCATGTCATTTCATAAACAAAATTGAGTGTCACTGAAGCATGACACACACTTCGCTCCGGAAGGTGGGCTGCATTGCACGTTGCAACATGACCCAGGCCCAACGCATACTGGTAGCCACAAGCAAGCATCACTCGCACTCACTAATTTGAATGTTCGTGAAATAGAAAAAATATTCATGAATTTGAAAATTGTCCATGAATTTGAAATTATTCACAGATTTAAAAAAACATCATGAATTGTAAGAACGAAAAAGTAAAGAAAATAAATGGAAAAGCAAACAGGAAAAATATATATGAAAAAAGGCAAGCTGAAACCAGAAAAACCAATAAAAATGCAGAAAACAACAAAAACCACAAGAAAATCAGAGGAAGCCGGTAGAAAATAGAGAAAATAAAAAAAACGATGAAACATACCTAAACCCGTTTGGAAGGTTCCCAGAACCAGCCCCCGGTTGCCCCGAGGACCTCTTATTTAGTGCGCTACATGCTAGTAAATGAGCCAGCGCACATACCCCTCCCCCGCGCCCTTTTGGGCCTGCCGATGCGCAGGTCGGGGTTCCCCTATTTTCATTTGCATTTGCCCATGTTTTTTCTTTTTTAATTTTTTTTTCAATTTATAAAAAGTTCCAAAATTCAAAAAAACATTTTTTTTAAAAATTATTCAAGAAATCATAAAATGTTTTTGGATTCAAAGTCAATGTTTTTTATTTCCAGAAAAAGTTCGCATACTCAAAAAAATGTTCATAATTTTGAAAAAATGTTCTTGTATTAAAAAATGTTTGTGAATTCAAAAAATATTGGTCCATTCAAAATAATGTTAAATAGATTCAAAATAATTTTCCAAATTTTAATAAAATTCATGATTTAAGAAAATATTCGTGAATTTATAAAAAAAGTTTCATGATTTCATAAAAATGTGCACGAATTGGATAAAATGTTCAGAATTCTAGAAAGTTTTGACAAATATGAAAATATGTTCGTAAAATGAAAAAGGAAAATAAAATAAAGGAAAAACTTAAAAGAAAGGAAAAAATAATAATATAAACAAAAAAATAGTTTTTAAAACGAGCATAAAAAAGGAAACAAAAATGAAAAAGAATGGAATCATAAAATAAAAAGCAACAAAAACCCAAAGAAAAAATGAAAGAAAACAAAAAACCGGCAAGTGAAGATTCTTCCCAAAATGGAAGAGGAGCTAGTTGGGCCAGCCCAAAGGTTGTATGTAGCCCAGGAGGGGGAGGGGTGTGCCCACACGGTCGCTAACCAGCAACCTATGCGCCAAATAGGATTGGCCCACCCCCAACCCCCCGAGCGCGAAACCACTAACAGGCCGGCCCACAAGAAACTTATAATGGGTGAGCGTTAAGCTTAGCTATTGTACAAGTTTTCCTCAAAAAAAAAACAAACTATTGTACAAGTTATAAATAGCATTTATGCTTTGCTCATGTGTCTGTTTCTAGCACAGACTAGGTTTTGCTACTCTAGCTTCTTATCTGTATTGGGGCTTATAATTTTCTCGAAATCACTAGTTATAGTTTATCCCATGCAATGGTCACCCGCACCTTCTCAAGTATTCACAAGTGGCGCACCGCATGTGCGTCACTTGTCACAACCAGGAATATTTTCACTTTTTTCTAGATTCTTTTATTCAAAATATTTTATCTCTTTAACCATGTGCCCAAATACCGAACCGTTTTCACCATTGAATTTCTCGCATCAAAACATTCAAAACTAGATCCCGATTAATAGGTTTCAAAGAACTTTTTCACAAAAAACCCGGAATATAAAAAAACATAAATGAAAAAAAAACCCAAAACTGGAAAGCAGACCAGAAAAAAGAAGAAAGAACTGGAGCCCCAAAACACGTTGCAGCTTTCACTTTTTTGGGAAGCACAGGCTGTGCTTCTCATAGAGGCACAACATTGTTTTTCCCTTTTTGAGAAGAAGCACATCTGTGCTTCTCACGAAAGCAAATATGTGCTTCCTCGATAAACACTATCGTCCTTCTCGTGAAAACACATAGTTTTTTTAAGTACACAGATGTGCTTCGCAAAAAAAAACCATGCCTCCCCTCTGGACCTAGGAAAAGCCAGACAAGAACCGACAAGCAGAAAAAAACCAAATAACTCTTTAAAACCCAAAAACACATACAGAAAAAATAACAAATAAAACCAGAATCCCGAGGAAGCGCCCAGCACGCGAGACGTGGTGGCGGCTGGACGCACCACTTGGCGTCCTCTTAGACCACGAAAATGATCCTTGCGGAGCTCTCGCGAGAGGCTACCGTTGGTTAGTTGGTCTCGAATTCGAAATCACTAGTTAAGGAGTCCTCCTTGCAAAGATCACTCCCACCTTTTCAGGTTGCGATGCGCGCCACTTGTCGCAACCTGTGAGTTTTCCCTTTTTTCGTAGATTCATTTATTCAAAACGTTTTATCTCTTAAACCGTGCGTCCAAATCTCGAACCGTTTTCACCGTTGGATTCCTCGCGTCGAGATCTTCAAAACTAGATCCCATGTTGATAGGTTTTGACGAACTTTTTTTTCACGAAAAAACAGGACGAAAAAAACCGGACTAAAAAACCGAACAGGGAGTACGGGGTTTTTTCCTTTCCGAAAGAGGCACGTCCGTGCCTCTCGCGAAATCATAAGTGTGGCTCTCGCGGAAGCAAAACCGTGTATCTCGCGGAAGGAAAAAAAATACGTTTTTTTTTCCGTTTCCGAGGAGACACGACCGTGCCTCCCGCGGAAGAAAAAAAACAGAAAACGCGTTTTTTTCCGTTTCTGAGAGGCACGGCCGTGCCTCTCGTAAAAGCACAACCGTGCCTCTAGCGGAAGCAAAACCGTGCCTCTCGCGAAAGAAAAAAAAAACAGAAAACACATTTTTTCTGTTTCCGAGAGGCACGGCCCTGACTCTCGCGAAAGGGAAAAAAAGAAAACACGTTTTTTCGCGCAAATTTTTTTTTTGTCCAAAAGTTCAGGAAGACTGGTGGAAAACCGAAATGTCGAAAAAAACAAAAAAAAAACGGTTTAAAAAGCCGAAAACGCGTGCGGAAAAATAAAAAAAAATCCGAAGGAAGCGTCCAGAGCGTGACACATGGCGGGGCGGCTGGGAGCGCCAAGTGGCGCTGATCGTTGCGAGGCTCCGGAAGGAGCGCTCGTTAACTAGTTGCTCTCCTCGAATTCTCTTGGGTTCTAACTTCTAAGACCAATACAAGCAAAAAAAAAAGTTGGACACCATGGGCCGGAAAATCTCTTTTGTAAGCAGGCCTGATCAGAGCACGAGGCAAGCGCGGCCGCGACCACAAACAAACGAACCATCGCCGTCGTCCCTTATCCCGCCAGCCGCGCTCGCTTATCCGAACACAAAACCCGGCGGAAAATTTCCCTCCAATCCCAAACCCCGGGACACAAACCGCCCGCGTCGCAGCCTCCTCTCCTCCGGACTCCGGTGGGCGAAAACAATGGCGCTCTCCCTCGCGCGCAGCCCGCACCCCGCCGCCGCGGCGCCCTCGCTGCCCCGCATTCAGGGGCGCATTTCCCAGTACGCCCCGCTCCTCCACTCCCCTCGCCGCGCCTACCCCGGCCTCCGCCTCCGCCTCCCGGCCGCCGCCGTCGCGGCCTCTTCGCCCCCGGAGGCGCCGGCCGCCGAGCCCGCGGCCGCGGCGGAGGGGGACGAGGAGCAGGGGGAGACGCGGCGGAAGCTCTTCGTGGGCAACATGCCGTTTACCTTCTCCGCCGCGGAGACGGAGAAGCTCTTCGCCGAGTGCGGCGTCGTCAAGGACGTCGAGGTGACCACACGATGTCACCACACGCTCAGTTCTTCAATCCTATGGCTATGCTGCCGCGCGCGTTCTCTGACACGGGCTAGTTTTGTTTGTTCCGCGAAGGTTATCAAGATGAAGGACGGGAGGAAGAGGGGGTTTGCCTTCGTCACCATGGCCACCGCCGAAGAGGCCGCCGCCGCAGCAGAGAAGTTCGACGGCCATGTGAGTCTATATGCGCATACGCTGGCTGCATATCAGTACACAACGTGGATGAATGCTGCCTTATATAAAAATGTGCTGAATGTTGTTTTGACCTGTGAAGTGAAATTAAGATGACTTCAACCTTTGTTTCCATGTGTTTACTGCTGTCACACATCCTTGGACCGAAAAAATCACTGTAAATTCCTCAAGGTCAAGGGTGATGAGGCTAGAACTTAAGATTCGTGGAATATGCATGGACATGTTCAGATTTGATATTATGGTTGTAATGTTCTTGCTGAATATATGCCTTAAAATATATGGATGAGTTAAATAATGTTAGCAACTTTTTGAATATTGTTTCACACGGACAGAGAAGTTTACTATGATATTTTTTTAAAATAATTTTTTTACTGCGATCTTACTTCATGTTTGAATTCAGCACAAAATATCAGTCTGCTGTCCAGTGTGTTACTAAGGTCAGCTGAGCTTATCATTAAAATACTAACATCTTGAGGTTCCCACAAAATAAGATACTGGCATTCCCGGCAAAAACAATACTCCCTTTGTAACTTAATATAAGGCGTATTTTGACACTGTGATGGACTCTAAAAACGTCTTATAAAAAGTTACGGAGGGACTATATCTTAGCTTTGGAAATTTCATCAACCTCTTATGCTAAATTCTGCATCACAATCATTTGTAGGATGTCATGGGAAGGATCATCAAGGTGGAATTTTCAAAGAGCTTCAGAAAACCTGCTCCACCATCATCTCCGGACACCATTGTCTCAAAGTACAAGCTTTATGTTTCCAATCTTGCATGGAAAGCAAGGTCTGCTGATCTGAAGGAGTTCTTCTCACAGTTTAACCCAGTTTCTGCCAATATAGTCTTTGAAGATAGAAAATCAGCTGGGTATGGTTTTGTTTCTTTTGGAACAAAAGAGGAAGCAGAGGCTGCTCTCACTGAACTCAATGGAAAGGTGAAATTTTGATGAACACTTAACTATCAGTTTTACAATTTAGCCAAGGACCGAGATCGATCATTCATAAATTAACTCTGCGGGATATTTAAACTGTCATGCTTGATGCACACACTTGTTATTATCTACAGTTCGGAAATCTTTGCTGGTCTTATGTTCATTTATTTTTTGACGAGCAATTATTATGCCTCTTTTGGCTTAATTAAATGTATTGTTCTTTTCCATATTATGATGCATTTGTTGAAGTTGTACACTGGAGGATAAAATTGCTCTGGAGCAGCAGTGAAATGCTTGACGAGATATCTATTTACGAAAAACACTACAAGGTCTCTTGCTTGAGTGACCAATTTTTTTATCTCAACGTTATATGATAAAACATGTCTTCTGGGTTATTTCCTTACAGGCTTCATCTAAAATCAAATGGAAGAGATGTTGGACTACAAGCACATTAATTAGCATGGTGTTTAAGTTTCTATTTCTTTGTTTGATAGGAACTTATGGAAAGGCCTGTTATCCTAAGATGGCGGGAGGATAAAGAAACTGTGAAGGCTGATGATGAAGTTGAAGGTGTGAAGGTTAATGATCAGGCAGAAGGTGTGATGGTTGATGCCAGTGGTGAGGTTGAAGGTGAAGATAAACCGGAGTAGTCTAATAGTACTGTGCTGGGAGAAAGTTGCACTAGCCTTATTGTTAAAAGTGCAGATGCGGAAACTCATTGTACAGGTAGAAGCTTTTTTATACTAGTTGCATAACTTTGTTTATCATTTCACTTGGTCATAATATTTGGCAGTAATTCAGAAATGGTGCCTTTTTAATTTAGATACAGAATAGAGGTGATAATTGTAATCGAAGACTGCAGCGAAGGTTTCTGCCATGATGCTGCTAAGAAAAATGGAAACAAAGGGCATTAGCTGTGATCAAGGTGAAACATCGTCCTTGAGTATCTGGCTTCAGTATTCAATACGAGTCATATGCTTATTGTAGTGATCAGTACTTATTTGTACTCCATTGTGACCATGAACCATGTCGTTCCGAGATACTTGTAGTTTCCTGATTTTGGATCCAGTTTACTGTAATATTTCTTAGCTTGCTGATCAGCTTTCGGCAACGAGGCATTCTCAATCTGCACTTAATATTCATCTGTTAGTTTTGCTTCTTTTTTTTCTGTGTAGAAGAGGAAACCCTCCTGATTTGTTTTACTAGAAACTGAGAACAAGTTCCCCAGATCCAAAAAAGGAAAACAAAAATAGGCAACCTCGGCTGTGTGCATCCCTGATGTATTGGAATTCTTCCATTGTCTAGAAAGAGAAACACGGGCAACCAATGACATCAACATGGAATTGGAAAACATGAAGGCATGTCAACGAAAATGAAACCAGATATGAAGTAACTACTGGATCATGCTTTTACAAAAGCCACAGCTGAGATTGTTCTTTCTGCCTCCTAATAGTACTAAATTTCGGGAATGTGAAGCATCCATGCCATTTTTTTTTTAAACAAAAGGGGTCTCCCCCCAGTTCCACCATTTTATTGATGAGACCAAACCGCAGAAACGTCAGTTAAACATCATCCAGGCTATACCTGGGTGGCAAGCCAGGTTCCAAGTGCTCAACGGAGTTCACACTTCACAGCCAAACTTTATTACAAGAAGGGGGTAAACACAGACTAACAGGGGAAGCATTCCTGATCAGCTCTACATCAATCACGCATGAACCAATTGGTGCTTGAGATCAGGATTTGGCAACCCTCCTCGTCAGTCGCATTCACCTTGAAACCTGAGTCTTCCTTGACAAGTTTATATGCTATTCCTCTGTAAACTAATACTCCCTCAGTCTCAATTTTGTACTAGCTTTAGTATAAAGTTATACTAAAGTTGAGACATTTATTTTGGGACGGAGGGAGTATAAGAGGGAGTATTTTCTTACAAACCTACCATGTTAGATGCTCTATCCTTTTGATGTAATACCAGCCATAGGTTTCCCTATCAGTTGCGACACTCATAATAGTAATCAATGAATCAAAATAAAAGGAAATCTGAAGCGCTAACTAATAAATTGAAACCCCTTGTGAAGCTCAAAAGAAAATACACTAAACTTCACTGGTTTTTCAGTACAGCGTAACTGAAGGATTATTAGTTTTCACTAATATATTTACACTTGCGGCAGTCAGTAATAACTCAATTATAGTCATTAGGGTGAATTAGAACACCAAATAGTCAAGAACTTAAGATCTCAGTCCCATTGCTTGCTAATGATGTTTTCGTCTTCTTTGCTTCAGTGTAAGCCCAATAAAGGCAGAAAATTGCAAGCTGCATATACTAAAAAGCTTGCGCAATATGTTTTAAATCTTTACTCTGGACCTTGAGTTCCCTACGCACTGTTTTCAGACACTCAGGTGCTTGCAACTAACAATTACTTCTTCTGTAAAGAAATATAAGATCGTTTAGAGTATATCTCAAGTTGTAGTATCCTTTTTCCCCTGGTGGCACTGTTAGTGTAATGTTCTCCAAAGGAGGAGCTCATCATTTGTAGTTACAACTATTGAATAAGCCACTGGGCCAGTCTAATTTTTTCTATGTTTTGTGGTATCTCTCCAACAACTTTAGCATGCTATAAGAGCATCTACACCCACACATACCAAATCTGGCGCCCTATACGTCCGCGGACGCGTCCACAGCCGTGTACCTCATATACAGTACCCTAAATCCATACTGCTCATGCAACGTGAAACTAAAATAAGTAGATCATCAACGAAACAAACGGACATTAAACAAACATACATAGAAATTGACATAATCCGTACATAGAAATCCACGTAATCTGAACATAGACCAAAAGAGCTCCACAGTTCAGTCGGCAGGCACAAGTTCTAAACTAAACTTACTAAGAACGGAAATAAGGACAGAGAGAGGGCGAGCTTCTTCACCACTTCCTCGTCGGTCCTTTGCCCTTCCGGTCACCGGCGTTGCTGTAGGTGTCCATGTAGGTGTCGGCAGCATGGAGGGTCATCAGAGCTGTCGGTGACGTCAATGGAGGAGGTGTCGATGAAGCCGGCCATTCTCCGGACGGCGCGGTTCTGCTGCCACCTGAGCTTTGCCGCTCTCGCATCCGTCGCCCCCTCTCCGCCGCTTCAAGCGCCGACTGCTCCAGACTTAGCCAGAGCACCTTCATGTTTTCCATACGGAGCCGGCCGGCAATCGTCTCTGCCATCGTAAGTGAGTGGCGGTAGACAACCACAAGGAGCCGCTCGTCCTCATCGGGAACCGCCGGCAACCCATGACGGCGACGGGAGGAATGTGCGGCCGCCTCCGCCTCCGACACCGCCACCCTCTCCCTAGCTCGCGGACTCTCGCGGCAGGCCGCGCGTCCCTCAGATTTGGGCCTGTGTGGCCGCGACGCCGGTGGAGCGGGCACTAACACACACCGGCGGCGGTAAGTCTTGAAACTCCTCTTCTATTTTTTTCTAGGTTAATTAGAGTTTTATGGCCAAAGGACTTCGGGAGGGGACCCACCAGGAGCCCACAACCACAAGCTCAGGTGGCGTGGCCGGGGGTGGGCGCGCCACCTGCCCTCGTGGCTGGCTGGTGGGGCCCCTCTAGCATATCTTTGCTCCATAATTCATTATATATTCCAAAATAATTCTTCAAAAATCCATGCTTCATTTTGAGCTTTGGAGAATTGCTATCTCTTCTGTAGTTTTTTTAGGTCAGAATTCCAGCTGCCGGTAATCCCCCTCTCTTTGTATCTTGCATTTAAAGAGCGAAAAGGCATTAAAATTGTACCATAATGTGGAATATAACAATGAAATAAGGTAAATTAAAGTAGAAAATAATGATGCAAAATGGTCGTATCATAGGCTAGTGAAAGCGCAATTGTCACTCAATTACAATTTGGTGTTGATTACAATATGATTTGCGAGAACTAACATAGGTTGTCAATTTATCTCAGGACATTGGTCTACATACTTCGGTTATCCCATCTATTCAAAAAGGCAAAAGACAATGTTCTTCGGTGGCTCGAAAAGTTTTTTGGTTACTTTTGAGTCATAAGAACATCCATACTGTTAAGAGGGGTTGCGGAGATTAGGGAGTTGGGGTAATCAATCAAATTCCACTCATGATACTTCTCCAAATATTTCACTCTCTGAAGGATATTTTTCAATATTCTTAGTGACCACTTATAGAGGTCCGGGTGCCCGAAGGCACTACAGAGCCCCCATACGTCCCCCTATGAATGGTCCGGGTTCCTGGAGTCCTCGGACCCCCGGAGACATGGGCATCTCTCGGGTTAGTCCGGGTGCCCGGGGTCCTAGCCCCCCAGGTGCCCAGAGTCCCCTGGTGGCCAACTGCTGGTTGATCCAGGTGCCTGGACCCTTTGACTCCCAGGTGTCGGTATGGAACTACCGTTTCTATGTATGGTCCTGGTGCCCGGACCCCTTTTGTCCGGGTGCCTAGAGTTGTCCATTGGGCAACGGCCACTCAGTATCTTGAGGGTATTTATACCTCCTTCTTTCACCTCCAAACCCAATATTCACTCAAGCTTTTTCCCCACCATTGCCAAACCCTAAAAGCTTGATATCTCCATCCCCACCCACCCAAAATCTCTATTACTTTGGGTATTGGAGGAGATTCATCCGATCTACATTCCTGCCAAATTGATTTGTATTCCCCCGACTCTTTCATCTTCATCAACTTGTTGCTCTCGGGTGTTTGGGCACCCTAGAAGGAAGAGGCCACCGCGAAGCCACATTCCATTGTGATGAAGCTTTGTGGTGGTTTTGGGAGCCTCCAATTAAGTTGTGGAGATAGCCCTAACCTTATTTGTAAAGGTTACAGTTGCCGCCTTCAAGGGCACCGCTGGTGGATTCACGGCACCTTGCATTGTGCGAGGGCGTGAGGAGAATAGGGTGAGCCATTGTGCCTATTTAGGGAGCATCGTGCCTCCACACTCCTCCAACAAAGACATACGTACCTCCCCCAAAGGAGGGAACTTCGGAAACACATCCTCGTCTCCCCTTGCGGTTACTTTTTACCTTTATTTTGTGCAAGTTTATTATCTTGTTGTCATTGTGCTTGTCATATAGGTTGTCCACCTAATTGCATATCTAGACAACCTTTTTCATTGTTGAGCCTAAAATTTATAAACATAGTTAAAACTTGTTAGTGGCCGATTCAACCCCCCTTTCTAGTCGACCATACGATCCTTTCAGCTGGCAATAAAGATTAGGAGCCACCAATCAGGGAGTCTAGAGATCATAATCATGCATTATGAACAATTAAAACTGAGTGCAGCAGGTGCATAATGCAAAACTCTTTTTAATTGTTACACCATTTATGCTTAATTATGGAATATATTTTCATATATGAACATGTGCCAAGTCAATCACCGAGACTCCAAAGGGAAATATTCAATTATCAAGATTTGTCAACACTTAACTCGGTCCAATTGTTACCCTGTATTTACATGATCCTCTAGTCGGAAATATTTTGGCATGAGAAAGCACAGACCGTTTACCCTCACGGCGTGCATGCATATAAATGCAGAGTGAAAAAATGTAATATTATAAGATGGTCATACCAACTTTTCGGGTATGATCACTTGTCAGATTTCATCATTATTGCCCACTTGCCCCAATGAATAATTTCCGAAAGATAATAAACAAGTGCAACCAGGACCATGTACTAGGAGTTATCTTCTGCAAGGTAAAACAACTAAACAAACAAGAAGAAGGAATGTTTTTGGGTTTTCAAGTTAACAGAAATAAAACAACTTATATACAAGAAAGAAGAAGACAAGAGAAAAGCACTTGAAGGGTGAAGGAAAAAAAGATCAGCAGAGAACCAAAAGAACGACAAAAGAGAAATCTTTTTTGTATATTTGTTTCCTCGTCCCCCGTAAACACCTATCTCTTGGCAGTTTTGCTATGTTGCCACATGCAGTAAAATAAAGCAAAAATCAACGTAGATAAACAATGTAGTGCACTTGCTTCGTCCCCATGTCAGACAAACTAAATATGTTAGAAACAAATACAAAAAAAGTCATGCAATTCACTTCGCTTCATGCTGCAATTTATCCCCCCTTTGTGAGTTGCACTCTGTTACGTTTGTTTTTGGAACAGTGAACTGCATCGTCACTCGTAGTTTGGTTGATCACCATTTGTAGTTTACAACGGGTCAGACTAAAAAAAAACTATCTCGAGGTTAACATATTTTAAAATTTACCTTAAACCGTAAGAAGTTAGGAATAATGTTCTACATGAAAAAGTTTCGTGTTGTTGATATATTTCCGTAAGTGTATAATTTGCATTGCTTTGATGAATAGTTGATTTTTTTTAACAAAAATACGCTCTATGCCATTCGATAGGTACAACACCGTATTAAAACATGCTCTTAAACTGTAAGGAATCTCAAAATGTGTTCTCATGAAAAAGTTTTTTCTAATCCATAACTTTGCAATAGTATATCACACACGTCATCTATAGAGACAGTAAAAAATTTATCTAGAAAACAGTCCTAGAAAATCATGTGCATTTCTCTTTGTTAAGATTGCAGTTCTGCTGCCTATCAGATGCAGTTCACGTGGGTTCCAACCGAAAAACAAAATTTGCAAGTCGGGATTGACGTTTTTTCTTTCTTTCAAAACTGCTCTTAAACCGTAAGGAATTCGGGAGAGCATTGTACATGGAAAGTTTTGTTTCATCGATAGCCTTATGACGACATATCATTAGCATCCTTTCGATGAAGGATTTGAATTTTTTGTGAAAATATACTCTATTCCATTTGACAATTACCTCATCGTATTAGAAGCTGCTCTTAAACTGTAAGGAATCTCAATAGGTGTTTTACATGAAAAGTTTTCGAATAATCCATAACATTCCAACGGTATATCACACACATATTCTGGCAAACGACTTCTAAATTATTTCAAAGCAGTATCAAAATTCAAATGCAGTTCACAAGTTTCATTAATGCGGTTCAAAGGTGCTTAATATTCTGCAAGCACTTGTAGAATAGACAGACTATTCGTCCCCCTATTTTTACACCACTGCACCATAATTTTACGTCCTGTAAATTTTACCTTACGTCGGAAGTGAAAGGAGAACGGAAGTAAATGTATATATCTGTCATAAAAAATTATGTGACGTAAAATTACGAATGTAAAACATAGCATATGTTTTTTTGGTTTTATGACTTATATCTCGGTTTTCTAGGGGTACGGTGAACGTCGTTCCATTTAGAGCAAGTTTAATAGTAGGCTATAAACCTACTTACATGGAACTTTTGCCTAAGGAGGAGAATGACAAGGAAAAGTAAGGGTGAACTTTCATGCAAGAGCCAACCTCTACGGGTGCCCGGTGGTAAAAATATTAATTGAGAGGGAAGAGAAAGATGAAAGTGAAGAAAAAGACTAACCTTTTCTTTCGCGGCGTAAGAAAATGACTAACCTAATAGCCGACTCTATTATATGAGTAATTAATAAAGATGATTCTTGATGACATGAAGATTTTATATAGCCAACTGTTTGTTATACTATTGTACAACAGATTGCTCCCTTCGCCCCATAATAAAGTGTCCATTGGCTTGCGTATAGGTCAAGTTTCACTTTTTTTTTTGAAAAAACACCTCCATATATTAATCATCTTAAAACATGCTTACAATCGTTCATTACAAAATACGCCACGCAGGGCGAAACACTATAGTAAAGAAGACTGTCCGACCTATTGTCAAAACTAAACTTGGCAATCTCATGAGCAGCCATTTAGCCTGGCGATTGATCTTGACGATCTTGAAATTATTCGTAAGCTTCATAATGCTTCGTGCTTCCCTCTTAAGATCAACAAAAGGGACTTGTCAAGAAAACCATTTGCAAGAAAGGAGACCACAAAAGAGGTATCAGATTCTACAATAATGGGTTTATTGAGACCGATACCGACATAGAACCCAGCAAGGCACGCACGAATCTCCGCTTCACCAACACACGTGCACGACCCAATAAAATCCCAGGAAGAAAGGATGACTTGGCCCATATGATCTCTAGCAATAACCCCCACGCTGGCAGCGCTCATGCTCTCCATAAAGCTGCATCAACGTTAATATTAATGACCTCGGACGAGGGAGGCCGCCAAGTCCCTAGAATCCTTGCTGAATTATCGACGGCCTCTTGAACCTCCACTACCCTCTTACCTTTCTTGCTCATATCTAACTGTTTACTGGAATGATAGGATGTGTAAGATGCCCAATAGCTTTCCAGAAACAAAGCAACGAAAGAGACCGATTCCCTCCCTTTATGAAAAAACAAATCATTCCTTAAGTGCCAAGCTCTCCAGAAAATGAATAAAACTTGCTCACAAATATGAGAATTCAGCTGATCCAGAAGAACAAGGAGCCAGTCTAGACCTGAGAAATTAAAGATCTTTTCTTCCGGAATATTCGACACATCCCTCATAGCAAAGCGAAGAGCACGAGCCTTCGGACACATCACAAGTGCATGAAAAATATTTTCGTCTTCGACGCCACAAATAGAGCATATAGCACAGTCAGTTTGGTGATGAGAAACTCTATTACCCTGAACCGCCAAACTATTTGAAGCCGCCAGGCAAAAGTCCTGATCTTTTGTGGGACATTCGCCTTCCAAATAATATCCCAAAGCCGTCTCCCCCCATTCACGGCACCACTGGTTTGGCCCAGATCTTCCTTGCGATTTTTAAGATACAAGCGCCAATTTATATGCGCTCCAAACAGAAAACAACCCATTCTTTTCAAAGTTCCACGCACCAAAATCACCATCCCCGAAGGTTGAATACACATCTTTAAGATCTCCTCAGCATTGTGAGGATAGAATACATGTTTTATTAAATTTATACTTTGAGCAAGTTTATAGATAAAATTATTACTATCAATAATACCATATATATACTATCGTATGAAAATATATTTCATGATGAATATAGTCGTATTGATTTGGTATTCTAGATATTGATATTTTTTTCTATAAACTTAGTCAAAGTTGACAAAATTTGACTGAAAATTTCTAATAAGGACTACATTTTAAAACGGAGAGAGAGTACGTATATGTAGTATATAAACATCTAGATGATGCATCCAATCAGTATAAAGTACACGCAGCATGCATGACATCAAGCCACGTAATGTGATGAAAGACTCTCTACATGTGCAACTGGTCCGGCGGTCAATAATTGGCCGGCCATTGTGTGGGTGCTACAGGGGCATTTTGTACAAGGCATTCAATAAAAGAGTACCCGATGGGCCTGGGCTATAGCCTATAGGTTACACTGAAACCACCGCGTGGCGTCACTATAATTGAACTTGCACAAGATTTAGGGGCTGTTTGGTTTGTGACTATAGTTGTCACATGTTGCCACATCCAAGATTAGGCAACTTTGACCAACTTAGAAGTCTGTTTGGTTCAAGCCTTACCTTAGGCAATATATTTTTTGCTACACTAGGGCCCCACATGATATACACTTAAAAAGTGTGGCAAGATTCTCTTAGGCTTGCCAACTTATGGCTCTCATTTTGAAGAACTAACCTTAAGCAAGTGTGGCAAGAAATGTGCGGCAAAATATGGCATTCCTAGGCCTAGAACCAAACAGTCCCTAAAAGAGGTCCAGAAAAGGGCAAATGAAGATGTGGATTTGACTACACCGTCTGTGCTCATATGTGGTGGAGAATCACCTCTCAAGTATTTTGGTATCTTAGCCCATCAGGATTCAAGTCCTGGTGCTCGTATTATTTCTGGATTTATTTCAGAATTTTCGACGATGCGCTTTCAATGGGAGGAGAAGTTTCATCGACGGCGAGGCGTCTACAGTGACTTCGTAAATCTCAAGATGATACGCCGGCTCAGTCTCTCGAAGGTGCTCCCAAGGGTAAGATGTGCGTGTGTGCGTTCGTAGAGATGAGTGTATGCGCATATGTACGAGCGTTTGTTACATACCTTTCCCTGATAATAAAGAACGGATTGATTCTGTCAGCTTCATTGTCGCGGAACTTTTGCAGAAAAGCCCTTATGTTTTCCGGTAATTCAACCCGCAGTCCTTTCCTAAGTGAAAAAAACGCTTCGTATAAGAATTTTGCAAACAAAGCCCTATATTTTTCGGTATTTGGTCCGCGGTCCTTTGTAAAGTGAGAGAGCGTTCTCTTCCTCCTCCGCAGCCCCCTCCATCATCGTCTCCCACAAATCGCCGCCACCGACCAACTCCTAACTCCCACACCTCGGCGCCGGCCCTCCCCTTCCCCTCCTCTTACCTCGCAGCTTCGGCAGCTGCCGGATCCGCCGAATCCCCCACCGATCCATCCCTCTAGCAGCACATCTCTCCCTCTCTCGTGTGACCCCTCGTGCCGCGACCAACGCCGGCCGATTCCGCCAACGTCCACCACTGCGCAGCAGACTCACGAGCTGCTCTCCGACCCCTCCGTCCGCCAAGACGGCTGGATCCGCCGCTCCCGGTCACCGGCGCTCGCCCCGCAACACCTCGCCCGTGGCTGGGGTTACAGCCATGGCGTCGCGTACATCACGGGCATGTCTCCGGTGGCGACTCTCCGTCGCAAAAAGCGTCCCCTCACGCCCTCTCCACCTCTTGGATGGCGCTCCCTAGCTCGGCGCGCTCGCACGCGTTGGACTGGACGCCGGCGACGCGTCCTCCTCTGTCACGTCTCCGGCGCAGCTATGCACATGTGGCGACCTCCTCTGCCTCGCGAAGGCGGTGGCCAACCTTCGCTGCGAGCGCTGCATCGCCTACAAACCGAGCAGAACATGGGTGTTCTAGAGCAGATGCTACTCGGTAGAGCAAGCACAGACGCCATGGAAGGGGAAGAATAAGAGTTCTTGCACATAACATGTTTGATGAAATACAGGCACCACAAATTGAACTCATCTCCAAGCTATGCTTTATGAGAGGCTACAGATTGTTACATTATTTTGTCCAGTCAATGATGCAAGATTCATTCATTTGTGATTGTTGCAACAACGGTTATTGGCCAAAAGCATGGTTGTGTGTGGTTCCTGCTGCTGTACTGTGGTATTGGTTTTCTTCCGCCTGCCTGATGTGGTGATGCTTTGCTGTGCCTATTGTTTGCAGAGATTAACCAATATTTGGGAGATGAGGTGGCTCACCCGATCGGGAACAGAACAAGATGAAGGAGCTTAAGTATAGCCACATCAGGGCGACCTGGGAGCAAGGAAGTTTACCTGTGATAGGAGATGATCGCCATAATCTGGGTGCTAAAGGCCTTTGGAAACAGAACAAGATGAAGGAGCTTAAGTACGGCCACATCAGGGCGACCTGGGAGCAAGGAATTTTACTTGTGATAGGAGATGATCGCCATAATCTGGGTGCCAAAGGCCTAGGGGATTATAACATGGTTTTTTTTATAGAAAGGTGACTAATTTTTTTTTTTTACTTTATGGGTCTAATTTAGTTTTCCATAGTCTCTTGTCTGTATAGAGAGACCAAGTCGAGTAGGCCATCAGTATTGTCTTTATGGTAAAATTAATTAAATGATCATAAGCTCTAATTTTTCGTTCTACGATTCTTATGTGCATCCAGGCTGTGAAAACCTTCCGGCATTGCCACAGGAAGCTTACACATCTGCTCATGTCATAGTGTTCTCTGTTTTTGTTGTTGTTGCTGCAGGATGCTCATGCCGTAGCTTACAGTACCAGGCAACAATCTTCGGTTGATTACAGTGCCAAAAACTCCAGCAGGCCGCGGGACTCCTATGCCGCTGGCGCCTGTCAACGTCGCTGCCGACGCTCTGCATCCGATTGGCTGCCAAGGAATCCACCAACCCTTCCCAATACACGTCTGTATCCCACATCAAGAGCTCCTCGAAGGTGAGCAGCTGGCCCAGCCTCGCCATGTAGCACACGGTCTTGGTAGTGGAGATGTTGTCATTGTCATTGCGGTCGAAGGTGTGGAGTGTAGGGCGTGAGCACCGGCATGATGGTGTGCGCCAGCTCGTCGAACTCGGAGGCCCGCTGACATCTGCGTCGATGGCCAGCAGCAGAAGGACTCCTCACCCGGCGGTCGCAAGCTTAGGGGGGTGGAGCAGGGCATCGAGCTTGAGATCTGCTGGCTCCTGTCATGTCATCACTGACTCAGACCAGAAGAGTTCTGTTGTGTTCGGCGTCGCGCCCTCCACAGCCTGTGATGGTGATCACGATGCCCCTGCAGAACGACGCGCCGACGCCTGTCGCTGCCCTGCGTCCTGCTCCGCGCTGTGCCCAGTGCTGCCACCCTGCTCTGTGTTGTGCCCTCGATAGGCGCCATCCTTGGACGCCATCTCTTCCAACCTCTTCTTCCCTTTCGGATTGATACCAACGCCCAGCTTCAAAAAAGATCCGTGTTGTTGGCACCATTCCAAACTGAAATCAATTACATACTCAAGGAAGTTCTAGATGTCTGCAAGTTTGTGATCTGCAAATATTATAGTCAAAAGGATTTCAATTGTGATAGGCCGTAGCTTCACTTTACATCCTCAGGTCAGTTCTAGATCTATGCAAGTTTGTGATTTGCAAATATTATATTAAAAAGGATTTCAATTATGATAATCCATAGCTTTACTAATCCCACTGTTATACTATGTGTGCTCACTGATGCATCAAATTATGATAGGCTCTGTAGCTGGATCAGGTGAATCTGTTTTGTCGTGTGAATACCCGTAAAGTGAAACAGAAGCAGCACACAGGCGCGTCTTATTGCTTTTTTTTACTTGCCGTAGCTGGATCATTAGCTTGAACGCAAAGCAATCTAGCCTATTCTTTTCCCCCATGATATCTCTTCTTAATTTGGTAGATCATGTTTTTGCAAGATGACAGCACCATATGTGTAGTTGCTGACTGTGTTTATATCGCAAAAATATTATGGTTTCAAGCTAATGAAGGACCCAGCCTATTATTTGATTTTAAGTTGTCAGATTCATCATATAGTATTTAAGATTGACAGATTAAATTTCGAACATGACTATTGATGTTCTTAGGAAAAATTTGAAACTTTTGCTGCTGGCATTTGCCATTCTAGGAGAGATTCTAAACTATTTTATTTTTGATTGTAATATACTAAAGCCATAGTGCAGAATTAATACGTAAGTAAACAATAGTAAAATTGTGTATCTTACAATATTACATTTTAATTGTACTCATGCATACATTAAAGGAGACATGTCATCCGGTCGAATTACAAGTCTGAAAAAAGGGGCACGTGAATGCAGCATGCTATAGTGTAATGGCCAATTTCATCGCCTTGGAATTGATCATGTTTACTGTGATTAGGTGGAAATTATGACCACCATCGACGAACGGGAGAAGTGTTTGCCGTGATTAGGTGGAATATACATGACCACCATCGACGAACGGAAGAAGTGGCAAGACCGATGTGTCGCCAGGTACATGTAAGGTTTTTGTTCACCCGTTGCAACGCACGGGCCTTTTTGCTAGTACCAATTTATTTTATAAAAGAAAGTAGAGCACAAGTAATAATACTGAGTGGTGGATGGGGCGACGCTACGCATACATAAATAATCCGCAGTCTGTGACCACACCGTCTACGTTGATAATGGGCAATTTATTTCATGTACTCCTTAACAGCAAGAGACATAATTAACGATGATGTAGCGGCCTAGGCGCTGTCCAGCAGCGTCTGGAGCAGCGCCGAGCGGAGGCCGTCGGCGTCCTGCATCGAGGGTGGCACGTCCACGACGACGTCCTGCAGGGTCACGCCTTGCACGCGGCTAACGCAGGCATGCTGCACCTGCAGCTCCAGCGACCGGAGTGCGCCCATCAGCCGCGCCGGAGCGTGGCTGGCCGCTGTGGTCACACGCACCGCGGCCGCGTCACTTCCCACCATCCGCACGTCCACCGTTTCATCTACCTGCAGGAACTTGGAAGCGGCCACAGAGCTCTGCTCCAATTCATTGTTGGCCTCGTCCTCGAGGCGCGCTACGCGGGAGCGCAGCTCCGCGATGTAGGTGACGGCGTCTGCGAGGAGGGATGCCTTGTCCATACGGGACACGTTGGGGACGGCAGCTCGGAGGTCGCAAAATCGACGGTTCAGTTTGTCGCGGCGCAGCCGCTCGGCCTGCACGTGGCTGACGGCGCTATGGCGACCGTCAGAGCGGGGCCCGGGTGTCCGGCCCCGCCGCTTGGTTTGGCACTGCAGCGTTGCCGGGAGGCTCGGTGGCAGCTCGGAGAGCTCAGCGCTCCGGAGGAGCGTTCTCCCCGTGGGAGACAGCTGCCTGACCGCGTTCTGGGACAACGTGCCGTCGTCGAACAGCCATTGTTCGGGAATTTCCCGGGATACGAACTCGAGCACCTGTTGGCCTACGAGTGGAGAAGTGGGAGGACGGTGAGGGTGGAAGGAAGGAGGAGGACGGAGAGAGGAGGTCGTCCATGGACGGCAGCTCGATATCGCTACTCTATCGCCTGGAAGTGACAAGCAGAGATATGAATCATATGATCGCTTGGGTGTGTTTATATACTGCTGCCATATTTGCAGTTATACTGTCGCAGAACCGATTATTTCGAAGCAGTGGCCTAGACGCATCTCATTGTCTTATGAAGTGACAGTAGCGGCTTAGAATCATATGAAGTGACAGAGGAAACTTTATTGCGGCAGCTAGATATCGAGGCTGAGATCAAGTTGGCTTTTGACTCCAGAAGGCATTCTTCAGCCTCTGCTTCTGTTACTCAAGAAATGAAAGAGTTAGGTAGTCGAGGTATTCTAGTATTGCTCTGTTACTTTCTCATGTCTGTAGATACGAATACACACATGAAGTATTTGATTTGTGCAATTTATTTATTCATAGGGCCAAACTCTATGGTTGGCAAGACACTTATGTGTTCACAAAGGCCATGGGCGAGATGGTCATCAACTGCATGCGAGGAGAGATACCAGTACATGGTTTCTGCCCCATGTGAACAATGTTGATTCAGCTGAGATGAGTGCAATCAGAAACGGTATTATTTTGACAGTAAATATTGTATGTAATAGCTTGATCGTCGATGCATACTATGGTCACGATGTTGGCTCCTGACTCTGCAAATGCTTCTCTCGTTAACTGTTTCCCAGAAGTAAATGAGGTAGCAGACTGCTTAGCGAAAAATCCCTTTAGCTCTATCCTCTTCTTTCTGGGAGTACTAGTACGACGCAACAGCGGGCAGCGGCTCAGGCAGTGCCCAACAACAATGCTGGGTAGTGGCTCAAGCAGTGTGGCAGGTAGAACGAACGACAAGGAGCAGGGGCCGTAGGTCCGGTGCCAGGTGGAGTGGCCGGGGTGGCGGCCCAATACTAGCTGGTTCGGGAAAACGACAAGGTCGAGAGGGGAAAGACCTATCGCTCGATTTTGTTTATTTGTTTGTTTGAGGAGAGTCTGTGGATGTGCGAATTTCCTATTGGGCACTGCTACGCGTCGGTCAACCGACCGATATCTTGATCAGTGGGGTTCCGCGCCGTTCGATTGGGCGAGCTCTGGCCGTCGAACCCGTGTGGTCTTCCTCCCACATGCCACTTTCGTCTGTTCACATCCCGACTTAGGCATGCACACCATCCCAAGTCGCCTGGACGTCCTCCCCATCCATCGACCTTGTTGTCGGCCGCAACTCTCTCCTTCCCCCGCGCCGCCGATGGCCATGGCCGATGCGAAGCCATCACAACTCCCTTGTTAGCGAGTTGCAGCACGTACAGGAGAACCGCCCCCGCTGCTAGAGACCCATCGGTGGCGGTTGCAGCTCCGCCGCCCATGGACACAACACCATCTGCATCTCCTTCAACGGCGGTCGTGGGCGGTTGTGGCTTCGCTGGCAACGGTTCCAGCATTGCGCATCGTCGATTGCATCTTCGGTAGTAGTTGGCCCAAGCAAAAGTCATCTCCGGTTGCAGCTTCACCGGCCACTGTTCCAGCATCCCGCATTGTTGCTTGCAACTCCCGCGGAAGCCGGTCCCAGCAAAATCGGTTGCCAGTCCCAACAACATTGCTTGCTAGTTGTAGCTTTGGTAGTCATCAGTCCAGGCAAAAGCGTTCGTCGGTCCAAACGAAAATCGTTTGCCGGTCCTAGCACCATGGCTTGCCGGCTGCAGCTCTGGTAGTCGCCGGTCCCGACAAAAGCTGGTTTCGCACCATTGCAACTCTGGTACTCATCGGTACCAACAAAATGACTCGCTGGTTCCAGCAAAATGGATCACTGATTGCAACACCCGCTATCACATCTTCGCCTCCCTCTCCACCCTTCCTCGACATCCGCCCCATTGGTTGCAACACAGGTGGCTACCACTCCCTGAAACCGTAGGCCGCTTCTTGCAGCACGACATCACCGACACCCTCCAGCACCAGTATCCCCCATCGATTGTAGGGATGTGCGGTCGTTGTTCCCCATTGCCAAAACTCCTCGCTGCATCTCGTAGCACAGTCGCGGAGGCCTCACAGAAGCAACTCGTCATGTCTCCTGCAATTTTGCAGTGGAGCACAAAAAAATAGGTTGTCGGCGGCTCACCGGAATAGTAGGGGAGTACGGCGCGACGACAGGTTCCTCAGTGACCACACGTAGGAGAGATGAGCTAAGAAACATGTGTGTGCGAGATGCGAGGCGAGAGAGAAGAGATTGAGCGGTTGAGAAAAGAGAGCAAAGGGATAAGGTTGTTCCCTCATGTAGGCCCACAGACCACGTGTCGTCCACTCGGGGTGTGTGAGCGATGCCTGTGTGAAGCGATTGACATTCCGTGAGGCCGGTTGGCCGAATAGAAACGTTTATACCTTTCCTATTCTCGGCATAACATATGTTACACGCGGGGGCAGTGCCCACACGAGCAATGCTAGACTTACGTACAATTTGTACGTGATTAATTTTACATACTGATCTGGAGCATACTAATTGGGCCTGGTTCGGCGGCTGGGCCCCCCACGGCATCACCGAGCTCGTCAACACCGCCGACGAGACCCCGGCGCCTTCCCACTTGCTCCGTCCTCCGCCATCTTGTGCGGGCGACGTGGCTCATGGTGCGCCTCCGCCTCCTCCTCTGCACATCGCAGACGTCGAGCCAAGGCGCGACGCGCGTCCGCGCGACCCACTGCATGGAGCGCCGACGCCGGCCCGGGACGAGGCCAGCTGCCAGGTCGTGCAGCAGCCGCAGTACGACGCGCGTGCGCTCCCGGCGCCGCCGTGCCAACACTAAGACCGGGCCGCTCTGGAGGCTGCCGCGCATGGGCATCAGGACCATGCCCCTCTCGCGCGGGCCGCGCCTATGAGTGCGGTAGGCTGCTGCGCCTTCACTCATGAGCTGCGCCGCGTTGTCTGGCCGGTCAAGTTCAAGCCAGATCTGCCCCCGCGCTATGACGGCATCCCCGGCCCTGCGGAGTTCCTCCAGATCTACTCGCTGAGCATCGAGGCGGCAAACGGTGACGACAAGGTCATGACGAACTAGTTCCTCATGGCCCTCAAGGACGGCGCACGCTCCTGGCTCATGCATCTCCCGGAGGGGTCGATCTCCTCTTGGGATGAGCTCCGCGAGCGGTTCATCGCCAACTTTCAAGGGACCCGTGACCGCGCCCTCACCGTCAATGACCTGCGACTCGTGAAGGAGCAGCCGGGCGAGACCCTCCGCAAGTACATGCAACGCTTCACCCAATTTCGCCTCAAGATCCCGAAGGCTTCGGACGAGGCCATCATCTCCGCATTCACAGAAGGCGTCACAGACGTCAGGATGAGCGAGGAGCTCACCATCAACGATGACCTGTGTTCTGCATTGGAGCTGTTTAGTCTGGCCGACAAGTGCGCCAAGGCTGAAGAAGGTCGCCTCTCCCTCCTCAAGCACCCAGACGTCGACCCTGAAGACAAGAAGGCCAAGGCCAAAGAAGCAAAGCGCAAGGGCCCCATCGTGCTGGCGGCAGAGCCTGAGCTGAAGCGCGGTCGTGATCGCGACGAGCCCCCCAAGGACGCTCGCCCGTTCTGCGTCTTCCACAACATGCACACCCACGACACTGCCGACTGTCAGGGGCTCAGGGCGCTCCGGGACGAGCGCCTGGGTCGCCGTCCCGACTGCAGCGACCGTGGCTTCGGCCGTGGAGGGGGCCGCGGCGGAGGCCGCTAGGACAACCGCAACCCCCGTCAGGGCTGGCGAGATAAGCCTCGCGAGGGCGGCTAGCGTGACCAGCCTCGCGAGGCGCCTGGCGCGATCAACCTCGTGAGGCCCATCCTCAGGGCAACGCTGGCCTTCCGTCTCTGCCGCCGCCGCCCAGGAGAAACGACGACAACCATCAAGATGAAGGGGCCGGGGCTACCAGGAGCCTCGCGTGATTGCCTGCATGCTTGGCGGAGCTCAGGCACCCGCCTCGAACCGCATCTTCAAGCAGTTCTCTCGCGAGGTGAATGCAGCCCTCCCGAGGATTGAAGCTGCACGTCCCCTCAAGTGGTCACAGTACGCCATCACCTTCGACACCAAGGACCACCTCAGGTGTTCGGCTACTGCTGGCGCGCTCTCCATGTTGTGCACGCCCACCACCAGCAACGTCTCAGTCACCAAGACGCTCATCGATGGCGACGCCAGCCTCAACGTCCTCTCTGTGGAGACCTTCGAGATGCTTCAATTGCCTTATGACCAACTCTTGCCCACCAAGCCATTCTATGGAGTGACCGACGGTCCACCACTCCCCTGGGGTAGGTGCGCCTTCCCGTCACCTTCGGCAAGCGCGACAACTACCACACTGAGCTCATCGACTTCGACGTGGCCCACATCGGCCTCCCGTACAACGCCATCCTGGGATACCCGACGCTCGCCAAGTTCATGGCGGCTACCCACCATGGCTACAACGTCCTCAAGATGGCGGGGTGCAGCGGCGTCATCACCGTCGCCTGTGATGAGAAGGATGCGGTCTGCTCCCTCGAGCATGCCTACCGGACCGCGGCGGCAGAGAACTCTGATGGCAAGGGCAGCATCATGCCTCCCGAGGCTACCCCCGCGAAGAAGAAGCAGCTCCTCCCCAAGAGTCGTCCTGAGGCTCAGAAGGCGCCTGCCGGCGATGCATCAGGCGCCGCGCCTGTCGCCAAGGCGCCTCTTCCTCCCGCATAGGAAGGCGCGCTCGGCGCCTCCCTCAGGACGGGCTCGGGGGCTTCCGTCTGGAGAGCCTCTGACCTGACCGGTGCGACGAGAGAGGTGCTCGGGCACCACTTGGAGGCGTGCCTCGACGCGCGCCCCCATAAGCAAGGAACGAGGCGCGAGGTGCTAGGAGCACGAGAGTTCATCACCAAGGCGATCGAGGAACTTCAGGAAGTGCAAGCCATGCGCGGTGAGCGCCGCCCCGCGCGTCCCATCAGTGCAGCCGCCGCCCCTGACGCGGGCGACGGGCTGCGCGTCTGCGTCGACATCCCGGGCCTCAACAGGGCCGCTTCTCAGGACCTCTTCTGGCCGTCGCACGTCGGCCGGAGCGGGGGCTTTTGATGACCCACAAGTATAGGGGATCTATCATAGTCCTTTCGATAAGTAAGAGTGTCGAACCCAACAAGGAGCAGAAGGAAATGACAAGCAGTTTTCAGCAAGGTATTCTCTGCAAGCACTGAAATTATCGGTAACAGATAGTTTTGTGATAAGATAATTCGTAACGAGTAACAAGTAACAAGAGTAACTAAGGTGCAGCAAGGTGGCCCAATCCTTTTTGTAGCAAAGGACAAGCCTGGACGAACTCTTATATAAAGCAAAGCGCTCCCGAGGACACATGGGAATTACTGTCAAGCTAGTTTTCATCATGCTCATATGATTCGCGTTCGTTACTTTGATAATTTGATATGTGGGTGGACCGGTGCTTGGGTGTTGTCCTTACTTGGACAAACCTCCCACTTATGATTAACCCCTCTCACAAGCATCCGCAACTACGAAAGAAGAATTAAGATAAATCTAACCATAACATGAAACATATGGATCCAAGTCAGCCCCTTACGAAGCAACACATAAACTAGGGTTTAAGCTTCTGTCACTCTAGCAACCCATCATCTACTTATTGCTTCCCAATGCCTTCCCCTAGGCCCAAATCATGGTGAAGTGTCATGTAGTCGATGTTCACATAACACCACTAGAGGAAAGACAACATACATCTCATCAAAATATCGAACGAATACCAAATTCACATGATTACTTATAACAAGACTTCTCCCATGTCCTCAGGAACAAACATAACTACTCACAAAGCATATTCATGTTCATAATCAGAGGAGTAATAATTATCATTATGGATCTGAACATATGATCTTCCAACGAATAAACCAACTAGCATCAACTACAAGGAGTAATCAACACTACTAGCAACCCACAGGTACCAATCTGAGGTTTTGAGACAAAGATCAGATACAAGAGATGAACTAGGGTTTGGAGAGGAGATGGTGCTGGTGAAGATGTTGATGGAGATTGACCCCCTCTCGATGAGAGGATCGTTGGTGATGACGATGGCTTCGATTTTCCCTCCGGGAGGGAAGTTTCCCCGGCAGAACAGCTCCGCCGGAGCCCTAGATTGGTTCTGTCCAGGTTCCGCCTCGAGACGGCGGCGCTTCATTCCGAAAGCTTCCTTCTTGATTTTTTCCAGGTCAAAACACGTCATATAGCAGAAGATGGGCACCGGGGGCCTGCCAGATGGGCCACAAGGTAGGGGGCGCGCCCGCCATCCTTGTGGATGCCTGGTGGGTCCCCTCTGGTATTTTCTTTGCCCAGTATTTTTATATATTCCAAAATAATTCTCCGTAAATTTTCAGGACTTTTGGTGTTGCGCAGAATAGGTCTCTAGGATTTGCTCCTTTCCAGTCCAGAATTCCAGCTGCCGGCATTCTCCATTCTTCATGTAGACCTTGTAAAATAAGAGAGAAAAGGCATAAGTATTGTACCAAAATAGATAATAACAGCCCATAATGCAATAAATATCAATATAAAACCATGATGCAAAATGGACGTATCAACTCCCCCAAGCTTAGACCTCGCTTGTCCTCAAGCGAAAGCCGAAATCGATAAATATGTCCACATGTTTGGAGATAGAGGTGTCGATAAAATAAAATATGGACACGAGGGCATCATGATCATCTTTAGAATAGCAACATATATTGACATATAATTTCTTATGCTAAAGTGACAATTCATTCACAAGGTAAAGTATGAATCAGAAACTTTATTGAAAACTAACAAACTATGATCTCAGTCATTGAAGCAATTGCAATTTATCATAATGTGGGAAAGAGTCAATATAAGAGCTTTTCAGCAAGTTCACATACTCAACTATCATTTAGTCTTTCACAATTGCTAACACTCACGCGATACTTATGGGTTCAAAGCCTCAGTCGGACACAGAGAAAGATAGGGGCTTATAGTTCTGCCTCCCAACCTTTTACCTCAAGGGTAATGTCAACAATAATAACTTATGAATATCTACATCCAAGTGGTTATATATATTTGGATCTCCCCAACATAAAGTGCTTGCCAAAAAGAAAAAGTGTAAAAGGAATAGGTGAAGATCACCATGACTCTTGTATAAGGGTAGAAAGTAAAAGTAAAAGATAGGCCCTTCGCAGAGGGAAGCAGAGGTTGTCATGCGCTTTTATGGTTGGATGCACGAAATCTTAATGCAAAAGAACGTCACTTTATATTGCCCCTTGTGATAGAGAACTTTATTATGCAGTCCGTCGCTTTTATTTCTTCCATATCACAAGTTCGTATAAAGTTTATTTTCCTCACACTAATAGATCATACATATTTAGAGAGCAATTTTTATTTCTTGCACCGATGACAACTTACTTGAAGGATCTTACTCAATCCATAGGTAGGTATGGTGGACTCTCATGGCAAAATTGGGTTTAGGGATGTTTGGATGCACAAGTAGTATCTCTACTTCGTGCAAAGGATTTGGCTAGCATAAGAGAGAAAAGCAAGCTCAACATGTTGGAGGATCCATAATAATATAACTTCTATTCGGATATAAAGAAACATAACTCATTATGTTGTCTTCCTTGTCCAACATCAACTTTTTGGCATGTCATATTTTAATGAGTGATCACAATTACAAAAGATGTCCAAGATAGTATATTTATATGTGAGGCCTCTCTTTCTTTATTACTTCCTATTAATTGCAACAATGACCAAAACTATGTTTGTCAACTCTCAACAACTTTTATTCATCAAACTCTTTATATGTGAAGTCATCACTCTCCATAAGATCATTATATGATCTTTTTATTTCTTTTATTCTGTTCTTTTTCTTTATTTCTTTTTTCCTCAAGATCATAGCAAGAAAGCAAAGCCCTCAACTCAAAACTACTCTTCATTATACATCTCTCGAACTCGATTACATAGAGGGAACATAAAGCAAAACTCAAAGCTAGATCATACTAAAAACTTTTATTCTACTAGATAAGGATATAACCAAAAGGATCGAACTAAGAAAAACGATAAAGGTAAAGATGTGATGGTGATACAATACCGGGGCACCTCCCCCAAGCTTGGCACAAGCCAAGGGGAGTGCCCATACCCATGTATTTAGATTTCTTTCTTCGGAGGTGGTGATGATGGAGTTGTTGATGTTGTAGGCTTGTCCTCCATCTTCCAAGGCATAGGTTCACCATCGTAAAAAGATGAACGAGTCCCCGGGATCCTCAAATCTGCAGCCAAACTCATCCTCTTAAATTTGTATTCATACTCACAATTTTGGTTTTGCAGGTCATAGATCTGGGATTGGAGATGCTCGATTTTCTCATGAAGCTTGAAGATGGCCTCCCCGATGTTCTTGGCATCCAGCTTGTGGTCACGGGCAAATTCCGTGACCATGGAGTGATTGGCGTTGAGTCCTCGTTCCACCATCCCTTGGCACTTGAAGACTTGCTGCTCCATTGCTTCGAGCCTTGTCTCCACGCTTCCGGTCTTCTTTGGCCCTTCAACATCGCGGATGTGCAGCACCCCCTCACGCATCTCAATGGTTTGAGGGTGTCGAAGCACCTCCGCAAGGTAGGGGTTGATGACCTTCTCGAAGAACTTGTCCTTCGGAGCACTTGTGGACGTCATGGTGATCTAGATTTGTCAGGAAAAACAGCTCGAAACAAGAACAGGAGATATTGTCGTGGTACGGTGGTCAAAACCTTCGGGAGATTATATAATGAATTTTTACCGACCAAAGGAAGTATTGTGCAAGAAAACAGAGTCCGGAGGGCACACGAGATGGCGACAAGGTACAGGGGCGCGCCCCCTGCCTTGCCGCTTCCTCGTGCACTCTTCGGACTACTTTTAGTTTTTCTAATTTTTTAAATATTCCAAAACGGAGAAAAATTGCTATTGGAAATTTTTTGGAGTCGGTTTACTTACCGTACCACATACCTATTCCTTTTCGGAGTCTGAAACGTTCTGGAAAGTATCCCTTATGTACTCCTATTAGGGCTGGAATTCGAGCCGAGTCGAGCCAGCTCGACTCGACTCGCTAAAGCTCGTTTTGTTAACGAGCTAGCTCGACTTGGCTCGTTACTATAACGAGTTCAAATTCAAGATTGGCTCGACTCGTATAACTCGTGAGCTGGCTCGTTTAGCTTGTTAAGCTTGTTAAATATATGCCCGTAAAACCTAAATTATGATAAAAATTAGTATGCATATATTAAACATATACATCACCAAACAAATGCAATTTTCTTGTCACAACAGCAAGGCAGCATGACCACAATATTCACACTTGTGACAAAAACATGTACGGAAACCAGAAGTACTTAAAAATCCACATAAAAGTCCACTATCACATTGTAGGTAGCTTAACTTAACAGTCGAAAATTCATGCAGCATAATATTCCAAGGTTCGCATTACATTAAAGGGCGCAGACCACAATTCATAGAGAGATAGGAAATTAAGCATAAGTTGCAGCTGCGACATCAATGTTCAATTGTTGATGATCAATCATCCATCCATCACATGCTGCTAGCATCTACCAAAACTCCAAAAGGTCTTCCACTCCCACATGTCCAGCATCTCATATACATTTATTTTGAGTACCTGTGAAATTTGAAATGCCAAACTAGATAAGATTTCGATAATTAATAGCTATTACCAATCAAACATATAAGAATTTGATAATTACAACCTACTAGCAAGAAATAGATTAGGCAGCAAACTTGTCATTCAAGAGCTTGCCACCTCACTCTTAGGAAATGGTATGAATTCAACATCCTCCTCCTCATCCTGTACATGGAAACAATGGATGTCATGCAGGTTAGACACAATATTTGTATGGAAAGTAACAGAAAGATTGATAACAAGACTTACCACTATTATTGGCGGTTGATTGTCCTTGTGTGAACCTGGTATGAAGCTAGAGGCACATACTAATGCCTCGACCATTGCTGGACGTAGAGAACTCCGGTAATCATCAAGGATTCTACCTCCTGTAGAGAAAGTTGACTCGGAAGAAACACTAGTAGCCGGTATAGTCAATAATCTACGTGCCATCTTGGATATAACGGGGAACCTATGAGCATTCACCTTCCACCAATCAAGTAACACAAATGTCGTGTCTTCGGGATCTACATTTGCTTCATCCAAATAGAGGAGCAATTCTGATTTAGATGCTTCTGTAGCTGTTGCTTGTAGATAGTTCCGAAAACCACTTGGTCGTACTGTGGTTATTGATGCCCTTGATTGCATACTCAAAGACGTACCTCCAGTATTTTGAGTAGCAGAATTCTTTTGGCGATACTCAGCCTCATAAGTGTCATATAGGTCGTACAACTCCTTCCTAACCTCAGCTTCCTCCTCACAGCCCTTGGTTTCACCATAAATCTTTCTAAAACAGTAACCAACAAATCTCATCTTCCACCTAGGATCTAAAACAGTAGCAAGAACCATAACATTGTTTTTCTCCGCCCAATACTTATCAAATTTATCTATCATTGCGTACGCCATAGCTGATAGATGCTTATCTTTAGAATGACATGCAGCCACTATCTCCATTTTGACAGTCACTATATAAGGGTAAAAGATACTTGCAGTAGGGTATACAGATCCTGATAATACCTTAGTTATCTCAGCAAATTGCGTCAAGATTGGTTGCACCTTGGAATACATATTCCAATCTGCATGAGAAGGCTCCCACGTGTAATTCATATCAGAATCTGCATATTCATGAAAAATAGGCCTATAGGGAGTACAAGAATCAAACATCTTGTATGTTGAATTCCACCTTGTTGACACATCTAGACATAATCCAGCCCCAGGTTCTATATTCAGTGTTTTACAAACTTCAAGGAATTTATACATGTGACTAGGAGATTTCTTCAAATACTTCACAGTTTCCCTTAGCGAGCTAATAAAAGCTTGCAATGGTGCCAAACCATCATTCACTACCAAGTTGACTATGTGAGCACAACAACGAACATGAAAATGTGTGGAAATGAAGCCAGGTACTTTCCTTGCAACAAACTTGTTAATCAAATTCCTCACAGCTCCATCATTATTTCTAGCATTGTCAACTGTGATTGAGATGACCTTGTCCTCTATTTTCCATTCACATAAACATTCAAATATTGCTTGAGCTATGATGCTTCCTGAATGTGGTGGATCTAACTCAATAAAGTTCAGGACACGACATTGCATAACCCAATCGACATCTATGTAGTGAGCGACCAAAGCCATGTAGGAGAGATTTTGATTTGATGTCCACAAGTCACTTGTTAAACAAATATGTTCGACATCCCTGAAACTCTTCTTAAGAAGTTCCTTCTCAGATTCATAAACCTTGATGCACTCTTTTCTTATGGTCTTTCTACCAATGAACTTATATGCTGGATTCATATGTCTCATCAAGATATTAAACCATTTGTGTTCTACCATTCTAAAAGGATAATCATGCGCAATTACCATCTTAGCAATGATCTTACGAGTTTCTTCAGGATTATATTCAGTGCAAACAGATGTAAGTGATGAACCCGGCTCGAAGTTGAGTGTACCTTGACCTTGTGATTTTCCCCTCATGAATGCTCGATATGCTGGACATAAGTCATTGTGCCTATTAAGACTAGTAGTCCGCCCCCCTTGTTTGTAAATAAATAAATCTCCACAATAGTTGCACTTGGCCTTTTCTTTCTCTTCCCCTTCAACTGGAACCATGGTAAAATGCTGCCAACATTTCGAACGCTTTCCTCTCACCCTCTTTTTTTTCACCTTGGGAGACACTGCAATACCCATTTTCCTTCTGCGGCTCTTCTTCGGCTCGGAGGATACACCATCAACTGGCCCATGTTCTTGCTGGCCCTCACTTCCAGAATCAATCATCACATGTGGAGGTAAGCTTTCCTCAGACATTTCATCATCCATATCAAACTCATCCTCTTCATACTCATAATCATGATTATCCTACACATAAAGAAGGAAATAGAAATCAAAACAAAACATATAAGAAACATAGCAGCAATCCTAATGGCTAATAGTTTTTCTTTGGAGATGTACTGTACGCGTGACATGTGCATTAGTACATGCCCAACTGCAGTGGGCAAACGAATCAGAAACATAGCAGCGCAATCCTAACGGCTAATAGTTGTAGTTACATCTGAATGGAAAACTTTTTATTTGGAACGTTCTGAATCTTTTGCCAATTCTGATCATCAATTGTTAAACATGATCCTGTGAACTCGGGATTGCAGTCACGTACTTCAAATTCTTCAAGAGATTTTGGCCACTAAATAACAAGTATATAAGAGAGCATATGTACTGTATATAGTTCAGGCACTCTGATGTCCACCATCAGTACGGCCCAATCAGACATCAGTACATCACTATAAATAATGCAGGAATTATACCACCACTTTGCTAGGAATTATGCAGACATCAGTACGGCCACATGAACTACAAGAACATGAAAATTACTACTTCCTAGTGCAACAGACACTTTGCTACTCACCAACGGGGGGCTTGCTGCAGGCGTAGGCACTACAGCAACTTCTCTAGAGCGTGGCGGCTCTGTGCACTTGTGTGCCCGTGTTCGGGCAGTGCCGGATGCCGGCGATGCTGTGGGACCAGATCGCCTCCTCTTTGCGGCCTTCGACTCCAAGCTTGGTGGCTTCTCCATGGTCACCGGCGGCTCGCCACTGGGTCGGACAGAAGAATACGAGCATATATAGATTAGTAGTAGAGAAGTAACTAAAGGAAGAGAAGGAGGAGATGAGCAGTGCTGGAAGGAAGGGTCCTATGCACGCACCTAAGAAGCGCAGGCCGCTCGCCGGAGAGGTGGGGTTGCAGCGTAGGCGTGGCACCGCCGCCGTCGAGATTCAGAGGAGAAAGAAACAGAGAAGGCAGGAGCGGAAACGACCATCTATAACATCACCAGGGATGGAAAGGAGCGAAATCGTCGCGCGACGTATGAGTATCCTAGATTCCTGTGCGGATGGGCCATGGGCGGCTGGCCTTGAACGGATGGGCTGAGTGGATAACCTTCTTTACCAAGCTTAACGAGTTATACGAGTACTCGTGAGATTGGCTCATTTAACTCGGTCTATAAACGATCTTAAAATAAAGCTCGGCTCGACTCGTTATTCTTCGAGTTCGAGTCAATTCGAGCCGAGTCACGAGCTACTCGTTTAGCTCGCGAGCTTCGAGCTTTTTTTCCAGCCCTAACTCCTATGGTGTTATGGTATTAATAATATTTGTCTCAACATTTATGGGAGTACCTGAAATATAATGTTTGATTCTTTGCCCGTTTACCACCTTCGGGTTAGTGCCTTCGGCGTTGTTGATCTTGATGGCACCAGAACGATAAAGCTCCTCGATAATGTAAGGACCTTCCCATTTAGAGAGAAGCTTTCCTGCAAAAAATCTTAAACGAGAGTTCTATAGCAAAACATAATCACCTACATTAAACTCACGCTTTTGTATCCTTTTGTCATGCCATCTTTTAACTTTTTCTTTAAACAACTGGGCATTCTCATAAGCTTGGGTTCTCCACTCATCAAGCGAGCTTATGTCAAATAACCTCTTCTCACCGGCAAGTTTGAAATCATAATTGAGCTCTTTAATTGCCAAATAAGCTTTATGTTCTAGTTCTAGAGGTAAGTGACATGCTTTTCCATAAACCATTTTATACGGAGACATACCCATAGGATTTTTATATGCAGTTCTATAAGCCCATAATGCATCATCAAGTTTCTTAGACCAATTCTTTCTAGATCTATTAACAGTCTTTTGCAAGATCAATTTAATCTCTCTGTTGCTCAATTCTTCTTGACCACTAGACTGAGGATGATATGGAGATGCAATTCTATGGTTGACATCATATTTAGCAAGCAATTTACGGAAAGCACCATGAATAAAGTGTGAACCACCATCAGTCATTAAATATCTAGGGACTCCAAACCTCGGGAAAATAACTTCTTTAAGCATTTTAATAGAAGTGTTATGATCAGCACTACTAGTTGGAATAGCTTCTAACCACTTAGTAACATAATCAACAGCAACTAAGATATGTGTATACCCATTAGAGGAAGGAAAAGGTCCCATATAATCAAAACCCCACACATCAAATGGTTCAATAACAAGTGAATAATTCATAGGCATTTCCTGACGTCTACTAATATTACCAATTCTTTGACATTCATCACAAGACAAGACAAACTTACGAGCATCCTTGAAGAGAGTAGGCCAATAAAAACCAGATTGTAATACCTTGTGTGCAATTCTATCTCCAACATGGTGTCCTCCGTAGGCCTCGGAGTGACACTTGAGTAGGATCTGTTCCTGTTCATGCTCAGGTACACAACGTCTCACAACACTATCTAGTCCTTCTTTATAAAGGTGTGGATCATCCCAAAAGTAATGTCTTAAATCATAGAAAAACCTTTTCTTTTGCTGGTATGTGAAACTAGGTGGTATAAATTTAGCAATGATGTAATTAGCATAATCAGCATACCATGGAGTGTTACGAGAAGCATTTATGACAGCTAATTGCTCATCAGGAAAGCTATCATCAATAGGCAGTGGGTCATCAAGAACATTTTCTAACCTAGACAAGTTGTCTGCAACGGGGTTCTCAGCTCCCTTTCTATCAATAATATGCATATCAAATTCTTGCAGCAAGAGAACCCATCTAATAAGTCTAGGTTTAGCATCTTTCTTTTCCATAAGATATTTAATAGCAGCATGATCAGTGTGAACAGTTATTTTGGAATCAACAATATAGGATCTGAACTTGTCACAAGCAAAAACAACTGCTAAAAATTCTTTTTCAGTAGTAGCATAATTTCTCTGGGCACTGTCTAGAGTTTTACTAGCATAATGAATAACATTCAATTTCTTATCAACTCTTTGTCCTAGAACAACACCAACAACATAATCACTAGCATCACACATAATTTCAAAGGGTAAATTCCAATCAGGTGGTTGAACAATAGGTGCAGAAATCAAGGCTTTCTTAAGTATTTCAAATGCTTCTACACAATCCTCATCAAAAAACAAAAGGAACATCTTTTTGCAAGAGATTAGTGAGAGGCCTGGAAATTTTAGAGAAGTCTTTAATAAACCGCCTATAGAAACCAACATGACCAAGGAAACTTCTTATACCTTTGATATCTGTAGGACACATCATCTTTTCAATAGTATCTACTTTAGCTTTATCAACTTCAATACCTCTTTCAGAAATTTTATGCCCCAAGACAATACCTTCATTAACCATGAAGTGGCACTTCTCCCAATTCAAAAGAAGATTGGTTTCTTCACATCTCTGCAAAACTCGATCAAGGTTGCTTAAGCAATCATGAAAAGAAGTTCCGTAAACGGAAAAATCATCCATGAAAACCTCAACAATCTTTTCACAAAAGTCAGAGAATATAGCAGTCATACATCTTTGAAAGGTAGCAGGTGCATTGCATAAACCAAAAGGCATACGTCTATAAGCAAAAGTACCGAAAGGGCAAGTAAAAGTGGTCTTTTTCTTGGTCCTCTTTTGACACAGGTATTTGAGAAAAACCAGAATAACCGTCTAGAAGGCAAAAATGTGTATGTTTGGACATTCTTTCTAGCATTTGATCAATAAAAGGTAGAGGGTAATGATATTTTCTAGTAGCTTTGTTTAATTTGCGAAAATCAATTACCATCCTATAACCTGTAACAATTCTTTGTGGGATCAATTCATTTTTATCATTGGGAACACCAGTAATACCTCCCTTCTTAGGGACACAATGAACATGACTTACCCGTCTACTATCAGCAATAGGATAAATGATACCTGATTCCAGAAGCTTTAGTATTTCATTTCTTACCACTTCTTTCATCTTAGGATTTAACTGTCGTTGATGATCAACAACTGGTTTAGCATCAGGCTCCATATTAATTTTATGCTGACATAGAGTGGGACTAATGCCCTTAAGATCATCAAGAGTATATCCAATAGCAGCACGGTGCTTCCTCAGAGTTTTCAATAATTTCTTTTCTTCATGCTCTGAAAGATTAGCACTAATAATAACAGGATATATCTTCTTCTCATCAAGATAAGCATATTTCAAAGTATCAGGTAGTTGTTTAAGCTTAAACACGGGATCACCCTTGGGTGGAGGAGGATCCCCAAGAATCTCAACAGGCAAATTGTGTTTCAAAACAGGCATTTTATTAAAGAATATTTCATCTAATTCCTTTCTTTCATTCATAAACATATCATTTTCATGGTCTAGCAAATATTGCTCTAAAGGATCAGTAGGAGGCACGGCAATAGAAGCAAGACCAATAATTTCATCTTTACTAGGCAATTCCTTATCATGGGGTTGTCTACGAAATTTAGTGAAATTAAAATCATGAGACACATCCCCAAAACTTACAGTAACAATTTCTTTCTCACAGTCTATCTTAGCATTGACAGTGTTCAAGAAAGGTCTACCAAATATAATGGGACAAAAATCATCTTGTGGGGAGCCAAGAACAAGGAAATCAGTAGGGTATTTTATTTTCCCACACAAGACTTCAACATCTCTAACAATCCCAATTGGTGATATAGTCTCTATTGGTAAGCTTAATAGTAACATCAATATCTTCTATCTCAGCAGGTGCAATATCATTCATAATTTCTTGATATAAAGTAAAAGGAATTGCACTCACACAGCACCCACATCACATAAGCCATGATAACAATGATCTCCTATTTTAACGGAAACAATAGGCATGCCAACAATAGGTCTATGTTTATCTTTAATATCGGGTTTAGCAATTCTAGCGGCTTCATCACAGAAATAAATAACATGCCCATCAATATTATCGACCAAGAGATCTTTAACCATAGCAATACTAGGTTCAACTTTAATTTGTTCAGGGGGTGTAGGTGTTCTAGTATAACTCTTACGAACCACAATTGAAGCTTTAGTATGATCCTTTATTCTAACAGGGAAAGGCGGTTTCTCAATATAAGAAGTAGGAACAATAGGATCAACATTATAAGTAATAGTTTCTTCTTCAACTTTAATAGGTTCTACTACTTTCACTTCAATGGGAGGATGATATTTAAACCACTTCTCCTTGGGGAGATCAACATGAGTAGCAAATGATTCATAAAAAGAAGCTACTATCTCAGAGTCAAGTCCATATTTAGTGCTAAATTCACGAAAAGCATCGGTATCCATAAAAGATTTAACACAATCAAACTTGAGGTTTATACCTGATTCCTTACCTTCATCGAGTTCCCAATCTTCACAGTTGCGTTTAATTCTTTCCAATAAATCCCATTTGAATTCAATAGTCCTCTTCATAAAAGAACCAGTACAAGAAGTATCGAGCATGGATTGATCATTACGAGAAAGCCGAGCATAAAAATTCTGAATAATAATTTCTCTTGAGAGCTCATGATTGGGGCATGAATATAACATTGACTTAAGCCTCCCCCAAGCTTGAGCGATACTTTCTCCTTCATGAGGCCAAAAATTATATATATAATTCCATTCACGATGAACCAGATGCATAGGATAAAACTTTTGATGAAATTCCAATTTCTATCGGTTGTAGTTCCATGATCCAATATCATCACATAGCCTATACCATGTCAATGCCTTCTCCTTCAAAGATAAAGGGAAGACCTTCTTCTTAACCTCATCCTCGGGGAAACCTGCAAGCTTCAATAATCCACAAACTTCATCCACATAGATTAGATGGATATCAGGATGTAATGTTCCATCTCCTGCATAAGGATTAGCTAACAGTTTCTCTATCATACCCGAAGGAATTTCATAATAAATATTTTCAGTAGGTTCAGTAGGTTGAGGGGAAACTCTTTGCTCTTCCGGTCGGGGTGAAGATACCCCGAACAAGCCCCTCAAAGGATTATTTTCCATAGTAACAAGTGGCAGTAAATTTCAGCACACTATATAAATATTTCCTTACCAAATTCCACTTACCAAAGGCGCTTCACTCCCCGGTAACGGTGCCAAAAAAGAGTCTTGATGACCCACAAGTATAGGGGATCTATCATAGTCCTTTCGATAAGTAAGAGTGTCGAACCCAACGAGGAGCAGAAGGAAATGACAAGCGGTTTTCAGCAAGGTATTCTCTGCAAGCACTGAAATTATCGGTAACAGATAGTTTTGTGATAAGATAATTTGTAATGAGTAACAAGTAACAAGAGTAACTAAGGTGCAGCAAGGTGGCCCAATCCTTTTTGTAGCAAAGGACAAGCCTGGACGAACTCTTATATAAAGCAAAGCTCTCCCGAGGACACATGGGAATTACTGTCAAGCTAGTTTTCATCATGCTCATATGATTCGCGTTCGTTACTTTGATAATTTGATATGTGGGTGGACCGGTGCTTGGGTGCTGTCCTTACTTGGACAAACCTCCCACTTATGATTAACCCCTCTCACAAGAATCCGCAACTACGAAAGAAGAATTAAGATAAATCTAACCATAGCATGAAACATATGGATCCAAGTCAGCCCCTTACGAAGCAACGCATAAACTAGGGTTTAAGCTTCTGTCACTCTAGCAACCCATCATCTACTTATTACTTCCCAATGCCTTCCCCTAGGCCCAAATCATGGTGAAGTGTCATGTAGTCGACGTTCACATAACACCACTAGAGGAAAGACAACATACATCTCATCAAAATATCGAACGACTACCAAATTCACATGATTACTTATAACAAGACTTCTCCCATGTCCTCAGGAACAAACGTAACTACTCACAAAGCATATTCATGTTCATAATCAGAGGAGTAATAATTATCATTAAGGATCTGAACATATGATCTTCCACCGAATAAACCAACTAGCATCAACCACAAGGAGTAATCAACACTACTAGCAACCCACAGGTACCAATCTGAGGTTTTGAGACAAAGATCGGATACAAGAGACGAACTAGGGTTTGGAGAGGAGATGGTGCTGGTGAAGATGTTGATGGAGATTGACCCCCTCTCGATGAGAGGATCGTTGGTGATGACGATGGCTTCGATTTCCCCTCTGGGAGGGAAGTTTCCCCAGCAGAACAGCTCCGCTGGAGCCCTAGATTGGTTCTGCCCAGGTTTCGCCTCGAGACGGCGGCGCTTCGTCCCGAAAGCTTCCTTCTTGATTTTTTCCAGGTCAAAACATGTCATATAGCAAAAGATGGGCACCGGGGGCCTGCCAGGTGGGCCACAAGGTAGGGGGGCGTGCCCAGGGGGTAGGGCACGCCCCCACCCTTGTGGATGCCTAGTGGGTCCCCTCTGGTATTTTCTTCGCGCAGTATTTTTTATGTATTCCAAAATAATTCTCCGTAAATTTTTAGGACTTTTGGAGTTGTGCAGAATAGGTCTCTAGGATTTGCTCCTTTCCAGTCCAGAATTCCAGCTGCCGGCATTCTCCCTTCTTCATGTAGACCTTGTAAAATAAGAGAGAAAATGCATAAGTATTGTACCAAAATAGATAATAACAGCCCATAATGCAATAAATATCAATATAAAATCATGATGCAAAATGGACGTACCAGCTTCCCCCACAACTACGTCTGCATGCCGTTCGGCCTGCTGAACATTGGTGCCTCGTACCCGCGCCTGGCGCAGCTCGCTATGGCATCTCACGAGGCCCGACACTTGGCGGTGGCATCTCAGGAGGCCTCAGACCATCGCGGACCCTCTGGGCCTCGCGAGCCTCTCAAGCCTCCGAAGCCGTCCGTCCCGTGAGGAGCGAGCCTCCACGACATGCTTTATCAACTGCCTCGATGCTTCTGCAACACCGGTGCCAGGTGACTTTTTGGTTCGTTCAATTGAGGGCGCCTCACGGGCTGCATTATCCTCAAACTGCTAGGGTCCGTCCCGACAGCTGCATCGTTTTGCTCATGTATCAGAACTATCCATGCCTTGATAAAATTTCCTTGATGATTTAATCTGCGTGTCCGGTGCTTCGTCACCATGAATGTCGCCGCACCTCGCGAGCCCACTCTCGACCGCCTCATGATTAAGGGCTGGCACGGCATCTGTGCTCGGGTCCGTCCCTACAGCGTTGTTAAATCCAAGCGACCAAGCTCTGTCTCGCGGGCCAGCTCCCATGCACGTCACCTCCTGGGGTCCTTGGTGCCTTGCTCTAGCATGAGCTCATCGAGGGTAGGTGAGTAAGGGCCCGCGGCTCGGTTCATACAACCGCAATTTCGGTGCTTTGCCATCGCGGGAGCCGCGCACCGAGTGTCCTACACCTCCAGATCCGTCCACCCCGAGCTCATCCCACGCGCCCCCAAGAAGGAGATGGCCATCCGGCTTGCGCTCCGATACGTCCATTTTGCATCATGTTTTCCTACTGTTATTTATTATGTTTTGGATCATTATTTCACTTTATGATGCTATTCTAATGCCTTTTCTCTCTTGTTTTGCAGGTTTCACATGAAGTGGGAAATTGCCGGGAGCTGGAATTCTGGATCTAAAAAAGCTACAACAGAGATGGATATTCTCCACAGCTCCAAATGACTTGAAAATTTACGGATAATTATTTTGGAATATATAAAAATACTAGAAGAGGAATTACCAGAAGGGGGGGGGGCACCATGGAGCGACGTGCTCAGGGGCACGCCCACCCCCTAGGGCGCGCCCAGTGAGCTCGTGGGGCCCCTGGCAGGCCTCCGGTGCCCATCTAATCCTATATGATGCTATTGTCCCTAGAAAAATAAATCAGAGGACGACTTTCGGGACAAAGTGCCTTCGTCTCGAGGCGGAACCTGTGCAAGAGCACTTTTGCTGTCCGGTGGAGCGATTCTGCCGGGGAAACTTCCCTTCGGGAGGGGGAAACCGAAGCCAGTGACATCACCAACGATCCTCTCATCATGGGAGGATCAATCTTCATCAACATCTTCACCAACACCATCTCCTTTCAAACCCTAATTTATCTCTTGTATTCATTTTTTGTCCCAAAACCTCAGATTGGTACTTGTGGGTTGCTAGTAGTGTTGATTACACCTTGTAGCTGATGCTAGTTGGTTTATTTGGTGGAAGATTATATGTTCAAATCCTTAAGGATATTCAATACACCTCTGATCTTGAACATGAATATGACTTGTGAGTAGTTAGTTTCGTTCTTGAGGACATGGGAGAAGTCTTGTTATAAGTAATCATGTGAAGTTGCTATTCGTTCTATATTTTGATGATATGTATGTTGTTCTTCCTTTAGTGGTGTCATGTGAATGTCGACTACATGACACTTCACCATACTTGGGCCTAAGGGAAGATATTGTGGAGTAATTAGTAGATGATGGGTTGCGAGAGTGATAGAAGATTAAACCCTACACTACAAAAAAACACTTCCGTGATGATACATGTTTGTCACAGTAGGCCACGTTTTCTGTCATGCATGTACATCCATGACAATTTTATGACAAAATTAAGATAGTCATACCTGTGCTGTCGTAGAAGTGTTCCATGACAATACTGAAATTATCATCACGGAACTGTCCACTTCCATGACGATAAATGCCGCGTCATGGAAGTGTTTTCGCCAACGGTAACCGACACATGGCATCCACCGTAACGGGTTGCCGTGAAGCTATCGGGTCCAGTTTTGGACCAGATAACCCGTTAACAGTAACGAACAATGGCGATTTTCCACGTGTAAAATTCTCATTGGTCAAAGGAAACACGTGTCAGCTCCTCGTTGGGACAGATGTCATCCAGTGAATGGACGGGACGAGCCTATGATACGTCGACACGTTGCACGGCCCAACAGCGGCCCGTTTAGGTTAAAAGGCCGACCCGTTTGACTTGGTCAAAAGGTAGCGGGCCGGCCCACCAAAAGCTTGTTAACGGCCTGGTCGCATATAGCCCATTTACAACCCGCTAACTCACGACCCGTTATGGCCTATCCGAATTAGGCCCAGCAGTATCATGTGGCCGTCCAATATGATTCCAGCCCATTCTGACTTCCGGCCCATGTATGGCCCATGACGTCTTTCAGCCCATATGAGGCCCTCTGTAACTCTGGGCCCTTTTGCGGCCCGTGGTGAAACTAGCCCACAATGAATAGTACATCACTTTATACCCATTAACGGCCCATTATTAAGTTGGGCCATTTCCAGCTTGTGTTAACTTTCGGTCTTATAAGAGCCTATTTATTCTTGGGCTCATTTCTAGCCCTCGACTACTTACGGTCCGTTACTGGCCTGTTCCACACTGATGGGCCAAATTCGGCCTGTAGCTACAGTCGGCTCGTTTGTGGCCTGTTAATCCATTATGCCGTTTTCTTAGCGTAATCAAATACGGCCCATTAACGACCCGTTATGTCTGTTGATAGAATTAAGCCCGTTATACATACCGGCCTATTAATGGCCCATTATTGTCGGGACCATAAATAGACGATTCCCATTTTAGCCCGTTTATGACCCATATTGCGGTCCGTTATTGGTCCATGAATAGTACGACCCATGTTTGGCCAATCGATCATACCGCCCGTAGAAGGCCCATTTATTCTCCGACACGTAGAAGGCCCATGGATCCTATGGCCCGTAGGAGGCTCATGGATCCTACGGCCTGTAGGAGGCTGATACTACAGCAGGTAGTAGGACCATGGTTACAACGGTTCATATGTGGCCACTAACAAACCACGGAAAAAGAACTGCAATGACTACAAGCAAACAAATAAACAAGACAACAAGGAAATAAATAAGCAAGCAACTTACGCTAGGCTATTACGGCTATTACAAATATTGCATCCACTGGGCATCAAAGTTCGCCACCAGTGCAAATATAGTGAACATAGCAGCATATTACATACACTAGGCGTCTAAATTGGCCACCAGTGCAAATAAACGCAGCAGCAAAACAAGTCCAGAACTGACACCACTTTAGAAGAGATCAAGAAACAATATCCTGGGTACCCACCATGCTGGCAAGAATCTTAGCAAGCTTATTAGCTTTCTCTTGTTTGGCGCTAAAATCCTCCAACGCTTGCTGTTGCACTAGAAAGTATGCATTTGAATTCTGCAGGGACTTCCTTAGTCCTTTGGCTTCTTGTCGCAGCACAACTGACTGATGCCTTTCAGCTTGTAGCTGAGACTTAAGAAGCCGAAGTGAATTAGGCATCGAGTTTGAAGAGCTTGTGCCAGCGGTAGTGGCAAGTAACTCAAACACTACATCAAGGCAGGACTTTGGGGTTATCTCACTGTCTACAAGATAGTTTTTATCAGCTTTCTTGGGGACCAACAGGGTTGTTTTCACTATATTGAACCTTATATTCATTACTTTATCTACCATTGAATAATGGGGTGCTCTTCTCCAATATTCTGTCGGCATTCTACAAGAGAAACAAACAGACACATCACATGTTTAGCATGTAGTATATGAAACTCATTTTGGTAAACCGGTTCGTAGTAAGGTGGATAGGATAACAACATAAAACAAACATATATCTATGTACTCTGGTCACTGTATTGTCTATATCATTCTAGTTTATGTTGCCAAATCAAGATAGAGACACAGTTAAAATCATATCCATTTAAGACAAAGCAGCATAGACAGAATATAAGTGTGGGAAACTACACAACACTTGTAGTGTGCATGACATGAGAACATAACTGTTTATACAATTGAAATTGAAATCAACATAGAGAAGAAGTTAGAACAACAATCCAGTTAAAGAAATAGGTTTAAAACATACCTGTTGCGCCATTGAAGTTTCAATTGCATCCTTCAAATTTGAAATTAGTTGGCATGAGTCACTACTAGGGTAAACCTTATACGTGGAGGCTTAACGGTAGCACGGGTAAAGTGAATGCGCTACTGCTACTATACAGTAGCGCGGGTATAACAACGCCGCTATTGCTATCTCATTAGCAGTAGCGCGGTCCTACCGAAGTGCGCTACTGCTATGAGAACCACCCCTTAGCCAATAGGCTACATATAGTAGCAGCGCGGCCCAAACACGCCGCGCTACCGCTAAAAAATTAGCAGTAGCGCGTTTTTCAGGGGCATCGTTGCAACTAAGTTTTTATTGTGCCACATGGAGGGCCCCACTTAGCAGCAGCACTGGTGGCAAAAAAGCGCTACTGCTAACTATGTAGCAGTAGCGCCGTTTCCCTACCCGCGCTGCTGCTAAGGCACAACAACCACTTTTTACATCCCCTTCCTCTCTCCCTTCACTTCCCGCCCCTCCTCTCTCCCTCACTTTGCTTCTTCCTCACTACTTCTTCTCCCCCCATTACTCTCTTTCTTCTACCTCTCTTTCTCTCTCTTTAATGCTCCTAGCTAACTACACCACCTCCATTAATCCAACCCCTTTCTCTTTTCCTCACTTTTCCTCCCCCTCCACTAGTTAGAGCCATCTCCTTCCCCAACTAGCTAGGTAGATCTACCCATTTAATGAAGTGACTTATCTACCTCCCTAACTAGATCTAGCCATGTCAAGAAGTAATCTTTGTCCACTTTTTATCACTAGCTAGCTAGGTGTGTGGAGACACAGATCGACCTCATCACCGTGCTCGATCTCTATCTCGAGATAGGTGAGTTAAAATTTGTGCTTTGCAAGAATGGAAATATGTGTGTGTGTGTGCGATATATTGACCTAATCGGGCGATAAGATGGAAATAGTAATGGGGGGAATCTTCGGTATTCGTCATCACCAACCCTCCTTCATCACCAATTCCATGATGCTCCCCACCGGGAGTGAGTAATTCCTTCGTAGGCTCGCTGGTCGGTGAGGAGTTGGATGAGATTCATCATGTTTTGTTAGGGCTTGATCCCTAGTATCCACTATGTTCTGAGATTGATGTTGTTATGACTTTGCTATGCTTAATGCTTGCCACTAGGGCCCGAGTGCCATGATTTTAGATCTGAACCGTTTATGTTTTCACCATTATATGTATGTTCTAGATCCGATCTTGCAAGGCATATTCACCTATTACGTGTTATGATCTGTAAACCCCATTGTGACAGTAATTGGGATATGAAAGTGCAACTAATCCCCGGGTGGTTTTGGTAATTTATAACAACATATAGCTCATTGAACTAATATCCATTCAAGATAAATATTTCAGGAAGTTCAATGAATGGCATGGCATGGAAAAAAATGTGGACCCCTCAAAATGCTAAGGACATGTATTGGCAAAAGCTCAAGACTCTTCATCTTTGTTTTAGTGATCCAAGATCACATTGAGTCCATAGGAAAGCCAATACTATTAAAAGGGGATGAGGTGTTGCTTAATGGCTTGCTTGCTCAAATGCTTAGTGATATTGCTCCAAATCCCTCAACCACTTTCTCATTCCAAATTTGTCAAAACCCTAAACTCCAACTCGGCCCCACCGATTCATTCTATCCGGAGCCACCGAGTTCATATGACATAGCCACTGCCAGAAACCCTAACAGTTCGCTCACGCCGATACGGATCTCGGTCTCACCGAGATGGCCTTGCCAATTCTCTGTTGCCTGTTGCAATTATTTCAGTCTCACCAAAATGGCGATCGGTCTCACCGAGATGGCTTGACCAACTCTCTGTTGCTCTATTGCTTCACTTTGGTCTCACCGAGTTGATGCAATCGACACCACTGAGATGAGGTTTTCCCTAAGACCTAGTGACGGTGTCCTAGACTAGGGGGTACTCACCACATCGTCTCCCGACCAGCTGGATCGGGCCGAGGACCCCCGTGGCGGTTCTCTCATGGGCCACTTCGGGCAGCCCATGCCGCATACAAGGAAGATTCCACAAGACTTGATGATCAAGACAAGGACTCCTCTCCACCGATGTATTCGACTAGGACTCTTGTTAACCTAGGCCTCCGGTATATTATATAAACCGAGGCCGGGCTAGTCGAGGGGGGAGGATGGCATCTCATATGCAAGATCATTATGACATTACTCATCATACCTCTAGGGTTTAGACCACAACATATGATCTTGAGGTAGATCAACTCTGTACTTGATACTTCATCAATATAAACAAGAGCAGGACGTAGGGTTTTACCTCCATTAAGAGGGCCCGAACCTGGGTAAAACAACGTGTCCCTCGTCCCTGTTACCATTGATCCAAGAATCCACAGCTCGGGACCCCCTACCCCGAGGTCTGCTGGTTTTGACACCGACAATGGTGCTTTCATTGAGAGTTCCGCTGTGTGATCGGCAAAGGATCAATGGCTCGCCTGCAGGTCAACTGCGACGTCGGCATCTTCGTCTCCGGCTCGACTGGTTACCTTGGCTCGACCGAGGACTGTCCTCTGCCTCCGATCATCATGTTCGGATGAGGGCCTTCATCAACATCAACTCCGATCTCTATTATGATCATGGAGGAATCATCCATGGAGCTCGGGGGCTCAACGTCAACATTGCCCTCGGGCAACCGTGCTGTTTTTCCAGACAGCGTACTTGTATCCGTGGCCACCACCTCCTCGAGCATCGCTTTGACGATTCCTTTAGTGGAATTGTGCGGAATTGAGTCTATAACAACCCTGTAAAATTTTGTCGCGTTTCGATGGATCAATCTTCGCCGACCTCCGATATACCGGAGCCCTGTCGAATCTGAACGAGAATCCGGACGAGTTTGGAGCATGGTGTCCAGAATCTAGCTCGAACGTCCTTTGGAAGATCCAACTGTTGATCGGCTGCGGAATTCCTATATGTACCGCCCCTCAAAATTTCAGCTCGATCCGACCGTTCAAACTCCGGGAAACCTCCGATGAGCGGATCGATTTTCAGATCTGTTTTCTGCGCGAATTCGAATCCGACCCGAGTTCATCTTTCTTCGTGAACGGGATATTGGACAACCTTTTTGGAGGAATCTCTTTTTAGGGTATTGTGTTTTGTTTCCGAACACATGCTCACAAATTTTGCTCCTTTTCGGAGGTAACCTTCATCGTTGCGCCGGTGTCAAACCAGCCTGGCAACGTTGCTGCACGGCAGCCGACGTGCGCCGGACGGGTCGTCGCTTCATCGAGCCGAACTCAACCTCTTCGGATCATTATCTCGGCAAGCCGAACAAGAGTTCGGCATCGTGAAGGGTAAATCATCACCAACATTGTCGCCCCGCGAATTATACGGAGCGGGCACACCGGCATCGCTGCATGGTCACTTCATCAAGCGGGCATCGACCGCGTCACAAGATCCGGCCCGCGTCGGGATCGCCGCACTATTGCTTCTTCAAGCCTGGATGTGACCTCTGCGTCCGAATATCGGGAGTCAATTCCGGCCGGACTCGCCTCTCTTATCCCGTATCCAGCTTCAATCCTGGACGCGACTTCGGCGTCCGAACATCAGGAGTCAACCCTGGTCGGACTCGCCCCTTGCACCATAGTACCGGAGGACGATTCCGAAGAAATCCCAAATACTAATCCGGCTGACCAAGCCGATGTCCACCACGCCGACCTGCTTCGACACCTCGGCCGGCATGGGGCTGCAAACATCATACTACCGACCTGCCCCATCACCTCGGCTAGACCGGGGGCTTCGCCATCTTTTCATCAACCTACTCCAGTGACTTCGGCGTCACCAGCCGACCAGTTTCGTCACGTTAACTGGACCGGGGGCTTTGCCTCGCCATGTCGACCATGTTGTGTCACCACTTCATCAAGCCGAACTCCTCGCTCGGTCACCTCGGCCTTGGAGGCTGGGACCTTGGCTAGGCCGCAGACTACGTCTTTGTCCCGCCACGAGCTCGGACCTCATCAACAATACCAAGCACATTAACCAGCTAAGTCGCCTCCATGCTTAGTTTTTTCTTTAAATTTTTTAATTCTTGTTCAGTTCTACCAAACATTATATTTGTGTTAAAACAAAAAAGTGGTTCATTCAAATGATTGATTGTCAAACACACTTCTTTTTTTTCTTTTTCGCCGAGCTCTTCATCACCTCGGTCGTGAGGGTTTTCGTCACCTCGGTTGGACCAGGGGCTTCGGCTCGCCACATCGACTGTGCGGCATCGCCACTTCATCAAGCCGAGCTCTTCGCTTGGGCACCTCGGGACCGGCTTGGGGGCTGGGACCTCGACCCGCCGCAAGCTCGGCCCACGTCATCAATGCCGAACACACTAATCAGCTAAGTCGCTTTCATGCTCAAAGTTTTTAAATTTTTAATTTATGTTCGGTTCGACCATGCTCGCATGCGTTGTTTGTTAAAAACACTTCCTTTCCCATGTTAACTGGGGGCTCTTAAATTTATATGAGCTGTTTTATAATAAGTGTTCTTCTTCTAAGTCATTGCAAAGTCTTTTTCTACCACTCCTTTCTCGACTCGAGTGTGTGGTCAATAGCCGGATAGCCTGTTTTCTCTCTAATGCCACTCGAGTTTAGTTCGCTAAACAGGCCTAAAGAGCAGTACTCCGCGTTCGGGATAGGAGGTTGCAGCCGTAGGCTGATCCGCTTGAAGTCTTGAGATCGGATGTGTCATATTAATCCACGACAGAAGCACAAAAGTAAGACCAATTTTCGGATTAGCACCAAAAACCTGATTTAGTTCGGGCGTAAAGTTTTTGCTGAAGTTTTTTGGTTTTCCAAGCCTATGGCACTTTTAACCTATTTGTGTGTTTACATCATAACTCTCGCAGTACAACGCCTGACACCTTTACAGTTCGGCAATATCAACAGTCGGCTGCAACTAGAGCCGAACCCACCAAAAGCCAAGGTAACTCATGGAGTCCTCGGCAAACCATTCTCGGATATTGCTTTATATGCATCGGTTTCAAATTGTGTCTTCGGTCAATAGTTGGGTTGCCCGGCTCCTGTGCTTGCCTCCTATGTTCCGCTTTGTTCGGCTAGGTGTGCAAAGGGAGAACCACTGCGATTGTGCTTCCAGCTCGAATGGTTAAGCGCCTCAGTGGAGAAAGCTGAAAACTGACTGTCACAATGAGCGTAAACTGGTCAGCAATTCGATGACTATGACAAACTATAGATCGGTAGAGGTCACCCCGTGTTAAACGATGGGCCTTTCATAAGATTGGCCGAAGTGTTACTGGTTTGACCTCGGTCGACGCCGAACACTAACCGGGGGCTAGTAGCTGGCCCTGAACTTTAAAACTCCTATCACTAAGTGAAAGTTATAAAGCCTGCATATCTGATTGCCTCGTTTCCGTTAACACAACCGCCTCCGGGCACCGAGACGTCGGCTAAGGGTTGTATTGTTATTACGGAAACACCCTGTGTAGAATCTACAAATGGGTGGAAGCCGACGATGGGCCACTTTCAGGTTATAAACAGTCTCAATGGAGAATTTGCCTTCCATAATTATCGTAATAAAGCCATAAATATGCATCAATTTGACTTAAAATTTTGGCCAAGCTGGGTTGCCTGGCTCCTGTGTTTACCCCTACGTTCCTGATTGTTCGGCTAGGCGGTAAAGGGAGCACCTCTGTGATTGTTACTACCGGGTCATCCGGGTTAGTACCTCAGACTGGGTAAAGCCGAAAGCTAGCCATCTTAAAGGATATAATTGGTCGGCAACGATGGAAGTGAAAATTTCGGTTCATTATGGACCATAGAATTCGGGAACTTTCCCCCAATTAAATCCTCAATATTTTTCTCCCACATTGATCGGAGATGAGGTTTCATGATCATGATCAACATGACAGCCAGGGAAAAGGAACTTATAATGGGAATATTTTTCTCAGAAGATGTTTTATAACATATCTCTCCGTGTACCTTTGTGTATAAAACCATATGGCCGAATTGCCTTGTTTTCCATAAATCTTTGCCCTTATAACGGCTTTATAAAGTTGGAAAACACTCCTCGGCTACTGGCCGAGGAGGTTGAAGCCGATGGTCGGTCAACAAAGTTTTGTACAATGCGGATCCGAGCATTACTGATGTCAGGTACTTGGATACATAGAATCATTACACATAATTTGTGATTTTACTCCGGATATCGATCCTTAATTCGGCCACCCGTGCCCACATTAAGGCTCGGGGGCTACTGGGCTTTGGGCTTATCATTTACAAATATTAAAGGGGTACGTTGATCCCCTGATCTGGTGTTGCCACCCGACCAGTGGCTCGGGGGCTACTGCATTGCCTATTCAATGCAGAAAATTCATAATGCCCAGTGTTCGGCTTGACCGAGCAATGGGCAAATGCATCTTCGGACAACAATAGGTACCATTTAGGACCTATCCGGCATCACTCTAATATATTATGGCAACTTCTCAAGACTCTCTCTCAAGGGCCCGTCCGTCGATCACTATTTCCTCCAATATATTACACCGTGTTTTTCCTAAGTATGATGCAGAGCTGGAATTGATCCTCAGGCCGATTTTGTGACTCGACCTGAGTCTCAGGGGCTACTTGGATCAACGGTTTTATGTTTTCCTTCAGGTGCATCTCGGAATTTTGGCCGACACATACCTTGAGGGCTACTGGCTATATATCTCGGCAGAGAATAAATTGCACCAATCAAGAAAAATATATCCACAAAAAATCAGCCCACGCCCGAGGTAGTGCACCACCTCGGATGCAGTCCGGCATAAAGCTCGGATACAAGTGGCTGGCTCCATAGAGGGCATTTCCGGCATTAAGCTCGGCTGCACTCCTTCAACTTTTTTAGTCAAGGTGATCTATGACACCTCGGATATAGTCCGGCGTTGGAGCTTGGATGCAGTCCGGCGTTGGAGCTCGGATGCAAGAGGACACCGCCGCCCGGGAACAACTTCAAACCTGAGGTGTGGCGTAAAAATAACAAGGCATTGATAAGGCCGAAGACTTAAAGGGGCTCCTCGGATACCCGACGTGTAAACTCTTCGGATTCACTTCGGCGATCCGAAAGATCGAAAATGGGCAGATTTGTTGAACCAGTTTTCAAGACCGACGACCGAAGATGAAGAACAGTTCGGAAGAATCGAGGAGCGTCCCCAACTTGAAGACCGGTTCAGGGGGCTACTGACGGTGTCCTGGACTAGGGCCGAGGATCCCCGTGGCGGTTCTCTCATGGGCCACTTCGGGCAGCCCATGCCGCATACAAGGAAGATTCCACAAGACTTGATGATCAAGACAAGGGCTCCTCTCCACCGATGTATTCGACTAGGACTCTTGTTAACCTAGGCCTCCGGTATATTATATAAACCGAGGCCGGGCTAGTCGAGAGGGGAGGATGGCATCTCATATGCAAGATCATTATGACATTACTCATCATACCTCTAGGGTTTAGACCACAACATATGATCTCGATGTAGATCAACTCTGTACTTGATACTTCATCAATATAAACAAGAGCAGGATGTAGGGTTTTACCTCCATTAAGAGGGCCCGAACCTGGGTAAAATAGCGTGTCCCTCGTCCCTGTTACCATTGATCCAAGAATCCACAGCTCGGGACCCCCTACCCCGAGGTCTGCCGGTTTTGACACCGACACCTAGCACATCGGTCCCACCGAGTTGTTCCAGTCGATCCCACCGAGATTCCTAACGTTCACATTTTGAACTAAATCGGTCTCACTAAGTTCATCTATTCGGCCTGACCGAGTTGGGTCAAATGTGTGTAACGGTTGGATTTTGTGTGGAGGCTATATATACCCCTACAACCCCTTCTCCATATGTGAGAGATCCATCAGAATGTGCCTACACTTCTAGCATACATTTTCTGAGAGAGAACCACCTACTCATGTGTTGAGATCAAGATATACCAATCCTACCACAAGAATCTTGATTTCTAGCCTTCCCCAAGTTGCTTTCCACTCAGATCATCTTTCCAACATATCCAAATCTATGAGAGAGAGTTGAGTGTTTGGGAGACTATCATTTGAAGCACAAGAGCAAGGAGTTCATCATCAACACAACATCTATTACCTTTTGGAGAGTGGTGTCTCCTAGATTGGTTAGGTGTCGCTTGGGAGCCTCCATCGAGTTGTGGAGTTGAACCAAGAAGTTTGTAAGGGCAAGGAGATTGCCTACTTCGTGAAGATCTACCCGAGTGAGGCAAGTCCTTCGTGGGAGATGGCCATGGTGGGATAGACAAGGTTGCTTCTTCGTGGACCCTTTGTGGGTGGAGCCCTCCGTGGACTCGCGCAACCGTTACGCTTCGTGGGTTGAAGTCTCCATCAACGTGGATGTATGATAGCACGACCTATCGAAACCACGCCAAAAATCTCCGTGTCTTCAATGCGTTTGCACTCTCCAAACCTTTCCCTTTACCTTCATATGCAATGTTTTACTTTCCGCTGCTACACTCTTAGAATTGCATGTGTAGGTTGATTGCTTGACTTGTGCTAGTTGCTAAAATCTGCCCACAACTAAAATTGGGAAAAGGTTAGATTTTTATTTGGTCAAGTAGTCTAATCACCCCCTCTAGACCTACTTTTGATCCTACAAGTGGTATCAGAGCTTTGGTCTCCATTTGCCTTGATTTTCATAGCTTTGGTGATCATAGCCTTGGTTTCACAACCTAGGAGAGTATGGCGTCTAGCGAGGGAAATTACCATCGTAGAGGTCCTTACTTTGATGGTACTAATTTTGCTAGTTGGAAGCATAAGATGAAAATGCATATTCTTGGTGATAACCCCGCCATTTGGGCTATTGTGCGTATTGGCCTGCAAGGTGATTTCTTCGAGGATGGAAAAGAACCGGATCGTGAAGCGTCCGCGAAAGAAATGAAGATGTTGCAATACAATGCTCAAGCTTGCGATATTCTCTTCAATGGATTGTGCCCCGAAGAATTCAACAAAATCAGCCGCCTTGAGAATGCAAAGGAAATTTGGGATACTTTGGTTGATATGCACGAAGGTACCGAGTCCGTCAAGGAATCCAAATTGGATGTGCTTCAAAGTCAACTTGACAAGTTCAAGATGAAGGATGGTGAAGGAGTCGCTGAGATGTACTCTAGGCTTGCTCTCATCACAAATGAGATTGCCGGCTTAGGAAGCGAAGAGATGACCGACAAATTCATCATCAAGAAGATCCTAAGAGCCTTGGATTTAAAATATGATACCATGTGCACCTTGATCCAAATGATGCCCAATTACAAAGATCTCAAGCCCACGGAAGTCATCGGTAGAATTATTGCTCATGAGATGTCACTCAAGGATAAGGAAGAGCTCCACGACAAGTCAAGTGGTGCCTACAAAGCTTCAAGTGATGCTCCTACAACATCAAGTGATAAGCAAGTCTCCAATGAAGAATTGAGCTTAATGGTGAAGAACTTCAACAAGTTCTACAAGAATAGAAGCAAAGAGAGAAGCTCCAAGTCAAGATCCTACAATGACAAAAGATCTTCTAGTCATGATCGCAATTGCTACAATTGTGGAAGACCTGGACACTACTCCAATGAGTTTACGGCTCCCTACAAGAAAAGAGAAGATGCACCAAAAAGGAGGAGTAGAAGAGATGAATCACCTCAAAGAGAGAGAAGGAGTAGAGATGATCGTTATGAACGAAGACCCTCTCGTAGAAGCAAGGATTCGGAAAGGAAGGACAAGTCATCAAAGAGCTACACAAGACGAAGACATCAAGATCACGTTGGTGAATGGGTATCCGGTTCCGACTCCGACAACTACTCCGAGAGAAGCTATCACTCCGACTCTGAATATACTCAAGATGAAGGTGTTACCGGTCTTGCACTTGTGTCATCCAACTCCTACGACATATTTGACTCACCAAATGAAGGAATTGGAAGATGCTTCATGGCTAAAGGCCCTAAGGTATCACACCCCGAGTATGTTGATTTCAATAGTGATGAAGATGATTTGCTAGGTGATGATGATTTACTTGTTGACAACACTAGTGATGAAAACTATGATGAACTTGCTAGTAATCATGCTAATCAAGATGAAACGAATGACAATGAGAAGAAGGAGATTGAGCATCTAACTAAAGAACTAAACACTCTTAAGTTGGCTCATGAAACAACTCTAGAGGATCATAGAGAGCTCCTAAGGACTCATGAGAAGCTACACTTCGAGAAGCTAAATTTAGAGCAAGAGCATGAGTTCCTAAAAGCTATCAATGATGATCTTCGAAAGAAGAGTTCTTCTTATCTTGCCAAACGTCTCCTCTTGTCTACTTATATTCCACAAGTAAAATCTAGCAATAAGAGCAATAAAGATTCTTCCTCTAGTAGTAACAGTAACCATGTTAAATCCAATATTGTTGCTTCTAGTAGTTCTCTTGATTCCACTAATGATTCTCTTAGCCAAGTTACACTTGAGAAAGAAAATAGCTTATTGAAGGGAATTATAGAGAAAGGTGTTTACAAGAGCCTTGCCGGAAGTAAGCAATTTGAGGAAATTGTACGAAAGCAAGGAAGGCACCGGAAGAATCAAGGTGTTGGTTTTGAACGAAAGTTCAATGCCAATGGAGTTGAGTGGGAAGAAGATCAATACCCCAAGACGAAGTTTGTTCCTCAACAAGAGAAGCATGACCCCACTTCTTTCAAGGGAACACAAGCTCAAGATGATCTTCCACCACAAGACCACAAGCTAAAAGGCAAGGACAAGCTTCAAGAAGAGATTGATTCATTTGAAGAAGCTCCTAAGGCCATGGTCAAGTGGATTCCCAAGACTACGTCGAGTTCTACTTCATCAAGTACAACTACAACTCCAAGGATTCCCATCAAGTTGATGTGGATCCCAAAGAAGAAGAACTAGAGTGTTCTTGAGGGTGACTCCGCCAACATACTTCACTCATATTCATTTTGGCAAGAACATGTGCAATCAACTTTCACATCTTGCACTAGTTCATGGAGTCACAAACCCTCTTGTTGGTAAGACAAGGGACAAGGTAACCTAATGCTTTCATGGACATCATCATATGTGTGTTTCAATCTATGTCTATGGATATCCTTGTATGTTCCTTGTGGGACTAACCCATGTAGGTATTGAAAGTGCGACACTCCAATGGATTGCTCCAAAAGATCTACATCAACATTGAGCATCCACATCTTCAACATCTATATGAAGTCATCATCGACAAAACCCAAGGTTAGTTCATCCCTCTTAGGGGGGATATCACATCTAGGGGGAGCTTTGCTCTAAAAATTGAGCTAAAGCAACTCTAATGGTGTGAACACAAGAATGCTTTATGTAAAAGTGGTAACCCCACTTGTGCTTAAACGATGAGTATGACCTATGATCAAATGTTCTCATTTGACTCCTAAGTCAATATACTCATATATAGATGACTTAGTCATCGCCAATTGCTTGATAGATGCTAGAGTGTATGTGCATGCTTTGTCACATGTTTGATTTGCTATCTTATTGTGTGAGCATGTTGGTTGCATAATTTTCTCCATTCGAGGACATCCATTTGTAGTTTTGATTGTTTAGTTTTTGTTGACCAAATGGATGGACAAGAATGCCTAAGTACTCCCTCTAGCTATCTATGCTTTTTCTCTTCTCAAATTCTATTCATGCTACATCACAAAATTTGAACAAGTCTTTTTTTGGACCCTCCGGGTGAGGAGCACTCGGATCCACCGATCCATCAAGGGCTGACTTCCAAAACCTTCTGGTGAATTTCAGTCAGACCAACACACTCATATTCGGTCCCACCGAAACCACTAGGTTGATCTAGGTTTTCACCTCGGTGCCACCGATTAGAACTATTCGGTCTCACCGAGTTGCAGCAACTGCAAGTAGTTTTGCATCTTGGTGCCACCAAGACGTTCCACTCGGCGCCGCCGACAGCTAATGGGTATATATATGCCGCGGCCCGATGTTTGGGAATTTCTTCAAACACTCGAGCCCGCGCCCCCCCATTGCTGCCGCCCTTGGTCTCCGAATCGTCGCTGTCTCCACCTGTGCGCTATCGTCGCAGGTCCCCGCCGTCGTCAATGGGAATCCCCTCCGCCGTTGCCGCCGTAGCAAGCCATCACCGAGTTAGGGTATGGTTCGAGCCCTTTGTGCAAATTTCTTTATCTGATTCAATGCACAAAGTTATTGCCTTTATTCTTGCCACGATTGAAAACTTCCTATCCACACAAAAGTTCCTTTAGATTAGATTTGATGCAAAAGGGTTAGGTTTCCGCCGAGCTCCTCTCGGACCGACTGAAATGAAGTTTTTGGTCCCACCGATTGGCCCTGGCCATTACACTAAGTACAACTCGGTCTGACCGAAACGTACTGATCGGTGAGACCGAAGGCAATTTCTCAGTGAAACCCTAACATCTTGGAGTCACCAAACTGCAACTCGGTCTGACCGAAACTACATGTTTAGACTCTGTTAAGTGCTTCGGTGTCACCGAGATTATCATATGGGTAGATCCGAAATGCTTTCTGCAGAAAACTAAAGTTAAGATTTTGTCTCAATTTTTGCAAAACAAGCTGCTTTTGTGATGCTCATCCACTCTACCCATATCCATCTATTCACAGGGTCAGGTTGCATAAGATGTCTGAAGCCAGTGATAGTCAGAACAGATCAGAGGAACAGGTCAACCTCAGTTAAGGCACTAGTCCCAGCAGCAGCTATGATGAGGGCAGTAGAAGCACCCCTAGCAACTTGCCTAAAGCTGCTACCAGACAGAGGAAGAAGAGGAATTTTGACAGTGAGGATGAGGATTTTGTTGTTGAGGAAGAGGTAACCTCAAAGAAGAAAGTGGTCAAGAAGGAATATGTTGGTGCTGCTGCCACCACCAAGCCTGGTCTACAAAAGAAACCTCCTGCCAAGAGAGCTCCCATGTCCAAAGCCAGGAAATCAACTGCTGCACATGATACTATGGAGTTCACACTTGAGCCTAGAGAGGAAGATGAAGCTGCTAGTGGAAATAAGAAAAGGAAGGAAAGGGTCAAGAAGACTATTGTCGGAGTCATTGGTAGACCATCCATGATGATAGATGCTGATGAGGAAGATGAGGAGGAGGAGAAAGCTGTTTCACCCCTGCCAAGTCTCAAAAGTTGATGGCTGATGCCATTAAGACTGGTGTTGCTCCCTCCAAGCCCAAGACAAAACCTCCACCTGCTGCACCCAACACTTCAGCTCCAAAGAGATCCACCAGAAACATATCAGCTGCAGAGAAGAACATGGCCCTAGTGCCATAGGTCCAAGAGGATGATGAGCCACTAGTGCTCAGAAAACTAAATCCAAAGATTCCAGACCACAATGATGATCATCCAGTGGCTGAGAACATGAAGCTAAGAAAGGATGCAAGTCTGAGACAGTGGAGAAAGAATGATCCATATGCGACAAGGAGGAGGACTGCTGTTGACTACCATTTCCACACCAGAGAACAGTAGGACTTCTATGAGACTGTGTTGCTGGACAAGAAGCCCATTGTGTATGACATGAAATGGGTTGACTGGAAGTATATTGATGCCAATGAAGATTACTTTCCCCATGTTCATGAGAGTTTCAGGTTGAATGAAGTTGATGCTTTTGTTGGACAAGAGCTGACCAAATGGAATGATGAGATGATTATGCAGTTTTACTCCACTGCACACTTCTATCCAGATGGGAAGATAGTGTGGATGACTGAGGGAACCAGGTACCAGTCATCTATCTCTGAATGGGCTGAGCTCATCAATGCTCCAAAGGAACAAGAAGATGATCTTGATGTATATGGCAAACCCAGGAAGGATCACAACTCCACGGCTCACATGTATAAGCCTATTCCTGATGCAGCCCTAGAGACTCACAAGCTTGGATCCATATACTATCTGCTTGCTGGATTGGGCACCATCAACTACATCTTGAGGCATACATTGTTGCCCAAGTCTGCAGATCACAGAATGATACATGGCCATTCCATCAACTTGCTACACCTGTTTGATGTTCCCCAAAAGTTCAAGGTCATGAGCTTGATAGTTGAGACAGTCAAGAGGACAACTGCTGGCCAAAAGAGGTCATGTGGATATGCTCCACATATTTAGATGTTGATCAATTCCAAGATTGGAACAGTAACATATCTACTTGACAAAGAGCATTTACCTCTTAGGCCAGAGTTTGAGGACAATGAAGTTGTCATGGTGCTACACATCCTACATCTGTTGAGGCCCAGGAGAAGATTGAGAAAGCAAAGGCTGCTAGAACAGTAAAGGCAGCAAGTGCTCCAGATGCATCTACTGTGAATCTCAAGACCAAGCAAGATCAGCTCACATACCTGCTAGAAGCAACCCTGAGGATAGAGAAGAGTCTGGCCAACTTGACTAAGAATCAGGAGAGCTCAGAGAGGATTGTGGAGGATAACATGTACAACCTTGATGTGAAGGTCACAGAGATTCAAACTATAGTTGAGAAGCTGAGGGATGATGCTGAGGACAATGATGACAGACCCACTACAGACAGATTCCAGTCAGTGCCAAGGGCACAGAGGTCTTCTGCTGAGCCAGTTGCAGATTTAAGGCCTGCTCATTCTTCTCTTGCCACCACAACCACTGTTGCTCCTCCAGTATCTACTACACCAGCTCCACAGACATCAGCTGAAGCATTTGCAGATGGGCTCCTCTCAACGCCGTCTCTGCACACCGAAGCTACAAGCCAGAAGACCACTTCAGGAGCTCCCGGAGATCGTGCCTAGAGTGCCGTATAGCACTATATGTTTTCAAACTTTTTGGTAACTTGTTTCCAAAGGGGGAGAAAGTGTATAGATCATAGGCTTCGAGAGAGAGTGTCTTTTGCTTTTGTTGGTTTCATTTGCCTTGCTACCTTTGGTTGGTCCTTATGCTACTTTTGTGTTATGCTCGTGAGATACTTTGTGAGATCATGTGTTTGATCATACTACGCTTAATGTGTACTTGCATGATTATCTCTATGAATGTTTGTGTATGATCAATCACTTTTATCTTTGGTGATGAGTGCATGTTATTTAATTCTTACCATTTTGTGCGCTCCACCAAGATGTATGTGACATGGAAGAGTGCCCCATGATCCTAATCGATTGTGCATTTGCATTCAAACACAAATTTTAAATAATGCACAAATTTAGGGGGAGCTCTTGCTTATCACATACTTCTCAAAGCGACAATGTATTTCATTCATTTTATCATTTGTCGAAGCTTTGATCTGTATGTTTTCATCAATTACCAAAAAGGGGGAGATTGAAAGTGCAACTAATCCTCGGGTGGTTTTGGTAATTTATAACAACATATAGCTCATTGAACTAATATCCATTCAAGATAAATATTTCAGGAAGTTCAATGAATGGCATGGCATGGAAAAGAAATGTGGACCCCTCAAAATGCTAAGGACATATATTGGCAAAAGCTCAAGACTCTTCATCTTTGTTTTAGTGATCCAAGATCACATTGAGTCCATAGGAAAGCCAATACTATTAAAAGGGGATGAGGTGTTGCTTAATGGCTTGCTTACTCAAATGCTTAGTGATATTGCTCCAAATCCCCCAACCACTTTGTCATTCCAAATATGTCAAAACCCTAAACTCCAAATCGGCCCCACCGATTCATTCTATCCGGAGCCACCGAGTTCATATGACATAGCCACAGCTAGAAACCCTAACAGTTCAGTCACACCGATACGGATCTCGGTCTCACCGAGATGGCCTTGCCAATTCTCTGTTGCCTGTTGCAATTATTTCGGCCTCACTAAAATAGCAAACGGTCTCACCGAGATGGCTTGACCAACTCTCTGTTGCCTTATTGCTTCACTTTGGTCTCATCGAGTTGATGCAATCGGCGCCACCGAGATGAGGTTTGCCCTAAGCCCTAGCACATCGGTCCCACCGAGTTGTTCCAGTCGGTCCCACCGAGATTCCTAACGTTCACATTTTGAATTAAATCGGTCTCACCGAGTTCATCTATTTGGTCTGACCGAGTTGGGTCAAATGTGTGTAACGGTTGGATTTTGTGTGGAGGCTATATATACCCCTCGACCCCCTTCTCCGTATGTGAGAGAGCCATCAGAACGTGCCTACACTTCCAGCATACATTTTCTGAGAGAGAACCACCTACTCATGTGTTGAGATCAAGATATACCAATCCTACCACAAGAATCTTGATTTCTAGCCTTCCCCAAGTTGCTTTCCACTCAAATCATCTTTCCACCATATCCAAATCTATGTGGGAGAGTTGAGTATTGGGGAGACTATCATTTGAAGCACAAGAGCAAGGAGTTCATCATCAACACAACATTTATTACCTTTTGGTGAGTGGTGTCTCCTAGATTGGTTAGGTGTCGCTTGGGAGCCTCCGTCGAGTTGTGGAGTTGAACCAAGAAGTTTGTATGGGAAAGGAGATCACCTACTTCGTGAAGATCTACCCGAGTGAGGCAAGTCCTTCATGGGCGATGGCCATGGTGGGATAGACAAGGTTGCTTCTTCATGGGTGGAGCCCTCTGTGGACTCGCGCAACCGTTACCCTTCGTGGGTTGAATTCTCCATCAACGTGGATGTACGATAGCACCACCTATCGGAACCACGCCAAAAATCTCCGTGTCTTCATTGCGTTTGCACTCTCCAAACCCTTCCCTTTACCTTCATATGCAATATTTTACTTTTTGCTGCTACACTCTTAGAATTGCATGTGTAGGTTGATTGCTTGACTTGTGCAAGTTGCTAAAACCTGCCCACAACTAAAATTGGGAAAAGGTTAGATTTTTATTTGGTCAAGTAGTCTAATCACCCCCCTCTAGACCTACTTTCGATCCTACAGGATACTTTCCGGTGATGACCGTAGTTTGAGGATTTCATGTATTCACTATGTGTTAATGCTTTGTTCCGGTTCTCTATGAAAAGGAGGCCTTAATATCCCTTAGTTTCCTTATGGACCCTGCTGCCACGGGAGGGTAGGACAAAAGATGTCATGCAAGTTCTTTTCCATAAGCACGTATGACTATTTACGGAATACATGCCTACATTATATTAATGAACTGGAGCTAGTTTTGTATCGCCCTAGGTTATGACTGTTATATGATGAATATCATCCAATGAATTCACCTATCCAATGCCTACGAATTTTCCACATATTATTCTTGCTAAGTTACTACTGCTGCTGTTACTGTTACACTTGCTACAAATCCATTGCTATCAGTGTTACCATTACTATTACTGCTATTACCACTGCTATCAAAATTATCATATTACTGTGCTACTGATCACTTTGCTGCATATATTTAATCTCCAGGTGTGGTTGAATTGACAACTCAACTGCTAATACTTATAAATATTCTTTGGCTTCCCTTGTGTCGAATCTATAAATTTGGGTTGAATAATCTACCCTCGAAAACTGTTGTGATCCCCTATATTTGTGGGTTATCAGACTACTGGTCACAGAGATGCACCCTGGCTGAAGCTCACAAGTGCTACGGCAACCAAGTCGGATGCATCCTATGGGAAAGCACGAGCATCAAGGACGTTGACTTAAGGAGTAAACCAAATTTGGAGCACTTGCTGCTAACAAAGCTGCACAAGAGATTCCAGTTCCCCGGCTGGAATGACCGCAAAGAAGACCCGTGGGATGATCCTGCCATGAAAAATATTAACAACCACTCCTTGGGCATGTTCAGCAATGATTTGGCCTCCTGGAAAGCGAGGGTGAAACGATCTATTGAGGCTGATGAACCCCTGTTCGAGATTTTGGCGGAAAATCTGACACTTACAAAAGAGGAGTTCAAAAAATTCAAGGACACTTGCGCTACCGATGCAGCCAATGTTAAGTTTGAGAAATACAAGGAGCTTAAACAAAGGAACACGAGGAACCAACGCCTCGAAAACCATGGCTACCTTGGCAAAAGGCCCATATGGGATAAGGACACTACAAAAAAAATACACTTCCGTGATGATACGTCTTTGTCACAGTAGGTCACATTTTCTGTCATGCATGTACATCCATGACGATTTTATGATAGAATCAAGATAGTCATACCTGTGCTGTCGTAGAAGTGTTCCATGACAATACCAAAATTATCATCACGGAAGTGTCCACTTCCATGACGATAAATGGCGCGTCATGGAAGTGTTTTCGTCAAGGGTAACCGACACGTGGCATCCACTATAACGGGTCGCCATTAAGCTATCGGGTTCTGGTTTGGATCCGATAACCCGTTAACAGCCCCAACCAATGGGGATTTTCCATGTGTAAAATTCTCATTCGCCGGAGGATCCACGTGTCGGCTCAACGTTGGGACAGATGTTGTCCACTCATTGTACGGGAGGCGCCTATGATACGTTGGCACGTGGCAAGGCCCAACAGTGGCCCATTTAGGTGAAAGAGGCCGGCCTAGTCAAAATTAGCAGGCCGACCCATATAGGGCCTACTTGTGTCTGGTCCATTTAAGCCCACGACCCATATGAGATGAGCCAATTCGGCCCGTCAACGTCCTGTTAACTATTTGACACCATTGCATCCCTTCGTCAGTTCGAGCCCGTTAATAGCCCGCTATATATTTGGGCTCAATATCGGCCCCATGTGGTTTCGGCCTGTTAACGCCCATTCAAGGGATCAACCAATTTTCAGGATGTACGTCTTTCGGCCTTTTAGCGACAGATTTAAGTGTTGGGCCAATTTCCAGTCCGGTGTGTCTTTCAGCATGTTAACGACCCATAAATGAGTTGGGCCATTTGCAGTCAGACCGGAGTTTTGGCCTCTTAACGGCCCATACTCTTCATGACCAATACGAGCCCGCTGTTTCTTTCGGCCTGCTAAAGGCCCACAATACAATTGTGCCATATATAGCCCGACCTTAGTATCGGCCTGTTAATGGCCCATGAAATTGAGTGGGCCCACTTATTGCCCTCTTCGATGTCGGCCTGTTAACGACCCGGGAGGTAACAGGGCCGAGCATTAACTGTTGGCTCGTTTCAATTATAGTGGCCCAATAGAGCTTTCGGCCTGGTTACGGCCCATTAACTTAATGGGCCCGCTAAAGTTCAAACATGTCTGTAGGCCCAATTAGATAACGTTAATTCCGGCCCAGCTATAATTTGAGCCCATTACGACGAGCAATTATGGACAGGACAAAAACCGATCAATCAAAGGCCTATGAGAATTTTAGCCCATGCGAGCCCATTAGGGAAGCCCATTAAGGGCAGTGGGCCGCTTCCTTCATATAGGGCCCACGACTGTTCATACTAACTAATAATTTCACTGCTTTTTTGGCTTCCTAGCGACCAATTAGCTGGAATGCGGGGCGCGCTAAGCAAACGTACGGCATACAAGGAAAAATGTTGCACATCCAACATATATTACAGGAAATTACATCCACTGGGCAATCAAAGATTGATGCCAGTGCAAATAAATGAACAGAACTTAACGATCTACAACCTCACAATCTGCAACCTCAGCGCGAATGACGCCCATAAGCATGTGAGCAAGTTCTTCCTTCTTTGCTACACTGTCTCTGAAAACATTGATCAGTTGTTGTTGCGCAAGAATGTGCACCTCTGATTCCTCCACGATTTCCATGATTGCTTCAGCCAGTAATTCGTTCACAAACATACATTTTTTCCGTTAGATCTGATACAGAGGAAACTCAACAGATTCAGATGGCGATTTTGGCAGGCTTGTATTATTGATAGTGGAGAGTGTCTCGACCACTGCATCATAACATAAATTAGGAGGGGAACCGAACAGATTAATCAAGAGTTATTGCCATATTACCTGGCCTAGATTTATTGAAAAGAACAATGGGGTTGCCTTGCCGTTTTTAGAGTTTGTCTTCTTATCTTCAGCAGCCTGCATTAAATTAACACACTAGCATTGCTATCATTGGCCAGGTCAGATAATATGAAAGCAACATTGACACAACGAACGTTTGGGCAACCAGACCACACCAGACCACACCAGCCTACACCAAATTAACACAATATGGCACAGCTATCATCAGCCAGGTAAGGTAATAGGAAAGCGACATTGACACAATGAATGATTGGGCAACCAGAACAACACTACAATTTAGTAATGTGCATGATATGAGATAGTACACTCATGCAGCTCAGTATGCAAAACTACCAGGCAGTTTTCCTTACAAAAATCAACATTGTCGCCTTTAATTATACATTTTGTTACAAGTAAATTTAGATCAGATAAATGTTGGATTCACGCCGATTAACAAAATACATGCTGATGTAAAAATTTAGTGATATACAACAGGTACTTACATCAGCATTGGAGCACAGAGAATTCCCACAAGATACTTTCTTCGAACACGATCCCAGTTTAGAAAGTCTTCTATCCTTTAAGCTTATTTTCTAAAAGAGAGATGGGTAAGAAACATGTAGAAAATATGATTTGAATGCTATAAAATTTTATGATGTGAGTATACGCACACGCTTTTTAGAATGGAGTTGACATATTTTTGCTGGACTGGAGCGGACTAGTTCTTTGGCCACTTGAATCTGCTTATTATCAGTAGGAGTTGGGTTTCTTTGTGCTGGAGAAGTATCTATGAACACTGGAGTTGGTTTACTATCTCCTGGCATTTGGATCTTTTGCAAAGACCTTGTTTGTAACCCTTCAGATTCTAACATAGCCATCTTCCCCTTGCATGCCTTATATAGAAGAATGGTGCTGCAGTTATAAAACATGCTATGGTAGAGAGATGGAATAGGTACTGAAGAATAGAAAGGCATGACATATTGACATGTATTCCCTCCATCCGGAAATAAATGGATGTGTCTAGGCGTATTTCAGTTCTAGATACATTCATTTTTATCCATTTCCGCGACAAGTAATCCGGATGGAGGGAGTATGATGTAAGAGCTAGGGATACGACAGGACAACAGAGTAAAAAAACACTAGTTGAATGTAAAACTGTATGATAGCAGAATACATACAGAAAAACACTAAGGCAACATATGCGTGTATGATTGGGAAACTAAGATGGCATTGCAACAGACCACGAACATTACTTCAATGTAAAAAATAACATGGTATGGTAGACAGATGAAGTACATACTGATGAATAACAATGCATAAGATATTCAGAAGCATGATGTCCAAACTAAGCAGATGGCATTGCGACAGAGTAGAATGACAGTACTTGAATTTGAAAACATGTTATCATGAATGGAATAGGTACTGAAAAACATGAAGGCATGACATATTTACATGCATGATCAGCAGGCTAAGCACATGGCATTGCAACAGTGTAGATGCACTCCAGGACATTCTATGCATGTTGTACCCATATCACGGGCCAAGTTAGAGCAAGGACCTTGTGGGGTGAATAGGATTCGGCATCTTTCTGCAAGTCTTCTGAAGAACTGCCTTTACATGTTCCATCATATTTGGTATCATTGACGTCAAGTTTGTTGGCCGTTACATTGCTCCGTGAGGTTCTTGTGGATATATCATTGTGTGCAATTATATCTGACATGCATGGAAGACAACTAGTAGTTAGATTTATGTAATGAGTGCCTGTAGGAGATGACATAAATAGTAGGACTGGGCTTAACTAGCAGCAACAGGTCTCAAAAACTAAAGGGAGAACATAGATGAAAGCTACAGAATATTTATCGTTTGTACTCGAGATTATTAAAGAACAACATAGGTAATACTAGAAGTGGTATAATCACCAGCCTGTGGGATAACATTGGCTGATGGATGATAACTATGGAACAACGTTACCTAAAGAACAAGTCTTTTATATGAACTATGGAACAACGTTAACTCCTGAACAAGACTCTTAAGAGATCAGCATGAATATACAGTGAAATGTGATAATCTATTTTCCATGCTTAGATGAATAACAAAGCCATAAATGTTGCACACAAGTAAGATGAGGGTACAACCTATCTGGCCGCCATCCATAGGAGTGAGCATCATGTGCTGACTTGTCGATGGTCCTGCAGTTGTTGTGGCTGTCCATGTTGGGCACGCACATTCAATTTAGGGAACTGTTGAGTGGGGGCTATAGCTCCCTTCTGGTGTATGCTTCCCTTGTTGGGGCAGCTGCGGTGAGAAGAAAGACGGTGTGGCTGAAGATGCAGAAAACGCAAAATGTTAAGAACGACGCATATCTCTGATCTGAAGAAATACCCTAAGAGATCAACAGTAAGGTACGAGAGTGGTCACACGTCTGTTGACTGAAAACTAAATTGGGGTCACACGATTTTATTTTATTTTGGTACTGTCTGATCTACGCCGGATGGCTTGATGGCCGTCTTGTGCCTCCTGGCTGACATTGTTCAGAATCTTCCCAGAAGAGCCAGCGACCACCGGCAGAGCAGCCCGCCTCTGCCGTCCCTGGCCGTGAGAGCTCCGACCAAAACCCCGCTCCCCGCCCCACCGCACTGCCATGGTTGCGCCGACCCCAGCTAATCCACAAAGACTCGCCGTCATCCAGATTCGGTGGCGGCAATACCTTCAACCCACGCAACTCTAAGATAGCCACCTAAGCGCTGCTTCCGCGGCGAACTTGCACCCCCGCACCCTTACGTTAGACACCAGCCAACCGGCAGCCTAGGAGTTCCGCCGCCTCGAGGGGTGCTGCTTCCCATTGGGAATCGATTGGCCCAGAATAAAAATTCAAACAATTGACGCCTAAATAAAGTGATTTAAGATGAGTGTACGACCTATCTTACGGCCCGGTGAAGTAGGCACCTCCAGCTGCCGAGTCGGTGAAGCCGGCGCGATTGCGGTGGCTACCGGCGGCAGGAAAGCAGAGATGTCACGGCGGGCGACGGCTACGGGGAGGCAGCGCCGGGGTCCTGGACGCGTCCGAAGTTGGAGCCGCTCCGGCGCCATGCACAACGACGGGGGTGAATCGGCTCCGGTACGGTTCACGCGGTCATCGTCGAGGCAGCTGCGGCAGCACGGAGTAAGAGGCACACGACCCAGTGCACGACGGCAAACGGACAACGTCTCTGGCATTGGGGAGGAGGGCGGCAGTGAATTTGGTGCGGTGGGGGGCGCCATGGAGGAGGGGCTGAGGTTTCGCGGCTGGGGAGAAGGGAGCTTCCGGGGAGAAGGTGATTTGGCGCCCACGATGTATGAATGGGGAATTGGGAGGGGGAACCATGTCTTACGGACGCATTTTTCTAAAATGTGGTGGTGGGGGGGGGGGGGGGGTTACAGTTCTACCCCTGCCTTTAGGCTTCTGGGCTTGGGTCTGTGTACTGAGGGTCGGGGATAGTAGAGTAACTTTGCTTCTCCCAAATAGTGGGCGCGAGCGATTTCGGGCGTGTTTTGAAATAGTGGACGCGAGCGATTTCGGGCGAGGAGGGCGTGTTTTGAAATAGTCGACGCGAGCGATTTCGGCCGAGGAGAGGGTGTTTTGCCGCCCATGGTTTATGAATTATTCGGCACCTGTCATTTTGGCCGAGGAGAAGGCGCGCTTTGATGAAGTTACGAACCTACCCTCGATGTACAACGGCCCAATTGATGCGTGTCACACATAGGCCGGTAATTTCGCGTCTCCCATTTATTTGCTCGGGCAAATTCCACTGAGCAGAGGGTGTTTAGCGGTTCGTTCAAATTTTGGGAGAACGAGCATCCACTTCTACCTTACCAAGTCGATTCAAATCAAATTTTGAAATATTAGCTTGCCACTTCTTTTTTAGATGGTGAGATGATGCTCGGGACTAATGTGTTTTTACATGCTCGTTGCTAATGATTTACTATATGACAAATAGTTGACCCACTCAAAAACGGGAATCAAACCCAAAATGAAATACCTCGATTCAATGAAATAGCTCATTCACCAGGTCAAAATAGTGAACTAAATCCAAAATTGAACACCTCAATTGAGTAGCATGTTGTATTATAGTACTCCATGAACATGTTGGAAGTCAAATTAATGAACTTGTTTGATACGCATATCTCCGTTCATGTGTGGATTGCAGACAACATGTTCTCCAATTCAAATATTTGAATGCAAATTTATATTGAAACATGGTTTATATCAGTCTTTGATGCATAAACGCGACCTCCCCCTCTCCCGGACTCCTGTTCTCTCTCTCACCGACAATCTTCAATTCTATCGCACGCATCCAAACACAAACCTTGTCGGTCCCTCTCTCTCTCTCTCTCTGTGTGTATGTGGGGGGGGGGGGGTCTTTCTAGTTCGCATGCACACTCCATGTATAGGTCTCTCTGGCACACTATGTATGATTCTCTAGTCCAAGCTAAATATCTTGGGTGCACTCATCGTACGCACACAAATTCCCTAGCTCGTTGCCCGTAACTCTCTCACGCACCACTCTGCTGTCTCGGAGCTCTTCCCTCTCTCTCTCAAACTCTCCATCTCCCTGGGTCACACATACACATGCATATCTCACTCACACTCGATAGACCCATCTAAAACTCTCTCTCTCCCTTGTTCTCCCTCCATCTCACACGCACACACACACAATCTCACGCCTAGCTAAGTATGATTATCTCTCACTCAATTGTAGGCACACGCAGTCCCCCCTATGTATATGACTAATTATTAGTCTCCATCACAAACATGTGCATTGTATCTTTCCCTCACTTGGTCTATCTCGATTTCTCTCGGGGCATCTTTCTATCACACCCACACCTTGTCCCTCGATCTCCCACCCATATAGTCCCCTTACAATCTCGAGGGGATCTCTCTATCACAAACACACCCTCTCCCCCTCCCTATGCGTCCATCTTCTCCATGTGTCCCTCTCGACCTTTGTCCCTTGTTGGCCAGACCTCTATTGGACATGTGCTATAGGGGTGTCTCTCTCCGTTGCAAACAATCACACACTAGCTATCTTCGTGTATCTCTTCACCTCGCTTTTCTATCTCGAAGATGCATGCGTGATATGTTTGCATAAGAAACAAACACACACACTCTCTCTATTTTATCATTTGTTGTCCCTTTCTCTTTCACACACACACTCTTTTTGCACACTCACTCATTCTCCTTCACATGCACTTGATCTCTCTCGACTTAGGAACTCTCTTCGGTCCATAGCATATAGATTTATTGAAAAGTCAAACATCACAAAGTTTGACCATGTACGTGGAGAAAAACATTTACATCTAGAACGGCAAACATATATCATTAGATTCATCATGAGATGTAGTTTCGTATGATGTATCTTTGGTATTGTAGATATAAATAATATTTGCGTAAACCTGGTCAAAGTTTCCAAAGTTTGACTTCTAAAAAATTTATATGCACTGCATTATCGAACGGATGGAGTATCTCTTTCCCCCTCTCAGCTATCTGATGCACCACTCAGCCGTATCGGGGCTCCTCTATCTCTCTCAAACTTTATATCTCCCTCGTTCACACATACACATATCTCGCTAGCGCTACATAGACCCATCTAACACTCTCCGCCCTTGTTCTCTCTCTATGTGACACGCACCCCCCTAAGTACCATAATCCCTCACTACATCATAGGCACACGCACTCCCCCCCTAAGTATGACTATCTCTCACTAGCCATCAGGAACACACGTATTGTCTCCTTCCATCCATACGTCTATCTCGATATCTCTCGGGGTATCTTCTATCCCGCACACACCTTGTCACTCGATCTCCCACCCATGTAGTCCCATCACGATCTCTAGGGGATCTCTCTGTCACAAACATACACTCTCTCTTCCCCATGTCTGCATTTTCTCCATACGTCTCTCTTGACCTCTCTCCCTTGTTTGTCAGACCTCTCTTGGCCACGTGCTAGGGGTCTTTCTCTCTCGGTTGCAAACAACCACACACTATCTCCTCACCTCGCTTCCGCTGTCGAAGATGCATGTGTGATATGTTTGCATAAGACACACACACTTTTTCTCTACTTTATCGTGTGTTGTCCATGTCTCTTTCACACACACACAAACACACACACTTTTTTCACTGACTCTTTCTATTTCACACACACACACTCTCTCTCTCTAGTTAGGTACTCTCTCATGTCCATAAACATATGGATGTTTTGAAAAGTCAAAGCTTAGAAAAGTTTGACCAGATATATGTGGAGAAAAACATTTACATCTGGAACGATCATTACATTCATCACAACATGTACTTACTTCATACTATCATTTATCTTTGGTATTGTAGATACAAGTAATTTCTTTATAAACTTGGTCAAAGTTTCAAAAGTTTGACTTAAAAAAAATATAGGCACTACATTATCGAACGGAGGGAGTAGCTCTTTCTCTCTCTCTACTATCTCTCATGGGCCTCCCCTCTCACTCGATCTCTCTATACCAAGGGATTATACGATCACTGTGTCAGTGTATAGCTCCGTATGTTGTTTAGTTGACCGGTCAACCAGTCCACATGCTGCCTTGTCAGCTTGTGTTCTCTATCTTCGTGTGCTGGCCCATGTGGCAGTGGGTGAAAATAAATAAACTAGAGGCCCATCTGACATGCGGTGAAGTAAACAAAGTTGAAACCACTCGCGGTAGCACCCCGCACGCTAGTAAATTGAGGGCACACTTCTTCCGCATGAAGGACGCACTCGTGCACACTTCACCAGTGCGCGGCGGCATGCACACAAGGACGCACTCGCGCACACCCAGCACACAATACACACCAGCACACGTGTACACCGGCGTCGCCGCCGGCTGAGATGGACGGCGAGGCAGCCAACAAGCAGAGGCGGCTCGAGCCAAAACCGCATCCGGCGAGCCTAGACTTCATCAGCAGCCTCCCCGATGACATGCTGCTCGTCATCATCGGCCTCCTCCCCACCAAATCTGCCGTGCGGACCACCCTGCTCTCCCGGCGGTGGCGCCCCCTCTGGCGCCGCGTCCCCCTCAACCTCACCGTCGACAGCTACCTCTGTGACGAGGATTGCAAACGCATGGCCGCAGTCTCCAGGATCCTTTCATGGCACCCTGGGCCAGCCAGACGCCTTGACATCCGCATGTTCAGTACCAACTACAAGGTCGAAGCCAAGTTTGACGAGTGGTTCTTATCCCCCGCCCTATATCAGCTCGAGGAGCTCAGGTTTGAAGCTGGACGATGTCGCTCTTTGCCGCCGTCCGCGCTCCGCCTCACGCCAACGCTGCGCCGTGCCAGCTTCAACTCCTGCTATTTTCTCCAGATTAATGCCGTGCCCGCCCTTCTTCTCCCTCAACTCAAGCAGCTCGACCTCTTCGACGTTGGCATCTCGAAGAAGGCTACGGAGCACCTGCTCCGCAGCTGTACTGCGCTCGAGTACCTTCGTCTTCGGTAGATCCATGGGTTCATTAGCCTCCACATTGCCTCGATGAATCTCCGATGGATTTATGTGTCTTGCTGGCCCCACAACAAGACATCAATTGGAAAGAGATCACTCCAGCTGTTCCACATTATGGTCATTGAGAATGCGCCTTTCCTTGAGAGATTGCTTGTATCTGATCTAGAAGGTCCAACAAAAATCAAGGTCATTGACGCGCCGAAATTGACAGCGTTGGTGTACTCGTCTGCCAAATTCTCCGAACTCTTTATTGGATCCGTAATCGTTCAGGTACAACACTCATCTTCTTCTCCGTCTTCTTGAAATTCACATTTTTAAATTTCTTCTTGATGTATTTATGACTGTCATCCAGAAAATGATTCGCACAAGCTTGACCCAGTCTGTGCGCATAGTTAAGATCTTGGCAATAAAATCTACCGGCTCCAATCTGTATCAAGTTGTTGGATTCCTTACATGCTTTCCGTGCACGAAGAAGCTACTCATCGAGGTGAAACATATTTCCTATTAGTAAACGGTAATCACAACGTAGCTCAATTTTGTCGCGGGAAACCACGGCCACCTATGGGACCAGGAGGCCCCTTGCTGGTTCGGCAGGGGGGTGTCGTGTTGCACAAAGAGCAGACGAGTGTGTGGCAGCACGACAAAGATCACACATGCATTTTTACCTAGGTTCAGGCCGCCATGAGGCGTAAAACCCTACTCCTGCTTTGGTGGATTGATGGTGGAAAGGTGGTGGTGGAGCGTAGTACACTTGCCCGGCAAGGGTTGCCTCAGGGCGGCAGTGGCTACGCGCGTATGGGGGTTTGAGTTATCCAACCTTCTAACCCTCTCTACGGTCGCCATGGGCCTCCTTTTATAGATTAAGGGGTCACCTCAATGGCAAAACAGTCATTATGCACTAATAAGATAGCAAACAGTGCTATCATACCTAACTCTGCGGGCTGACAGGGCGCATTAAATGCACTGCTCAACGTCACATCGTTGGTTGCCCGGCAAGGCTTGCCGGGCTATCTCGCCAGCTCCACGCCTGCTCGCTTGACACGTTGCAGGACGGGTGTCATCTGCAGGTGTTTCCTGTAGGGAGAGGCTGCCATGTGGTGAATGGCTGCCACTTAGTCACTCCGCGGTTTGACACCGCACTGATTGACGACGTGGGTCATGGTGGAGTAGTTGGTGAGGTGGTTTTGCCTCCGTGTGGCCCGGCAGGCCCTGCCGGGACGTCTTGGATGTCATCTTCCGGGGGTGGCCTCGCCCCTTGCCGAGCTCGCCTGCCCGGCAAAGGAGGCCCTTCTCCTGATGGTGTCTCGCTTTTCTGGCTTGATCTTGGTCCCTCTGATCTGCATGTTAGTCCTTTGAACCTCTTAGTCCCTTGTATTCTGACTTGGGATGGTGCTTCAATCTCATCCCCGTGCCTGTGCACAGTCTGGGCAACAGACCCAGGATTTGTTGCACCGACTGAAGCCCCCGGGCCTGCCCCGAACGCGCTGCCGAGCGTCGTCGGGGTAGGGCCTAATAAGTGCACAGGCGGGGTCGCTGAAGAGGCTGGTCTCTTGAGGTCTTCTTTGCTTCTTCATTAGCCTTGATTCCGGACTAGTTTCCGGTTTCTCCGCGCGTCGTGTAAGGCCAATGGTGGTTGGGCCGCTCCAGTGATGGCCCGTGAATGACTTTAACGCACGGGGGAGAAACTGCCAATTCACTCTTCCCACCACGCCCTTATCCTTAGCCACGTATGCGGCATGCATCGCGCGGGGTAGGTAATGGAGGCGCGTGGTGTGGGAGAGCATCAAGGCGAGGGCCTGGTCGTCTTGAGTTGGCGGAGGAGGACGGTGGCCGCCTGTTGAGGGAGCGGCTCCCCTCCCGATCCGCCTATAAAATGAAGGGGTGGAGGAGGGCGAAGTCACCCACCCTCGCATTCTTCTTCTCCTCTGCTTTCTGCCTCTGCTGGTTATGTTGAAGAGGAGAGCCTGGGGCCAGCCCCCGGGCTCTTGGTTGGGGCTAGTGTTGCCAAATGCCGGTGCTGGTGCTCGGGGAGGTCGCTTAGGGTGCTGCGCGGAGAGCTCGACTGACGACGAAAGCTCCTCCTCGAGCGGAAGCGACGAGGAGGACAGTGACGGCGATGACGACGGCAACGGGTGGGGGAGCGACAACTCTGACTCTGGCTGATCGCCGCCCGCACCATCTTCATCAGGCGTCAGCACCATCGTCTATATCCGCATCTCCTTCCCGGCAGTGCGATTTTCCGGGGAGTTGGATGCAGAGGTGGGGATGGTGCTCCCGGGCTCCTCCAGCAGTCCTCCAGCTAGACCTCGGCAGGCTTCCTCTCGGGCTACAGCTCCGTTAGCCCTGCCGTGTCCTGCTGGCCCTGGTGGCGGCGGTCGACGGGTCGCCTCCACCGTGCTCCCCATCGACGCGTTCCCCGGTGCTCCCGCTCCCGTCGGGCTACCTCTCCCGGAGCCCGAGGGGGGCGGGCTGGGCTCCCGCCCAGGCACTCCTTTTGCCCTCCTCGCCTTCGATGGCCGTGCCTAGGAGGAGAGGGACAAGAAAGGGCATTACGGGGCACTTATCTTTTTTTCAATCTTAGACTTGTAGGCAATTGCCAAATTTTAATTCAAATAATGTAATCTCTTGAGTCCATGTTTGTGTTCTGTAATGCTTGTACTTGTATCAACATATTAATGAAAAATATGAACCTTGCCGGGAACCCATGCATGTGTATGTCCATGCAGAGGCGAGATGCCTCTTTAGTGTAAATAAACGAGTTTTCCCCGGCAGGCTATCCTGCCGGCACCTTTTCTGTCTGCCGGAGAGCTGTGTCTATCGGGCAACAGGCAAAGGGGCCAGCCCCCCGCCAACTTCTTTTTACCAAAGGCCACTACGACCATCCTGTCCGAAGCAACATTCAAGTCAGGGATGGGAGCACCTAAGTCTCAAAAGAGTGGCGGGGTTTTCTTATGCACAAGTTATAACTTACAGAACACTAATGGACAGGAGGTAGAACTTATCTGTTTGGCTTGCCGGGGATCGCAGTGCCGGGCAATCTTCTCAACTCCTTGTCAAGGCCAAGTTCACGGCAGGAACCTGCAGCTTCATGCGGATGAGAATGAATGCAGGATGTGATCCTATCTATATGCATATGCAAATGCTCATGAAATGCTTATGCAGTGATCTTGGAATGCTCATGCATGCATGCAATCTTGGTCGGGGGCCCCCCATAGCGCTTCTTTATTTTCTCTTGCACAAGGTCATCGCCCTGGCTTTGTACAAGGGGTTACATGCAGCTGAGGCAAGGCCTGTACAAAAGGGTGGCTGCCGGGCAGGGCCCGACAGCCGCGCCTTACGGGTAGAACTTGCGGAGATGCTCAATATTCCATGAGTTTTGCAATTGAATGCCATCTCCGGTCTCCAGATGGACTGCGCCAGGTCTGGTAACTCGTACTACCCGGTAAGGGCCTTCCCACTTCGGTGACAACTTGTTTGTACCCTTGGCGGACTGAACGCGCCTAAGGACAAGGCCACCTTCCTCAAAACATCAGGCATGAACCCTGTGGCTATGATAGCGACGCAGGGCTTGCTGATAGCGTGCAACACGCGTAGCAGCCTGGAGACGGTTCTCCTCGAGTAGCATAGCGTTGTCACACTGGTGTTGATCTTGCGCTACTTCATCGTAGGCAAGCACTCGAGGCGACCCGTAAATGAGTTCCGTGGGGATAACTGCTTCTGCCCCGTAGACCAGGGAGAAGGGAGTCTGCCCGGTAGCTCGGTTTGTTGTCGTTCTGCGGGACCAGAGAACTACCGGTAGCTCCTCGATCCACCGCCTGCCGTGCTTCTGTAGCGTATCAAAGGTTCTCGTCTTGAGTTTACGCAGCACTTCAGTGTTCGCCCTCTCAGCTTGCCATTGCTCCGGGGGTGTGCCACAGAGGCAAATGAGATCTTGCATCCAAGGGCATGAACATATTGCATGAAGGCGCGGCTCGTGAACTGGGTGCCGTTGTCGGTAATGATCCTTGCCGGAACTCCAAAACGACACACCAATTCTTTCAAGAACTTGATAGCTGACTGAGCAGTCACCTTTCTCATGACAGTCACTTCCGGCCACTTTGTAAACTTGTCGATAGCAACGAACAAGAATTCAAAGCCCCTGATTGCTCGGGGGAAGGGGCCGAGGATATCGAGCCCCCAGACCGAAAATGGCCATGATAGAGGGATTGTTCGAAGAGCTTGGGCAGGCAGGTGGGTTTTCTTGGAATGGAACTGGCAGGCTTCACATTTGGTGACTAGCTCAACCGCATCTTGGAGGGCTGTGGGCCAATAGAATCCTTGCCGGAATGCTTTCCCAACTAGTGCCCTTGATCCAATGTGGGAGCCGCACATGCCTTTGTGTATCTCAGCCAGCAGTTCCTTTCCTTCTTCCCGGCAGGCACACTTTAATTTCACACCGTTGGGCCTCCTTCTGTACAGAGTGTCATCGACAAACTGATACATACTGGCCCTCCGGGCTACTTTTTCAGCTTCGTCTTGGTTGCCGGGAAGCTCTCCGGTTTGGAGGAAGTGGACGATGTGCCCTGCCCAAGTTGGAGCCTGGGGCTCGGCAACGAGGACTAGCGGCACCTCCTCTGCTGCGGGAGCACATGCCTCGTTCGCGGGGTCCATAGGCCCGGCTGGAGGGTGTGGTCCGGCAGACTACGAGGAGTTGTTTCCGGCAGGGTCTCTGCCAGGAGCGGACGGCTCTACCGAGAGAGGCTTACCGGAGTCCAACTTTCTCCTTTTCCGGGCAATTGTTGCTGGGGATACGGAGGGCTGAGTGAGATGGAGAACAAAAGTCCTTGGTTCCACAGGGAGCTTCTACGCAGCACACTTTGACAGATGATCAGCCATGCTGTTTTCCGCACGGGGTACGTGCTCTATTTGCAATCGTCAAAGTGCTCCTCCAATCTCCTCACTTCCTCGACGTATGCCTCCATCAATGGACTTTGGTAATCCTTGTTAACTTGTCTCACCACAAGCTGTGAATCTCCTCGAACAATCAGCTTCTTAATTCCCAATTCAGCTGCAATCTTGAGCCCGGCAAGGAGCCCTTCATATTCTGCTGTATTGTTGGTTGCTTCTTCCTGGGCAAAATGCATTTGGACGATGTACCTCAAGTGCTCCCCGGAGGGGGCAACAAGAAGCACGCCAGCTCCTGCACCTTGTAGGGAAAAAGCACCATCAAAATACATAATCCATCCTTGGGGCAATTCCTTGACGGGGATAGCTGTCTCCGTCACTTCCTCATCAGGGGTTGGCGTCCATTCTGCAATAAACTCTGCCAATGCCCTGCTCTGAATAGTTAACGTGCTTTCAAACTTCAAACCAAAACTGGATAACTCCAAAGCCCACTCCACTATTCTGCCGGTAGCCTCAGGGTTTCGGAGTATCCGTTGCAACGGGAAACAAGTGACAACCGTGATCTCATGGGCTTGGAAGTAGTGGCGCAGTTTCCTTGAGGCCATGATGAGACCAAAAATCAACTTTTGCACGCCAGAGTACCTCGATCTAGCCCCTCTATAATAAGGAGCTGACGAAGTACACTGGGCGCTGCACCACTTTCTTCCTTGCCGTGTCCTTGTGGTTGCTCTCGTTGCCATGCTCATTGCTGTCCTGATCCTTCTCTGACTCTGCCGGTCTCTGCTCACTCTCTGCCTCATCCACTTCTCGCTGCGCTACCAAAGCTGCACTGACTACTTGGTTGGTTGCCGCTAAGTACAACAACAATGGTTCCTGGGGTTTGGGAGCGACCAAGGTAGGCACGGAGGACAAGTAGGCCTTCAACTCTTGCAAAGCTGCATCTGCTTCCGGGGTCCACTTCATGGATCCTGCCTTCTTCAAAAGTTTGAAGAACGGCAGGGCGCGCTCGGCAGACTTGGAGATGAATCTGCTTAGCGTGGCAACGCATCCTGTCAGACGCCTCACATCCTTAACTGTCCTTGGTGCTTGGATCTTCTCGATAGCCTTGATCTTGTCGGGATTTGCTTCGATCCCGCGATGGGATACAAAGAACCCAAGCAACTTGCCGGAGGGAACACCAAATACACACTTCTCCGGGTTGAGCTTCAAATTGATTTTGCGCAGAGTAGCAAACGTCTCCTCCAAATCTTGAATAAGGGTGGCCCTATCCTTGGTCTTGACCACAATATCATCCATATAGGCTTCTATGTTTCTGTGCAACTGTGGCTCAAAACCAATCTGGACTGCCCTTGCAAAAGTGGACTCGTCACTCTTTAATCCGAATGGCATGCAGACAAAACAGTACATACCACATGGAGTGATGAACGACGTCTTCTCTTCATCTTCCTTGGACATGAAGATCTGGTGATACCCAGAATACGCATCCAGAAAGGAGAGCAAATCACAACCTGAAGTGGAATCCACAATCTGATCGATACGCGGCAAGGGAAACGGGTCCTTTGGGCAAGCCTTGTTGAGATCTGTGAAATCTATGCAAAGCCTCCACTTCCCGTTAGCCTTCCGGACTACCACTGGGTTTGCCAACCACGTGGGATGCAGTACTCCTCTGACTAATCCAGCTGCGTCCAGTCTCTTGATCTCTTCTGCAATGAACTGCTGCCTCTCCAAGGCCTGCTTTCGGACTTTCTGCTTGACAAGTCGGGCATGTGGGCAGACAGCAAGGTGGTGCTCGATTACCTCCCTGGGAACACCGGGAATATCAGATGGTTGCCAGGCAAACACATCGATATTCGCCCGCAGGAAGGCAACAAGCGTGCTTTTCTATTTGTCATCGAGGGTGGTGCTGATAGTGAAAGTACCATCAACGCCAGCCAGCCCTGCCGGGACCTTCTTCACTTGGGGTGCAGCGACCTTGGATCTCTTGCCATTGGAACACTCCGGCACGTCGTCAACGGGTGCCGTGCACTCGGCGGGGGCACGCTTCCCGGACTCTTTGCCGGAGTCCCTGCAATCCCTCTTCTTTCCTTTGCTTTCCTTAGCGGGTGCTGTTGCTGCCACTGCCTCTGCTGCGACCGCTTCCCGGTACATCTTGTCCACACAAATGATTGCATCCTTCTCATCTGATGGGATGGTGATGACTCCCAGTGGCCCAGGCATCTTCAAGGTGTTGTAGGCATAGTGAGATGCTGCCATGAACTTAGCCAGGGCAGGGCGTCCAAGAATCCCATTGTATGGCAGGGGGGATCAACCACATCAAACACAATCCTCTCAAACCGGTAGTTCAGTTCTCCCCCAAACGTTACCGGCAACGTGATCTTTCCTTTAGGACGGCTCCTGCCGGCATTAACTCCTTGAAACGTGCCAGTAACCTCCAGCTCTTCCTCTACTATCTGAAGCTTGCTGATAACTGCTGGGGAAATCAGATTCAACCCGGCCCCGCCATCCACCAACATCTTCGTGACCTTGAGGTTGCGGATTGTTGGGGAGACCAACAATGGCCAACACCCTACCGCAGTGGTACGGCTAGGATGATCCTCCTCGTCAAAGATGATGGGCGTACGGGACCACTTGAGCGGCTTCCGGGCCTCAGGCGCTGGCTCCACGGCATTGACTTCTCGCACCCACCACTTGAGTTGGCGGTGAGAGGTGTGCAGAGATGCACCCCCGTCAATGCACAGGGCGTCGGTGGCCTTCTGAAACTCTTGCTCACTGGTTTCCTCTTCATCCCCTCCATCACTCTCATCACCACAGGCTTGCTTCTCTAGACCTCTGGCGGGTTTTCCTTGGTTCCGAAAGGGTTTGCTGGTGCGATTTACTTCACCACCTCGGCCCTTGCCGCCAGCAACATTCTGACCCTTTTCCTTGTCACGCTTCTCATACTCTGCTTTCTGTCTTGGTTCGATGAATCTTGCAATACGACCCATCACCTTTCCCGGCTTTCTCGGCAGCAGTGGCTTCCTGGCAGTCAGCGCACACGGCAGCTTCCTTGCCAGGGGCCTCAGCTTTGGCCTTCTTGCCGGTACTAGGCGTACCCGATCCTTCAACAGTCATTACTGCCTTATCCCTTCGCTTCTTACTGCGCTTCTTGCTCTTCTTCTGACTGGTTGATTCATCCTCATCCTCTGAATCAATATTGGTGCAATCTTCCTCTCCGGGCAACTTTCTTCCCTCCTCCATCCGAGCACACTTATCCACCAATGTGTAGAGCTCCTTCACAGTCTTGGGCAACTGTACGTTCATCTTGGAACAAATCCGGCGGTTGCGCACATTGGACTGGAAGGCGGCTATCATAGCTGCCGGATGGATATTTGGGATATTTCTATGAACTTTGCTGAATCTCTGTAAATACTTACGGAGGGTCTCTCCTTCCTTTTGTTGGAGAAGCTGCAAGTCGCTGGGTCGGCCCGACTCTTGGTGGCCACCGGTGAAGGCACCGATGAACTCATGGCACAGGTCTGCCCATGACGAAATGGAGTTCTCCGGCAGGTGCATCAGCCAAGACCTCACATTGGACTTGAGGGCCAAAGGAAAGTAGTTGACGAACACCTTCTCATCTCTTCCCCTGGCAGCCTGAACAGCGATGGTGTAGATGCTCAGGAACTCTGCCGGGTTCAGCCTCCCATCGTACTTCTCAGGTATCTCTGGCTTGAACATGCGAACGGACGGCCAACGGACTTGCCGCAGCTCACGGGTAAAGGTAGGGCAGCCAACCTCGAAAGGTATGCACCCGCCAATACTGAGCGTGGGCTCGTCGACACTGGGGCCGTCACACCCATCGGTCCGATGGAGGTCGCCCCTCTCCGCCTATCCTCCGGGGCTCATCGTTGGCCTGGACGTGCTCGAGGGTCAGAAGAGACCATCGAGACGTCGTCGGGGTCTTGATTCTGTTGCGCTCGCGCTGGCTGCCGTGGCTAGGACTGCACCGTGGGGATGGCCCCTTTTGTACGGTCAGCAGCATGAGCTGTTGCTGTCGCTTGGGGCGGCCGTGGCGGGCCAGCTCGCCGTGAGCTCCCAGCTTTGGTGAAACCGAGCAGACTTTGGATGGTGGCACGCCATTCGTCCATTTGCTTAGCCACTGGCGGAAACCTCAGCAGCAGCTGAGCCTGCGCCATGGCCTCCGAGGCTGTACTTGGCATGGGTGATGATGAAGTCGATCGCACCGTCGCTCTGCTCCTGACGGTGCCAGTGGCGGCAACACTGCGCCCCCGCTGCTGCGGGGCGACCACCTGGATGGCAGGGTGGTGCGGCGAAGGCGCTCGAGGGCCAGTGGCTCCGTCGGGCGCAGCGGCTTGGTCGACCCGTCCCGGGGGAGGTGCACGCGCTGGGACCGCAACCGTGGTGGGAGCGGTCGGAGGGCGGCAATTCACCCCGGCCCGAGCGCCGTTGCTGCGGCTGTGCGCGTCAGCGGGCGGAAGGGGCGCAGATAGAGAAACCCCTTCACCCGGACCTTGTGAAGCATGGCTATTGGGATGTTGCTGATGCTGCTCTCCTTCGATGTCTCCTGCTCCTGCGTCGGCCGCGGGGGAAGTGGTGACGGCACCGCCTGCTCCGACCACATCCCCAGCAGCATCCGCGTCCTCGCGTGTCGCCGCACCCCCCGCAGCGTTAGAGGCCACGGGCGGCGGAGCCTTTGAAGTGGAAGGACGAGCCGAAGAACCGGGTTTCTTCTTGGGCGCCATGGTCGATGGCGTCGTCGATGACGCTGATGGTGATGAAGGTGACGCGCTACACACGCCTTCAGGTTCGCGCAAGCGGTCCCCCTACCTGGCGTGCCAAAGATGTCGCGGGAAACCACGGCCACCTATGGGACCAGGAGGCCCCTTGCTGGTTCGGCAGGGGGGTGTCGCGTTGCACAAAGAGCAGACGAGCGTGTGGCAGCACGGCAGATATCACACAAGCATTTTTACCCAGGTTCGGGCCGCCGTGATGCGTAAAACCCTACTCCTGCTTTGGTGGATTGATGGTGGAAAGGTGGTGGTGGAGCGTAGTACACTTTCCCAGCAAGGGTTGCCTCAAGGCGGCAGTGGCTACGCGCGTATGGGGGTCTGAGTTATCCAACCTTCTAACCCTCTCTACGGTCGCCATGGGTCTCCTTTTATAGATTAAGGGGTCACCACAATGGCAAAATAGTCATTATGCACTGATAAGATAGCAAACAGTGCTATCATACCTAACTCTGCGGGCAGACAGGGCGCATTAAATGCACCGCTCAACGTCACATCGTTAGTTGCCCGGCAAGGCTTGCCGGGCTATCTCGCCAGCTCCATGCCTGCTCGCTTGACACGTCGCAGGACGGGTGTCATCTGTAGGTGTCTCCTATAGGGAGAGGCTGCCATGTGGTGAATGGCTGCCACTTAGTCACTCCGACGTTTGACACCGCACTGATTGACGATGTGGGTCGTGGTGGAGTAGTTGGTGAGGTGGTTTTGCCTCCGTGTGCCCCGGCAGGCCCTGCCGGGACGTCTTGGACATCGTCTTCCAGGGGTGGCCTCGCCCCTTGCCGAGCTCGCCTGCCCGGCAAAGGAGGCCCTTCTCCAGATGGTGTCTCGCTTTTCTGGCTTGATCTTGGTCCCTCTTATCTGCATGTTAGTGCTTTGAACCTCTTAGTCCCTTGTATTCTGACTTGGGCTGGTGCTTCAATCTCGTCCCCGTGCCTGTGCACAGTCAGGGCAACAGACCCAGGGTTTGTTGCACCGACAATTTTTTTTGTAATTTTCCCAAATTACGATGACAAGTGTAGTGTTCAAAACTGCATCTATGCACTGCACCGAAAGAAATGTTTTTAGTAATTTTTCTCACGTGACCACCTGCATCATTTTTTTGTTATACTACTAGTAGCCTAGGCTAGTCATAGTGGCAAGTAACTTAGAGTAGTAACTCTATGGTTAGCCTAAGAGCAAGTACTACCTCCGTCCTGGTTTACTCTTCGTATTTTGTAGTATCAAAATTTGACCATAGATTTAACTGACAAAATGTTAATGCATGTCACTAAAAATTATATCGTTGGATTCGTATTTGAACATAATTTCAAATGGTATAATTTTTGGTGACATGCATTGGCATTTTATTAGGTAAATCTATGGTCAAAATTTTACAGTAAATACGAGGTAGTACAAAAGTGGGCTATAACGGCCCTCCACTATGTAGGCCAAAACACGTGCCAAATTCACTTCTGATTCATTTGGCATCGATGCCTCTCCATTGCTTACCTGGTGCCCCAATCTGGATCACCTACTTTGGGAGAGGGAGAGGCTGGTGTAGTTGGTTTGATTGATTTGTTTATACATGTGGGTCTGTGTGCACAGCGGTGCCAACTCTCTCACATCGCTAGAGTGGTGCCAAAATCTTTTGATTTGACATCGATGCGTATTATGTGGCATACTTTTGAGAAATATGGCATCGGCCACATAGTGGAAGGCAAAAAATGCCCAAGCTCTTCACGTGCTCCTAGGTAAATGAGAGGAAAGAGAAAGAGAGAGAGAGAGAGTGAAAAAATATCACTAGCCTTAGAGCCAACCCTATAGCCAACCCTATCGTATGAGCGAATGATATTGGTACCTCTTGATGACATGGCAATCTTATACAGCCAGCTGCTCTAATATGTTCTCTTCTTTTGTAGATAAAAAAGACCCGAAAGTGAAAAATGTGCTGCACTATAACAATCTCATCGAATGCCTTGATCTCCATCTTACAGAAATTGATTTGATCGACTACCGAGGCAGCACATCTGAGATTAAATTGGCCAGGTTCTTTGTTCTGGAGGCAAGTGTGCTCAAGGTAATGAGGTTTGATGTTCTCTGGCACAACAATGAATGGCGTACTGATCACCGCAAGCGTCTAAGCCTAAATGACAAAGTCTCCGCAGAAGCTGAATTTGTTTTTGAAACATAAAGTCGCCAGAGACTCAAAAATTTATTTGCCCATTAGTGACTTGTCAGTGCGGTGGATTTTAGTTTGTACGATAATGCTGCATCCACCTAAAGTAACGAAAGTTCTTACGTAAACTTCCTAATAATTCCCTCTTCATAGGTGCAGCATTACTCCTAGCATTTGTAATATCAGTTTGAAACTTGTAATATTACGACTATCCAGCACGAGGTACTATGTTACGATAAATATTCGCGTGCATAGGTGCGGCAACGATATACCCATTACTCAAGTACAATATTTATTATTACCAGCAAGAGGCCCATGCGTTGCACGGAACATCAAGATGCATTTAGATGAGCTGTTTATCTTGTGGGAGACGAAGATGAACGAGGGAAGGCCTTATCTGCAAATTTGGAGAGGGGTGCGGGTATCTTTTTGCAAAATTGCCATAGTTTGCTTTCTATCCGTCAGATATAGATCGGACGGTCTATATTGCAGGATGGCAGGCACACCATCATCACCAACTCAGTTTTTTATAAGAGTTTCTCTATTTCTCTATACTACTCCTATAAAAACCTGAGGGCTCCTTTGATTCAAGGGAATTCTATAGGATTTTTGGAGGATTGAAATCTTTTGAAAATTTTGCTACGTTTGTCCTTTGATTCATAGGATTGAATCCCATAGGAAATTTTCCAATGGAATCTTTTGTACTACATTTCATAGGAAATCTAACATCCACTCTAACCTCTTTTTACAATTCCTTAGCTTTTCCCGTTAAATCAAACGCTCCTTGCTAATCCTATAGGATTCAAGTGGGCATGACACTCCAATCCTATACTTTTCCTACTCCTGCGTTTTCAAAATCCTGCGAATCAAAGAGGTCCTGAGTTGGTGATGATGGTGTGCCTGCCATCTTTCACCAATAGCCATTAGATCTAGATCTGATGCATACAAAGCAAACTGCTGTAGTTTTGCAAAAAGATGCCCGCACTTGTTCCCTATTTACAAACAACTCCTTGTCTCTCACAATCAGCCTTATCTCTTCCCCACCACATCTAGAAGGCCATGGAACAATTTGGCGCGATGGCCGCTGCCGGCGCCGTCCACCCCCAATCTTGGTGTTCCGTGCAATGCACGGGCATCTTACTCGTATAAGAAAATACTAGAGATACCCGTGGTAACGCACGGGAAATTATGTCGAACATGGCTAGTTGTAAGCAGGCTAGCTCTACAGCCATGATGATAGTGACTGCACATGGTGAGGCTGACTTTGGTATGCCGAACACGGCGCCTACACTCAGGTGTCATCTCCGGCGCAGGGTCTTGTCACTTCACTGTGAGGAGGAGCACGTAATAATTTGACCAACGTGTAGTACAGTACTACTACATTGGTAGTACTACTACTAGTACTAGGACCACCGTCTGGATTTAGTAGTACTACCACCTCCGTCTGGATTTAGTATTTGACTAGCAATATCTAGTAATGCATGGCACAAAAAATATACTACTCCCTCTGTAAATAAATACATGGGGTATTGTTTTATTCGGTTTTGAACGTAGTTCCCGATGAAATTATACACTCTCCCTTACGGTAGATGGCTCAAATCTGAAATCTCAACAATCAGACTACTATTGTACTCACCGAGCGGTCAGCTTGGTAAGCTACGAAAAAAATTGCAATCAAAGACTACTATTGTACTCCCTCCGTACTGGTGCATTAGTCACGTTACGAAAACCAAATAATTCCAAAAGTTTTAGGCGCGGTGCATTAACTACCCACCTCGTTCCCTGTTTTTTGCCACGAAAAAAGAAATCACCCAATAGGAGACATGGGGTGCGTATGCATTCAATGACTTGATACTACTTAGCACAACATGCAGTGCTCAATTCTCTTTATGCAATGACATTAATTACAAAATACTACTCCTACCTCCGTCCTACTTTATTGGTCCCCTTAGTATTTCGTGCCAAATTTTGACCATAGATTTAACTAAAATAATAATAATGCATGTCACCAAAAATTGTATCATTGGATTCGTATTTGAACATAGTTTCCAATGATATTATTTTTGGTTACATGCATTAACATTTTATTAGTTAAATCAAAGGTCAAAACTTGGTGCAAACTGCAAAGGGGACCAATAAACCAGTAAACATCAAAGTTCTCTCGTTTTGCCCCAACTTGGTCTTGGTGAGATGACTATACTGCACCGGCACAGAGGGAGGGCCGAGGAGTAGATGGCCAACACACACGTGAATGCAACGCAGTCTGCACTTCTCATATAAAGGCTCCCCGCCAGTCCAGTCTACGAAATACTACGCACCTACGCACCCTAACCAAGGGCAAGAGTGATCACTCGAATCGCAAGATCAGCTGACTAGAAGCTAGACCCATGGAGGCGATGAGCGCGAGCATTAGCCGGCTGTGCCAGATGGTCCACGACGCCGGCCTGCGGCCCGGCACCAAGGAACGTCTCCAGGTCATGCTTGAGGCCGCCAGGGCGAGAGGCCTCTTGGACGACAACTTCGTCTCCTTGTTCGATGAAGTCCTCGTCGGCTTCCTCGACAAGTTCACCATCGTCAAGAAGCTTGTGGACGACCTTGACGTATGCCTCCAGCCCACATGCCCAGGCTCTGTGATGCCCGCCACCCTCAAGAGCCTCTATGGTGACAACCTCTTCGATGCACTGGTGGTCCTGCTACTGCCCACAGTCGCGTCGGAGAATGTCCACCTCGAGGTCGCGCTCGCCGCACAGCGCCTGGCGCAGCAAGACACCATCGACATAATCACCCACGTCTACGCGCAAATCATCCACAAGGACTACTACATGCAAGAGGAGGATGATAGGACGCTGGCCTTCTTGGACCGCAGGGCAACCTTGGACGACATTGTTCAGAAGCACGTTGAGTTCGCCGCCAACACCGCTGCTCCTCACATGTCGGTTGGTGACCCGGCGCACTAGGGCGTGAGGATGTCGTTGATGGATCCGTATGTATCTTTATCTTTCCGTCAATTCCATGTAATAGTACATTGTACTAGTAATTATTTTACCTTTCGCATCAACTTCATAATTTTCGTACGTACTCCATGCATGAACCACGCCAGAACCAAACTTCTCATTACTCTAGGGAAAATCGTTATTTCTATCTATCGGTCACGCCATGGAGCAGAACCAAATATTACAAGTTACAAGTTCAAAAGGAAAAGCCTGCCGTGTTCGCGTCGCACCTCCACACGGTTGGTCCGGCACGCCGCTCAAGGGGGAATGCGTGCTGTGTTGCATTTTCACTTACAAGTGGGACCGCAGTTGAGCAAACCGACTATCGGCAAACCCCCACCCTGCCCACCGCGCGATGGCTGAGTTAGAGAAAACAGGAGGGAGAAGAGATAGCTATAGCACGGACTCCAAGAAAATTGGTGTCAGATGAGACTCGTGTGGGTGGCGTATGCCGTACTGCTAGACGTGAATGCTAGTTATGGCCCATGCCACCCCACTATAATGAGGTGCTGGTTACGTAGAGCGAACACATTATCTCTCTAGGAGTACGGTACACCACTAGTACTACTCACATTGTCGCGAAATTTCCTGGAGTCCGTGCTCAGCCGTCCTCTCTCTCTCTCTCTTCTCAGCCAGCGAGCAGACGCGTGGTGTGTGCCCATCGTCTGTTTGCTCACATGTGGTCCCACATGTCAGTGAAAATGCAAGACGACCTACTGAACCTGCACATCTTTCACCTCGACGTGCTGGTGATGAAAAACAAATCCAATAAAGATCTTTGGTGGTCGCTTTTGGAGTTACTCAAAAGTAAGATTCTATTTACAGTTTAACCCAAGATGCACATCACGTGGCTTCAACTAGCACTCCATTTTCTTGCATGACACGACCTGGATGCTGGATGTCCCACGTGTCGGCAAAAGGAGGAAGAACTCGACCCAATCTTCTCCACATTTAGACCAGAGGAGTAGGAAACACGGCAAGCCCTGTGCCTACATCATACGTACTACTATACAAGCCCACCTCACGCTATCACCATATTTCTCGGCCTCTGTGCGACACCTAGCTCTAGTTGATGGTATACTACTACTAGGAGTAACTATTGTACTAGCATACTATTAGATTGGCTCTATGTGATGTGGCAACTTCATATAACCGGATGTTGGCTATACTACTACGGTACTCACACTCCAAGAAGTGACTCGAAAACCATTCATAAATTGAGTTTATCACATGCATATGCAAATGTACCATTCATTACATACAACAAGTCATCAACACACAACGACAACGAGGATACATGTTGGATTATAGATTATTTCCAACAAAACATTCTAGTAAATACTAAAGTTTTTATCACACAACAAATAACAAGCAATGAAATGAACTTCAGCTCAACCAATCCTTGGTGTTGGAAACGCTTGCTTTGAACCATAAGTAAGCCTCTAGGAAGGGCCAACTATTGTCAATATCGAGACCAATGTAGGACTCATCATCCAGGCTGAAGCGGCCTATATCAGGACGCATATTGTGATAGCCAGGGTAGGGAATCATAGCAATGTCCGATGTATAGATACAATTGCTTCTCATAAATGGTAGTAACGTTGTGCCAACAGCAGCTGGATCGCCTTTCACCATCATTGGATAGTTTAGTCCAAGGAAGAGCGAGTTTTCTCCAAGACTATCAATATTGAACCAGGGAGAAGGTGCTGGCGCTAGCACACTAGTATCCATCCCGAATACCCTGCAACGGATGTTGGAATAGGTCCGGAGAGTGCGACCATGGGAGACAACACCTGCTTCCTTAGTAACATCAGCAGTGCCCTGTATACAGCCAAGAAGAGGTGATCCATCGGAATAAGTTGCCAGGCGCCACTGAGTATGTAGGTCCTGCTCGTCCTCATGCTCGTGATCATCACCATCGTCATCTCTCCCTTGGTTATAAATTTTTTCAAGTATAGGTGGTGGAATGTTCACAGGACCTTGGAAACACAAGAAGGTTAATTAGTATGGGGATACTAACTCGCATGCATGTGGATGAAACAATTCTAATTACGGTGGAAGACAAACGTACCGAAACCATAAGGATTCCATGCAAAAATAGTGTCACGAGTGGTGGCAGCAAACACAAGACGCTCGTATTGAATTGCATCACAGTACTCATCCGTGTACAGAAATTGATTTTTGAGCAATATCCATCAAGGCGTGGAAGTAAGGACGGCAACAAGCTTGTCGAAGATAGCAACAACATCATAGTTCGTGTAATCCCAAGAGCGGTTGGGGACTCGGCAAATTGCTATCTTCCGTAGACAACAGTCACCATGATCGTATTTGAACATACGTAGATCATCTGTGTGCTCAACCTCAGGGCACTCTGAGATTTTTGGAAGTGGAACCCACTGACGAGTGTACACATTCACAAGTTCCCACTCGCAGTTGTACCCAATATAAACAACCCAATCTCCATTTGCGGCTGCCCAGGCCTTACCCTTAAGCGATGGCATCTTAACATCACACGTATCATTATCAAGCGGCATCAACTTGCACAAGGCGAGGCTTCCGTCGTCCACGCGCCAGTGAGAAAGGTCATGGCGAATAAGATAGGGGAGATCAAACCGCTCCTGGACCCTTGGGTTCTTTGTAATGATGTTATTTGTTGAGTCGAGAATGGTCTTGAACGAACCTGCCATGCTAGTCGAGGTGATGACGTCGCACCGATCAATGAGTTCCTCCACCATGTCATCTTCCAGATCAGGGTAAGAATAACGGGGTCGTTTCCAACCTGTTCCCTCCATGGAGAAGACGATCGAACAATGGCAGAAGGAAGGGTGAAGGCAAATGGAGGGAGGAAGAGCGTGCGACAGCAGTTCCAAATTGAGAGGGAAAGGCGAAGAGGCGGTGGACGGTTGCCACGGTACAGGAAGAGGTGCCCCGGCCTACATAGACATTTGTTCGGAAATTGTACAAATGGACTCGCCATCGTCTCACTGACATGTTGGAACGGGACCACAGGTCAACGAAACATGGTGTGTCATTTCTCGTGCAAAATGCGATCTGGCCGCGTTGGCCCGAGGTGCCGCATTATTTCTCGACTTTATTTTTTTAATGGCGTGCCATTCAGTTTTGAAGCACGACTAACTGGTACTGTATCCAGAGAAAATATAAACTACTCTACCACTACTCCACCTCTAGTACTAGTATAAAAAAACATATATAGGCTGGAGCTTCAGCGCTTGCTTGCTAAGGGCTGCCCACTTGCTTCTCACACTATCACCCTCTCTCCAGATCTGAAAAAGACGGCAGTGCCCCTTTCTCTCCCTCCTCACAGGTGGTCACAGATCCGCTGGGAAAGAAAAGGACGTGCAACGTTGACGCACTCGTCGTCGGCGAGCGAGGGCACGCACTGACGACAAGGCCGTCCTCTCAGACCTAGCGCCCGTGTGGGATGGCCTCCATCCCCAAGCTCGCTGCCATAGTGTGTGCAGAGGACGACGACCACGAGCGAAGCCACTTCCCGCCGACCCTCAAGTATGCTACCTCTTTTTGAACCATACCCTTGTTCTATTGCCCCATCTGCCACGTCGCTGCATGTGGATCTTTTTGCACTCCACCATCTCCCCAATTTGCTATCCTCTGCTCTGCTGGTCACGCAGACAAAAACCTTAATTTGCACTATTAAAGGAAACCCTACTTCATGCAGACTAATCCATGTCTGGGTTGAATAAGGAAAGGAAGGGAGAAAGTACTGTCGAAGAGACTAGGCATCGAACTCGCATCTTGGTTGAAAAGGAGAAAATCAGTAGCTAAGGAACGAGTCTCATGTCTCTTGGTTGAACAAGGGTAGAAAGGCATGACAACACAATAGAGAATGACCAGGTCGATCGGTTTGTTGTCCTCACATAGGAAAAAGGTGGCTAAAGAGAACAAAAATGGATCGTAATCCACATATGCTGCCTGGATATTTGTTGCTCTGGGCAACCATCCCTCCCTCACCACTCTATGCGTCCATGGAGGTACATCGTACTGGTGTGCCCACTGTCCGAATGGGCCTCTGTCGGGGTACACAAATAGGGGTATATGTTTCCCCCTGACTAGTGCACGAACAGCAAGTCGCCGGCCCGGTAAGGTTGCAACACCCAAGCCCAGATCAAGTTGAAGAGATAGCTCTTTGAGGAATCAAAGGGCAGAGCAGAGAATACCAACACAAGCTAAATGAGCAAGACACTGCTAAGGAGAAACCTCCCTTGCCAAGCAGGCGAGCCTGGCGAGGACGAGGTGACCCCGAAGACAAGCCTCAAGACCGTCCCGGTAGGCCTGCCGGGTGCTACGAGGGCGAACTACCCTGCCAAGGCTTCACCGCTCCACATCACAACAACGCAAGTCATCGATCGGTGCGGTGAAAAGCCCCCAAGTGACTAAGTGGCTATTACTTGACACATGGCAGCCATTTGCAGAGGAAACCACCTCCAAATGACACTCGTCCAGAGACGTGTCAGGCAAACAGGCGAGAAGGTGGCCGAGCAGCCCGGCAAGGCTTGCCGGGCAGGCCACAATGTGACACTAAGCAGCACATTTAATGTGCCCTGCTCTGCTTGCAGAGTTAGGTATGATAGCACTGTTTTCTATCTAATCAGTACACAATGACTGATTTGCCACTGTGGTAACCCCTTGATCTATAAAAGGAGGGCCATGGCAATCATAGAAACGGGTCGGAACCTTGTACACTCGTACGCACGTAGCTGCTCTCGCCCTGAGGCAACCCTGCCTTGCAAGAGCGCTGCGTTTCCACCACAATCCACCATCAATCCACCAAAGGAGGAGTAGGGTTTTACGCCTCGCGGCAGCCCGAACCTGGGTAAAACTGCCCGTGTGATATCTGCGGTGCTGTGCTACAGTCCTCCGCTTTTTGTGCAATGTGCTCAGTCCCCCTGCCAAACCAAAATGGGCTAATGGCCCCATAGGTGGCCATGGTTTCCCACGACATCTTTGGCGCGCCAGGTAGGGGGCAGCGCTTGCGCGAACCCGAGAAGCGCACGCAGCGCGTCATCTTCATTAATGGCTTTATCACCCATGACACCTAAGAAAAGGCGGAGGGCGGTGGGGACGGAGAGTGGAAGCGATACCGCTACCCCCGCCCCCCCGATTGATCTCCACCACCTCCCTCTGTCGCGACCGCAACAGCGGTGAAAACCAGCAATGACGACGGCGAGCCAACCCCAACAGATCGGGCAGCATGATCGCCATGCAAGCCCTGACCAGGGGAAAGGAACAAAGTGTACGGGTACAAGGATTCTCTCTCCACCACTCCCACTTGTTGACAATCGAGCCACTCTGGGTTCTAGCCTCGTCAATGTCAATGAGCACCGCGCGAAACTCAGTTCAGCATTTACCCTGCTTAGGGAAATCCTAAGTGGAGCGCTGGAGCGAATCCATTGATCGGCGCCCCGGCAAGTGTGCCCGGCAAGGCAGTCCGTGTTAGCGTGACTTTTTATGCCAGCTGCCACCAGGTTGTCTAAAGTATGTGGCGGGGAGGAAAGAGAAACCGGTCGTGCCCTGCACTGCGTCCTACCGCCTGCCAGATACATATGATTCTTTACCGATCCCTGCCAAGAACCGAAGAACAACACGCACAACAGCTATCCTTCCCAAGGCATGCGAATGCGACAAGCGGCCACGGCTGAAGGGAGTGGAAGGGAGCGAAGAAAAGAGCTAAGTTTATGCAATCCTTGCCCAGTCATAACCTTAGGGTTTCGCATTTGTTTATTCCTTGGATACCAAGGTGTTCGTATGAGGAAATCTGTCGTATGGACGGCACCTTGCCAGTTTTTGGCTACACCCTTGTTCTGTTCCGAGCCCTGCTCGCAGAATGGGTAGCAATGCCAAAACTTTCAAGGAAAAACCTGCCAGGAAGTATCTTCGCCAAGATGACTGCTAAGGGCCAGACCCTTGCGACAATTGTGGCAATACGATACCGACAGGTAGCTGAAATACGCACGGAGACTAATTGTACGAGCACCGATGGGTGAACTCTAGAGGGATAAACATGCAATCAGGATTAAATAAAGACATTAGTTCCACACAAACATACGCTGTACGGTGTCTAAACACAAGACATACATCATGTTTTGTTACAGGACAGCGCGGCGGCAAGGATAATTCAAGGCCGGGCCTGGCGACCTCGTGGAGCAGTAGGGACGCCAAGGACCCTGTCGGTGAGAGGGCGGCCTTCTCTTCGACAGTCGAAACGTCTGGGCCCTTCGGCGGCTTCTTGAAGCCATCGGTGAGGTTGAGGTCCGGGTGGTGGCAGGCGATGTTGCTCAGGACCATGAAGAGAGCGTTACGGGCGAGCTTCTGAGATTCGATCGCGAAGCGGCCGGCCCTTCCCTCCTCATGTGCCTTGAGCTTCTCAATCAGCTCATTGAAAAAGACCCCTAGCTTGACACTGGGGACCTCTTGCCTGCTAGCCGAAAAGACTGGCCCATCCATGCCCATCGCTGCAGTCTGAGCAGTGAGACGCTCGGCAATGTCGATCAAGCTCTTGATCCAGAGGTCGACCTGCTCAGAATGACTTGCCAGTTTCTCCTCTGCATCCTTCCAAAGACGCTTTGCGGTATCCAGGTCCTTTGTCAGCTGCTGCTCATGGACCCCACTGGACTCTGCCAAGCTCTCCAAGGTGCCGATCCTGGCCTTCAGATCTTCAATGGTACCGTTGGTAGTCTCGAGGCCTTGACTCTTGGAGGAGAGCTGCGACTGTATGTCCTTCAGAAGGACCTCTGCTTTCTGTGCCTCCTCCTTGTGGGTCACGACCTCCTTGGAGCTCCCGGAAAGCTCTTCAGTCAGCTGGGCCACCTGTTGGTCGAGATTGATCTTTGCAGTGGATGCAACGGCAAGGTCATCAGTGAGCTTCTTCAGTTGGGTAGCAGAATCAGCAATGAGGGCATCCAGGGCGGCTTTGTGCTTGTCCTCTAGCTCCTTGGTGCGCTGCTGCAAGAGGGCTTCCAGGTCGTCGTCCTTGGCATAGGGGGTGGCCTCAAGTTTCTCCTCCCAGGAAGAGATGTCCTGCTCCTTGGCATCCAGAAGTGCCTTGCGCTCCACCATGCGGGCCTCCCGGGCGATGACATCCTCCCTCGCCATCGAGATTGCCTCCTGCTGCCTCATCAGGACCTGGAACTGTTTGCCGTGCCAGTCGTGCAGCTCGGTTCCTTTGTCCTTTAGTTGCTGGTCCACCTTGTTGGCGGACTTACGCTGCTCCTTGAGCACCTGCCATTTCTGGTTGTGCCGGCCCTGCATCTCCTTAATGCCTGCCGCCATGGACTCCAGAAAAGATAAGTCCATTGCGACAGCAACAGAGTCATCTGCCTCGTCGACCCCTTGGTGCAGCGATGCCAGAATGCGCTATAGCTCTTCATCAAGTTCTGTGCTCATCGTCGCTGATGGGCCGGGGGCACCGAGCCCAGGCTGCGCGAGCACCAGTGCCAACTGGCTCAGGGATGGCTGCAAGGCCCCCGCCACGGCACCAAATGAGGGGAGGGGATCCATGGTTTGGAGGGGGACTTTCTCCTTGACCATCGCCCCCGCCCCTGGCGCGACGCCAGGAGTCTGCTCCGTTCCCGTCAGAGGCCCCTGGACACTCCCGGCAGCGTGTCCCTGCCCCTCCGCGGTAGCAATCTTGGCAGCTTCATCCGCGTCATCTTTCCCTATGATGGCCACTTCTTCCAGCAGTTCAGGCTCTTCGGCCTAAGGGACTGTAAGCAAAGATGGCAAGAGATAACGAAGGGGCAGAAGTATTAGAAAACCAGAAGCATGGGGCGAGATGGGAAAAATAAGAGAAGAAGCGGAAGAAGAAGAGAAAATGAGTTACCCGGAGGGGTCTGCCGAGTGGAAGCCTCAGTTCCCCCGGTAACATCATTTGCCGGGCCATGACTACCGTCCCCTTCTGTGACAACCACGGCGTCGTCCTGAGCAAGTTCTTCCATGGAAGCCATCATCGGGGGCTCCTTGACTTGATCGTCGGGCGGGGTAAGCCCCTCTTGAGGGGACTCGCCCTGAGTCATCTCTCCTCCTCCTCCAGCCAAGGAGGTTGGGAGCTCTCCTACATCGCTCCCTACGGGAGTGGAAAATCCTATGCCCTCATGCCGGGGGCTGAGCTGGGGGCTTGGCGACGGGTCATTCGAGATGCTCCCCGTCGGGCTCGTGTCCTCCACAGTCTTCGGCGGCCCCACACGCCTGAGCTGTTTGGACCGGTGGATGAGAGTCTCAGTCTCCTCTTCCTCCTCCCTATCGACGATAGCAAAACAAGATCAGTTAACAAGAACAAGTGGGCACACTGGAGCTACTACAAGAAAAGAGGAGTGGTCTTCCTTACTCTTCGTCAATGAGCATGGAGTTCAGCTCGAACTCCACGGGCGACGAGGGCACTCTGCTTCTCTTCTGGGGCGGAGGGACGGGGCATCCAGGCAGTTTTGAGCCTTGCTGAGGCGCAGGGGGCTCCGACGAGGATGAGCTCTGTGAGGAGCCCGAGCCGGACTGGGAGCTGGAGTCATCTCCCGCGACCACCGATTGCTTGGCGGTAGGGGATTTAGCCCCGGTAAGGCGGGAGGATTGCCGGCATGCCGCGTCCGGCTTGCTGCCCTTGGAGCATTCTCTCGCCATGTGTCCATGCACTATTTGGGGCCTAACCCAACATGCCCAGCGACATATATGGCTCAGGCCCGGGGGCTTCTATCGGGGTACACAAACAAGGGTATATGTTTCCCCCTGACTAGTGCACGGACAGCGAGTCACCGGCCCGGCAAGGTTGCAACACCCAAGCCCAGATCAAGTTGAAGAGATAGCTCTTTGAGGAATCAAAGGGCAGAGCAAGAATACCAAGACAAGCTAAATGAGCAAGACACTGCTAAGGAGAAACCTCCCTTCCCGGGCAGGCAAGCCTGGCGAGGATGAGGTGACCCCGAAGACAAGCCTCAAGACCGTCCCGGCAGGCCTGCCGGGCGCTACGAGGGCGAACTACCCCGCCAAGGCTTCACCGCTCCACCTCACAGCGACGCAAGTCATCGATCGGTGCGGTATCAAGCCCCCAAGTGACTAAGTGGCTGTTACTTGACACATGGCAGCCATTTCCAGAGGAAACCACCTCCAAATGACACCCGTCCAGAGACGTGTCAGGCAAACAGGCGAGAAGGTGGCCGAGCAGCCCGTCAAGGCCATGATGTGACACTAAGCGGCGCATTTAATGCGCCCTGCTCTGCTTGTAGAGTTAGGTATGATAGCACTATTTGCTATCTAATCAGTACACAATGACTGATTTGCCACTGTGGTAACCCCTTGATCTATAAAAGGAGGGCCATGACAACCATAGAAAGGGGTCGGAACCTTGTACACTCGTACGCGCGTAGCTGCTCTCGCCCTGAGGCAACCCTGCCGGGCAAGAGCGCTGCGTTTCCACCACAATCCACCATCAATCCACCAAAGCAGGAGTAGGGTTTTATGCCTCGCGGTGGCCTGAACCTGGGTAAAACTGCCCGTGTGATCTCTGCCATGCTGCGCTACGGTCCTCCGTTTTTTGTGCAATGTGCTTAGTCCCCCTGCTGAACCAAAAGGGGCTGATGGCCCCATAGGTGGCCGTGGTTTCCCACGATAGCCTCCCATGCTCTTATTGCCACTTTTGTGCTGTTAGTATAACGCCAGCGGTAAAGTCAAGCAATGCTACTGCTAAAGTGATGCCACATTTAACTAATGCCGCACTCAGTCTAATGCCACCGATAAATTTAAGCAATGCCATTTAATGTCACTGGATTATTTCAGGGTTAGCTGTTGATTGTGGATGTATTAAAGATTTTTCAGCTAAGGCATTCTAATGCTGTTGCACAACAAGTATACCAACGTTGAAACTTGTTACTACCTTCAGATTTTTGCACTGTCAATGCTTATATATTACATACCTCACTTTCATGAGATAAGTCAATTTTTTTGTACATTGTCACCAAAATGCCAAGGCGCTGATGTCATTTTATTTTGGTTAAACTGCACAAAAAATTATGAAGAGAAGAGGAAAGGTCAAGAGTGGGCACCTCCTCCTTCGGCTGTTTTCTGGATTCGGTTGATCAAGTTTTTATGTTTGATCGATTATCAAGATTGGGATAGCAATTTTTCAAGTCCCTACGAGTTCGAAATGATATTTACCTTGAAGGTACATGGTTTGCAATTTTTTTATACTGTCATTAGTTAATAATGCTTGTTACCTTCAGACTTTTGTATTTGGTTTAATGCTGTTGCACAGCTAGTATACCAATGCTGAAACTTGTTACCTTTACATTTTGTATAGTTAATGCTTATAGAAATCTTCTAGTGCTAGCTTATGGAAATTTGTTCAGTAAAACCATTGTACTGTACCCCGTAATAAAAAAACTACTCTACTGTTGCACTAGCCACTGGATTAGTGTATATTTGTACTATTCGAATGGTGTTGCATTAGCGTATGGACATATATAAGGTGTGGCAAGCTTTCCCAGATATGTGCTCAAGAAAACTACTACCTGTTTTTCTAAATACTAGACGTTTGGGTACTTTAAATTGAAGTACAAAAACGTCTTATATTTAGGAACAGAGGGTGTAGAGTTCACTCAAATTATGTCGGTAAAGCTAATCACACCTTTGTTTAAATTAATGTTCATTATGTTATCGGAGGAGGTCTGCATGTTTGTCTCTAATGCCTGTCGATTACATACCTGACATCATGATGTAATGGTAAGTCATTGCTTTTTGTACAGTGTCACTGAATTGTCAAGGTAGTGATGGTGTTTTATTTTAGTTGAACTGCACAAAATATTCTTAAAAGAAGCAGAAAGGTCAAGAATGGCTCAATCTTTCAGAAAATACTATGTATGCCTTCCTGACATCAGCCGTTGTTGCCTTATTTATTCCTTCAAAAAGGTGGTTACAAACAGTCTTGCTACCTTTTCCCATTAAGAAATTGGAATGCTTATATTTGTGAGTCTATGCTTCAACCAGTGCCACTTTTATAGTAATCACACTTTCAATATCTATGCAAACAGGGATGCTCAATTTTAGTGGAACTGCACAAAAAGTCCAAATGATTCAACATTAGGAGCATGTTTTCTTCCAAACCGGTATATCCAATTGGTGGCACTATGAGCTGTTCATTATGAAGGTACATGGTTTGCTACTATCTTGCTACTCTGTTTGTACTATCATTAGATAGTAATATTAGCGGTTTGCATGTGAATTTATTGGCAGGGTGGACCTACATTGGAGGTGCAGGACATGATTCAATGATTGGATGCTCAATTTCGGTTGTATCGATTTCACCTCTTCCATCACTGCGAACATGGATATCCTTGGTCTGATGAAGAATAGGCGCTATATTTCTGCTCTATACCAACAAATCAATTCAGTACGAAATTGTCCAGGGCAAAACATGACAGTATCAAATTATCCAGTGCAAAACATGACAGATGCTAAGCGGAAATGACTAGAAGAGACGTGTTTAAACCGAAAATACAAGGTGGGGTATATGTTTACTAGCTGCTTGATATTTGTGCAGACAGATGTCTGCCCGTTGCTATTTGGCAAACAAACAAAGTGACCTCAATTTTGGTGGAACTGCACAAGAGAATAGTATAGTCACTGCATGAAGTGCCATTTGAAAATAGATACAGAAAGATTGGATAGTCACTTCATGGACTGCACAAAAGTAGTACTGTACTATTTATTGGCCAACACTAGATGCTTCATTGCTTTGGTCTGATTATACAATGGGCATCATTTTGCCTAAGTTAAAGTTTGTATTCCGAAAATAGTCTCGCCGTGTGATCGAGAGAAGACCAAATCGTATTGCAGTGGATGTTCCTCCATCATGTGTGGTTCATTCTCATGGTTCCAGCTGTTGGTGAAACCACTTACGTTTGCAAGAGGAATTGTAGACTTCACAAACAAATTTGTCTTTCACTCTGTACTGAATGTTGGCCTAGAGGAGCATCCATGTTAGTAGCAAGAACATATGTTTTTTCTAGATCTTTGCTTTTGGAGCTACATATTTGTATATGATCTGTGAATCATTGAGATGCATTAACATGTTGATCTTATGTATGGGAATTGTACTAGTTGGTTGTGAATTTGGGCTACTAATGTGAACATATTACAATGCCAGGCCTGTGAGTCTCGTGTGAACATTTCGAATGGATTGGCTCTTACTACTGTGCACAGCATGATCCTTATTTCTGTGTGCTCAGTGTTTACAAGTTACTAGCAGTTCCTTACTTCTGTTCGCTTAGTGTTTACAAGTTACTGATCGATCACTAGCTAGCCTACTAATACGCTCCTGGCAGTTTTAGTTGCGACGCAAGATCTGAAGCTGGCAGTTTTTTGAATAAAAATGCCTACCTCTGAAGAAACTGACATGCTGTTCTGAAGAAAATGCCATGCGAATCTGAAGAAACTGCCAGCAAAATAGTTCGCAAATGCCTTATCTCCCAGCGAATGTTCATCAGCTATTGCGATCCTACACATACACTATCTGACCGACTCGATCCTACGTGATTAACCAGCGGATCACGCATGTACCTCATATGGATGAATCGAGCGAACTCGATGGACCGTCATGCCGATGTGCGACCCAACACGGACGGGACGCACCACTGACGGGACGTGATGGGACAGCACAGTCATAATTTTAGTTTTTGTAGTTTTCAACGACAAGCTGGCATGCTAAGCCATGTCTACTTATGTATTGAATTCCGATGACCGCGATGACCATCGCGTTTCCCACGACACGCTGGTTCACCTACCTTCCGCCTATAATTACTGGTTCCCGGCATTCTCCAGTGGCACCATCACCCAACTCGCCCTATCCTCATAAGCCCCCACCGGCCCGACGTCGCTCAGCACTTGCCCTCGCTCTCGCCACGTCCGTCATGCCCTCGCCCGTCCGCAATAGGTGACGCCGAAGGCGGTCACCACTGGAACAAGTGTTCAGTTTTTCACCGGAAGGCAGACGGAGAGAGGAGGCATTCTATCGGTCTTTAGATGGCAATGCGCAGTATGAGGACTTTTTGGAGCGTAACCGCCTGGCGGAGGAGCAGCATATCGCGGATTTGCGCCGCCAGCGGGGCATGGAGCAGCAGCGCACCAACGCTCTGAGTCGCGAGCAGAGCGGCCGCAACTGGGCCGACTAAGTGGAGGCCGGCGCCCGACAAATAGCCCTGGAGGCTATTGATGACCCACAAGTATAGGGGATAAATCGTAGTCCTTTTAATAAGTAAGAGTGTCGAACCCAACGAGGAGCAGAAGGAAATGACAAGTGGTTTTCAGCAAGGTATTCTCTACAAGCACTGAAATTATAAGTAACGAGTAGTTTGATAGCAAGATAATTTGTAACGAGCAAGTAATGGTAATAGTAACAAAAGTGCAGCAAGGTAGCCCAATCCTTTTGTGGCAAAGGACAGGCCAAGACGGTCTCTTATGATAAGCAAAGATTTCTTGAGGGTACACGGGAGTTTCATCTAGTCACTTTCATCATGTTGGTTTGATTCGTGTTCACTACTTTGATAATTTGATATGTGGGTGGACCGGTGCTTAGGTGCTGTTGTTACTTGAACAAACGTCCTACTTATGATTAACCCCCTCGCAAGCATCCGCAACTACGAGAAAAGTATTAACATAAAATCTAGCCATAGCATTAAACTTTCGTATCCAAATCAATCCCTTACGAAGTAGCGCATAAACTAGGGTTTAAGCTTCTGTCACTCTCGCAACCCATCACCTAATAACTACTCCACAATGCATTCCCTTAGGCCCTAATAAGGTGAAGTGCCATGTAGTCAACATTCACATGGCACCACTAAGGGAGTCACAACATACATATCATCAAAAAATCGAACACATATCAAGTTCACATGATTACTTGCAACAAGATTTCTCCCGTGACCTCAAGAACAAAAGTAACTACTCACAAATGATAATCATGCTCAAGATCAGAGGGGTATTAAATAGCATAATGGATCTGAACATATAATTTTCCACCAAATAAACCATATAGTAATCAACTACAAGATGTAATCAACACTACTAGTCTCCCGCAAGAACCAATCTAAGGTTCCGGTACAAAGATTGAACACAAGAGATGAACTAGGGTTTGAGAGGAGATGGTGTTGTTGAATATGTTGATGGAGATTTCCCTCCCCAAGATGGGAGAGTTGTTGGTGATGATGATGACGATGATTTGCCCCTCCGGGAGGGAAGTTCCCCAGGCAGAATCGCTCCGTCGGAGCGCAAAAGTGCTCTTGCCCAAGTTCCGCCTCGAGACGGCGGCGCTTCGTCCCGAAAGTCCTCCCCTTATTTTTTCTAGGTCAAAATGACTTATATACCAGAAGAGGGGCACCGGAGGTGGGCCGAGGAGGGCACAACCCACCAGGGCGCGCCTGGGCTCCCAGGCGCACCCAGGTGGGTTGTGCCCACCTGATGGGCCCCCTCTGGTAGTTATTTGCTCCAATAATTCTTATATATTCCATAAAAAATCTCCGTGAAGTTTCATCTCATTTGGAGTTGTGTAGAATAGGTAGCCTGACGTAGCTTTTTCAGGTCCAGAATTCCAGCTGCCGGTATTCTCCCTCCTTGTGTGAACCTTGCATATTATGAGAGAAAAGGCATTGGAATTACTCCAAAAAGCATTATTATGCATAAAAACAATATAAATAACAGTAGGAAAACATGATGCAAAATGGACGTATCAACTCCCCCAAGCTTAGACCTCGCTTGTCCTCAAGCGAAAACCGAAATCGAAAAACATGTCCACATGCTTAGAGAGAGAGGTGTCGATAAAAACAAAATACGGACATAGAAGCATCATGTAAATTATTATAACAGTAGCAAACTTTAGAATTAAACTTTATCATAGAACTTTTATCATATAACTTCTATCATAGACTTCTCATGAACAAGTAACAATTCATCACAACATCGAAGTATAAAGCATAAACTCTATTGAAAACCAACAAACTATGTTCTCAGTCAACTTTGCAACTACAATTCATCATCTTTTCAGGAAGGGTCATGTATCGGAGCCTTTTTGGCAAGTCCACATACTCAACCATCATATAGTCTTCTATGATTGCTAACACTCACCACATACACATGAGCAAAAAGTTTCAACCGGACACATAGAAAGATAGGGGCTTGTAGATTCGCCTCCCAACGTATTCACCACAAGGGTGGTGTCAACAATAATAACTCATGCCCACTCATATCCAACTGGATATATGTGCCTAGATCTTTCCTCACCACATGGTGCTTGCCAAAAGAGAAAAACAAAAGGGAATAGAGAGAAATACTTTGACTCTTGCATAAAAGTATATACATAAAAGTAAAAGATAGGCCGTTCGCAGAGGGAAGCAGAGGTTGCCATGCACTTTTTGGTTGTATGCTCAATCTCTTAGTGCAAAAGAACATCATGTTATATTGCCCCTTATGATAGCAACCTTTATTATACAGTCTATCGCTTTTATTCTTTGCCATCACAAGTTCGTACAACGCTCAATTTTCTCTTACACTAAATGATCCAACACTTTTAGAAGCAATTTTTATTGCCTTATTGCACCGATGACAACTTACTTGAAGGATCTTACTCAATCCATAGGTAGGTATAGTGGACTCTCAAAACAAGATTTGGGTTTAAGGGTTTTGGATGCACAAGTAGTATCTCTACTTAGTGCGGAATTTTTGGCTAGCAAAGATGGGGGCAAGCACCACATGTTAAAGGATCTATGACAATATAACTTCTATGTGAATATGAACAAACATAAATCATTACATTGTCTTCCTTGTCAAACGTCAACAATTTTGGCATATAATAGTTTGATGGGGGCTCACAATCATAAAAGATGTCCAAGATAGTGTATTTGCATGTGAATCTTCTCTTCCCTTATTAATTCTTTCATGAATTGCATCATTGACCAATGCTATGTTGTAAATCTCCAATAAAATTTTCTATTTATACTCTTCCTTATGTGATGTCATTACTTACCATAAGATTAGCATATGATCCTTTTCATTTATTTCCTTTCTTTTTATTGAATAAGAAAGTAAAGAAAACAAAACTCAAACTAAACTTTATTATATATCTCGCACACAATTACAAGGATAGATCACTAAGCAAGTACTTGAGAAGAAAGGATCGAACTAAACTTTTTATTCAACTACAGCAAAAGATAACTAAGGATCGAACTAAGATAAGTAAAGGTAATAGATAGTGGGGGTGATACGATACCGGGACACCTCCCCCAAGCTTGGCACAAGCCAAGGGGAGTGCCCATACCCGATACTCAGGTCTCCTTTGGTGATGAAGAAGGAGGTGGTGGTGGTGAAGTAGTGGCGATCTTATCCTCAAGTTTCCATGGCAAAGGCTCACCATCATAAGAGGAGGAGTGAGTCTCGCGGGGCCTGCAACTGGCAGCCAAACTCATACCTTTGAACCTTGCCTCATATTCAAAGACTTGGTTTTGGAGATCGTAGATCTGGCTTTGGAGAAAGTTGATTTGCTCGTTGATGGTGAAGACGATGTCCTTTATGTATTTGCCATCCACCTTGAGATCACGGGTATAGTCCGCAATCATGAGGTGATTGGCGTTGAGTCCACGTTCCACCATCCCCTTGCACTTGAAGACCTCTTGCTCCATAGCTTCTAGCCTGGCGTCCACTATCCCCGTCCCTTTGGGGCCCGGGACATCGCGGATGTGGAGCACCCCCTCACACATCTCGATGGCTTGAGGGTGCTGCATCACCTCCCGCAAATATGGGTTGATGACGTTCTCAATTTTTTTTCCTTGGAGGAGCTTGAAGCGGCCATGGTGAATTCGATCTGTCAGAAAATAGCAAGAAAAGAAAACAGAAGATTTCTCTATGATATGGTGGTCAATAGGTTCGGGGGGTATATAAAGATTTTTTATCTTGGGAAACAAGCAAACGGGAGAAAAAACGGAGTCCGGAAGGTACCCGAGGTGGGCACAACCCACCGGGGCGCGCCTGCCAGGCGCGCCCTGGTGTCTTGTGCCCACCAGGGGTGCCTTCCTGGTTGTTTCTTATTTTCCTAATTTTTAATATATTCCAAAACTGACAGAAAATATTTTTGCGGATTTTTCGGAGTCCGTTTACTTACCGTATCACGTACCTCCTCTTTTTTCATGATTCTGGAGTGTTCCGGAAGGTTTCCTTTATGTGTTCTTTCGATGTCATAGTTTGGATAATATTGCTTTCAACATTAATGGGCGTACTTGAGATATAATGTTTTATTCTTTGCCCATTGAGAACCTTCGGGTTAGTACCTTCAGCATTATTTATTTTGATGGCTCCAGATCGATAAACCTCCTCGATAACATAGGGTCCTTCCCATTTGGAGAGAAGTTTTCCGGCAAAGAATCTGAAATGAGAGTTGTACAAAAGAACATATTCTCCAACTTTGAACTGACGCTTTTGGATTCTTTTATCATGCCATCTTTTAACTTTTTCTTTAAATAACTTGGCATTTTCATAAGCTTGGGTTCTCCATTCATCTAGTGAGCTAATATCAAATAACCTCTTTTCACCGGCAAGTTTGAAATCATAGTTGAGTTCTTTAATTGCCCAATATGCTTTATGTTCTAATTCAAGAGGCAAACGACAAGCTTTTCCGTAAACCATTTTGTAAGGAGGCATACCCATGGGATTTTTATATGCTGTTCGGTAAGCCCAAAGTGCATCGTCTAATTTCTTAGACCAATTCTTTCGGGACCTATTGACAGTTTTTTCTAAACTTAATTTTATTTCTCTATTACTAAGTTGAACTTGCCCACTAGACTGAGGATGACAGGGGGATGCAATTCTATGGTTAACATCATACTTAGCAAGCATTTTACGGAAAGCACCATGAATAAAGTGTGAACCACCATCAGTCATTAAATATCTAGGGACTCCAAACCTTGGAAAAATAGCTTCCTTAAGCATTTTAATAGAGGTGTTGTGATTAGCACTACTAGTTGGAATAGCTTCTACCCACTTAGTAACATAATCAACAGCAACCAAAATATGTGTATACCCATTAGAGGAAGGAAAAGGTCCCATGTATTCAAAACCCCAGACATCAAATGGTTCAATAGCAAGTGAATAATTCATAGGCATTTCCTGACGCTTACCAATATTACCAATTCTTTGACATTCATCACAAGATAAAACAAACTTACGGGCATCCTTAAAGAGAGTAGGCCAATAAAACCAGATTGCAATACCTTGTGAGCAGTTCTGTCTCCCGCATGATGCCCTCCATAAGCTTCGGAGTGACATTTCCGTAGGATTTGTCCCTGTTCATGCTCGGGTACACAACGTCTAATAATACCATCTACTCCTTCTTTATAAAGATGTGGGTCATCCCAAAAGTAATGTCTTAAATCATAGAAGAATTTTTTCTTTTGTTGGTAAGTGAAACTAGGTGGTATGTATTTAGCAACAATGTAATTAGCATAGTCAGCATACCAGGGTGTATTACGATAAACATTTATTGCAGCTAATTGCTCATCAGGAAAACTATCATTAATAGGTTGTGGGTCATCAAGAATATTCTCTAACCTAGACAAGTTATCAGCTACGGGGTTCTCAGCTCCTTTTCTATTAGTGATATGTAAGTCAAATTCTTGTAGCAAGAGAACCCACGTAATGAGTCTAGGTTTAGCATCTTTATTTTCCATAAGATATTTTATAGCAGCATGATCGGTGTGAATGTTAACTTTAGAATCAACAATGTAAGATCTGAATTTATCACAACCAAACACAACTGCTAAAAATTCTTTTTCAGTAGTAGCATAATTTCTTTGGGCACTGTCTAGAGTTTTGCTAGCGTAATGGATAACATTTAATTTCTTATCAACTCTTTGTCCTAGAACAGCACCAACAGCATAATCACTAGCATCACACATAATTTCAAAAGGCAAGTTCCAATCAGATGGTTGAACAATAGGTGCAGAAATTAAGGCTTTCTTAAGTGTTTCAAAGGCTTCTAAACAATCATTATCAAAAACAAATGGGACATCCTTTTGTAAAAGATTTGTAAGAGGCCTGGAAATTTTAGAGAAGTCTTTAATAAATCTCCTATAGAAACCAGCATGACCAAGGAAACTACGAATACCTTTGATATCTTTAGGACATGGCATTTTCTCAATTGCATCAACTTTAGCTTTATCCACTTCAATACCTCGTTCAGAAATTTTATGTCCCAAGACAATACCTTCATTAACCATGAAGTGGCACTTCTCCCAATTCAAGACAAGATTAGTTTGCTCGCATCTCTGCAAAACTCGATCAAGGTTGCTGAAGCAATCATCAAAAGAAGTTTCGTAGACGGAAAAATCATCCATGAAAACCTCAACAATCTTTTCACAAAAATCAGAGAATATAGCAGTCATACATCTTTGAAAAGTAGCAGGTGCATTGCATAAACCAAAAGGCATATGTTTGTAAGCATAAGTTCCAAAAGGACAAGTAAAGGTGGTTTTCTCTTGATCAGGTTGTGAGACAGGTGTTTCAGAAAAACCAGAATATCCATCAAGGAAACAAAAGTGTGTGTGCTTGGTGTCGGTGTCAAAACCGACAGACCTCGGGGTAGGGTCCCCGAGCTGTGGATTCTCGGATCAACGGTAATAGGGACAAGGGACACGATGTTTTACCCAGGTTCGGGCTCTCTTAATGGAGGTAAAACCCTATGTCCTGCTCTTGTTTATATTGATGGAGTATCAAGTACAGAGTTGATCTACCTCGAGATCATATGTTGTGGTCTAAACCCTAGAGGTATGATGAGTAATGTCATAATGATCTATCGACTAGCCTGGCCTCGGCTTATATAATGTACCAGAGGCCTAGGATAACAAGAGTCCTAGTCGAATACGTCGGTGGAGAGGAATCCTTGTCTTGATCACCAAGTCTTGTGGAATCTTCCTCGTATATGTCATCGGCTATCCGAACTGGCCCATTAGTGAACCACCATGGGGGTCCTCGGCCCGACCCACTGGTCGGGAGACAACGTGGTGAGTACCCCCTAGTCCAGGACACTGTCAGTAGCCCCCTGAACTGGTCTTCAAGTTGGGGACGCTCCTCGGTTCCTCCAAACTTTCTTCATCTTCGGTCGTCGGTCTTGAAAACTGGTTCAACAAATCTTCCCATCTTAGATCTTGAGGATTGCCGAGCTAAATCCGAAGAGTTTACACGTCAGGCATCCGAGGAGTCCTTTAAGTCTTCGGCCTTTATCAATGCCTTGTTATTTTTATGCCACACCTCGAGTTTGAAGTTGTTCCCGGGCGGCGGTGCCCTCTTGCATCTGAGCTCCAGCGCCGGACTGCATCCAAGCTCCAACGCTGGACTGTATCCGAGCTCCAACGCCGGACTGTATCCGAGGTGTCATAGATCACCTTGGTTCAAAAAGTTGAAGGAGTTCAGCCGTGCTTAATGCTGGAAATGCCCTCTATGGAGCCAGCCACTTGTATCCAAGATTTATGCCAGACTGCATCCGAGGTGGTGCACTACCTCGGGCGTGGGCTGATTTTTTGTGGATATATTTTTCTTGATTGGTGCAATTTATTCTCTGCCGAGATATATAGCCAGTAGCCCTCAAGGTGTGTGTCGGCCAAAAATCCGAGATGCACCTGAAGGAAAACATAAAACCGTTGATCCCAGTAGCCCCTGAGACTCAGGTCGATTCACAAAATCGGCCTGAGGATCAATTCCTAGCTCTGCAGCATATTTAGGAAAAAACACGGTGTAATATATTGGAGGATATAGTGATCGACGGACGGGCCCTTGAGAGAGGGTCTTGAGAAGTTGCCGTAATATATTAGCGTGATGCCGGATAGGTCCTAGATGGTACCTATTGTTGTCCGAAGACGCATTTGCCCATTGCTCGGTCAAGCCGAACACTGGGCATTATGAATTTTCTGCATTGAATAGGCAATGCAGTAGCCCCCGAGCCACTGGTCGGGTGGCAACACCAGATCAGGGGATCGATGTGCCCCTTTAATATTTGTAAAGGATAAGCCCGAAGCCCAGTAGCCCCTGAGCCTTAATGTGGGCACGGGTGGCCGAATTAAGGATCGATATCCGGAGTAAAATCACAAATTATGTGTAATGATTCTATGTATCCAAGTACTTGACATCAGTAATGCTCGGATCCGCATTGTACAAAACTTTGTTGACCGACCATCGGCTTCAACCTCCTCGGCCAGTAGCCGAGGAGTGTTTTCCAACTTTATAAAGCCGTTATAAGGGCAAAGATTTATGGAAAACAAGGCAATCCGGCTATATGGTTTTATAAACAAAGGTACACGGAGAGATATGTTGTAAAACATCTTCTGAGAAAAATAGTTCCATTATAAGTTCCTTTTCCTAGGCTGTCATGTTGATCATGATCATGAAACCTCATCTCCGATCAATGTGGGAGAAAAATATTGAGGATTTAATTGGGGAAAGTTCCCGAATTCTATGGTCCATAATGAACCGAAATTTCCACTTCCATCATTGCCGACCAATTATATCCTTTAAGATGGCTAGCTTTTGGCTTTACCCAGTCTGAGGTACTAACCCGGATGACCCGGTAGTAACAATCACAAAGGTGCTCCCTTTACCGCCTAGCCGAACAATCGGGAACGTAGGGGTAAACACAGGAGCCAGGCAACCCAGCTTGGCCAAAATCTTAAGTCAAATTGATGCATATTTATGGCTTTATTACGATAATTATGGAAGGTAAATTCTCCATTGAGACTGTTTATAACCTGAAAGTGGCCCATCGTCGGCTTCCACCCCTTTGTAGATTCTACACAGGGTGTTTCCGTACTAACAATACAACCCTTAGCCGAAGTCTTGGTGCCCAGAGGTGGTTGTGTTAATGGAAACGAGGCAATCAGATATGCAAGCTTTATAACTTTCATTTAGTCATAGGAGTTTTAAAGTTCAGGGCCAGCTACTAGGCCCCGGTTAGTGTTCGGCGTCGATCGAGGTCAAACCAGTAACACTTCGGCCAATCTTATGAAAGGCCCATCATTTAACACGGGGTGACCTCTATCGATCTATAGTTTGTCACATTCATCGAATCGCTGACCAGTTTACGCTCATTGTGACAGTCAGTTTTTGGCTTTCTCCACTGAGGCGCTTAACCATTCGAGCTGGAAGCACAATCGCAGCGGTTCTCCCTTTGCACACCTAGCCAAACAAAGCGGAACGTAGGAGGCAAGCACAGGAGCCGGGCAACCCAACTATTGACCGAAGACACAATTCGAAACCGATGCATATAAAGCAATATCCGAGAATGGTTTGCCGAGGACTCCATGAGTTACCTTGGCTTTTGGTGGGTTCGGCTCTAGTTGCAGCCGACTGTTGATATTGCCGAACTGTAAAGGTGTCCGGCGTTCTACTGCGAGAATTATGCTGGAAACACACAAATAGGTTAAAAGTGCCATAGGCTTGGAAAACCAAAAAACTTCAGCAAAAACTTTACGCCCGAACTAAATCAGGTTTTTGGTGCCAATCCGAAAATTGGTCTTAAAATAATTTTTTCCTTTCGTCATGCTTTAACATGACACATCTGGTCTGAAGACTCCAAGCGGGTCAACCTTCGGTTTCAACCTCCTATTCCCGAAGGCGGAGTGCTTCTCAGGCCAGTTTAACGAACTAAACTCGAGCGGCTTTAGAGAAAAAATAGGCTATCTGGCTATTGACCACACACTCGAGTCGAGAAGGGAGTGTTAGAAAAATACTTTGCAATGACTTGGATTTTTTTATTACTATAGAATGGCTCATATAAATTTTAAGAGCCCCCAGTTAACATGGGTAAAGGGAGTTTATTTTAACAAACAACACATGCGAGCATGGTCGAACCGAACACAAATTAAAAATTTAAAAACTTTGAGCATGAAGGCGACTTAGCTGATTAATGTGTTCGGCGTTGATGATGTGGGCCGAGCTTGCGACGGGTCGAGGTCGCAACCCCCAAGCCGGTCCCGAGGTGCCCAAGCGAAGAGCTCGGCTTGATGAAGTGGTGATGCCGCATGGTCGATGTGGCGAGCCGAAGCCCCTGGTTCAACCGAGGTGACGAAAACTCTCACGACCGAGGTGATGAAGAGCTCGGCGAAAAAGAAAAAAAAGAAGTGTGTTTGACAATCAATCGTTTGAACGAACCACTTTTTTGTTTTAACACAAATATAGTGTTTGGTCGAACTGAACAAGAATTAAAAAATTCAAAGACAAAACTAAGCATGGAGGCGACTTAGCTGGTTAATGTGCTCGGTATTGTTGACGAGGTCCGAGCTTGTGGCGGGACGAAGACGTAGTCCGCGGCCTAGCCAAGGTCCCAGCCTCCAAGGCCGAGGTGACCGAGCGAGGAGTTCGGCTTGATGAAGTGGTGACACAACATGGTCGACATGGCGAGGCAAAGCACCCGGTCCAGTTAACGTGACGAAACTGGTCGGCTGGTGACGCCGAAGCCACCAGAGTAGGTTGATGAAAAGATGGCGAAGCCCCCGGTCTAGCCGAGGTGACGGGGCAGGTCGGTAGTGTGACGTTTGTAGCCCCATGCCAGCCAAGGTGTTGAAGCAGGTCGGCGTGGTGGACATCGGCTTGGTTAGCCGAATTAGTATCTAGGATTTCTTCGGAATCGTCCTCCGGTATGATGGTGCGAGGGGCGAGTCCGGCCATGGTTGACTCCTGGTGTTCGGACGCCAAAGTCACGTCCAGGCTTGAAGAAGCAATAGTGCGGCGATGCCGACGCGGGCCGGATCTTGTGATGCGGTCGATGCCCGCTTGATGAAGTGACCATGCGGCGACGCCGGTGTGCCCGCTCCGTATAATTCGTGGGGTGACAATGTTGGTGATGATTTACCCTTCACGATGCCGAACTCTTGTTCGGCTTGCCGAGATAATGATCCGAAGAGCTTGAGTTCGGCTCGATGAAGCAACGACCCGTCTGGCGCAGGTCGGCTACCGTGCAGCAATGTTGTCGGGCTGGTTTGAGACCGGCGCAACGGTGAAGGTTACCTCCGAAAAGGAGCAAAATTTGTGAGCATGTGTTTGGAAACAAAACACAATATCCTAGAAAGAGATTCCTCCAAAAAGGTTGTCCAATATCCCGTTCATGAAGAAAGATGAACTCGGGTCGGATTCGTATTCATGCAGAAAACAGATCTGAAAATCGATGCGCTCATCGGAGGTTTCCTGGAGTTTGAACAGTCAGATCGAGCTGAAGTTTTGAGGGGCGGTAGATATAGGAATTCCGCAGCAGATCAACGGTTGGATCTTCCAAAGGAAGTCCGATCTAGATGCTGGACACCACGCTCCAAACTCGTCCGGATTCTCGTCCAGATTCGATAGGGCTCCGGTTTATCGGAGATCAGCGGAGATTAATCCATCGGAACGCGACAAAATTTTACAGGGTTGTTATAGACTCAATTCCGCACAATTACACCAAAGGAATCATCAAAGTGATGTTCGAGAAGGCGGTGGCCGCGGATACAAGTTCGCTGTCTGAAAAAACACCACGGTTGCACGAGGGCAATGTTGACGTTGAGCCCCCGAGCTGCATGGATGATTCCTCCATGATCTTGATAGAGATCGGAGTTGATGATGACGAGGACATATGTCCGATCTTGACGATCCGAAGAGGAGCCTGGTCCTCGGCCCAGCCGAGGTGACCAGTCGAGCCGGCGATGAAGACGCCGACGTCGCGGTTGATCTACAGACCAGCCATTGATCCATTGCCGATCACACAACGGAACTCTCAATGAAAGCGCCATTGTCGGTGTCAAAACCGGCAGACCTCGGGGTAGGGGGTCCCGAGCTGTGGATTCTCGGATCAACGGTAACAGGGATGAGGGACACGATGTTTTACCCAGGTTCGGGTCCTCTTAATGGAGGTAAAACCCTACGTCCTGCTCTTGTTTATATTGATGGAGTATCAAGTACAGAGTTGATCTACCTCGAGATCATATGTTGTGGTCTAAACCCTAGAGGTATGATGAGTAATGTCATAATGATCTATCGACTAGCCTGGCCTCGGCTTATATAATGTACCAGAGGCCTAGGATAACAAGAGTCCTAGTCGAATACGTCGGTGGAGAGGAGTCCTTGTCTTGATCACCAAGTCTTGTGGAATCCTCCTCGTATATGTCATCGGCTGTCCGAACTAGCCCATTAGTGAACCGCCATGGGGGTCCTCGGCCCGACCCACTGGTCGGGAGACGATGTGGTGAGTACCCCCTAGTCCAGGACACTGTCACTTGGAAAGTCTTTCTAGCATTTGATCAATAAAAGGCTGAGGGTAAAGATCTTTTCTAGTTGCTTTATTTAATTTTCTAAAATCAATTACCATTCTATAACCAGTGACAATTCTTTGTGGAATCAGTTCATTTTTATCATCTGGAACAACGGTAATACCTCCTTTCTTAGGGACACAATGAACGGGGCTTACCCATCTACTATCAGCTATGGGATAGATTATAGCTGCTTCCAGAAGCTTTAATATTTCAGTTCTTACCACTTCTTTCATTTTGGGATTCAACCATCGTTGATGATCAACAACGGGTTTAGCATCAGGTTCCATATTAATTTTGTGCTGACAGAGAGTGGGACTAATGCCATTAAGATCATCAAGAGTATATCCAATAGCAGCTCAGTGCTTCTTTAGAACCTTTAATAATCTTTCTTCTTCATGTTCTGAAAGGTTAGCACTAATAATACCAGGATATATCTTTTTCTCATCAAGATAAGCATATTTCAAAGTGTCTGGCAATTGTTTTAATTCAAACACAGGATCACCTTTAGGTGGAGGAGGACCTCCTAGAGTTTCAATAGGCAAATTGTGTTTAAGCAGAGGTCATTGTTCAAAGAATTTTTTATCTATTTCATTTCTTTCTTGCATATGCATATCATTCTCATGGTCTAGCAAATATTGTTCTAGTGGATCAGTAGGAGGCACGGCAATAGAAGCAAGACCAATTATTTCATCCTTACTAGGCAATTCTTTCTTATGATGTTTTCTATTGAACTTAGAAAAATTAAACTCATAAGACTCATCACCAAAACTAACACCGACAGTTTGTTTCTTACAATCTATTTTAGCATTAACGGTGTTTAAGAAAGGTCTACCGAAGATAATGGGACAAAAGTCATCTTGTGGGGAATCAAGAACAAGAAAATTAGTAGGATATTTTATTTTCCCACACAAAACTTCAACATCTCTAACAATCCCAAGTGGTGTGATGGTGTCTCTATTAGCAAGTTTAATAGTAACATCTATGTTTTCTATTTCAGCGGGTGCTATGTCATTCATAATTTCTTGATATAAGGTAAAAGGAATAGCACTCATGCTAGCACCTAAGTCACATAAACAATGATAACAGTGATCTCCTATTTTGACTGAGACAACAGGCATGCCAACAACATGTCTATGTTTATCTTTCTCATCGGGTTTAGCAATTCTAGCAGCTTCATCACAGAAGTAAATAACATGCCCATCTATATCTTCTACTAAGAGATCTTTAACCATAGCAATGCTAGGTTCTACTTTAATTTGTTCAGCATGTTTAGGTGCTCTTATATAACTTTTATTGACGACGGTTGAAACATTAGCATGTTCCTTTATCCTTACAGGAAAAGGTGGTTTTTCAATATAAGCAGTAGGAACAACTGGATCAACATTATAGATAATAGTTTCATCTTTAGCATTTACCGGTTCTTTAATTTCTTCTTTAATAGGTATGTGATATTTAAACCACTTCTCTTTAGGGAGATCAACATGAGCAACAAATGATTCACAAAAGGAGGCTACTATCTCAGAGTCAAGTCCATATTTAGTGCTAAACTTTTGAAAAGCATCGGTATTCATAAAAGATTTAACACAATCATACTTAAGCTTAATAGCTGACACTTTACCGTCGTCGAGTTCCCAATCTTCAGAGTTGCATTTAATTCTTTCTAAGAGATCCCACCTGAATTCAATAGTCTTCTTCATAAAAGAACCAGTACAAGAGGTATCGAGCATGGATTGATCATCACGAGAAAGCCAAGCATAAATTTTTTGAATAATAATTTCTCTTGAGAGCTCATGATTGGGGCATGAATATAACATTGAATTAAGCCTCCCCCAAGCTAGAGCGATACTTTCTCCTTCACGAGGCCAAAAATTATATATGTAATTCCGATCATGATGACCTAGATGCATAGGATAATTTTTTGGTGAAATTCCAATTTCAATCGATAACAATTTCAGGATCCAATATCATCGCATAGCCTATACCATGCCAATGCTTTTCCCTTCAAAGATAAAGGGAAAATCTTATTCTTAGCTTCATCTCCGGGTAATCCTGCAAGCTTAAATAATCCACAAATTTCATCCACATATATCAAGTGCATATCAGGATGTTCAGTTCCATCTCCTGCATAAGGATTAGCTAGCAATTGTTCTATCATACCCGAAGGAATTTCATAACCAATATTTTTAGTAGGTGCAGTAGGTTGAGGGGTAACTAATTGTGGTTCCAGTCAAGGTGAAGATACCCCGAACAAACCCCTCAAGGATTGTTCTCCATAGTAACAAGTGACAATAAATTTCAGCACGTAGTAATAATTTTTCCTTACCGATTTCCACTTACCAAGAGTGCTTCACTCCCCGGCAACAGCACCAGAAAAGAGCCTTGATGACCCACAAGTATAGGGGATCAATCGTAGTCCTTTCAATAAGTAAGAGTGTCAAACCCAACGAGGAGCAGAAGGAAATGACAAGTGGTTTTCAACAAGGTATTCTCTGCAAGCACTGAAATTATAAGTAACGAGTAGTTTGATAGCAAGATAATTTGTAGATCAAGTAACGGTAATAGTAACAAAAGTGCAGCAAGGTACCGCAATACTTTTGTGGCAAAGGACAGGCCAAGACGGTCTCTTATGATAAGCAAAGCGTTCTTGAGGGTACACGGGAATTTCATCTAGTCACTTTCATCATGTTGGTTTGATTCGTGTTCGCTACTTTGATAATTTGATATGTGGGTGGACCGGTGCTTAGGTGCTGTTCTTACTTGAACAAACCTCCTACTTATGATTAACCCCCTCACAAGCATCAGCAACTACGAGAAAAGTATTAAGATAAAATCAAACCATAGCATTAAACTTTTGGATCCAAATCAATCCCTTACGAAGTAGCGCATGAACTAGGGTTTAAGCTTCTGTCACTCTCGCAACCCATCATCTAATAACTACTCCACAATGCATTCCCTTAGGCCCTAATAAGGTGAAGTGCCATGTAGTCGACGTTCACATGACACCACTAAGGGAATCACAACATACATATCATCAAAATATCGAACACATATCAAGTTCACATGATTACTTGCAACAAGATTTCTCCCGTGACCTCAAGAATAAAAGTAACTACTCACAAATGATAATCATGCTCAAGATCAGAGGGGTATTAAATATCATAATGTATCTGAACATATAATCTTCCACCAAATAAACCATATAGTAATCAACTACAAGATGTAATCAACACTACTAGTCACCCACAAGCACCAATCTAAGGTTCCGGTACAAAGATTGAACACAAGAGATGAACTAGGGTTTGAGGGGAGATGGTGCTGTTGAAGATGTTGATGGAGATTGCCCTCCCCAAGATGGGAGAGTTGTTAGTGATGATGATTTCCCCCTCCGGGAGGGAAGTTCCCCTGGCGGAATCGCTCCACTGGAGGGCAAAAGTGCTCCTGCCCAAGTTCCGCCTTGAGACGGCGGCGCTTCGTCCTGAAAGTCACCCCCTTATCTTTTCTAGGTCAAAATGACTTATATACCAGAAGAGGGACACCGGAGGTGGGCCGAGGAGGGCACAACCCACGAGGGCATGCCTGGGCTCCCTGGCACGCCCAGGTGGGTTGTGTCCACCTGGTGGGCCCCCTCTGGTAGTTATTTGCTCCAATAATTCTTATATATTCCATAAAAAATCTCCGTGAAGTTTCATCTCATTTGGAGTTGTGTAGAATAGGTAGCCTGACGTAGCTTTTTTAGGTCCAGAACTACAGCTGCCGGTATTCTCCCTCTTTGTGTGAATGTTGCATATTATGAGAGAAAAGGCATTAGAATTACTCCAAAAAGCATTATTATGCATAAAAACAATATAAATAATAGTAGGAAAACATGATGCAAAATGGCGTATCAGCTGTCGGGCAGGCACGCGTTCACGACGCCGAATTTTACTACCAGCTCGTCAAGTGGGTTTCCCTCTTAGAAGCCGAAGCTTCAGTGGACCACACCGGCATGGAAAGGGCCAACGCACGCGAGCAATGCGCCCTATCGCACCTCTGGCAAGCCCGAGGCGAGGAGGAGGACGTCGTTGCCGGCGTTTAGCGTGTACCGCAGATGGCTGCCGGCATTGTCTAGTTAGCTAAGAGTAAGTTAGTACTTGTACACTACTAGAGTATTAGTGGGAGTAGATAGTTAACTTGGCTATGATGGTTGTCAACATGGAAGTTCAGTACTCTATATCTGGATCAGACCTATTACTTTGCTCTGAATGTTAAACTTTCCGTTTGAACGTATGGAATGGGCTGTTATTTTTTTAAATGGGCTATATTTGTCCGCCACGGGTTTAGAGGCTGACTTGTGGGCCTACTAGGTTGACGCGTACACAATCAGGAGATGATTGTACGTGGAGAGGATGACACCAGGGACCCACTAGGGTCATGGCAGTACGCAAGCAAGTGCCTCCTTATTTCAAGCCAAAAAAAATGGTTCCTCCTAATGGATTTATGACATCTGGGTCCCATGCCATTGTCAACGTAGTCAATAAACGAGAGAATTGCACAACGAGCGGTTGACACTAGAGACCCAGTAGCTCGCCCAGTTCTTTTTGTTTTTGAGATTGAAGCAGGGTGTCAACTGGGCTGTGCGGGGCACTTTGGCCTATCTAGCCAGTCTTTTATTTTATGTTTACCACAAGACCAGCCCAGTAGTTTTTTTTCTTTCTGAAAGTGGCTAGCCCAGTTTTTTTGTTCTTTTGCAGAATACCCAACCGAGGCCTACTTGCTTTGTCAGCCCTGCTGGGCTGCAAATCTTTCAAGACGAGGAGAGTTTCATTCGGCTTGCCCAGAAAATGGGCTATCAGTAATGAGAAATGGGTTGTACATTTTTAAAACATATCAAACCGGCAATTAGTTTCAAATTTCTTTTTTTTCATTTCAAGATTTTAAATTCCATTGATTTTTATGCGTGGACAATTATTTGGATTTTATATTGATATAAATTTATTTTTCAAATTAGTTTGAATGTGACTCGAAATTTTGGGATTAAAAACAGTTGGGACCGCACCGAAATATGCAAAATTTCGTATAGTTTTTTAACCGTGGCCACAATATGGGCTGTAATGCTAACAAAAAGAATATGGGCTCGAAAAAAATTCTTAAGAATTAGCAAATGGGATGTAAATTATTAGAAATAATGGCAGATGGGCTGTATGCTGTTTTCCACAGATTTGAGGCTGACTTGTGCGCCTACTATAGGTTGACGCGTATGCTTTCCTAAAAAAAAGGTTGACGCACACGCAACACCGTGTCAACTTAGTCAACACACAAGAGCAGTGACTGTTGGATGTCCATCCAACGGCTGTCGTGCTTCTTCAATCTCTGCTCTTCCTGCTCGAGCCGCTCAAACAAGCGTCGGCGGGACTGCCTGCTCCCTCCTCCCGCGGCCGGCTGTGCTGCCGCGCAGGCCTCACCGCCCCACCGTACTCCCATCGCTGGCCTAGCCATCTCTGTACTCACCCAGACCTCCTGTTATTCTCCGGTGACGGCAGCCTCACACTGTAGTCGAAGCAGTAAACCCTCGTACTCCCCTCTGCGTGGGAAACAACTATCGAGTCTTCCCCGGCTCCTGGTCATTCGGTTCCTAGGCCTCGCCGTCGTCCCCGCCTTGGTGCTCTCGACGTGGCATGGTCAACATGGTCAAGGAACGACTTCCATCGGAAGAGGACTGTACGTGGAGAGGCTGACAGCTGGGTCCACGGCCGCAGCAAGGAAGTGCCTCCTTATTACGCGCAAAATAATGATTCCTCCACCTGACAGCGGGGACCCACCGGAAGGGCCTCTGTATTTCACGAAAAAAACATTCCCCCGCTGACAGCTCGGACCCACCAGCTATATCTTCGAACGCAAGGAAGTGCCTCCTTATTACGCACAAAAAATGAATACCCCAGCTTCTAGGTGGGACCCACCATATTTGAAGGCTGACTTGTGGGCCTACTAAGTTGACGCGGACGCAGGGCTTTGTCAACTTTGTCAATATAAACGATTCTAGCTGCGGTGACCGTACGATGTCCATCCAACGGCTGTCGTGCTTCTTCAACCTCTGGTCTTCTTGCTCCAGCCGCTCAAACCATCACGGGCCATGCCGCCTGCTCCTGCCTCCCATGGCTGGCTGTGCTGCCGCGCAGGCCTCACCGCCCCTCCTACTCCAACCTCTGGCCAGGCTATCCCTCTACTCACCCACAAGCCATGTTATTCTACGGCAACGACAGCCTCACACCACAGCCGAACCAGTCAACCCTCGTACTCCTCTCCGCGTGGGCATCCACTGCCACGTCTTCCCTGGCTCCGCATCGTCCCCTTCCTAGGCCTCACCGTCATCCACCGCCTTGGTGCTCTCGGCGTGGTGTGGTCAACGTGGTCAAGGAACGACTTCCATCGGAAGAGGACTGTATGTGGAGAGGCTGACAGTTGGGTCCACGGCTGCAGCAAGGAAGTGCCTCCTATTATGCGTAAAATAATTATTCCTCCACCAGACAGCATGGACCCACCGGAAGGGACTTTGTATTTTGCGGAAAAAACGTTTCCCCCCTGACAGCTGGGACTCACCAGCTACATCTTCGCATGCAAGGAAGTGCGTCCATACTATGGGCAAAAAATAATTATTATTCTTCCCCTTGGCAGCTGGGACCCACCAGCTATATCTTCGCACGCAAGGAACCGCTGGGACCCACCCGGTCGAAGCGTATGTAGCATTGTCTGTCTGGTCGCGAACGTGTACGTACATACTGGTCAATCGGTCTCTCTGCAGCGATGAACAGTGGCCGAGTAAGGAGCGGCACGTGTCATAGTAGAGGCGCGGACGTAGCATGTCACGGAGTCCTGTCTATATCGTGTACACGTACGTACAACCACGCTGCAAGAAAGTAAATCTGGCTACGTATGTACATACGGGCAGGGTCTCAAACGCGTACATCGACGTCATCCTGTTCATCATAAGCCAACCGGCTGGGTCGCGACGGAGGAAACAGCGTCGTGTTCATCGGGAGGCAACCGACTGGGTCGGAATACGTCGTGTTCATCGGGAGCCAACCGGCTTGGACGGAACAGCCGAAACAAGGTCTAGCAGAATGGAGGAAACGGGCCTTCTGTTCGATCGCGTACGGTCAAAACGGGGTCCTGTTCATCGGGAAGGGTCTGGCGTATCGCAAAACAGAGGAAACAGACTTGTGTTTAAGTGCCTATGGTTGAAACGGGGTCCTGTTGATCGGGAGGGGTGTGGCGTACCGCAAAACAGAGGAAACAGACTTGTGTTGGAGCGCCTACGGTCGAAACGGGGTCCTGTTCATCCACCGTCTACTGCCTCGCTCCAGCCTCCATGGGCTACTGTTCATCCACCATCGACCTTCTCCAGCCTCCACAGGCTACTGTTCATCCAACCTCCACTGGCTACTGTTCATAGAGCCTCCACGGGGTCCTGTTTATCCACACCAACTAGCTGGGGTGCGGCGGCCTCCTTGGGGTCCTGTTCATCTAGCGGCAACGGCCTACTACCATGGGGTCTTGTTCATCCAACCCCCACTGGGAACTGTTCATCCACAGCCAACCAACCGGCTCGACTCACCACGTCTTGACTCGTTCTACGTACCACGCGCACGGTAGCAACGGTCACTGTTCATGGAGAGGCAACCAACACTGGCTGGCTACGTCTCGCACGGGGGCTCGATCGGCTTCAGTGTAAGCAGCAGCAGTGATCGATCGCTCGGTTCACTTAGCAGCAGTAGCGGAGGAATCGCTCGGGTTCAGTCAGCAGCGAATGAATCGCTCGGGTTCAGTTAACAGCCAAGGGATCGATCGCTTGGGTTCAGTAACATAGCTAGCAGTGCGATCACTCGGGTTCAGTTATAGCCCAATGCCTCGCACACACGCGCGTACACGAGAGAAACGCGCAAACCACAGTGCATCGCTCGGCCCCGACCACCCACCGTAACCGGGATCTCCCCAATATTTTCCTCGCCCTCGCTTCTACCACGATTTTTTCCGTCATGGACAGCCCAAAGAATGTCATGCAACTGCGTCTCCGGCCTGCCCAGGATGAAAAGCCCATTTTCTGTCATGATTTTTTGTCATAGAAGTAGGAGCCCACCACATCTATGATGATACGTGTTTTTGTCACAATTATCGTCATAGAAGTGTCATAAGCATGACAGATTTTTTTTTTCATTCGGGCCAAAATGTCACGATGTGTCCTTTTTTTGTAGTGGGAGGATGCGAAACATGAAGCCGCAGGGATCCCAGACCCCTTCATGCATTTCACCAACCCGTTGGAGCGTGACTTCATCAGAGCCCGGTACAAGTGGGACAAGGAAAAGAAGGTTTTTTTACACGGACCCGATCACAAGGAAATTGATTAGAATACTGGTAATTATTCTTTTACCACCTTACATTTAGCTTCTGATCAAGTCGACTACACATTCGTAAATGGTTATGTTCCTTTTGCAGAAGGAGCAACACAGGCTAGCGGTCGAAAGCGACTAGTCGTCGATGATGCCCAAGTGGGACACACCTCTCAACCGGGCCTTGAACGAACTGAAGGGACTCCCTTTGGACCAGCGGCCTCAATATGGACGTGTGCACGACGTCGGAGGCGGTGCCACATGGAAGTTCTATTTCAATGAGGGTCTGGAGGCCAAGAAGCAGAAAAAGAAGTTCAGTCAGGCGGACATCGACGAGAAGGTGAAGCTTGCGTTCGAAAAAAAAGCAGCTGAGGACGAGAAAAAAGCAGCGGAGGCCAGAAATGAGTTGGTCCAGCAAGTAGTCGATGTAGCTGTAGCTACCTGCAGAAATGATTTTGCTACTAACTTGATTCCAGCTGCCATCAACTGGACGAAGGAAAATCCAGACAAGACGACACATGATTTCCCATGCCTAGCTTCGTCAGGAGCAACTCGGTGAACATTTGAACCGCACCATCACCTGCTCTCGCTACCGCACCTGCTCCCACACCCGCACCCACTCATAACAGCCCGTCTTCTGTCTCTGGCATGCTAGGTGGGCCTTCGTCTTTGGCTGACCTCGACACCCTGACGGCAATTACATGTCGCACCAACATATATATAATACTTAAATAGTTCATCCCCACTGAGCTATTTCTCTGGACATGCATCCTATCCACCTCATCACACATGCCCCACATAGCCACACATTCATCTAAAAAAGAAATCTGACAAATCTTTTTTTAGAGTTAATCAAACAAACTTCTACTATATGTATCATTACCAGCGCACCCGAACATACCGAAGACCTCTCCCGTTTCCAGACTGAAAGCACAAGTGCTCCTTGTAAAAGCACAAGTACTCCCTGGGTGATTTTGGTAATTAATGTCAACATATCTCTTGTTGGCCTAATATTTTCATCTAGTATATTTCAGATAGTTCAGCAAAGGCGTGGCCTGGACAAGAGGATGTGGAACCCCTTCAAGATGCTAAGGACAGAAGATTGGCAAAGGCTCAAGACTCTTCATTTCTATTTCAGTGATCCAAGATCACATTGAGTCCATAGGAAAAGCCAATACTTTTAAAAGGGGATGAGGTGTTGCTTAATGGTCTACTTGCTCAAAGTGCTTAGTGATATGCTCCAAATCCCTCATCCACTTTCTCAAATCCAAATATGTCCTAAACCAAAAGTCAAACTCAGCCCCACCGATTTGATTCATCCGGTGCCACCGAGTTTCCTTGACATAGCCACTGCCAGAAACCCTAATCAGTTCAGTCTCACCGATGGGATCTCGGTCTCACCGAGATGGGCTTGCAAACTCTCTGTTGCCTATTGCAACTATTTCGGTCTCACTAAAATATGCAGTCGGCCCCACCGAGTTTGCTTGACCAACTTTCTGTTTGCTTATTACTAAAATCGGTCACACCGAGTTTGTGTAATCGGTCAAACCGAGATGAGGTTTTACCCTAACCCTAGCACATCGGTCCCACCGAGTTGATTATATCGGTCCCACCGAAAAGCCTAACGTTCACATTTTTGACTGGATCGGTCTCACCGAGTTTACCTGTTCGGTCTGACCGAGTTGGCTCATTTATGTGTAACGGTTAGATTTTGTATGGAGGCTATATATACCCCTCCACCCTCCTCTCCATTAGAGTGAGAGCCATCAGAACGTGCCTACACTTCCACTACTCATTTTCTGAGAGAGAACCACCTACTCATGTGTTGAGACCAAGACATTCCAATCCAACCACAAGAATCTTGTTCTCTAGCCTTCCCCAAGTTGCTTTCCACTCAAATCATCTTTCCACCATAGCCAAATCTGTGTGAGAGAGAGTTGAGTGTTGGGGAGACTATCATTTGAAGCACAAGAGCAAGGAGTTCATCACCAACACACCATCTATTACCTTTTGGAGAGTGGTGTCTCCTAGATTGGTTAGGTGTCACTTGGGAGCCTCCGACAAGATTGTGGAGTTGAACCAAGGAGTTTGTAAGGGCAAGGAGATCGCCTACTTCGTGAAGATCTACCCGAGTGAGGCAAGTCCTTCGTGGGCGATGGCCATGGTGGGATAGACAAGGTTGCTTCTTCGTGGACCCTTCGTGGGTGGAGCCCTCCGTGGACTCGCGCAACCGTTACCCTTCATGGGTTGAAGTCTCCATCAACGTGGATGTACGATAGCACCACCTATCGGAACCACGCCAAAAATCTTCGTGTCTACATTGCGTTTGCCTTCTCCAAACCCTTCCCTTTACCTTCATATGAAATGTTTTACTTTCCGCTGCTACACTCTTAGAATTGCATGTGTAGGTTGATTGCTTGACTTGTGCTAAGTTGCTAAAATCTGCCAAGACTTAAAATTGGGAAATGGCTAGATTTTTATTTGGTCAAGTAGTCTAATCACCCACTCTTCATAATGTTTCGGTCTCACCGAAATGAGCGATCGGTCCCACCGAGTTTGCCTGACCAACTCTCTGTTTGCCTATTACAGAAATCGGTCTCACCGAGTTCATGTGATCGGTCTCACCGAGATTACGTTATGCCCTAACCCTAACGAAATCGGTCTCACCGAGTTGACATGTCGGTCCCACCGAAAATCCTAACATTCACATTTTTGAACTAAATCGGTCTGACCGAGTTTCACTATTCGGTCCCACCAAGTTTGGTAAATTGTGTGTAATGGTTAGATTTTGTGTGGAGGCTACATATACCCCTCCACCCTTCCTCCATTCGAGAGGAGAGCCATCAGAATGTGCCTACACTTCCAGCATTCATTTTCTGAGAGAGAACCACCTACTCATGTGTTGAGACCAAGATATTCCAATCCAACCACAAGAATCTTGATCTCTAGCCTTCCCCAAGTTGCTTTCCACTCAAATCATCTTTCCACCATATCCAAATCTATGAGAGAGAGTTGAGTGTTGGGGAGACTATCATTTGAAGCACAAGAGCAAGGAGTTCATCATCAACACACCATGTATTACCTTTTGGAGAGTGGTGTCTCCTAGATTGGTTAGGTGTCACTTGGGAGCCTCCGTCAAGATTGTGGAGTTGAACCAAGGAGTTTGTAAGGGCAAGGAGATCACCTACTTCGTGAAGATCTACCCGAGTGAGGCAAGTCCTTCGTGGGCGATGGCCATGGTGGGATAGACAAGGTTGCTTCTTCGTGGACCCTTCGTGGGTGGAGCCCTCCGTGGACTCGCGCAACCGTTACCCTTTGTGGGTTGAAGTCTCCATCAACGTGGATGTACGATAGCACCACCTATCGGAACCACGCCAAAAATCTCCGTGTCTCCAATTGCGTTTGCACACTCCAATCCCATCTGTTTACTTTCTTGCAAATTGCATGCTTTACTTTCCGCTGCTCATATACTCTTGCCATGCTTGCTTGAAATGTATTGTGAATGCTTAAACTTGTGCTAAAACTCCACCTCAACTTGAAGAACTTAAAAACTGCTACTTTTGCTTGTTGAGGGTCTAATCACCCCCCTCTAGACCCCTCTTCTTGATCCTTTCAATTGGTATCAGAGCATTGGTCTCAATTGCTTTGGTTTAATCACCATTGGAGGAAGATGGATGAGTCTACGATTGGGAGTATTAGACATAGATTACCTTTACTTGATGAGAGTTCTATCATGATTGAAAAAATGAGATGCTTGTGATTTTCAATGAATATCACTTGAACAAGTACATTACTACCCCTTGTGCAGCTCCTATTGATCCTTTGCATCCTACCCCCGATGAGTCTCTTGACATGATCCGCAATCTTAGATCTGTTAATCTTATCATTAGAGGATTGCCTAGAAACTTGATTGTGTGCTTGCCTACACTTGAATGTGCTTACACTATATGGAGATATCTCGAGAAACGCTTTCCAAACTATTCCTTGAAAAATCTAGATGAGATTCTTCAAAAGTCCATTGCTTTAAATAAGATGAATTCTAGTGATCCTAAGTTTGGTGATTGTTTATTTGAGCTTCGTGACCTCATGCAAGCCAAAAGAGATGTTGGAATCATTAGTGACATTATCTCTCAAGTTATTAGAATTCATAAATATGAACATTGTCATGGTCATAAATCTAATGAATTGCCTTCTCTAGGTAATGATCATTCATATGAAGATGATGTTGAACATGGATATTATGACAAGGATGATGATAGTGACTTTGATCTTGATGAGTCTATGAGACACTTTGGTGTTATGGCTAACCTTCGCGGCTACACGGCCGGAGGAAAGGAATGGGTTCTTGATAGTGGATGTACCGATCACATGACCAGAGACAAGGATATGTTTCGTGAGATTGCTGAAAATGACGGCCCTCGAAAATATGTCACTTTTGGTGATAACTCAAAGGGTAAAGTGGTTAGCCTTGGTAAGGTGGCCATCTCACATGACAGCTCTATCCAAAATGTTATGCTCGTTGAATCTCTTGGCTACAATCTACTTTCCGTATCTAGACTAGCCGATTTCGGTCTCAATGTTCTATTCACTGAAGTAGATTGCCAAGTGTTTCGAAGAGATAATCATAATATGGTCTTTACCGGTATACGTAGAGGTGATCTATACATTGTTGATTTCACTAAAAAGGCTCCACCTAGAACTTGCTTAATTGCTAAATCTTCTAAAGGTTGGTTGTGGCATAGAAGGTTAGGTCATGTGGGCATGCGAAATCTTGATAAGCTTATTAAAGGTGATCATATCCTTGGTGTTAAAGATGTTATATTTGACAAGGATAGACTTTGCAGTGCTTGTCAAGCAGGAAAACAAGTTGGAGGAAGTCATCCCGTGAAGAACATTATGACCACGAGTAGACCGCTTGAGCTACTTCATATGGATCTTTTTGGCCCCAATGCCTACAAGAGTCTCGGTGGTAACTCGTTTGGTTTGGTCATTGTTGACGATTTTTCACGATTTACGTGGGTGTTCTTTCTTGATGATAAATCGCAGGTCCAAAATATCTTCAAAAACTTCGCTAGGAAGGCCCAAAATCAATTTGAAGTAAAGATCAAGAAGGTTCACAGCGACAACGGAACGGAGTTCAAGAACGCAAATGTGTATACCTTTCTTGACGAAGAAGGGATTTCACATGAGTTCTCGGCTACGTACACACCTCAACAAAATGGAGTTGTTGAGAGGAAGAACCGGGCACTCATTGAGATGGCGAGAATGATGCTTGATGAATACAAGATGCCAAAACACTTTTGGGTGGAAGCGGTTGAGACAGCTTGTGATGCAACAAACCGACTATATCTTCACAAGCTACTCGGCAAGACGGCATACGAGCTTCTCACCGATAACTAACCCCCAGTTGGATACTTTCGAGTATTTGGCTCAAAGTGCTACATTCTTGATAAGCATCATTGTTCGAAATTTGCTCCTAAATCTCATGAAGGTTTCCTACTCGGTTATGGCTCAAACTCTCACACTTACCGTGTCTACAACAATTTCACCCGAAAGGTTGAAGAGATGGTAGATGTGAAGTTTGATGAATCTAACGGCTCGCAAGTAGAGCAATTGCCAATTGATGTAGGTGACAAGGACCCTTCAGAAGTGATTCAGGACTTGTCTATTGGCAAGATTTGCCCAACGGAGGTGAAGGAGAGTACCTCGTCCATTCAAGTGGAAGCCTCAACTTCACGACAAGGTGAACCACAAGTTGACTTGGAGGCATCCACAAGTGGAACACGACAAGATGAGGGAAATGAGGATGTACAAGAAGATGAACCTCATCGACCTCCTTCGCCACCTCCACAAGAGAACATCAACGCCAACAACAATGAAGAAATACAAGAGGAAGAACAAGATGATGAAGAGGATGTTCCACCCCGACCCAAACAAAAGCTCTCGCGACTTAGAGCAAGAGTTTCAAGAGATCATCCCGTTGAACAAATCTTCGATGACATTCAAACCGGGAGAATTACTCGATCTAAGTCTCGCTTAGCTAACTTTTGTGAACATTATTCTTTCATCTCTAACATTGAACCTATGAAGGTTGAAGAAGCTCTTGATGATCCGGATTGGGTGAACACTATGCATGAAGAGCTACACAATTTCGAGAGGAATCAAGTATGGACGCTTGTTGAACAGCCCGATGAAAAGCACAATGTCATTGGAACCAAATGGGTGTTTTGGAATAAGCAAGATGAAGATGGACAAGTTGTACGCGACAAGGCCCGTCTCGTCGCCCAAGGGTATACACAAGTCGAAGGTATGGACTATGGTGAGACATATGCCCCAGTTGCTAGACTTGAGTCCATTTGCATCTTACTTGCTTATGCCAATCATCATGATATTACTTTATATCAAATGGACATTAAAAGTGCCTTTCTAAATGGAGAAATTGAGGTGGAAGTTTATGTTAAACAACCTCCCGGCTTTGTTAATCCTAAGAAACCTAATCATGTTTACAAACTTCACAAAGCTCTTTATGGTCTTAAACAAGCTCCTAGAGCATGGTATAAATACTTGACAAAGTTTCTTATTGAAAAAGGCTTTGAGATTGGGAAGATTGATTCCACACTTTTTACTAAAAGGGTTAATGCTGAATTATTTGTATGCCAAATTTTGTGGATGATATCATATTTGGTTCGATTAACCCTCATTTTAGTGAAAAGTTTGGAAGGCTAATGTCGGAGAAGTTTGAGATGTCTATGATGAGTGAACTCAAGTTCTATCTTGGTTTGCAAATCAAGCAAACTAAGGAGGGTACCTTTGTTTCCCAAACAAAGTATACCAAGGAATTATTCAAGAAGTTCAACATGCAAGAAAGCAAAGGTATGAAAACACCCATGCCTACTAGTGGACATCTTGACTTGACAAAGGATGGCAAACCTGTTGACCAAAAGGTTTATCGCTCTATGATTGGTTCATTGTTATATCTATGTGCCTCCCATCCCGATATTATGCTAAGTGTGTGCATGTGTGCACAATATCAAGAGGCCCCTAAGGAATGTCATCTTAAGGCTGTGAAAAGGATAGTGAGATACTTAATTCATACACCAAACTTTGGCATTTGGTATCCTAAGAGGTCTTCTTTTGATCTTGTTGGCTACTCCGATTCGGACTATGCCAGTGACAAGGTTGATAGAAAGTCCACTTCGGGTACTTGTCTATTTCTTGGTAGATCTCTTGTGTCTTGGTCCTCCAAGAAACAAAACTCGGTATCCTTATCCACCGCCGAAGCAGAATACATTGCCGCCGGTTCATGTTGTGCTCAACTACTTTGGATGACCCAAACTCTTAAAGATTATGGGTTATATGTGAAACATGTTCCATTGCTTTGTGATAATGAAAGTGACATTAAGATTGCTCACAATCCCGTGCAACATTCTCGAACTAAGCATATTGAAGTTCATCATCATTTCATTCGAGATCATGTTGCTAAAGGAGACATCGATCTTAAGCATGTTCGTACCGATAAGCAATTGGCGGACATATTCACCAAACCGCTTGATGAGAAAGTATTTTGCCGTTTGAGAGGTGAAATGAACATCATTGATGCCTCAAACTTGGAGTAGAAACTCCATTTGGATACATGCAAGGCATGAGCCTATGACAAATCCTTGATATTTCTCTTATGATGATGATCATATGTCTTGAATCTATACTTGTACCCTTGCATGCTATCTAACCCTTGTAGGTACTTGGATGAGTCCAAATCTATGAGATTGCAACTCACTCTCATCTTGAGCAATCTCTACATCACCAAGTCTCTACAATATGGTGGTTGAAGACAAGGAAGCATGAATCCTTTCAACATATCCTTTAACAATTTTGATATATCAAGCTTCATGATTGTCATTTTGGATACACAAGTGCTCTTCCTTGCAAAACTAACCCATGTAGGTAGATGAACTCAAACTACAAGTGGTGCTCCCAACTCATGATGAACTACATCAATCTTGAGAATCCTACACAAGTTCAACTACATGATCAAGGTCAACACCACCACTCAAGGTATGTTATTCCATCTTAGGGGAGCTTTACCCCAAGTCATGGGTCAAGCATCTCAACAAGATGTGAAAACATCAAAATGCTTAAACAATAAATGGTAACCCCATTTTGAGCTTAAACGATGAGTATGACCTATGATCAAGTGTTATCACTTGACTCCTAAGTCAATATACTCTAACATAGGTGACTCTGTCGCCGACCAACTCTAGATGAAGTTCTCTAGTGTTTCTTTGTGTTCTTGCATTTGTCTCTTGCTTGCTTGTTCCCCTTTCAAAAAAAAACTTCATCTAGATTTCAACTCTTTTAGTTTGTTATTCTCTGCATTCCCTGCATCTAATTCATTGCAAATCTTTCAGTTAATTCCTTGCAAATCCTTGTGAGATCTTATTTGCCAAGTGAGCTGAGAGGACAATTTTTTTCCTCCGTATTGAACTCGGCCTTACCGATTTCTGCCTATTGGCCAGACCGAACTGCAATTTACATTGTAGTTTGTTCATCGGTACAACCGACAAGGACAAACCCGGTCTGACCGATATGCATCATCTATGACACAACTAACTCGGTGTCACCGATGAAAATGAATCGGCATTACCGATTTCACTACTAAGAAAACATTTTGCCAATACTATGTTAGTTCTTCTCCAGCTCCACTCGATGATTCTTTTCCTCTACTAGCATCTTAAACTACATGCTTCTCTGAACTGTGACTCAAGGATCAAACCTATTTGACTGATGCACCAGAAGATCCCTTCTTGGAAATTGATGTCAAAGGGGGAGAGAGAGCACACATCAAAGCTTATCACATAAGAGAGAAGCACATCTAAGCTTCTCTAGATGCTTATTAACAATAGAGGAGAGAAGTCACATGTCTTTAAGAGGGGAAAGACATGTTAATACCTAGTTGATTGTACTATTTCTTGCTCTGACTTTCTTGCTCTGATTTTCTTTTACCCTACCTTCTCCCATTATCCAATATCAAATTCAGGGGGAGAAATATACAAGGGAAGAAAATCTTTGGAATTCATTGCATATCTTTAATCCTTGGGGACATGTCTATACTAAATTAAGAATACTAAGTACTCACTCACTACATGTCATCCCAGTCTTGGCACTCTTGTGTTCTTCTGAGTTTGCTCTGTTTAGTGGTGCTTCTGTGTTATCTAACCCTGTTTTCTCAGAGTCATCTCTTCCAAAGCTAGCTCAAGACCACAAGGTAAGTATATGCATCACACTCATGGGGATGATGATCTCTCACTGATGTACATATTTTTTGCAAGAAGGACTCATGAACATGAAGGTATACTCTCTGTATCTACATCTTTTGCTCTGATGCATATAGCCAAGATACATGTAACTCATTGCTTGCTCTGACATGTTTATGCACTCACATGTTCTTATATTCTATCTTCACGTGATTGCATACATGTGGGGGGAGTTTATGCATGTTACATGTCCTTCCAAAGCTTTACTTGTTACCTTTCTTATCTTTATCTAAAGCTTTGATGTATGTTGTCATCAATTACCAAAAATGGGGAGATTGAAAGCACAAGTGCTCCTTGTAAAAGCACAAGTGCTCCCTAGGTGATTTTGGTAATTAATGTCAACATATCTCTTATTTGACTAATATTTTCATCTAGTATATTTCAGATAGTTCAGCAAAGGCGTGGCATGGACAAGAGGATGTGGAACCCCTTCAAGATGCTAAGGACAGAAGATTGGCAAAGGCTCAAGACTCTTCATTTCTATTTCAGTGATCCAAGATCACATTGAGTCCATAGGAAAAGCCAATACTATTAAAAGGGGATGAGGTGTTGCTTAATGGTCTACTTGCTCAAAGTGCTTAGTGATATGCTCCAAATCCCTCAGCCACTTTCTCAAATCCAAATATGTCCAAAACCTAAAGTCAAACTCGGCCCCATCGATTTGATTCATCCAGCGCCACCGAGTTTCCTTGACATAGCCACTGCCAGAAACCCTAATCAGTTCAGTCTCACCGATGGGATCTCGGTCTCACCGAGATGGGCTTGCAAACTCTCTGTTGCTTATTGCAACTATTTCGGTCTCACCGAAATATGCAGTCGGCCCCACCGAGTTTGCTTGACTAACTTTCTGTTTGCTTATTACTAAAATTGGTCACACTGAGTTTGTGTAATCGATCAAACCGAGACGAGGTTTTACCCTAACCCTAGCACATCGGTCCCACCGAGTTGAATATATCGGTCCCACCGAAAAGCCTAACGTTCACATTTTTAACTGGATCGGTCTCACCAAGTTTACCTGTTCGGTCTGACCGAGTTGGCTCATTTATTTGTAATGGTTAGATTTTGTGTGGAGGCTATATATAGCCCTCCACCCTCCTCTCCATTAGAGTGAGAGCCATCAGAACGTGCCTACACTTCCACTACTCATTTTCTGAGAGAGAACCACCTACTCATGTGTTGAGACCAAGACATTCCAATCCAACCACAAGAATCTTGATCTCTAGCCTTCCCCAAGTTGCTTTCCACTCAAATCATCTTTCCACCATAGCCAAATCTGTGAGAGAGAGTTGAGTGTTGGGGAGACTATCATTTGAAGCACAAGAGCAAGGAGTTCATCACCAACACACCATCTATTACCTTTTGGAGAGTGGTGTCTCCTAGATTGGTTAGGTGTCACTTGGGAGCCTCTGTCAAGATTGTGGAGTTGAACCAAGGAGTTTGTAAGGGCAAGGAGATCGCCTACTTCGTGAAGATCTACCCGAGTGAGGCAAGTCCTTCGTGGGCGATGGCCATGGTGGGATAGACAAGGTTGCTTCTTCGTGGACCCTTCGTGGGTGGAGCCCTCCGTGGGCTCGCGCAACCGTTACCCTTTGTGGGTTGAAGTCTGCATCAACATGGATGTACGATAGCACCACCTATCGAAACCACGCCAAAAATCTCCGTGTCTCCAATTGCGTTTGCACACTCCAATCCCATCCGTTTACTTTCTTGCAAATTGCATGCTTTACTTTCCGCTACTCATATACTCTTGCCATGCTTGCTTGAAATGTATTGTGAATGCTTAAACTTGTGCTAAAACTCCACCTCAACTTGAAGAACTTAAAAACTGCTACTTTTGCTTGTTGAGGGTCTAATCACCCCCCTCTAGACCCCTCTTCTCGATCCTTTCACAGACGTACGGGCACGGATCCTCCCCCCTCTCTCTAAAAAAATAGAAAGGAAACTAAACGATCGGGCACTCTCTCACCGATCAGAATACAAATCATTTTCTTGTAAAAAAAGTAAGAATACAAATCGTTTTCCCTATAAAAACACTGACCATTTCCCTGTATACAATACAGCGCGGCGGCTAGGATCCAATCCCCGCGGCATGCGCTCCTCCGGCATGACCGTTAGTCTGACTGCCTGCGTCTATGGTGCCGATGCCCTACTCTAGTCTTGCTCTCCCTCCCTTTGTCTTGCCACTGTCCATGACATCCATTGAAGGACGAGGTTGCCATGCCACCAAGATCCGGATCGCAGCTGCGAAGACTCTCCCACTAAAGTCGTCCATCCCTTTCCTTCTCATCGCGTAAGACAAGGTGCTTTGGTTCATATCGATTTATAAACTCTTGACAGGACCCTCATTGAACAATTGAATTTGACCGCTGGCCACCATAGTCGTGTAGTTCAAGGACAACCAAGCCCCCGTCAATGCTCCAACATGTTCAGGTATGGATATTCTGAACCTCACATGCCCCATTCCATCTTATGCATTATTAATCCCAAATTCACATATGTAGTATCAGAATTATAATTTGTGTAAGAATTTAATTGTGAATCGGTTTTGTTGCTGTTTTAGATTCATCAATCATCATTGTCTTCGCCCAAATTGAAGCTTTGATCTGAATTAGCCAAAGTAAAATGTTACAGGTAAGGTGCTCTTACTGTGGTTTATATAGTCTGTGCCAGATGGTTCGATGAGATATGTACATGAATAATGATGGATATTTTCATTGTGGCCTGAAACTTGATAATTTGGTGTACTATATTCTATTTGAGTGATGTTGCCTTGATGCCTGTAAAATGACTACAATTAAAGGACAATTTTGTTCTGAAGTTTGTTCGTGACAAATGGTATAGTTAAATCTGCCGGCTTTGGGATGGCAAGAGAAGTATGTTCCAGTCCTCCTCACATAGATTATGTTTCCAGCAGATGGTGAGTTTGTGTATGAAAAGGCCATGTTACTTTTTTGTGTATATGTACCTAAAAAGACTAAAACTGATCGGTTATTCTCAACCTTCTATATCACTGCCTTTTATTTTGATTGACGATTCATGCATCAGTCGTATCACTATATCAGGTATATATATCTTTGCCTCCAAAGGATTACAATTTTTTTACCTGCACATTTTAAGTTTATGCTGCAAATTTATCTTTCAACATTGCACTATAGTTAAAGGTGTAAATCAAGGATCTAAGTTATATTTAACACTATCGCAAATCATGAGAACCTTCAGATTTTCTTAGTAAATTGCATTGTGAATGATAGACATTTATTTGTCAATTATCTCCATAACATATTTTGCTCATTTTATGAATATTATTTTGTACACCAAAATTGTATAAGTCATGAAGAGATGTTGGTCAACGTACTGCATTTGGCATCTGTTTGCTGATCATAACGAAAGAAGAAGAGGCTAAGGTAACCTTTTGGCGACGCTAATTTGGTTCATGTCAATATATAAGAAAAAACTTCCCACCTCAATTTAACGTTTGCAATATATCATTTTTTTGATCTCTAGTTTCTTATGTTTTGTATGCGACCTGCAATCAATCATCCATTTCATCGTTTTAACATCTTTTTCAACCGCCAAACTTCCATGAGCCATGTTTTTTCCCACAAAAATGGGTTATCTATGTCCATGCATACATTTATTCAGTTGATTAGTTTTCATTCCAAGCGAGTATAAACATATATCTGGCACTGAACACACTTCTTTCACCTATATAGGTTAAGGAGATGTATCTGGCTACCTCGTTGGTGAATTGACTTGTTGAGTTTTGTTTTACACATATGATATTCCAAACCATTTTCAGATTTTTCCATTAACTATGGTATGTTGATTACCCATTCTGAAAATGATTTTTATTACTTGACAACCATTCATATCCATCCAGCGCCACATATTTAGCATTTTTTTGTTTTGGTCTACAACTGAGTTTGGGAAGAGAGTAAAATGCAAGTTATTATATTTATGGTGTACCGTAAATTTGTGATTCAGAACCTTCAGTGTGGTATCACAATCTTTCATTACTTCTTGGTTAATCTTTCATAGGCCCTTTTAGCTTGAAAGATTTAAATCTGTAACTTCTGTTCCTTTCCTTACAATGATACTCTTCATGAATCATCTCTTTTCCGTTCATGTAAACTCCAAGATAGCCATTGCCACCTGATTCTAGCAATATTGAGTGTTTAGTTGACCAATTCAATGATTTTGGTGTTAGATTCTGATGCAAGTTTCACTCTAATACATGCAATACTCATTATCATGCCAGCCGTGCACTATATATTGGCATGCAAGGTAAAAGTATTTATGGATGATCTTCTTTCATTACATTTGATATATTTACCATGCCACATATTGTTAATTGTGTTATTATGGCATGATGTACTGTCTTTTTACATACCTCGAGCCTTTTCATGTCTACCAAAATGTAACTTTTGTCTCTGTTTATTCTAATTTCTTTTACTCCAACGAGACTCCACAGCAACGCGCGGGGTGTCATCTAGTATCTATAATCTTCCGTCTTTGTTGCCTTTCGGATGTTTTACGCCGCAGACATGCCTTTGCAGGCTGACGAAACCCCATGCACCATACTCTACATGATCAAAGGCTAGAAGGTGGACGTGGGAAAGGCAGTGATAACGAAGTCCTTGGAACTCACGTTCCATGGCCAGCCGATCCCCGTTAGCAACTTCAGGGTTACCTTGTCGAGTGTGAAAGCGGGCCACGAGGATTTGCCTGCCCCTGTACAGCTCAGGGGAGAGGAGGACAAGACCCCGATGCAGCTTGAAGAATGCAAGGGTTGGATGCTGCTGTGGCCGAAGAATCTTCTTCGTCTGGAGGCGGCCGAGAGCACACCAATAACCACACATCAGCAAGCACGTATGAACACCACCACCCCGCCTAAGCGATTACCAGCGCCTCTAGTGCCGGGTGAGAGCGGCGGACAACGTGAGGAAGGGGGTCCAATAGTGGATGATGTAATCGCCCCCGTGGAACAAGGATTGGATGATGAGATGGACGAGGAGGACCCTCTTCGGTTCCTCAATATAGGTGCCTATGACGATGGACAAATGATTAGTCAGCCATATGACTCGGGCTATCAGCATGTGGATGAGGAGATGGATGATGTGCATGGGCAGGAACGTCATAGGGTTGATTGTAAGAATTCTCTCTTCATGCAACACTCAAAGGACACGCCTCCAGATGTCGCCTCAATGCAGGATAAACTAGCCGAGGGTCGTACAATGCTTAGCCCGACAACACTGGTAGCGGGGGTAATGAAGGGTATGGAAGGTCAACCCCAAGAAAAAGGAGCAGAAGAGACCGCCGAAGAAAGGATCTGCTGCCGCCAAAGCTTCTAGTAGCCAGTTGACAGATTTTGCAGGCGGTGTACCGGTCAAAGGTGCAGCGATGTACCATGTCGCGGGCGAGCTGATCCTACCGCCAAAACCGCTGGAGGGCTTATCAGGGGATCTCAGGAGACTGCACAACCATGTGCTATCGACTGAGAAAAGCCTTCTCGCCTCAGAGGATCCAGAATATTCGCTTTACGTGGTTCGTGTGCCTAAGGGGAACTGCTACGTCGACACACTGTCCGCGGAGGTGTTCTTCCTGCGGTTTGATCATATCTTTGAGATGTTTGTCATGAGGCAACTCTATTTTACAATCGCCCGCCTTTTTGCGCTACATATGAACTTCCTCATCAGGATAGAACAAATCTCGCATATCTGTGTGGCGGATCCATACTACATGCACGAGTCCTTCTTGAGTCTCGGCGACTTTGAGCATAAAGCTACTAGGGAGTACATCAAAAACTTCATGATAATGAATAAGGACAAGGAAACGGTTCTCCTGCCTTACCATCTAATGTAATTCATTGTCGGACAACCCTTTTGTACATTTCAATCATTCCTTCTTGCTCATATGGAGAATAATTTGAGGTGTTTTTTCACGCAGCAATGGGCGCGCCGTCCTTATCGTTCTTTTCCCGCGAGTCTCCCACGCTGTGTATTTCGACTCGTCAAGAAACTACGAGAAGAAGGACTACACCCACATAATGGATATTCTGCATGATGCTCTCCACGGCTTCAACATGAGGGGTGTCCACCTCGATATTAGGAAACAAAGGAAGATCAGGCCGGGTTTCTTGCATAAAACTAGCTTCTGCGGCATCCATCAACCGACAACAAGCTAGAACGATGGATTCTACCTCATCCATCTCATGATGGAGTTCAGAAGGGATCACCAACAACTTCGCATGACAACCAGAAATGATGATCATATCCGCAAATGGGCAGAATCCCTAGGAGAAGAACAGGATTATAAACTCAAAAATGACTTCTTTCGCATCCAGAGGGACATTGCAACGACCATCATGAAAGAAGTCATCGAAGAGAACGGGATGTTCCACCACGGCCCTATATCGCGAGCTGACATCCAAACTCACATAGGCCTACAACATCAGGACCTGATGCCTTTCAACAAGCTAGGGTGCATCCTCGATGATATGGATGGATGGAACTTCCCATGAATGACGATACCGATGATGTTGTGTCGGTTGAACTTATACTTTCTATAGCGATGAAACTTTGTGATGTCAACGGTCCCTGCCGCTTGTGTAACGCTAGTTTCTTAGTTTGAGTACGATGACCTGCGTACCTCTAGTTAATTAGTTTGGGTACGATGAACCTGCATTGACTAATTATGTTTACTATATGTTGCATCTATTTGCTAACACCCTTTATTTTTGTGTTGCTCAAGTATATTATGTTGCATATTTTTGTTGATTCCCTTGATGAAGATGCATCTCTAACAGGTACATAGATCCTTGATGGCGAAGAAGTGCTATGTCATGTACATAGGGAATGTTCCGGGAGTGTACGACGAGTGGCCCGAGTGTCAGGCTCAAGTGGAGCGGTTCTCGGGCGCCAGCCATAAAGGGTTCGATAGCAGACAAGAAGAAGAAGCTAGTTACTTGAGGTTCACGCTAGCGCAAGAGAGGAATGAGAATCGCCGCCTCATGTACTTCATAGTTCCGCTCTCACTCATAGTGACAGCTCTTCTCTTCTATATCATTGTTTAGATGGATGATGATGTAGTTGCAAGTATTTGAGACATATCATAACTTGTATCACTATTTTGAGATGATGACGAGAGACATAATTTGTATTGGATGATGATTATGATAATGACATGATTTGATGAGACTATTTGTATGTGTATGATATGATTAGATTTGTATGTGTATGATATGCTAGAGACTATTGTATAAAACCTGTACAAATACAAAGGTAATATGCAGCAGATTTTTTTCCAGAAACTAATAACAGTAGCACGGGATTTGTTTTTAGCAGCAACGAGTACTTAGCAGTAGTGATTTTTAAATTGAGGCGCTGCAGCTATTAGCAACAGTGCGGTTTCATAGAACGCGCTACTGCTACCTATAGATAGCAGTAGGGGGCCAACATACGCTAGTACTAAAAGTTAGATGTAGCGCCGTAGCAGTTGCGTGGCGGCCCGCGCTACTGCTAGGCCTTTGACCCGCGCTACTGCTACGCTTTTCCCTAGTAGTGAGTAAATATAGTTATGCAAGAGCAAAGGAGTATGAACCATAGCTATGAAACCTGACCTGAGAACAATTCTCCTTCTGCTTTAAGTGTTGAGTTGGGGTTTGGAGTGGTGGTCCTCGTGCTTTGGGCACTGCAGTTGCCTTACTAACTGCTCATGTTTGGGTGCTCTGTGGTGGAGATGGTGCTGTGTCAACTGGAACTAGGTTACTATCTGCTGGGGTTGGGGTTAGAAGGGGTGTAACTGGTTCTCTGTCCAACTGGGTAGGGGTACAATCTGCGATAGTCTGGGTTATGTGTGGTGGGGCTGGTTCTTGGGCAAGTACAACCGTGGTTCTATCTACATCGACGGGTAGCACTATCTTTTCTGAAGACCATGTTTTTACTCCCATAGATACTGCCATGACCCCCTCCAATTCAAATGGCTGATGAACAAGAAAAGTAATTTAATGCATAGACATTGTACGATAGGCAGGTGCAATGGATAGTGGGGAATAAAAGAGGGCATGAAATAATTCACATTTATGTTGTCTAACCAAACAGGATAGCATGACACAATTTCACATATATGATGGCTAACTAAACATGATAGCATGACACAATTTCACATATATGATGGCTAACTAAACATGATAGAATGCCATAATTCAAAATATGATGACTATGTAAACAGGATGACATGATATAACTATATGATGTGTCTATTAAAATGGTTGGCATGCCATAATTCACATACATGTCGTCGATGGAAACATGATGGCATGATATAATTCATGGATAGAATGACATAATTCAAAATATGATGACTATGTAAACAGGATGAGATGATATAACTATATTATGTCTTTAGAAAATCGGTTGGCATGCCATAATTCAGATACATGTTGTCTATGTAAACATCATGGCATGATATAATTCAAATATATGATTTATATACTAAGGAAGTAAGCAGATGGCAATTGCATATATGATGTCTAAACTAAGCAGATGGCATTCAATATTGTGTATATGATGTAAAAACTAAGCATTGCAAGACAACATATGCATGATAAGAGTAATATAGCCCTGCCAAGTTTGAGTACACACCTCAGGAGGAAAATAGGGCATGTCATCTATCTCTGAATCCTCCTTTGAGGAGCTATCTGTAACCAGCAAGATATCTGCTTTAGCAGGTAGCATTTGTCTGCTTTGAAAATCTTGTTTTCACGCCAGATTTTTCCATCACCGATTCAAATGGCTGATGCACAGGAAGATTAGTTGAATATACAAAGATTGTCGACAAATGGAATATATAATACAAAAAAAGTATGGCATGATATAATTCACATATAAGATGCTTGGCTAAACAACATGGCATTGCATAATTCACATATATAATGCCTTGCAATAAGATATCATTGCATAATTCGCATATATAATGTCTTGCAACAAGATGGCATTGCATAATTCACATATATGGTAATTAGATACTAAACAGGTGGCATTCACACAAAGCATGTCTAAACTAAGCAAATGACATGCAATGCAAGACACCATATGCACGATATGAGCAATATAACCCTGCCAAGTTAGAGCATGTACCTCGGGGGGGGGGGGGGGATAGGACTGGTCATCTGTCTCTGAATCCTCCTCTGAGGAGCTATCCGTAACCAGCAAGATATGCGCTTCGTCAGATAGCATTGTCCGCTCTGAAGACCTTGTTTTCACCCCAGATTTTTCCATGACCGTGTCAAATGGCTAATGCACAGGAAGAGTAGTTGAATGTAATAACATTTTTGACAAATGCAATACGTAATGGAAAAAGGATGATATGATATAATTCACATTTAAGATGACTGCCTAAGCAGGATGGCATTGCAAAATTCACATATATGATGCCTGGCTAAACAAGATTGGTAGAATATACTTAAAAATTAATTGCATGCATACTACCTGCTTTTATTATATCTTTGTTCATGATGCTTGCGAGTACATTCAAACGTACTCACAGGCTTGTCCTTGGCTATTGTCTTGGCCAAATCATGATTTGGAGAGGAGCATTGCAAAGACACCCTGACAACCTAGGAGTCAGAGATAGCAGCCACACGAGATAGAAGTTAGCCAGGTCAGCTGTTCCCGTGGGGAATGGAGTCCCATCAATGTTGGAGTTCCACGAGTCGCTTCCGTCATCCACCACTAGAGATCCTTGTTATTCTCAATGGACCTTTATGGTCTTGTACTCAAATTCTTGTAACTGCTTGGAATTCTGTATCAAGGAAGTGTCCACTAGCTAACAGTAATCCTGGGGCTGGTGACACACGGGTCATTGATACGTCTCTGTCGTATCTATAATTTTTGATTGTTTCATGCCAATATTATACAACTTTCACATACTCTTGGCAACATTTTATATGATTTATTGGACTAACATATTGATCCAGTGCCCAGTGATAGTTCCTGTTTGTTGCATGTTTTTGTTTCATGGAATATCTATATCAAACAAAGTCCAAACATGATAAAACTTTACGGAGAATTATTTTAGAATATATGTGATTTTTGGGAGGTGGAATCAACGCAAATGGAGGCCCACAGCCTCCACTACCCACCAGGGCGCGCCCGACACCCCCTGGCACATCCAGGTGTCTTGTGGGCTCCCCTTAAGTCGATTGGGGCTCTTCTTCGGGTGCAAGAAAGATAATTTATGGAAAAAATGGTGTAAAAATTTCAGCGCAATCAGATCTACGGATCTCCGGAAATTTAAGAAATGGTGAAGTGCCAGAAAACAGGAACGCGAAACAGAAGAGAACAAAGAGATAGATGCAATCTAGGAGGGGCTCCTGCCGCTCCGCCGCCATGGAGGCCATGGACCAGAGGGGAAACCCTCCTCTCATCTAGGGGAGAGGGCAAGGAAGAAGAAGAAGAAGAAGAAGGAGGGGGGCTCTCTCCCCCTCTCTCCCGGTGGCGCCGGAGTGCCGCCGGGGCAATGATCGTGACAACGACCTACATCAACAACCTTGCTACCGTCAACACCAACTTTCTCCCCCTCTATGTAGTGGTGTAACCTATCTATTCCCTCTGCAATTCTCTACTTAAACATGGTGCTCAACACTATATATTATTATCCAATGATATGTGGTTATCCTATGATGTTTGAGTAGATCTATTTTGTCCTATGGGTTGATAGATGATCATGATTGGTTTGAGTTGTATATTTTATTTTGGTGCTATCCTACGATGCCTTCCATGTCGTGCAAACGTGAGGGATCCCCGTTGTAGGGTGTTACAATGCATTCATGATTCGCTTATGGTGGGTGGCTAGAGTGACAGAAGCTTATGCCCGAGTAAGGGGGTTGTTGCGTATGGGAGTAAAGAGGACTTGATACTTAATGCTATGGTTGGGTTTTACCTTAATGATCTTCGGTAGTTGCGGATGCTTGCTAGAGTTCCAATCATTAGTGCATATGATCCAAGTACGGAAAGTATGTTAGCTCATGCCTCTCCCTCATATAAAATTGCAATAATGATCACCGGTCTAGTTATCGATCACCTAGGGACAAATGACTTTCTTGTGTGACAAAAGCTATTCGCTTTTATTATCTTGCAATTTATTCATAGTTTTATTCTCACAAAGTACTTCTAGTTTTATTCTTGTTCTAGGTAAAGCAAACATTAAGTGTGCGTAGAATTGTATCGGTGGTCGATAGAACTTGAGGGAATATTTGTTCTACCTTTAGCTCCTCGTTGGGTTTGACACTCTTATTTATCAAAAATTCTACAAATGATCCCCTATACTTGTGGGTCATCAACACCTTTTTCTGGTGCCGTTGCCGGGGAGCAATAGCGTGGGGTGAATATTCTCGTGTGTGCTTGTTTGCTTTATCACTAAGTAGTTTTTATTTTGTGCTCTTGTTTTCTATCTTTAGTTATGGGTAGGAAACACAAAATACCAAAAAAAAATAGTTGTACCTACTAAACCAATGGTTGAAGAACCACCCAAAATCTATCATACTGCTAAAGCTTTCTACTTGGATCATCTTCGATCCATTTGTGCTCGTGCTGAAAACCCAACTAGCTTAGTTGAGGGAAAATCATTAAATGAGCATGCTTATTATGTGCGACACCGCTTATCTCAAAAGGGAAACTTTTATGGCATCAAATTAATACTATGCAATGCTATGCTTGGAATTTATTTGAATTATATGATTTTACTTGTTGTTCTGAAGACCCTAAGAAACACCTTCCCTACCAATTTGAGTTTAGTGATAATGGAATTTTATCTTCTTATGCCAAGGGTGTTTATAATTACTATGATGTTGAACAAATTGAAGAATTTGTTGCTTTTAAGGGTGCTTATGAAATTGCTTCTTTGATTGAAAAGTATGATATTACTCTTTACAAAGCTGAAAATTCTGTCATACTTAATTAGTGATATGAAAACTATGCTTCTAATGCTTATGTTAAGCTATATATCGAGGACTCCTTCGCTGTCCAAGAGGAGACTAATATTTTGCAGGAATCTATGGAAGAACAAATTGATGAAACTGTGAGCTCATTGGATGAAAAATATGATGAGGAGAGCGAAGAACAAAAGGAGGAAGAGCGGATTAGCTATCCGTGCCCACCTTCTAATGAGAGTAACTCTTCAACTCATACATTGTTTAATGTCCCTTCGTTCTTACCGAAAGATGAAAGCTATGATAATTGCTATGATCCTTTGGATTTGTTTGAAATATCCCTTTTTGATGAAATTGATGATTGCTATACTTGTGGCCAAGATGCCAATACGAATTATGCTTATGGAGATGAACTTGCTATAGTTCGTTATGTTAAGAATGAAATTATTGCTATTGCACCCACACATGATAGTCCTATTATCTTTTTGAATTCTCCCAACTACACTATATCGGAGAAGTTTGCACTTATTAAGGATTACATTGATGGGTTGCCTTTTACCGTTACACATGATGATTTTGATGAATATAATATGCATGTGCTTGCTGCTCCTACTTGCAATTATTATGAGAGAGGAACTACATCTCCACCTCTCTATGTTTCCAACACTATAAAATTGCACGAAACTACTTATGCTATGTATTGGCCTTTACTTGATGTGCATTAATTGTTCTTGTATGACATGCCGATGCATAGGAAGAGAGTTAGACTTCATCATTGCATGATATATGTTGCTTTGTGCTCACTACTAAGTTATAAATCATTGTTAATTAAAATTGTCTTTGATATACCTTGGGATCCAGGTGGATCGATTACTTGAGCACTTTATGCCTAGCTTAATGGCTTTAAAGAAAGTGCTGCTAGGGAGACAACCTGGAAGTTTTAGAGAGTCATTTACTTCTATTGTGTTATTTTATAAAGTTTAAAAACAAAAAATATAGAGGGGAACTTAAAACTTTTCAAAAAGAAAAGTGAAAGTAAGAAAGACGAGCACCGTTGAAGTGGGGAGCTCCTTGAACATTGTTCATGCCCATGGAAACTTTGCAAATCTTGAATTACAGAAACTTTTCAACAAAAATAATTATCCCGATGTACAAATCCATTGTATTATAAAAATAATATGCCAAGATTTGCCTTTAGGATGATTAGATTGCTTGTTGGTATGTGCGGTGCAAAAACAGAAACTTTTGCTGTGGTGCATGAATTTACATTTTTTATTGGAGCATGCAAAAATTCTGAAATTTTTACACAGTACTTATATGAAAATTCGTTATTTTTTCCTAGTTTTTCAGAATTTTGGAGTTACAGAAGTACGGTCAATGTTCAGATTACTACAGACTGTCCTGTTTTTGACAGATTCTATTTTTGATGCATTGTTTTGCTTGTTTTGTTGAAACTATCGATTGTATCAATGGTATAAGCCATGGAGAAGTTATAATATAGTAGTTATGATTAAAAAAAAAATATGAGTTGGTTTGCAATAGTACTTAAAGTAGTGATTTGCATTATTATACTAACGGATCTCACCGAGTTTTCTGTTAAGTTTTGTGTGGATGAAGTGTTCGAAGATCGAGGAGGTCTCGATATGAGGAGAAGGAGGAGAGGTAAGAGTTCAAGATTGGGGATGCGCAAGGCACCCCAAGTAAATATTCAAGGATACTCAAGCGTCTTAGCTTGGGGATGGCCCGGAAGGCATCCCATCTTTCTTCAAGAACTATCGGTATGTCTCGATTTTCATTTTGTTTTAGTAAATCTTGGAGCGTCGTGTGCCTTTTCTTTTTTCTTTTAGTAATGCACCATGCTGGTATGAGATAGTCCTTGGTTGATTTATAGAATGCTCTTTGCACTTCACTTATATCTTTTGAGTATGGCTTTATAGAATGCTTCATGTGCTTCACTTATATCATTTGAAGATGGATTGCCTGTTTCTCTTCACATAGAAAACCGTTATTTGTAGAATGCTCTTTTGCTTCACTTATATTTATTAGAGAATGGTCTTTTGAATAAAGAATTAAACTCTCATGCTTCACTTATATCTATTTAGAGAGTCAACAGGAATTGGTCATTTGCATGGTAAGTCATAAAATCCTACATAAAACTTGTGGATCACTGAATATGATATGTTTGATTCCTTGCAATAGTTTTGTGATATAGAGATGGAATATGTGGGAGGTACTAGTAAATGGTTGTGGTTAGTAGGAATATTTGTGTTAAGGTTTGTGATTCCTGAAGCATCACTACTGCAGGTTGGTCCAAACGCGACAGTCCAATCAGAGACCCTTCGACGAAACTGTGCGCGATGCATTAATCACAAACGGTGATGTAATAAAACCATCAAAAAAGATACAAAACATTTGCGATGGCGGAGACATCAAACACGAATCAGATAAGAGTTGCGTGTGTGATGCGTGGCATATGGTTAATCCAGCAGAACTGTTTGCGATGAGGCAGAACAACAGAAACGGGCAACCAGATGAGGGTGTGTGTGATATACGGCATACGGTTCACTAAGATGAACTGTGTGTGATTAGGCAACACAATAGAAACGGTCAGCCAGATCAATGTGTGTGCGATGGAGGGCATACAGTTCACTCGGATGAACTGTTTGCGATGAGCCAAGACAACAGAAATAGTTCAACTGAACAAGATGTGTGTGATACGCGGGAAACAGGTCCGTAATCAGAAATGTGTGCGAAGACCAATAATAACACAGACGATTGCTGCTAATAAGCCGTGTGATTTGCTCTATCTACAGAAGAATAACATATATATATATATATATAACTGAAATAAACATCCAATTACATAAGTGACTATACAGATCATTCGCACACACCTCAATAAACAATTGTATGCATTGTAAACTAGGAGAAACGATCGTCTAGTCATCTAATTCTTGTGACGCTCTCCCCCACTGCCCTGTGGCTTGATCCCTCGTCTGGGGCAGGACGAAGACACCTCCTCATGTCAACGATCCGCCTGTACATCTCGTAGCTTGTGTACGCGTCCTTGGCCGCGTACTTGACGTGTTCTTCATCCAGTCTCTGATGCCAGGCACTGTGCCAGGCGTTCTTGTCCTTATTGCTCTCATCCTTCATCTTCATTGAGTAGGCGTCGATGATGGCCGAGGCAAGGTCAAACAGGGAGTTCTGTTTGTTATTGTCGCTGCCCCAGACCTTGTAGTGATCACGGTTGTTGACAAGATTCTGGCAGGTCAAGCCCGAAACCTTGAGCGCTTTTAGATCGTTGGTGGTGTCCACCGTAGCGAAACTGTAGTCGAAGCTGTTGATAAACCCGGAGAAATGCTCGCAAGGCCTTGTGGCCAGGTGGTAGTGGTAGACGAGGACGTCATGTCGCACACACAACTGGGCCATGACAACCTTTTGATCTTGCCCGACACGACCACTGGTGAACTCGAGGTCGAAGCCGACCACTTGGTACCTGTCCTCAGCAAGCAACTGCTCCATAGTTTGGATGGAGCTCTTCACCGAGACCGGCTCGTTTGTGTACACCACTGAGAGGTCCTTCCCCCCTCATGTGGGTGTCCACTACGATATGTGTGGTGAATTGCCCCCCGTTGTCATCGTCGGCCGCTGGGAGCACCATTGGAGCCACGGGGAGCGCCATTGGAACCACTGGATGTCCTCTCTGTATGTGTCGTCGTGGGTGTGCTTATTGTATCATGTGGCGCGAGAGATGAAGGTAAATGGCTGCAGGAATAAATGGGGGCCGGGCGGCCTGGATTCTCGGCGCGTCCGCATGGCAGTTTTTGCAGCGTGTAACTGCATTGTGGTGCCGTGCCCGGTGCAACCACATGCATAATGGCAGCACGAACGTACGTGATCGTGCGCCGGCCCCAAACACTGGCAGCGTGCATGGAGGGATGAGGGAAGAGCGCCCGAAGAGACACGAGAGCAGAGCGCGCGCGGTGGGATGCGAGCAGAGCGCACTGCGGCCACCTCAACCTCGAGTAACCACACACATAGAGCAGTTGAACACGCAGGGAATGGTCGTCTACAAGCTGGACGGCAGTTACGACGCTGCGTAGAGAGCGGGCGTGTGCTACTACCTCCGTCTTGGTCTATTAGTCCCCTTTATATTCTGTGCCATATTTTGACCTTAAATTTAACTAACAAAATGTTAATGCATGTTAAAAAAATTATATAATTGGAAACTATGTTCAAATACAAATCCAACGATATAATCTTTGGCGACATGCATTCGTATTTTATTAGTTAAATCTCTAGTCAAAATTTGGCACAAAAATACAAAGACGACTTACAAACCAGGACGGGGGAAATAGGTAATTAAATCGCAAACATTTTTTATTTAACCGTATGTGTACGTGTCATTTCGTCCTCCTCTCGCACGTCTTGTCACCCCGTTGTCATAGACGGCTTCGAGCGCAAGCTTGAGCAGCGCGCGGGGGCATTCTTTTGGTCAAACGATGGCTCGAAGTGGCGGCAATGAATCGTCTATGAGCCCGTTCCTACGCAACCGAGCAGGTTCCCGCGCAAGCTTCCCGCCCGACTCGGTGAAATCCCCCAAAATCCCAATGCTTACCAGCCTGCTATATAAACCCTCACGGCCGACGAGTCCTGCTTCACATTTTCCCCTCCCTCATGTAGCTTATCTCGTCTATGTGACGACCCCGGCTTAATCGTGCCCTAATCATACACGCAAATGCGCACGATCAAGCCTAAGGACTCACTTGAAGCTATCACAACACAACTCTAAAACATAAAATAAAGTCATACAAGCTTAATATTACAAGCCAGGGCCTCGAGGGCTCGAATACATAGCTCGATGGCATACAAGCGTCAGCGGAAGCATTAGATATCTGGGTACAGATATATTACATAGAGAGAATTAGGCCTTCACAGAGGCGGGGTAAAATAAAATACTACGATCGAAAGGCGTAGGCCTCCTGCCCTGGACCCTCCGATCCTACTCCTGGTCGTCGAACGGCTCCTCGTAGTAGTAGTACTCGCCAGGCGGGTAGTAGTACTGGTCGTCGGCTGGGGCTTCTGGCTCAGGGGCTCCGTCGTCTAGTGGCATCAAATGGAAAATGGGGGAAAAAGAAAATAAAGCAAACGTGAGTACTCATCCGAAGTACTCAGCAAGCAAGGATCTACACTACATATGCATCATTGTCAAAGGAATGGCTGTATATGTGGACTGGGCTGCAGAAATGCCAGAGTAGAGGGGGAAAGCCTAGTCCTATCGAAGACTAGCATCTTCAACAATCTTCGACAGTCTTGCAGCATCAGGAGAGAGCAGATGAACATAATGTAAAGTAGTAGTAGTAATATCATCAACCTCAGCCTGAGATCCTTTCTCGACTCCCTGCGAGAAAGCAATCCCAGAGCCGTACTATCCAATTCTCATAATGTTTCTATTTGTACCGATCGGGATACAACTCCGAGTGTCCGTTACCGTAGGACAGGCTTCGATAGAAGTTTCTTCCCTGCAGGGGTGCACCAACTTACCCACCACGCTCGCTAAACTCCGCCCGGACACCTTTTCTGGGTCATGCCCGGCCTCGGCTAAGCAACACGCCGCAACCTGACCTAGGCTTATAAGAGAGGTCGCACGCCGGACTAAACCTATGCCCCCAGGGGTCTTGGCCATCCCCCGGAACTCCTGCACGTTACGGGGCCACCGAGAGCAAACCTAGCAACCCCTTATACAAGCGCGGTTGCGTTACCAGTCCAACTCGGCGTGCGCCGCTCCTTACTGACGTCAAACAAGCTTCGGCTGATGTGTACGACGCAGAACGCCCATCCTATGCCACGTGATGGTTAGTGCTATCGGGCCAGAGGCCCCTCGGATCAAATATCCAAAACCGTAGTGGTTAGGAGCGCGCGGAAACGAGCAGAGACTCACGATCGATGTTGACCCCGTCGCCCCGTCTCGAGGACTTGCGGCAAGGGCTAAGAATGCCCGGCCACGCCTCGTAGTTATCTCGCGGGCACCATCCAGTCAACCCGACTCCACATCACTTCGCAATAAGCTCGCGCGGGTACCCCTCAGGGCCGACCCGTCTTTAGTATCGTGGTTCATAGTCAAGTCAATAATTCCAAGGTAACTGTGTGTCGGACACCGAAGGGAACCATGAGGAATCACCCTCGATGGAATTCCCGCTCGATGTTATCATCAAGGTGAACGAAGGAGGAATCACCCTCGAGGTCCACCTTGAGGAGTTGCGCGACGACGTTGTTATCGGGGGTGGTGTAGGAGGATTCACCCTCGCTTACCACGACCGAGTAACTAACCTACAAGGTTAACATCAGAAGTGCTGACGAGGTATCACCCTCGGCACTCGATGGTAACCCAGCAGTGTCGACAACTAAGGGGAAGTGAGGTGCGGTGCCAGGGTCTAGTCTTCAATCCCGATGGTCGGGTCTTCTGATGTCCGGCAGGGCAGTCGGGATCAAGGGGGGTCTCTGTCGTGTCTCTACCCACCTTATACTAAGCAGTCTAGGATAACCGGTAAGGTAACAAAGCAGGGTACAATAATCAGGCTATGCAGCAGATATAGGAAAACAGTAGCAACAACAGTTCTAATGCAAGCATAAGAGAGAAGAGAATAGGCGATATAGGCATGCTCAAAATGGGGGTGCTTGCCTGTTTGCTCGGGGGCAAGGGCAAGGTCTTCAGTAGTATCGTCGGGGACGTAGTCGTACTCCTGTGCGGCGTCTGCCTCGGGAGCTACGTCAACGTCAGGGTCTACCGAGAGAGAAGAGGGGGAAGAAATAGGTAAACATAATGCAAACAAATGCAATACGGTGCGTGTGATGCTATGATGCAGTGCAGGGTTGCCTAAATATGCATCTAAGTCATTTTAGTTATTTTTAGAATTAATCTGGGATTTAATATCCGACGTGTGTGCACTATTCATCTGCCGGATTCGGGTCCGGAGTTACGAGTTCTTCTACGTAGGAGGTTCCGATGGAGAAACAGAAGGCACGATCAGACTCGGCTCGTCGTTCTGAGCAACTTTCATATATAAAGTTTTTCGATCTGACTTACGGTTTATTTTCTATTGATTTTCTAAAGTTTAATCTATTTTCTGAAATTCCTGGAATTAAATTAATTCAAAAATGCACAGTGCAGGAAAAGGCTAGGTGCACCCGGTGCAGTGCACCAAAGGTGCTCCAGTGAGGCTGACCGGTGGGTCCAGTCAACTGCTGACTCAGCAGTTGACTGGTCCACGGTTGACTAGTCAAAGGGCCCAGGGGACCCACACGTCAGTGTCTTATTAGTTTAATAGGGTTTAAATTAATCTAATATAGTTTAATTAGGGTGCGGGCCCAGGCTGTCAGCGGTACAGTTAGTAGTGGGTTAATTAGCACTAATCGCAACTGCTACAGTGCTATGGCCCACATGTCAGTGACAGCTAGTGAAGTGGTTAGTGACTAAACGGCCTGACGCGCGGGGCCCACCGGAGTTTTGAACTCCGGCGTGCGCCGGCGACCAGCAGAACGGCGGCGTGGCGCGGGACCTCGCCGGATATGGCGCACAGGGGGCGGATCGAGCCGCGGTTGGGCTCGTTCGGACGAGCACGGAACCGCGCGTGCGACGAACCGAACGGCGGCAGCTGGGGGTGACCTAAACGACGGCGGGACAACAATGGCGTCGGCGAGCTCGCCGGAGCTCGGACGCGATGAGGCAGCGGCCTACGGCGATGGAACCGAAGGGGAAGAAGGGGAAAACGGCGAGGCTCACAGGGAGAGGGCCGATGGCGAGCTCGGGACGGGTCGGGGAGGTCCGGTGGCACGGATCGGTGGCGAGGCGGTCCGGCGATCGACGGGGAAGAAGATGATGCAGACGGCTTTGATGTGGCCCCCCAGTCTCGATCCGGTGCTGTAGTTGACGAAGAAGAGCGCGGCCGTTCTCCTGGGCAAGCTCCTGTAGCAGGAGGCGGCTTCGGAGCGCGAGATCGACAGCGTGCGGCGGCGGCAGCTTTCGGTGGCTACCAGGGAACGAAGAGGCCGAGGCGAGGGGGGTGAATGGCCGTCCTAGGGTTCGGCCTGGGGTCGAGCTGGTTCTTATCCTCCTCGCAGCGGCAGCAGCGCCGGGGATGGCCGGCGCGTGGCGATGCGGCGACGTGTCGGCGCGTGCGGTCGACAGCGCGGGAGGAGGAGGACGACCTCCTAGCGGGCTGGGCCGCTTACAGTGCGGAGCAGGCTTAATGCACAGTAGTAGTTTAGGCCTTTTCTATTTTCTATTTTTTTTCCTTTTTCAGCTAACCTTTTCTGTTTGGAATTAGTTAGGTCTCTTCTGCATTTTTGTAAAATGTGAGAGCTGTCCCAAATATGGCAATGCAATATTATCTCTCACCAAAAAGTGGTTTGGACTGATTTGAAGTTTGTTTGAATTTAATATGATTTTAAATATATCAAATATCCTATTTTTGGGTCTGTTCCAACTTGTTTGAGTCATTTATCCAACTCCAAACATTTTGATGTTGATTTTAGAAAGGTTTCTGGATTATTTACCATTAAATGAACATTTTTCCAGCAGTGTTTGATCAACCTTATATTTCACTTATGAATTTAAGTTGATTTTTAAAAATGGAGTTGATTTACTTTGGTTAACCACTATGTTTAATCACTGCATATGATATGACTTGACAAGATTAGCAGTTGACCATAAAGGCTATTACACAGGGGTGTTACAAGTTCTCCTCCTCTAAAAGAAATTCTCGTCCCGAGAATTTAGGAGGTAGAAGGAAAGAGGTCGGGATATTCTTCCCGAAGATGATCCTCGCGTTCCCAAGTGGCTTCATCTTCAGTATGATTTGACCATTGTACCTTCAGGAACTTGGTTCTCTTCTGACGAGTTCGACGCTCAGCTTCGTCGAGGATGCGGATCGGATGCTCCTTATAGGAAAGATCATCTTGTAGCTCGAGCATCTCATGATCCACTGCACGGTGCGGGGATTCCTTGAAGCACTTACGGAGTTGCGACCCGTGGAAGACATCATGAATATGTGAGAATTGCGGTGGCAACTCCAATTTATATGCCACCTGTCCCCGTCTAGCCACGATGCGGAAAGGACCAATATAGCGAGGAGCTAGCTTGCCCTTGATTCCGAAACGACGGGTGCCCTTCATTGGAGTGACACGAAGATAAGCTTGATCACCAGGTTGATAGATCACACCCCATCGCTTGCGATCATAATTACTCTTCTGACGGTCTTGAGCTGCTTTGAGATTCTCCCGGACAATTCGGACTTGTTCTTCGGCATGCTGAATAATGTCCGGTCCAACAAGAGGTCGTTCCCCAGTTTCTGACCAATTCAGAGGGGTTCGACATTTACGTCCATAAAGAACCTCAAATGGGGCCATTTTTAAGCTGGCTTGATAACTGTTGTTATAAGAGAACTCGGCATACGGGAGAGATTCCTCCCATTTCTTACCGAAGGATATAACACAGGCTCGAAGCATGTCTTCAAGCACTTGATTAACGCGCTCAACTTGGCCTTGGGATTGGGGATGATAAGCTGAACTCCAGGTAATATGAGTTCCCATTGCTTTCTGGAAACTTTCCCAGAAATGGCCGGTGAAAATGCTGCCACGGTCTGAACTGATTTCCTTGGGAATACCATGGAGTGAAACAATTCTGGAGATATATAGCTCTGCTAACTGACTAGCAGTAATAGTCTCCTTAACTGGCAGAAAGTGTGCAACCTTGGAAAGTTGGTCAACGACGACAAGAATAGCATCGTGACCCTTCTGAGACTTGGGAAGACCAGTGATGAAGTCCATTTGCACTTTATCCCACTTCCATAGAGGAATAGGGAGCGGTTGCAGAATTCCAGCAGGTTTCTGATGTTCTGCCTTCACGCGACGACAAACGTCACACTCGGCAACATAACGAGCAATATCCTGCTTCATCCTAGACCACCAGTACCTTTGACGAAGATCTCGATACATTTTGGTACTACCCGGATGGATAGACAGCGGTGTATCATGGGCCTCCTTCATGACTTTGTCAGTCATCAGCTCGAAGCGAGGTACTACGATGCGGTCTCTGAAATATAATGTACCATCTTCAGCAACTGAGAAATCCCGATACTTAGCAAGGTGAAGCTCCTTCTTCATCAAGTCAATTTCAGCATCTTTGGCTTGCGCTTCTTTAACAGCCTTCAGAAGGTCTGGCTGTACCACAAGGTTATTAAGAGAACCCTGGGGAAGAATTCGCAGATTCAGTTGAGTCAGTTCTGCGTGAAGACGAGGTTGAGCTTGCCTAACCATGAGGTTGTTGCAATATGACTTGCGACTCAGGGCATCGGCCATTACATTAGCTTTGCCCGGGGTATAAGAAATACCGCAGTCATAATCCGCAATAGCTTCTAACCATCGTTGTTGTCGGAGATTAAGATCCGGTTGAGTGAATAAGTATTTCAGACTTTGGTGATCGGTATAAATTTCACACCGATTACCCAGAAGGTAGTGCCGCCATAACTTCAATGCATACATCACTGCTGCAAGTTCAAGATCATGCACTGGATAATTCTCTTCATGTGGACGCAATTGACGTGAAGCATATGCAATTACTCTCCGCTCTTGCATTAGGACGCAGCCTAATCCCTGACGAGAGGCGTCGCAATATATGACAAAGTCCTTGCGAGAATCAGGAGGAGCAAGCACTGGAGCAGAAGTGAGCTTGTCCTTGAGGGTTTGGAAACTTTCCTGACACTTGTCTGTCCACTCAAACTTAACGCCTTTGTGGAGCAGATTAGTCAGGGGCTTGGCGATCTTGGAGAAGTTCTCGACGAATCAGCAACAATAGCTGGCTAGACCGAGAAAGCTTCAGACCTGCTTGGCATTCTTCGGAGGAGTCCAGTCGAGGATAGCCTGAACACGCTCCGGGTTAACGGCAATACCGTCCTTGGAAATCACATGTCCAAGGTAGGTCTCTTCAGGAAGCCAGAATTCGCATTTAGAGAACTTGGCATACAGCTTGTGTTCTCGAAGTCTCTCCAGAACAAGACGAAGATGTTCGGCATGTTCTTCCTTATTCTTGGAATATACCAGGATATCATCTAGATATACCACGACGAACTTGTCGAGGTAGTCCATGAATATATAATTCATTAAGCGGGAGAAGGTAGCTGGAGCATTCGTCAGACCAAATGACATGACTGTGTACTCGTAAGAGCCATAACGAGTAACGAATGCAGTCTTTGGAATATCCTCTTCGCGGACACGGATCTGGTAATAACCCAACCTCAAGTCGAGTTTAGAAAACACCGAAGATCGATCAACTTGCAGGATCCTACTCTCCGTGTGCACTCTGATGCAGAATACGGTCTTATCGAATGACAACTCGGAGTATAATACAACTCGGAGAGAAAGGTTGAACAAAACAATGGAAAGAAAAATGATTATCAGACTAATCAGATCAACGACAGGGAAATCGCACTGAATCCAGCTCTCCGGGTGGATAGAATTAACGAGATCCTAAATGTCGGTGTTAGTAAATTTTATTAAACCCGAATAGATGAGAGATTAGAATCCCAGAGTAAAGACAAGGAATAAAAGATCCTAATACCACCCAGTTGGCGACGTGGGCCCGTAAGCCACACAGCCAAGTTAGTAAAACAATTTTTGACCACTAGACTCAACTTCGGCCAAGGAATTGGAAAGGGGGGACTCCTAGAGGCAGTCGGCTCTGATACCAACCTGTGACGACCCCGGCTTAATCGTGCCCTAATCATACACGCAAATGCGCACGATCAAGCCTAAGGACTCACTTGAAGCTATCACAACACAACTCTAAAACATAAAATAAAGTCATACAAGCTTAATATTACAAGCCAGGGCCTCGAGGGCTCGAATACATAGCTCGATGGCATACAAGCGTCAGCGGAAGCATTAGATATCTGGGTACAGATATATTACATAGAGAGAATTAGGCCTTCACAGAGGCGGGGTAAAATAAAATACTACGATCGAAAGGCGTAGGCCTCCTGCCCTGGACCCTCCGATCCTACTCCTGGTCGTCGAACGGCTCCTCGTAGTAGTAGTACTCGCCAGGCGGGTAGTAGTACTGGTCGTCGGCTGGGGCTTCTGGCTCAGGGGCTCCGTCGTCTGGTGGCATCAAATGGAAAATGGGGGAAAAAGAAAATAAAGCAAACGTGAGTACTCATTCGAAGTACTCAGCAAGCAAGGATCTACACTACATATGCATCATTGTCAAAGGAATGGCTGTATATGTGGACTGGGCTGCAGAAATGCCAGAGTAGAGGGGGAAAGCCTAGTCCTATCGAAGACTAGCATCTTCAACAATCTTCGACAGTCTTGCAGCATCAGGAGAGAGCAGATGAACATAATGTAAAGTAGTAGTAGTAATATCATCAACCTCAGCCTGAGATCCTTTCTCGACTCCCTGCGAGAAAGCAATCCCAGAGCCGTACTATCCAATTCTCATCACATGTTCTAGTTGTACCGATCGGGATACAACTCCGAGTGTCCGTTACCGTAGGACAGGCTATCGATAGAAGTTTCTTCCCTGCAGGGGTGCACCAACTTACCCACCACGCTCGCTTAACTCCGGCCGGACACACTTTTCTGGGTCATGCCCGGCCTCGGCTAAGCAACACGCCGCAACCCGACCTAGGCTTATAAGAGAGGTCAGCACGCCGGACTAAACCTATGCCCCCAGGGGTCTTGGGCCATCGCCCCGGGAACTCCTGCACGTTACGGGGCCACCGAGAGCAGACCTAGCAACCCCTTATACAAGCGCGGTTGCGTTACCAGTCCAACTCGGTGTGCGCCGCTCCTTACTGACGTCAAACAAGCTTCGGCTGATGTGTACGACGCAGAACGCCCATACTATGCCCACGTGATGGTTAGTGCTATCGGGCCAGAGGCCCCTCGGATCAAATATCCAAACCGTAGTGGATTAGGAGCGCGCGGAAACGAGCAGAGACTCACGATCGATGTGACCCCGTCGCCCCGTCTCGAGGACTTACGGCAAGGGCTAAGAATGCCCGGCCACGCCTCGTAGTTATCTCGCGGGCACCATCCAGGTCAACCCGACTCCACATCACTTCGCAATAAGCTCGCGCGGGTACCCCTCAGGGCCGACCCGTCTTTAGTATCGTGGTTCATAGTCAAGTCATAATATCCAAGGTAACTGTGTGTCGGACACCGAAGGGAACCATGAGGAATCACCCTCGATGGAATTCCCGCTCGATGTTATCATCAAGGTGAACGAAGGAGGAATCACCCTCGAGGTCCACCTTGAGGAGTTGCGCGACGACGTTGTTATCGGGGGTGGTGTAGGAGGATTCACCCTCGCTTACCACGACCGAGTAACTAACCTACAAGGTTAACATCAGAAGTGCTGACGAGGTATCACCCTCGGCACTCGATGGTAACCCAGCAGTGTCGACAACTAAGGGGAAGTGAGGTGCGGTGCCAGGGTCTAGTCTTCAATCCCGATGGTCGGGTCTTCTGATGTCCGGCAGGGCAGTCGGGATCAAGGGGGGTCTCTGTCGTGTCTCTACCCACCTTATACTAAGCAGTCTAGGATAACCGGTAAGGTAACAAAGCAGGGTACAATAATCAGGCTATGCAGCAGATATAGGAAAACAGTAGCAACAGCAGTTCTAATGCAAGCATAAGAGAGAAGAGAATAGGCGATATAGGCATGCTCAAAATGGGGGTGCTTGCCTGTTTGCTCGGGGGCAAGAGCAAGGTCTTCAGTAGTATCGTCGGGGACGTAGTCGTACTCCTGTGCGGCGTCTGCCTCGGGAGCTACGTCAACGTCGGGGTCTACCGAGAGAGAAGAGGGGGAAGAAACAGGTAAACATAATGCAAACAAATGCAATACGGTGCGTGTGATGCTATGATGCAGTGCAGGGTTGCCTAAATATGCATCTAAGTCATTTTAGTTATTTTTAGAATTAATCTGGGATTTAATATCCGACGTGTGTGCACTATTCATCTGCCGGATTCGGGTCCGGAGTTATGAGTTCTTCTACGTAGGAGGTTCTGATGGAGAAACAGACGGCATGATCAGACTCGGCTCGTCGTTCTGAGCAACTTTCATATATAAAGTTTTTCGATCTGACTTACGGTTTATTTTCTATTGATTTTCTAAAGTTTAATCTATTTTCTGAAATTCCTGGAATTAAATTAATTCAAAAATGCACAGTGCAGGAAAAGGCTAGGTGCACCCGGTGCAGTGCACCAAAGGTGCTCCAGTGAGGCTGACCGGTGGGTCCAGTCAACTGCTGACTCAGCAGTTGACTGGTCCACGGTTGACTAGTCAAAGGGCCCAGGGGACCCACACGTCAGTGTCTTATTAGTTTAATAGGGTTTAAATTAATCTAATATAGTTTAATTAGGGTGCGGGCCCAGGCTGTCAGCGGTACAGTTAGTAGTGGGTTAATTAGCACTAATCGCAACTGCTACAGTGCTATGGCCCACATGTCAGTGACAGCTAGTGAAGTGGTTAGTGACTAAACGGCCTGACGCGCGGGGCCCACCGGAGTTTTGAACTCCGGCGTGCGCCGGCGACCAGCAGAACGGCGGCGTGGCGCGGGACCTCGCCGGATATGGCGCACAGGGGGCGGATCGAGCCGCGGTTGGGCTCGTTCGGACGAGCACGGAACCGCGCGTGCGACGAACCGAACGGCGGCAGCTGGGGGTGACCTAAACGACGGCGGGACAACAATGGCGTCGGCGAGCTCGCCGGAGCTCGGACGCGATGAGGCAGCGGCCTACGGCGATGGAACCGAAGGGGAAGAAGGGGAAAACGGCGAGGCTCACAGGGAGAGGGCCGATGGCGAGCTCGGGACGGGTCGGGGAGGTCCGGTGGCACGGATCGGTGGCGAGGCGGTCCGGCGATCGACGGGGAAGAAGATGATGCAGACGGCTTTGATGTGGCCCCCCAGTCTCGATCCGGTGCTGTAGTTGACGAAGAAGAGCGCGGCCGTTCTCCTGGGCAAGCTCCGGTAGCAGGAGGCGGCTTCGGAGCGCGAGATCGACAGCGTGCGGCGGCGGCAGCTTTCGGTGGCTACCAGGGAACGAAGAGGCCGAGGCGAGGGGGGTGAATGGCCGTCCTAGGGTTCGGCCTGGGGTCGAGCTGGTTCTTATCCTCCTCGCAGCGGCAGCAGCGCCGGGGATGGCCGGCGCGTGGCGATGCGGCGACGTGTCGGCGCGTGCGGTCGACAGCGCGGGAGGAGGAGGACGACCTCCTAGCGGGCTGGGCCGCTTACAGTGCGGAGCAGGCTTAATGCACAGTAGTAGTTTAGGCCTTTTCTATTTTCTATTTTTTTTCCTTTTTCAGCTAACCTTTTCTGTTTGGAATTAGTTAGGTCTCTTCTGCATTTTTGTAAAATGTGAGAGCTGTCCCAAATATGGCAATGCAATATTATCTCTCACCAAAAAGTGGTTTGGACTGATTTGAAGTTTGTTTGAATTTAATATGATTTTAAATATATCAAATATCCTGTTTTTGGGTCTGTTCCAACTTGTTTGAGTCATTTATCCAACTCCAAACATTTTGATGTTGATTTTAGAAAGGTTTCTGGATTATTTACCATTAAATGAACATTTTTCCAGCAGTGTTTGATCAACCTTATATTTCACTTATGAATTTAAGTTGATTTTTAAAAATGGAGTTGATTTACTTTGGTTAACCACTATGTTTAATCACTGCATATGATATGACTTGACAAGATTAGCAGTTGACCATAAAGGCTATTACACAGGGGTGTTACAGTCTACTTCTCCTACAATCACCAATGGCACCGGTCCGTCGTCGTCGCTCAGCCACTCTGCTGTCATCAGAGGACAGCTCTAGCTGGGATGCTACACCGTGGCGGCGGCACAGTCCCCGGCATAGTGTAGTGCCCGTGGTGTCCCTGTTGGGTGTGCGCGGAACACCCACCACGCACTCCGCTGCCGCTGTCCGTCGGCAGCTGTTGCCGGCCGCCGTTACCGCCACCCAACCGTCTGCCGCTGTGGCCGCCACCCAACCGTCTACCGCCATGGCCGCCACACCACCGTCGAAAGCCAGGGCCATCGCCCGCTCTGCCACCGCGGCCCGAAGGCGGGAGGTGGCCGTCGTGGCCGCCACCCCACTGTCGGCCACCGTGACCTTCACCCGCTCCGCCACCGTGGCCCGAAGGCGGGAGGTGGTGGTTGTGGCCGCCACCCCATAATCGGCCGCCGTGGCCGCCAGCCCACCGTCGACCGCCGGAGTCATCACCCACTCCGCCACCGTCGCCCGAAGGCGGGAGGCGAAGGTGGAGACCCGCACATGCGTCAGCGACCTAGCGCGCTACATCGAGTTCCTTCGGGAGGAGGAGGAGGAGTGCCTCGCCGAGCATGCAAAGAGCCTTACCGCCGCCGTGGCCACAACACACGTTGCCGCAGAGGCGATGTAACACCCTGGTTTTCGCTCCTGTTTTTTTTCCTTCGCGGGATTTGACTTCCGTCTTTTTCCTCGGTGTTATCGGATTTCTTTAGCTCTTGGGTATATGAAGATGGTCATTCAACCTTGCCTTTCCTATCCAACCCGAGATTCTCTCCAGTCCAACCTTGCCACCCAAGATCTATTCTCAAGATTTTGCCGTCGAAACCCTACCTTCCGAGTTGCCGGAAGGGAAACCCTAATCTCTTCTGTTACAAAGGAACCCCAATTTCCTTCTATCTCCTAACTCCCAAACTTCTCCCAGTGATCATCCTATCTTTTTAAACCCTGGATATGCAAAAATATTGCCAAGTCATTTGCAATATTTTTCATTTATAATTAATTCCTTTTTCTGCCAGTTAAAGGAATTAAATCCAGGAAAATATCGATCCATCTCCAAAGTTCATGAAAACTTGTGGGGATATTCTTTGTGATCATATTGAGCTCCCATAAAAATATTGGCCATAATTAAATAGGGGAAATTGCATTTTCCTATTTAATGCCAATATTGCATTTTGGGCCCTTTCTAAAGGAACTACCATTTTGGTAGCCAAGAAAAATCCCAAATAATTTGTGGAGCTTCTTCTATCCATATATTCACCATTTTCATCAAAATCCAAGTTTCATAGTTCAAAGTTTGAGCACAGCATCCATTTCCAAATTCTGTCCAGATTTCCATTTTGCAAAGGAAGTGATTGAACCCTTGATCCATTTGAGCTGAAATTTTTCATGGTGGTTAACATTGCTAAATCACCCATGTATGCAAAAAATCAGCTCAATCCATCCAACCATTCTCCCACAGAAATTTTCCTAAGATTCTGTCCATTTGGAACCTCTGTGAAGCAAGTACCATTTTGGTATACCCAAATGGTATGAAACTTTTACAGAGGCTTCCTATATCCAAATCATCACTCTGCACCAAATTTCATCTCATTTCATCAAGCCATTTGATCACAGCTCCAAATTCTAGTTTCTGGACCAATTTGTGGTTTGTGAAGGAAGTGTATGCAAATGGGGTCTAAATGACTTCAAATTTTGCAGGCATATACTCCTTCCTACCCTATTCTGTTATGACAAATATCCAACTCCATTTATCCATCCATTTCTCCAGAAATAACTACAAATACCTTTCTATCAGAGACTTCTTCAGCAAGTTTCCCTCACCTCAGAGCCTCCCAGATGGTTCCATCCACATAGATCTTTCATTTGAGCAGTGAGGGAGCTGTTGGACAAGATTGGACAGGCAGTAGAGTAACAGAGCATGTTTTGGCGTGGTGACCATGCGGTGGCCACGCGGGAACGGTGCTCTGGGCACTGACCCTGTCCGGTCGCCTCGACCAGCTAGCCGTGGCTTGTCCATTTGTGCCGACCTGACTCCCCGTCGTCCACACCCTTATCTCCGATCATTTCCCCCTCTGTTCCTTTCCCCGCCACGCCGCGACAATCGCCATTACTCCACCACTGTTCGCCCACTGTCGCCGCCGTATGCAGCCACGACCGAGCTTTGCCGAAGTTGCTGCTGTCCTCTCCACCTCCCTGGAACCCCTGCCGACATCGCCTCCTCCCTTCGCGTGGCCTCTGAGCTCTACTGCGGAGATAAGAAGGCCAAGGCGGCCGTCCTCATCACTTCGGCCGGCCGGCTATAAAGGCCACGGCCGAGTCCCTCCCCGAGTCACCCAACCTCACCTGCAGCCTCCTCTCCCTCCCTGGAACTTCCCAAGCTCGAGCTTCGAGCTTCTCTGTTCGAATCGCCACCACATTGCCGCCATGGCCGCCACTCAGTCTTGCCTCAAATTCATGGAACCGAAGCCTTCCCCGCCTCCACCGAGAGCCCCACCAGAGTTGCTGCTCGCCGTAGACCACCCCCGCATCCTCGCCCAGCCGCCTAGCCCACCGGAGCCCCGTCCACTCGCCGGAAGCCGAACCTCTGCTGCCGTGCGCCGCCGCGACCCCGGCCCTCCCTGGCGCGCGTGTTGCCTCTGGATGGGTGCGGCGCTCCGCCCCAAGGCCGCCGGTGCCCTCGCCCTGGTCGGGGGTGGCCGGAGCCGGCCGGGCGAGCGCCGGCGACCGCAGCCCCCTCTGCTCCACGGGCGGGCGAGAGGAGGAGGACGACGCCACGCCCAGGCGGACCCGCCTCCCCTTCGGCCCCACTTGTCGGCCTCTAGACGTTGACTTTCTCCCGGGCCCGCAGGTTAAGTGGAAGCGCACTCTGGAAAATGCGCTTTCCCTTTTGGGAAAGCGTATTTCTCTATTGCTTCAGTCGAAAAGGCGCTTTCAGTAGCGGAAAGCGTATTTTCAGAAGTGCGTTTACTGTTTAACCCTGCCGGCCGAAACCCTTATATTGTGAACGTTCACTGGTTAGGGCACTTTTTCTGCCTAAAGAGTGAACGGCCACAACTTTTCGTTCGTAACTCCGATTCAGGTGAAACCAACGCCCACTTCTTCGTCTCGTCAAGCCCATTCAGATGGTATCATTTTCATAATATTTTCACACTATGAAAATGACCATTTTGCCCTTGGCCTATATCAGCCCCCCCGAGAGGGAATCTTTTCCGGCGAATTCTTCTGCGGCTTCACCGCACTCCTTCCCGGAGTATTCCTGCACCCCAGGCAAGCCGACCATCTGATATATGCCCTAAACATTGCTCTGTGATTTTTCTTGCATGTTTAAATTAATATGCTTATGCTTGTCTGTGTAGTAGTAAGCTGTATGTGACGCTGATGAACCCTTGCTTACACTTTCTTCGATGACGGCACCACGCCTATGTCTGAGCTGCTTTCGGCAGTCCGAGGTGGATGCCGACTTTTATTTCTCTTGTCAGCAACTGTCCGTGTTCTGAGCTGCTTTTCGGCCGTCGCGGGCAGCTGTTGAATTTCTTTCCGTAGCAGTGACCCTATGCTCTGAGCTGTTTTTCGGCCGTCTTAGGGAACTGCTACATTCTTCTTATCAACACCGTCTCATGCTCTGAGCTACTTTCCAGCTGTCTTGAGCCGGGGTTGAGTTATTCCGGTAATGTCCCAGATCTGAGTTGTAAAGATCGTTCTGGTGGCTACTGGTTTCTTTGCCGGTTTTGTGCAAGGGTTCCGATGGTCGTCACTTACAGCTGGAACTTGTAAGATGATAACTTGCCATTTAAATATTGTTTCACTAATGACTCATTGTGATGTTATATGGAGATAGGTTGTTATGTTTCCAGAATTGTTATCTCACACATAATTACCACGATATTAAGTTATTGTGATGAACCACTAAGCTTGCTAAATGAACTTAGTCGGTTGATCTTGAGTCACCTATCCGGGCTTATCCGTGCAACCACATTTGCCGGTATGGGACGGCCTTGACTTGGTCTGGCTCTATGCTCTTTCACCGGTACCACCAGACAGGGAAGGTTATGCGTGCGCGCTACCCTGGCCCGGTAGGCGGTGATAACCTTGTGAGCCCAGTTGTTTGTTTGCGTGCGGTCCCCGTTTGGGACAGTTTAGTTTGGCCACGACGGTGGTAGGTATCACAAGGTGACATAGGGGCCACCCAGGGCTTGACTCCAGGGGAGAATGACTGCCGGTGGTACGGTGGAGGAGTCACGTGTTAGGCGGGTTTTGTTGGAGCAACGCTGGTCCACCCGAATGGGATCACGAGGCCAGGTGCTCCATGGTGTGGGTAAAGTGCGCAACCTCTGTAGAGTGTAAAATCTATTCGAATAGCTGCGTCCACGGTATTGGACAGCCCGTCCAGACCTCACTAGGTGGTCAATCATAATAAGGATAATAATGATGGAAGGACTCGTCTTGTGTAGACATCAGATGATGTCAGGAATGTGATATGTTAGCCATGGGATGGCTATAAGAGGAGTGGTCGGATGACCACATGATTTGGGTTGGATCTGGATCAGATTCAGACTGGATCACGAGGATGTTCAGAGTATGGATTATTTACTTGATATGCTTTACTTTACTGTATGTTACCTTGCTGGATGAACCTGTTATGACATGATAATTAATTTTGCTAGATAGATATATTATGCCATGAATATTTAATATTTCTCTAATAACAAATGCATGCTTGAATGCCATGGTATGCTTTGCTTGGTGTATATGTTAGTTTGGTTTGCTTGCGAGTACATTCAAAAGTACTCAGCGGCCTTCAATGTGGCCAGGTTCACATAAGGATCCGTCGTCCGTCGATGAGGAGCCAGAGCGTTCGCGGGCTAGAAGAGTAATCCAGTCAGATCCCTGTGGATTGGAGCCACACCAAGACCATGCTACCTTAGATAGAGCTTTTCCGCTACCATCACTCTTGTAAACTACCATGTAAGACTTATATAGCCATCAATAGAAATGCCTGTGTTCTTGATACTTGTTGTAAACGCGCATGCCAGAGTGATTTCCTGGGCTGGTATGCGTGGCGACCGTCTGGCTACAGTGGTAATCAGGCGGGGCGCCACATGCGAGTAATGAGGAGATCTACGAGGAGTCCCACCACTTCGAGATGGGTCATCTGGAGCAGCAAAGGGCGTTCGAGGTGAGCGTCACTGAAGGTGCAGCAGCGGTTGCTGGCACCCTATTGCAGTTGTCCAGCTCATCGGTAGGGTCCTCCTCCTCTGCCTCTTACTGAGCACGCTCGACAGAGGAGAGGCTGCTGGAAGTAGTATAAAGCCCCTCCGTAGTACTACTAGTATTTAGGGGCTATTTTGTTCAGTTCATCTGACTATAGATGTGGTTGAACTGTACAACGTACTTAAAATTAGCTAGTATCACTACTGCGGGATGCTGCTAACGTGACACTACGATCAGAGACCCTTTGACGAAACTGTGTGCGATGCATTAATCGCAAACGGTGATGTAAAAATCCGTCAAAAAAGATGCAAAACGTTTGCGATGAATGATACATCAAACACAGTTTCGATTTTAGTTGCGTGTGTGATGCGGGGCATACGGTTGATCCATACAAACTGTTTGCGATGAGACGGAACAACATAAACGGGCAGCCAAATCAAGGTGTGTGCGATATACGGCATACAGTTCACTCCGATGAACCATTTGCGATGATCGAGGTGAACACAAATGATTCGGCGTAACAAGATGTGTGTGATACCCGACGAACAGGTCGGTAATCAGAATTGTGTGCGATCATTATAGACAGCCCATACGGTCCTTTTTTGTGAATTATGTGCTCGTCAGGGCGCACAGTTCAATAAACCAACCTGTGGGCGACAATGTAGAAGATCTCTGTCGATACGTATTACTAACCGTCTGTGATGAGATTGACAGGATAAACAGAGATAACAAATTAATGTGAGCAAACGGAAATAGAGATATATACAGTCTGCTTAATTTAGTCCTTCTTGTTGTTGTTGTTGTTGGATGGCCCCGCGACATCATCTTGGTGAGGACGCTTCTTGCCGCTGACCGTTGGCTTTTCATCGCCGCCGCCGTCGTCATCATCGTTGCTGTCGTCGTCGTCATCGTCCTCGTTCGACCATTCCTCCTCCTCCTCATCATCATCCTCTTCTTCGTCCTCCAACGACTCCTCATCCATCTGGTTGTCGTCTAATGACTCCAGAGGCGGCGTCCCTTCCATGATCTGGATATAATCGAGGTCTGGGCTCAACGCCGGAATCATGGAAGACGAGCGGGATGATTCGATGTTGACCTATCATCGGGTGCCAGACTGCTGGCCGAACTGTCGTCCTCGCTGTCGCTCGACATGGCTGCGGTCGTATAAAAACTATGAGAAAGCGAGATTGTAGAGTGTGTGCAAGTGTGTAGCGCGGCCTGCCAGCGACGATGAAGATGGTGGACACTTAAGCAGGGTATGCAGAGAAGAGGAAATGCCAATTGAAGCGGGGGTCGATGTATTATCTAACTGCTGATATAATCAACTGCAATTATTTGTACCCAGTCACCCCAAATTCCCGGGGTTGCACAGTTCTCAATGTGATAATTAATTACGCACACGCATTGGAGCGTCCAAATATGAAACAAGCATTTTTCGTAGTACTTCTACTCCCTCCGTACCGGCGACCTAGGTGGGGGAAAACGAGATAACTTGATGATTACTATTTGGCAATCAATACCATTGCGTGCATAGAATTGACCATTGCATGCATGTTATGTTAAGTAGTCTGAAGTCATTGAATGCATACTAGCCGCAGGACTCCTATTGGCTGATTTCTTTTTTTAGGACAAAAACAAGGAACGAGTTTTGGGATTATGCACCAGTACCGGTACGAACTGAGTAGGATAGTTGGCAAGCAATACATTGAGCTCTTCTTATTGATGAAGCCAGTAATAATCAAACTACAAAGGAAAAGAAAAAAAGACAAAGGAAAATATCTGCACGAATCTTCGCATAACATCAATGGCATAGGACCTAGATGTGCATTACTTAGAGCACAGCTAGATGTGCTTTAGAAATACTGTCAAACAAAACCCCTAATCATCATTGCAAACAGCGCATAGAACATGGCCAATGCGACAACCACAACTACACATGCTAGCTCCTTCTTGTCTCTTGCTTTCATCTGTTGCCTGTGATTGATTCTTTCTTGCTTCATCGTACTGATTGTACATTCCAGATCAGCCAGTTTCTTCTTCATCTTTATGTTATCTTCTGTGAGCTTGGTGATAACACTCCGAGCCCTGCCATGCCATTCTTCATCCAGCCAGTTAACAAAGGCACAAGCCTCATATCCCTGCCAATGTTAAATAGTATTTGTCGGCGTTCTGGGAATCAGGGTACCCAGACTTGCCTGCCCGCGGCCCACGGCGTGGCTCCATCAATGGCCTGGTACGGCCCTTCTTCAGCATCGGCAAGACAAGACCCTCGCGAGGGGCCAAGCCTCGCGAGGCAGATAACACCAAGACCTCCGGAGGGAGCGGCCTCCCTATGCTGGCTCCTGAGGAGCGGAGATTCCTATGCAAGCACCCATCTCATGAGGTTCGGGTGACGCAAGCCATGACGACCAAGGCCAGGCGGGCACCAGCGGGCGCAGCGTAGCAGGTTTCCTCTTTTGTGCTAAGGAGGCAAGCGCAGGCGTGGAGTCCCGAGGAATCACCCAAAGGTTTCCATTCCCGTGCAACGAGACCAAGACCACCAGGACGGCAGGATGGATGTCATCGCCGAGCCCACCACAACGTCACGACCAGAAGCTTTGCAGGCGAAGACCACCTTTCATCAGGATAAGATGTACTAGTTGTCCCCCTTCAAAATTGGCCGTTGTGGGATTCCTTCCCGCCTTCATTTTGGAGGAAGAGGACCAAAGCCACTATATATAGGTTAGCCACCACCGTAGGAAGGGAGATCGAATCCTCAGCTCAAACCCACACAAGAACAGACCTGGTGAGGTTGTTCTTCCTCTATACTAGTTCATCCTCAGCCCCTCGCGAGGCTAATTCACCCCAAAGCAGGAGTAGGGTCTTACACCGCAAGGTGGCCCGAACCTGGGTAAAGTGCCGTGTCTCTTTCCTTTCCTGTTCATCAAGCTAGGCCGTGAGAGCGACGAATCGGTTGGCTGGAGAGGTCGAGTTCTTCGCACACGCCCCAGAGTTCGAACTTTTCTTGGGTCAGCGGAGCCCTGAATCCGACATTTGGCGCCCCAGGTAGGGGTGTGTCGAAGGTTTGCTTGCTCATCAACCATGCTCCGCCCTCACCGTTCGGTTCCCATGGCGGGCGTCGCTCCGCTCGCCGGGCCGCCGGGCACATTTGGAGGCTTCACAGGCCTCCGGGCTTTCTCCCCCGCCTTACGGCGAGTGCAATGGCCGCCAAAGTTCAGGCCGGAGTTGCCGCCGTGATATGATGGCGCGGCAGATCCAATGGAGTTCCTCCAGGTATACGCAGAGGCCATCTGGGTAGCCGGCGGCGACGACAAGGCCATGGCGAATTGGCTCCCTATGGCCCTTACGGGTGTGCCGTGCGCCTGGCTCCTCGACCTGCTGGAGTCCTCAGTGGCCTCCTGGGAGGAGCTGCGCGGCCTGTTCATCACGCGCTTCGCGGCATCGGCACCCCACGCTGTCGCGGCCATCCTCGGCGGGTCGTAGGCGCCGGCCTCAGACTGCCACATCAAGCAGTTCTTTCGCCATGCGGGGGCCGCCCAGTCGCGGCGGGGGGCCCCTCCGGGCTGGGCGGCGCCCAAGGCCGACCTCACCTTCGACTCAAGGGACCACCCCAAGACCACGGTCGGCGCTGGCACGCTCCCTATGCTTTGCACCCCACCATCTGCAACGTAGCAGTCACCAGGACCCTCATCGATGGTGGCGCAGGCCTCAACGTCCTCTCCATGGAGGCGTTCGGCCTGCTCCATGTGCCTTACGACCGGCTCCTCCCCACCAAGCCCTTCTCTGGGATCGTCGATGGCACTACCTGTCCTCTGGGGCAGATCCGCCTCCCCATCACCTTTGGCACGCGCAGCAACTGCCGCACCGAGCTCATCGACTTTGACATCGCCCGCATTGGTCTCCCATACAACGCCATCCTTGGGTACTCGGCCCTTGCCAAGTTCATGGCAGCAACTCACCCTGGCTACAACGTCATGAAGATGCCAGGTAGCAGCGGTGTGCTCACCGTGGCAGGGGACACCAGGGACGCGCTCATGGCCCTCAAGCTCACTTTCAAGGCCGCGGCGGCCGTGTGGTCGGACGCGGAGAGAGCTCCGGAGGGCTCAGGGGCAGCGTCAGCAAAGAAGAAGCAGTTGTTCTCTCAAGACCGGGCCGAGACGAAGCAGGTGCCGGTCGACGAAGACGGGGAATCAGGACCTACCTTCACCATAGGCGCCAACCTTCCCCCGGACCAGGAAGAGGCGCTGGTCAACTTCCTCCACGCGAACAAGGATGTGTTCGCGTGGGAGGCAACGGACTTGGTCGGCGTTCCGCGCGGGGTGATCGAGCACCACTTGATGGTGTGCCCCAACGCACGCCCCGTTAAGCAGAAGGCACGGCGGCAAGCCCCGGAGAAGCAGTCGTTCATCGTCCAGGAGACCCGCAAGCTGCAAGAAGCCGGTGTTATTCGGGAGGTGCGGCACCCGGATTGGCTGGCGAATCCAGTTATCGTCCCCAAAAAGGGCGGGAAAGAGTGCATGTGCATCGATTTTATAAGCCTCAACAAGGCTTGCCCTCAAGACCCTTTCCCTCTTCCGCGCATCAACCAGATCGTCGACTCCACCACCGAGTGCGATTTGCTGTGCTTCCTGGACGCCTTCTCAGGCTATCACCAAATCAAGATGGCGGTGCAGGATGTCGAGAAGACGGCTTTCTTGACCCCGTGCGGGGTGTACTGCTACACCTGCATGCCGTTCGGGATGCGCAATGCTGGGGCGACCTTCCAGCGACTAATGCACATCGCCTTGGGCCGGCAGCTCGAGAGGAACGCCGAGGCGTATGTTGACGACATAGTGATCAAATCTCGGGAGGCGAGAACTCTCGTCGAAGATCTGGAGGAAACATTTACCAGCCTACGCAAGGTAAACTTACGGCTTAACCCGGAGAAGTGCGTGTTCGGCGTCCTGTCCGGCAAGCTGCTGGGTTTCCTGGTGTCGCACAGAGGGATTGAGGCCAACCCGGAAAAGATCAAGGCAATAGAGAGGATGAGCCTGCCGCAGACCCTCAAAGAGATGCAGAAGCTAGCGGGCTGCGTAACCTCATTAGGGAGCTTCATCTCCAAGCTAGGTGAGCGTGCCCTCCCGTTCTTCAAGCTGATGAAAAAGAAGGGCCCGTTCGAGTGGACTCCAGAGGCCAAAGCGGCCTTCCAAGACCTCAAGAGATACCTCACCAGCCCACCGGTAATGGTAGCGCCTCGCCCTCTTGAGCCCCTAGTGCTTTACCTGGCCGCCACGCCTCACTCGGCCAGCGCGGCACTCGTGGCGGTCCGAGAAGAGCGTGCGGTTGGGGGCGCGTGGCGCAGCACCCCGCACCTGACTGGGGTGCCGCAGCCTCAGGATGGCGCTCCTGAGGCCTCGGCCGCCCCTCCACGTGGCGGGGCTCCCGAGGACGGCGCTCCTAAGGCCTCGGTCGCCCCTCCAGGCGGCGGGGCTCCCGAGGACGGCGCTCCTGAGGCCTCGGCCGCCCCTCCAGGCGGCGGGGCTCCCGAGGACGGCGCTCCTGAGGCCTCGGCCGCCCCTCCAGGCGGCGGGGCTCCCGAGGATGGTGCTCCTGAGGCCACGGCGGCCCCGCCAGATGATAAAGCTCCTAAGACTCCCCAGCCTCAGGAGGGGTAGGACCCCGCCAATGCCTCCTCCCTTGTCGAGCATCCCGTGTACTTCGTCAGCACTGTGCTGCGGGACGCACGGGCGCGCTACCCCATGCCACAGAAGCTCTTGCTCGCACTCCTCATCGCCTCTAGGAAACTGCGTCACTACTTCCAAGGCCACCCCATCAAGGTTGTCTCAGCCTACCCCTTGGAGAGGGTGCTCCGGAGCCCCAATGCCATGGAAAGGGTCGCCGAATGGAATATTGAGCTGCAGGCGTTCCAGCTGGAGTTCAGCACCACCAGAGTCATCAAAGGCGCGGCCCTCGCATACTTTGTGGCAGAATGGACCGACGCCCCTGGACGAGAAATGGGCGAGGACCATTCTCTCGTGCCCAGAGACGAGGCACCAGATGGTTGGGTCATGTACTTCGACGGCGTGTTCGCACGCCAAGGAGCGGGGGCTGGAGCCGTGCTCATCTCACCTACCTAGGACAAGCTCTACTACGCCATGCAACTTTGCTTCCAGCATGGCGAGAAGGTCTCCACCAACATCGCTGAGTACGAGGGCCTGATCGCCGGCCTCAAGGCTGCGGCGGCTCTGGGGGTCAGGTGCCTCACCATCAGGGGCGACTCCCAGCTCCTCGTCAACTTCTCCAATAAGGCGTACAAGCCAAAGGACGAGCACATGGAGGCATACCTTGAGGAGGTATGCAAAATTGAGAAACGATTCTTAGTCTTGGAATTGCAGCACGTGCCACGTGGCACAAACAAGGAGGCAGACGGCATCGCGAAGAGGGCATCCCGGCGCCACCCTCAGGAGCCTGGCGTCTTCGAGGAATGGCTTTTCAAGCCGTCAGCAGCTCCCCCCACTGCGGGACCGGCGCTGCCTTGGGAGGAGCCGCCCTCGGCACCCCCTCGGGCGCCCCAGCCTGCGGCCCGACCTCCGGAGTCTGCCTGCTTCTCGCGCTCGAGCCTCAGGAGGGGTGCTGGACCAAGGAATTCAAGGCGTACCTGCTCCGGGGTACCTTGCCGGAGAAGGAGGAAGACGCAGAGCGGGTGGCCCGCCAGGCCACCGCGTACTGCATCCAGGACGGTGAGCTTTACCGAAGGCACCCAAATGACGTTTCTCTATGATGCATCTCCAGGGAGCAGGGGTGCGAGCTGCTGGCCGACATACATGGTGGGGACTGTGGGCATCACTCCTCATCGCACACCCTCGTGGGCAAGGCATTCTACAATGGATTCTACTGGCCCACGGCGCTCAATGATGCCACTAAATTGCTGAAATCTTGTGAGGCCTATCAGTTCCAGGCCAAGCAGATCCACCAGCCCACTCAGGGCCTCCAGACCATCCCGCTCTCGTGGCCGTTCGCGGTCTGGGGGATGGACATCCTGGGCCCGTTCCCTCGAGCGCCCGGGGGCTACCGCTTCCTCTATGTCGCCATCGACAAGTTCACCAAGTGGGCGGAGGTGGAAGCCATCCGCACCATCCCGGTTGGCTCAGCCATTAAGTTCATCAAGGGCCTCATGAGCCGTTTTGGGGTTCCCAACTACATCATCACCGACAATGGCTCTCGGTTCACGAGCAACCTTTTCAAAACATATTGTGCTAACCTTGGAACGTAGATATGCTACGCTTCAGTGGCACACCCACGGAGCAATGGCCAGGCCTAGCGCACCAACGCGGAGGTCCTGAGGGGCCTCAAGGCGAGGAGCTTCAACAAGAAACTCGAGGCCTGCGGCAGGGGCTGCCTCGATGAGCTCTAGTCCGTGTTGTGGTCCATCCGCACAACCGCGACCAAGCCCACGGGCGAGACTCCGTTCTTCCTCGTCTACGGAGCCGAGGCGGTCCTCCCTCACAAGGTCAAGCATCGCTCCGCGCGGGTCTTGGCATTCAACGAGGCGCGCCAGGACGCCTCGCGGGGGATGGGCCTCGTGCTGGGGGAGGAGTGCCACCGCCAAGCCTCGCTCCGTGCAGCGAGGTACCAGCAGGCGCTGCGGCGGTATCACTGCCGTAGCGTCCGCTCTAGGACTCTCGAGGTGGGTGACCTCGTCCTGAGGCGGGTGCTCTACAGGGAGGGGCTTCATAAGCTCTCGCCCATGTGGGAGGGCCCGTTCAGGATTGCCCATGTCTCTAGGCCTGGCGTCGCGCGCCTGGAGACGCAGGACGGGGTCCCCATCCAGAATGCCTGGAACATCCAGCACCTCCGGAAATTCTACCAATGACCAAGGCCATGCGCCTGTGAAGATCTCCGCTCGTGACACTCTCACGTAATAATGAGTTGGGGCTGTACACGCCCTGGAGTCTCCTGAGCGCCGCCCCTGGGCCTCACGGGGGCTCCCACCCACGTCCTAGTGGAGGCCCCATGCTCCGTGCTGGTGGGAAGACAAGAAGACTAGTATAGGTGCCGGACGCTGCTGTTCTTTTGCTTGCTTTCTGTAGTTGGGTTGCAACTTCTTGAATGGAATTTGAGATTTTTTTGAATTTCATTTGAGGGTTGGGACATTTCTTCTCCTTGCACCGTTCGCTCTTCCAGCTCTTGCCTCAGGAGGAGTGGTAGTTGCCCATCGCTCCTCCTCGCACGTCCCGCGCGCGGGGGCTGGGCAGGTGTGTGCGCTCGGGCCCGCCCGCGAACACACCTCGCCAAAGCCTCAGTACCCTGGCCTCTTGGCGTCTTCGTCCTCGCGCGACGCTCTCAAACGAGCTCATGGGCACGACACCTCCGGAGTTTTCCTAATCCTACAGCTGGAGGGTACCTCCTGAGGCTCAGCGACTTTTGAGTCTCCTCGCGGCAAGGCACGCTCTTGCGGCAGGGGAGTGCACCACAAGAATATCAAGCTAAGTCGCCCCAACCAGAATCAGCGGTAACGCGGGTATCGCAATGCAACACGAAAACGGTAACATAATGGCACAATCGCCATTGTTCATTACATGCCCCGACAGGGCCCTCTACCTTTTTTAATGCAGGGGGAAGAAAGAAACAAAAGCAAGCCGCGCGACTACAGCGGCTCTTGAGGCCCGGCTCCAGCAGCACTCGAACTCAGTCGGAGTCCTCCTCCTGCTTCACCGGGGCACGACGGCGATGCGGCTCGTCACCCTCCTCAGTTCGAGCCCGGCAACGCAGCGGCTCGTCATAGTCACCGTCACTGGTGCTCTCCCCGGAGGAGGAGCCGCCGCTGCTGGAGGCGGCGCGACCGTCGCCAAGGGCAAGCTCACCGTCAGTGATGGCGCCACCCCTCCGGTCGTCGTCGTCGTCACCATCGTCATCATCGCTATCGCTTTACGGGAAGCAGCCCGAGCGCTGGCTGTCTTCCCCGAACACCCTGACATATAGGGTCACGACGCCGTCGTACCTGAAGTGGAGGGTGCACCTCCCGTGCACGGGCAAACGGCTGCCACCTGTGATTCAGGAACACGTTGCCAGCGGTGGTGACTTCAACTTCCACCCATGAGGCCTTGCTGCACCAGCCGTCGGCCTACAGCCAAAGGCCGCCAGGCCCCCCGGCCGGCAGCATGCCTGCGAAGAAATGCGGAAGCTGGAACCAGATGCTCGCGGGCCTCTCCGACCATACGATGAACTCCGGGGACGCATCGGCCGAGTGTGAGCGCGGCCGCGGTGGCCGGGCGATTGCCACGCGCCTCCCCCCATCGCTGAGGCCGCCCCGTCCACGGCAGCTCCCACCGCGGGAGGAAGCACCACCACGGCTACCTTAGGCGACGCCGACCCTTTAAGGGGTGCGCCCGCGCCCCCGAGGGGCCACTGCTGGAGTCGCGGCGTACTTGCGGGGGCGTCCGTGGCCTCTCTTGGGCGGCGGCAAGCCTGGCCCCTCCTTAGGGGCCTTCCCTTTCTTCGCGGCAGAAAACTTCTTCGTTGGTGCCATGGACTCGCTGGCAAGACGGTGGGATGGAAAGGAAGAAGGAGGAGCAAGCAGCGAGAAGACGGAGATGAGCAGGGGGCTCCGCCCCTCTCCCATTTATAGCGGAAGGAAGGCCAACTGCCGGCCTCCCACGATCTCGAGTAATGATGGCTTTTCCGCATGCAACAGGCAGTTGTCAAGTCAGATGGTTGCCGAGGTAGCATGGGGAAGCGGAGACGCCTATGTCCCGTCAGGTGCCACGCGTCAACTTGGTCCGTAGGCGATTGGGGCCCGCGGCGCTTCGCCCTTGCCCTTTGACTTCGCCCCGAAGCCAAGTCCGAGCGCGCCTTGGGCCTGGGGGCTACTATCGGCGTTCTGGGAACCAGGGTACCCAGACTTGCCTGCCCGCGGCCCATGGCATGGCTCCATCGACGGCCTGGTACGGCCCTTCTTCAGCATCGGCAAGACAAGACCCTCAGGAGGGGCCAAGCCTCGCGAGGCGGACAACGCCAAGACCTCCAGAGGGAGCGGCCTCCCTAGGCTGGCTTCGCCTGGTACAACCCTTCTTCAGCATCGGCAAGACAAGGAACTCGCGAGGCGAACAACGCCAAGACCTCCGGAGGGAGCGGCCTCCCTAGGCTGGCTCCTGAGGAGCGGAGAGTCCTATGCAAGCACCCATCTCATGAGGTTCGGGTGACGCAAGCCATGACGACCAAGGCCAGGCAGGCGCCAGCGGGCGCAGCATAGTAGGTTTCCTCTTTTGTGCTAAGGAGGCAAGCGCAGGCGCGGAGTCCCGAGGAATCACCCAAAGGTTTCCATTCTCGTGCAACGAGAGCAAGACCGCCAGGACGGCAGGACGGATGTCATCGCCAAGCCCACCACGATGTCACGACCAGAAGCTTTGCAGGCGATGACCACCTTTCGTCAGGATAAGATGTAATACTTGTCCCCCTTCAATATTGGCCTTTGTGGGATCCCTTCCCGCCTTCATTTTGGAGGAAGAGGACCAAAGCCACTATATATAGGTTAGCCACCATCGTAGGAAGGGAAATCGAATCCTCAGCTCAAACCCACACAAGAAAAGACCTCGTGAGGTTGTTCTTCCTCTGTAATAGTTCATCCTCAGCCCCTCGCGAGGCTAATCCATCCCAAAGCAGGAGTAGGGTCTTACACCGCAAGGTGGCTCAAACCTGGGTAAACTGCCATGTCTCTTTTCCTTTCCTGTTCATCAAGCTAGGCCGTGAGAGCGATGAATCGGTTGGCTGGAGAGGTCGAGTTCTTCGCACACACCCCAGAGTTTGAACCTTTCTTGGGTCAGCGGAGCCCTGAATCCGATAGTATTCAGGATGAGCGGTGGCATTAACTCAGGTAAAATGATGAACTTAGCACTAACCTCTAAGGGGTAACTGAGAAACCGCCTGCCAATGTTGAATCCCTCTGTGCATACACGTCGAGTGGGAGTGTGCCCGTTCACACAACTTAGCTTTTGGTACTTCTCAGTGGCGCAAAACTCGGAGTCGAACTCGTGTTGTGGGAGTCTGGAGTCATGCTCCGGATCCGGCGACAGATCACTTTCCTGGTGGGGGGGGGGGGTCATTCAGGACGGATTCAGCAAGGAGCTACTTTGGACATGCTAAAAAAGACCGGGATAGATTGGAACCTGACAGGACAATTCGGATCCATAGTACACCTGCCTTCTGATGACCTTAGGCAAGTGCTCAGCAGTGACCGCCGTCGTGGCGGTGCTGCCGAGAGCGGCGATACGAGCAGGAGCAGCCGCGCCAAGACCATCAGCACCACTCGTCCGCATTCCCCCAATGTCAGCGCCACGCGAGGGAATTTGGAGGCTATCTTGGGATTTGGGGGAAATGGAGAAACTGTGGGGATAAGCTAACGGTCGGGAACTACTTATGGCACTATATGTTGTATACGACACACTGTTTATACATGTCGTTTGTGTTAGGTATTACAACTTCACACACAATTTCCGCACCAATCCATGTGAGAAGACAACGTAGGTGGGACAAGGTTGCCGTTACATAACCGTATGTGATGTACTACCCTGTACATATAATTGAGTTACAGTGATACCGTGTAAACAACTGCTCTGTGGATATCCGTCAAAAAATAAAAGAGCCGCTCTGCAGATAGAGATGGCGGCGGAGGCCTAGGCAGCGGCTACCGGAGAAGAGGTCAATCCTTGGTCGGTGGGCGGTGGTAGCGTCATAGGAGGTCAATCCTCGGTCTATGGCGGGAGATAGGAGGAGCTCAACCATCGAGGTCGGCGGTGGCATGATTGGAGCACATCCATCGCGGTCGATGGCGGGATAGTGGAGGTCAAACTTCAGGCGGCAGCCGCACTAAGCTTTGCTCCTCGACCCTGCTGTCTCGGCGTACCGCCGCATCGTGCTTCTCTGTCTGCTGGGTGGAGGTCGCCGCGCGGCTAATTAATTAAGGTATTCTTTTCGTGAGTGGCTTAATTAAGGTATTCAATTCCTAAGGGTAGTGATGTAGTACTCTGCATGTAAATTGACGTGCCATTAATTTTTTTTCACTGCATGTCTGGATAACAATATGGAGCGTCCTCAGTAATTATTAAAATAAAACGTTGTGATTTGTGCACGCATCTTTGGGCATCAGTTAATCCGTGTATTAATGTTGTTGTTTTGTTTTTAATTACCATTCATGTGGTGCAGATGGAACGATCTCAATGGATGAAGAATCGGAGAACCACAGATTTTATCAGTGGCGTGATAGAGTTCGTGAATTTGGCTGAAAGTACAAAGAGGAGAATTGGTGATGCAGATTACATCCTGTGTCCATGTACTCATTGTGCCAATACAAAGTCACGTGAAGTTGAAGATGTCCAGTGGCACTTACTCTCTCGGGGATTCATGGATGGATATACACATTGGACCAGACACGATGAAGAGCAGGTCATGGATGAATATACCCAGGGCTGCGAGATGCCAAACCCCGATCAGTGTCACATGGATGTTGAATCTAACATCAGGGCAGAGGCGTCAAGCTACCAATGGAACACCGGAAAGCCGAAACGCCCACTGGAAAACCAAGACGTCGACAATCTTGATATGCCAGATTTTGCTGCTATGATTGCAGATTTCAAGGGCCCAAAAAAGGATATGATTGGGTACAAGGATCTGCCAACCATTGATGCGGACTCCAAGAAAGAATTGTATCCAGGTTGCAAAAAGAAATATTCCAAGTTGAGTGCCACCCTGGCGCTTCTCAGATTTAAAGCAGCAAACGGTCTATCAAACAAGGGCTTCACAGAGATGTTAGGTCTTTTCAAAGAAATTCTTCCAGAAGATAATGTGCTCCCCAGAAGCACGAAGGAAGCAAAGAAATTTTTTTGCCCATTAGAACTTGAAGTATAGAAGATACACGCTTGTGTGAATGATTGTATATTGTACCGTGGTGAGTACAAACATTTGCGTGCATGTCCCATATGCAAGCATGCACGATACAAGTGCAGGAGAGCAAAGGACAAGTACAAATTGGACGACGAGATCAAAACAGGAATCCCGTTCAAGGTTGTTTGGTACTTGCCTTTAATTCCAAGGTTGAGGCGTTTGTTTGAAACCCTACAAAGGCAAAGAGGTTGCGGTGGCATCATGATGAGCGAACTGCGGATAAATATATGAGGCACCCGAAAGATGGGGCTTAGTGGGAATTAATCGACAACAAGTTTCAAGACTTTGCCAAGGATCCTAGAAGTATAAGGCTCGGGGAGTGTGCTGACGGGATGAATCCTTTTGGCGATATGAGCACCAATCACAACACATGGCCAATGCTTCTGTGCATATATAACCTAGCTCCTTGGTTGTGTATGAAGAAAAAATACATTATGATGTCAATGATTATCCAAGGCCCGAAGCAACCTAGAAATGACATCGACATTTACTTTCAGCAACTGGTAGAAGAACTGCTGACAGTGTGGATAGATGCGCCTACTGTAAAATGTTATGATACTTACAAAAAGGAGATTTTTGATCTACATGTGATGCTAGTGCACACCATTCAAGATATGCCGGCATTAGGCAACACATCGGGGTAGAAAACAAAGGGAGATGTAGGGTGTGTCACATGCATGGATTAGGACAGCTAGCAGATTTCTTCCCAACTCGCGCAAAACCGTGTATTTGCATCATCGTAGGTTCTTACGGAGAAATGACCCATACCAAAAGATGAAAGCTGAATTTGATGGTACGGCAGAGGTAGATGTGGGCCCAAGACCCTATGATGGGGAGGTGGTCCACAACATGTCTAAACAAATTAATGTTGTGCTTGGCAAGAAGCATGCTTTGACGGTGAAACAAACACCCAATGGTCAAGTGTTTAAGAAGAAATCGATGTTCTAGAAATTACCTTACTGGGAGATTCTACGTGTACGTCACTGCATCGATGTCATGCACGTAGAGAAGAACGTATGTGAAAGCATCCTTGGTACTCTACTCAAGATTAAAGGTAAAACAAAGGATGGTGATGGTGCACGGCTCGATATGCTTGCCGATCAATCAAAACGCAAGAGTGGAGCAGAAGATGATGAAAAGTTCATCAAAGCTCGCCAGAGTTACAATTTCAGTACAAAAGAAGCAACACAATTCTTCACCTATTTGTTGTCAGTTAAGACACCCTCTTCCTACTCCGCAAACATTAGAAGTCTCATGGATGTGAGCTCAGGTAAAATGAAGTTGGGACACATGAAGTCACATGATTGCCACGTAATGTTGACACAAATCCTCCCGGTGACCATCAGGAATCTGATGGACAAAGATATAAGAAACACACTCATTGAGCTCTGTGATTTCTTCAACCAACTATGGCAGAAAGTTGTAGATCCTGAAGAGTTGGATCATATGCAAGAGGACATTGCAAGAATATTCTCCAACCTAGAGATGTTTTTCCCACCGTCATTCTTTGATGTCATGGTCCATCTCACTGTGCACCTTGTTGACGAGATAAGGTATTGTGGTCCTGTGTTTCTTCGCAACATGTATCCCTTCGAGCAGTTCATGGGAATACTGAAGCGCTATTGTCGGAACCGTAACCATCCAGAGGCAAGCATCCTACAAGGTTATACCACGGAGGAGGTGGTTGAGTTTTGCACCGAATACATGAAACAAAGACCTATAGGTTTGCCCCTTTCTCGCAACGAGGGAAGGCTAAAAGGTATGCCAGTCCTTGCTGGCACGCAAATGGCTGCACCCGGAGAATTGGCAGAGAAAGCCCATTTGACGGTACTGCATAACAGCCCAGTTCTCAGCGCTTATGCCGAAGAACACTTGGTGGAGATACGCCAAAGCTTCTTACCAATGGTGCCTTCATCAGATGTGGAGATGAAGGAGCACACTAAGAACTACGCCGAATGGCTGAAGAATCGTTTGGCACAAGGATCCATCGATGACATTGCTATGTGGTTGGCACAAAAGCAATCACCTACGGTGTTGTTGTAGCAAGCAAATGACATAAATGGATACATGTTCTACACTGAGGAACGTGATGAGAAGACCTCATATTAGAACAACTCTGTTCGAATAGAATACATGACTGTAGATGAATCTGATAAAAGGGTATACTATGGAACCATCAAAGAGATTTGGGAGCTTAACTATGTGAAAGTTAAGGTGGCATTATTGAGGTGCGTATGGATCCCTCTTGGTCATGTAAAGGTTGATGATTACAGGAAGGCCTGTGTTAACAAGACAACGATGGCGTATCATGCGGACCCGTTCATCCTTGCCGGCGATGCTACCCAGATTTTCTATGCGGAAGACCCCTTGCATAAGAACTGCCATGTAGTGATGCATGGGAAGAGGAGGGTACTGGGTGTCGAGGATGTTGCCGATGAGGATGAGTACGATGAATTTGCTGAGTTGCCAGCCAAGGGATCATGCACCCATCTAACAGAGAAGCGTAAAATCATCAGAAAACCCAAGTTCATTTGGGGTCAACGTAATGATCCCAGTTCCCCCATGTACATGGGAATTAAGCCGTAAAACTAGTCTTTATGCCTACCCTGCAACTTAATTCGTTCAATTTAGAATTGTCGTGTGTACTGAATATGTGAGTTATTCCCGATTTTCTGTTGATGCAAGAACCGTTAATATGTTGACCTTGATATGCTGTCAGCTCAGGCAATGAATATGAACTGTTTATTATTATTATTATTATTATTATTATTATTATTATTATTATTATTATTATATCATAGAGGTAGCACACTCAATTGATCTCACTCCAGTATGTGCGAACAAAAGATATGCAATCTGGTTTGCGAATAGCACACGGTTCATTCATGAAAGCCGTGTGCCGACCAAACCCCACGCGCGATCTGAGTCATGCTTTCTAATTGGCCAGAACCCAAACCCCACGGATCATATGTCTGCACCGTTGGATGCTCCCAGATCGAACGACAATCCTCATCCCTTTCGACAGCAAATGCAGTTCCGGTTGTAATTTTATTTTTATGCACAAAATACACGTTAAACTCAAAAAATGTTTTAAATATAGCTAAGGATACCTGAAATGCGCCAGAAAATCAAACCCGTGGTATAATGGTGATTGCTTACCGTGAAAAATTTTATGAGGCCAAACGATGAAGTCACTGGCCACTGGAGTTTGAATTGACACGTCTCCTTTTGGAAACCATGATCCTTCATGTGAGATGCTCCGGTTTGGAAGGAGCGATCATCAAAACTTGTGCCAAACTTTACCAAATTTTTTCCACGGGGTCGTGAGAGCACGCCATGGGCACACATCGATTTTGATGATGTCCGAACTCCATCTGAATTTCCTGTAATTAAAATACCAACTAGGCCTACGCCAGTGGCCGCACCTTGCGGCCGAAATGTTTGAAACTTCTCCCCGCTTCTCGGACAAACGGACGAAAACTCGCAAAGCGACACACAAATGATTTGTACACCTTCTTTGCTAAGGATGGCCATAGTGGGGGTATCATAGCCGGTATCATGCACTCGGGAATAGCAAATATGATGATGTGGCAAGGAATTAAAGAAGGGAGAGTGGGTTAGTGTAACATAGGTAGATACCGTAACATAATAAATGCTATACTACTTTGTGTCGTGCATGGCCATAAATACGGTCATCTATGATACTACTCTATGATACTATGCACTATGAAGGTACATAGTATCATACACTAGTATCATATGCATGATACTAGTGTATGATACTCCCCACTATAAGGCTGGCCATAGTGGTGGTATCGTAGCCGGTATCATGCACTCGGAAATAGCAAGTATGCTGATGTGGCAAAGAATTAAAAAAATAGAGAGGGTTAGACTAACATATACGTAGATACCGTATCATGTTAAATGCGATGCTAATTTGTGTCATGCATGGCAATAAATATGATCATCTATGATACTACTCTATTATACTATGCACTACAATTAAAGGTAGTATCATATACTAGTATCATATGCATGATACTAGTATATGATAATCTCCACTATGAGTAGCCTAAGTATAGCTTAACTAAAACACCCACATGCAGTTGTAGTAGGGTTTTGATTTTATATGCACTAAATGCAAGGTAAGTGCAAAAAATGACTTAAACATAGCAGACGAGACCTGAAATGGGCCAGAAAATCAAACCAAGGGTAAATCCGTGATTGTTTACCATGATTTTTTTTCGAGGTGGAATGATGTAGTCACTGATGATTTGGAGTCCGAAGTGCCACGTCTCCTTTTGGAAATTATGATCCTTCTTGTGAGATGCTCCGGTATGGAAGGTGCGAGCACTAAAACTTGTGCCAAACTTTACCAAATTTTTTCCATGCGATCGTGAGAGCACGCCACAGTGACACAATGATTTTCGTTATTTTCGGGCTCTATATGCATTTCCTGTAATTAAAAAACCAACAAGGCCTACGCTTGTGGCCGCACCCTACGGCCGAACTGTTTGAAGTTTTTTCCCGTTTCTCGGACAATGAATGAAAACTCGCAAAGCGACACACAAATGATCTTGCTAACACCCACGTGTAGTTGCGACTATATATATATGTGTAAAAATGACTCAAATATTGCAAACAAGATCTCAAATGCACTAGAAAATCGAACCATAGGGTACAATCGTGATTTCTTACCGTGGAAAAAAATTGGAGGCGAAACGATGAACTCATGTTTTCATTCAAACGAAAATATGCTCTTAGTTCATGTAAATGTTTTCAAATAGCACACGGTTCACTCATGAAAGCCGTGTGCCTACTAAACCGTGGCCGATGCCCCCCTGCCACGCATGCGATCTGAGTCGTGCATTCTGATTGGCCGGAACCCAAACCCCACGGATCGTACGTGTAACACCCCAGTGGTTAGCTACAGTAATCCCCTTTTGATAATGCCATGTCATCATGATCAACAGTGTTTAATCATCATTAGTATCATATCTCTTTTCAAATTCAAATTCAAATTAGAAATTCAAACTGAAATTGGAAAATAAAAGTTGTTCAACATAGAAACTAAAATGTTCAATATGTAGCAAATATTACAGAGACTATTCTAAAATTGTAACCAACAATTAATAAATTAATTAGGTGGCTCTAACTTTACCAAAACAGCAAGGTATAATACATTTTATTTATTATAAAATTTGTGTTACTTCCAATTGTCTCCAAACCAATTTTTTGATAGTAGTAGATAATGCCTAGCATTTAATGGAACAAGTGCCATATTTTTCAAAAGTCATTTTGAGGCCTAACTAATTACAAAACAGAAAATAAGAATAAATAAAAAAGAAAAAGAGAAAACAGAAAAACTAAAACAAAATAAAAAGATAAGAAAACCCCCTTCCCCACTGGGCCAACTGGCCCAGCCGGCCCAGCTGGCCCACCATTCCCCTGGCCTATAAGGCCCCCCAGAGATCCCCCGAAACCCTAATTCCCCCCTTTCTCGCTCCCCATTCGGCCCCCCCGATCCAGAACTGGATCGGGCGAGCACCGACGCCGTGCGCCGACGCCGGCGCCCGTCCCCGCCGGCGCCCATCGATCCGGCTCGCCGGACCACCTCGCCGCTCGCCGAACGCCTCGCCGCTGCGCCCCGACACGCCTCGCCGCTCGCCGCCTCGTCCTCCTCGCCGGACCGCGCTGCTGGACACCTCGCTGAACCTCGCCTCTCCGTCGTTGCCTCGTCCCTGTCGTCCTCCCCATGCCCCACTGCCCTGTGCCCTACACCTGCAGTGAGCCGCGCCCCTCTCCTCTCCTCTCTCCCCGACGCCGCACCCGCACGTCGCCGCCAGTCGCGCTCGCCCGGGCCCACTCCCGCTCGCGCACGGCCTCGCCCTTCCCCGTCGCCTCCTCCCCTACTCCGCCCCGAGCCGCCCACTGTCTGCCCGCCCGCGCCCGCCACCCGCATCGCCGCTGCGGCCGCGCGCACGCGCTTGCCCGCTCGCGCGCGCTCACCGCGGCCTTGCTCGCCGCGCCGTCCCGCACGCGCCCCTCGCGCTCGCTGGCCGTGCCTGGCCGCGCCCAGCGCCCGGGCTCGCTTTGGCCGCGCCGAGCGACTGCGCGCTCGCGCGCTCACGGCTCCGGCCGGCGCCCGCACGCCTGCAGTGGCCTGTGTGCCACTGCCATGTGGGGCCGAAGCCCCTGTGTCACTGACCAGAGGGGCCCACGCCCTTAAACCGTTTTAAAAATAAATGAAAATGAATTTTTTTTTAATAAATTAATTAATTAATTAGTGAATTAATTAAGTTAATTAACTCTGATTAAGTTAATCTATTTACGTAGTTAGTCTAATTAAACAGTAATTAAATTAGTTAAACTCTAATTAACTAAACAGTGTATGACAGGTGGGTCCCACTTGTGAGGTTGACCCAGTCAACTGCACTGTTGACTGCTGACGTCAGCATGATGTCATGCTGACATCATCAATCACTATTCTGGATAATGTTTATTTAAAATGATTAAATAAAATTCCAGAAATTAATAAAAACTTTAGAAATTCATATAAAATAAACCGGAACTCGGATGAAAATAATTTCTACATGAAAGTTGCTCAGAACGACGAGACGAATCCGAATACACGGTCCGTTCTTCCGTCACACGTCTCTAACTACCTAAACATGGGACATTCCCCCTCCTGTCACCTGTCCGACTTTTGTCCGGAACCGGGAATACTTTCCCGGATGAATTCCCCCTTCGCCAGTATCACCCGGCGCTACGTTAGGTGGCACCCGGCACAACTTAATGCCATGCTACGCTTTGTGTTACATTGGTTGCTTTGTATTTATATTGTTTCCTTCCCCTCTTCTCTCTCGTTAGACCCCGACGCAGTTCCCGGTACCGACGCAACTCCGGAGATCGACTATGCCTCTGACGACCTTGCCCTTGCCGCCGAGCAACCAGGCAAGCCCCCCCCCCTTTGATCATCCCGATATCGCCCATTCTAATTTCTCATGATTGCATTAGAATTGCTGCTACTACTGCTTTACCTATTCTGATGCATAGCCTGTTTATTGTAACCTGCTATTGATAATTACCTGCATATCCTAAACTGCTTAGTATAGGCTGGGTAGAGACCTATCAGTGACCCCACTTGTCCCGACTGCCCCGCTGGATTATCAGAAGACCCGATCAACGGGATTGAAGAACAGGCCCCGGCACCGCACATCAACCCCCTTAGTTGTACGACACTACTGGGTTACTATCGAGTGCCGAGGGTGATACCTCGTCAGCACTTCTGATGTTAACCTTGTAGGGTAGATAATTGGTCGTGGTCATCGAGGGTGATTCCTCCCTCTCCACTGTCGATACGACCCTGTCACGCAACACTTCAAGTGTGAACCTCGAGGGTGATTCCTCGGAGTTCACCTTGACGGATACATCAAGTAGGAATCCAACGAGGGTGATACCTCGGATTCCCCTGATGTTATGGACACACGGATACTTGGATTTTACACTGTTACTTGGAAAGGCGGGTCGACCCTGAGGGGTACCCGCGTGCGCCTAAGTGGCGAGTGTTGTGAAGACGAGTTGCCTGGATGGTGCCTGAGTGATGAATACGAGGCGTGGCCGGTCATTCTTGGCCCTTGCCGCAAGTCCTCGAGACGGGGCGATGGGGTCACATCTTTCGTGAGTCTCTGTTCGTTACCGCAAGCCCCTAGTCCACTAATGATTTGATATTTGATCCGAGAGGGCCTCTGGCCCGATAGCACTAACCATCACGTTGGCATGGTATGGGCGTTCTGCATCGTATGCATCAGCCGAAAGCTCTGTCAGACGTCCAGTTCAGCAGTGCGGCATGGAGTGATTGGCGCCATTCACGACAGAGGTGGTGCTTGGATCTGAGGCATGTGCGCAACGATCCGGAGGGCGAGGGGCGATGGCCCAAGACCCCCTTGCGCTTAGGATGTAGACCGGCGGGGACCTCTTTGCTGAGCTCTAGGTAGGGCTGCAGTGTGTCGTTTGGGCGAGGCCGGGCATGACCCAGGAAAGTGTGACCGGCCGGAGTTAAGCGAGCGTGGTGGGTAAGTTGGTGCACCCCTGCAGTGAAGAACACATCTATCGATAGCCAGTCCTACGGTAAAGGACACTCGGAGTTGTATCCCGATCTACATAACTTGACCGTGAGACGATACTTGGATATATGGCTCTGGGATTGCTTCTCGCAGGAAGTCGAGAAGGGATCTCAGGACGAGGTTGATGACTGTATGGCTCTGGGATTGCTTTCTCACAAGGAGTCGAGAAAGGATCTCTGGGTGAGGTTGATATGATACTACTACTTTATACGGTACTAATCTACACTCTTCTAATGCTGCAAGACCGCTGAAGATGCTAGTCTTCGATAGGACGAGGCTTTCTCTCTATTCTGGCATTTCTGTAGCCCAGTCCACATATACAGCCTCTCCTTGAAAATGTTGCATATGTAGTGTAGATCCTTGCTTGCTGATTACTCCGGAGTACTCACGGTTGCTTTGCTTTCTTTTTCTCCCCTTATCAGTTGTCCTGACCATATGATGGAGCCCCGGATACAGCTGCCCCGCCGACGATCGTTATTACTACCCCGAGGGTGGTTACTACTACGAGTTGGCTGTCGACCAGGAGTAGGATCGGATGGTCCCAGGCAGGAGGCTTGCGCCTTTCGATCGTAGTGTTTTCTTTTGCCCCGCCTTTCTAAAGGATTTTCTGTTTCTGTTTCATATCTGTACTAAGATATCTGATGCTTCCGCTGACGCTTGTACGCAAGCTTATGTATTCGAGCCCTCGAGGCCCCTGGCTTGTAATATAAAGCTTGTATGACTTTATTTATGTTTTAGAGTTGTGTTGTGATATCTTCCCGTGAGTCCTTAGGCTTGATCATGTGCATTTACATGTATGATTAGTGCATGATTGAGCCGGGGGCGTCACAAGTTGGTATCAGAGCCGACTGACTGTAGGAACTCCCTTTCCAACTCTTTGGCCGAAGTTGAGTCTAGTAACCGAAAATTGTTTTACTAACTTGGCTGTGTGGCTTACGGGCCCACGTCGCCAATTGGGTGGTATTAGGATCTTTTACTCCTCGTCTTTACTCTGGGACTCTGATCTCTCTTCTATTCGGGTTAAAATTTTACTAACTCCAACATTAGGTTCTCGTGATCACATCCACCCGGTGTTCTAAAAATTCCCCCCCCTTCCTTCAAGATTGCGGGCCAGGTTCTGCTTACAGGATCCTTTTATCGAGGGCACCCTGTGTTGTCACTTGCAGACTCCTCGCTCCAACAGTTTCCTCCTACGTTGATGTAGCCTTTGCTATGTCTCGTTGTGTACTTCCTTACTGCGAGCCTGCGCGCCGCCTAGCTTGTCTAGCCGTGTGCATTTCCGAACTCCTACCGCCGTTTGAGTCCAACTCCATGCATCGTTCTGTATGTCTTTGATGACTACTAATATGCACCTAATGCCTTCTTGTTCATCACTCATGTTACATCGTGAATGACCTCTTACACATGCAGTTTTTCTTGCTAAACCGACCGTGTTAATTTGGCAGGATGGCTGACGACCCTCCACCTCCACCCTATATTGCCGCAATGATGCAGCAGTTTGAATTCAACCGTCAGCAGTTTGAGCTTAACCATCAGTTTATGACCGGAGTATTGGCTCAGTTCCCAACTTAGAATGCTCAGCAACAGAATGCTCCAATAACTCTGCCAGAATTTGTGCGCCTCAATCCATCCGTTTTCCGCAACTCCACCACTCCTATGGATGCTGATGATTGGCTACGTGACATCCTGTTTGAGATGGAATCAGCTAATGTTGCTCCCGATAGTTACGTCACCTTTGCGACATTCCACCTGAAGGGCCCAGCTGCTCAATGGTGGGAAAGCCACAAGGGTATGTTGCCTGCAGAGACTGTAACCACTTGGCAGGAATTTCAGTCAGCTTTTCGTGCACGGTACATTCCTCAAGGTCTGATCGACCAGAAGAAGCAGGAGTTTCGTAAACTCACACAGGGCACAATGACTGTGGATGAATATTAGAGGAAATTCCTTGAATTATCCTGCTATGCTGCGGATGACGTCGACACTGACGCCTGCAAGCAGGAGAAATTCCGTGAAGGACTACGTACTGATATAAACCTTACACTTGCAGTCCATGATTGCACAGACTTTGCAACACTTGTCAGCCAAACTTTCCAAGTAGAAACTGCTCTGGGTAAGTACCAGGAGTCGCTCAAGCGCACTGGTGATGTTGGCTCATCCTCGGGTCAGCCTGATCAGAAGCGTCGAGTGTGGGTCCCCCACAATGTTCATCACCGACCTGCCCCTGTACCCAGGCCATCTTATGCTGCACCACGTCTGCCTCCACCACCGAGACAACTGAACATTTCAAGTGGACAGCCCAATGTTGATGTTCCTTCCCATAATGATGGTTTGTGCCACCAGTGTGGACAACCAGGGCACCGTACTATCAACTGCCGTCAGAGTCAGCCTCAACATGCATGACGTCCTTCTGTTGGTTGCAGGAAGAGCCATCGAAAACATCCTTCCAGGAACATTGAAACCAGACCACCTGCTAATCAGCTTGTTCATGTCAACCAAGTCAACATTGAAGAAGCTCGACAGGACCCCAAAATTGTGATGGGCACCCTTCTAGCGAATTCAATCCCAGCTTCAGTCCTCTTTGATTCTGGAGCATCACACTCCTTCATGTCCGAAAGTTTTGCGCGAAGCCATGATATACCTTTCGAGGAGATGTCCACTCCGTTAGTAATCCAGTCACCTGGGGCTAATTGGCAAACTACCATGGTAAGCCACGGTAACCACATTGTGATTGGAGGATTGATGTTCCCCGTTTCACTCATTGCTCTCAAGACTTCCAACATAGACATTATTCTGGGTATGGACTGGTTGAAGCCTCATAAAGCTTTGATTGACTGTGCCACTGAATCAGTCCGTGTCACTCACCCTTCTGGCCAGAAAGTACAATACTCAGCTCGAACAGTTCAGAATGCCGAGAGCCAGATATATGCTCTGAATGCATTGAATGCTTCACCTCTTGAAGGCATCGAGAACGTTCAAATTGTTCGTGATTTTCAAGACATCTTCCCAGAAGAACTTCTAGGAATACCCCCTGCTAGAGCTGTCGAGTTTGTCATCGACTTGAAACCGGGCACTACTCCTATTGTGAAGCGCCCTTATAAGATGCCTCCTCACCACCTTCTCGAGCTTAAGGAAGAAATCGACAAGTCACTTAAGAAAGGTTTCATCCGCCCCAGTTCCTCTGCTTGGGGAGCACCTTCACTCTTCGTTAAGAAAAAGGATGGAACTAACCGATTGGTTCAGGATTATCGGCCCATTAACCAAGATACAATTCAGAATAAATATCCGCTTCCTCGGATCAATGATTTGTATGATCAACTTGCTGGATCATCGGTATTCTCTAAACTTGACTTGAGGTTGGGTTATCATCAGATCCGTGTCCGCGAAGAGGATATTCCGAAGACTGCATTTGTTACCCACTATGGCTCTTATGAGTACACTGTCATTTCATTTGGTTTAACAAATGCTCCCGCCACATTCTCCCATCTGATGAATTATATCTTCATGGATTACCTCGACAAGTTCGTCGTGGTGTATCTAGATGATATTCTGGTCTATTCAATAATAAAGAAGAACATGCTGAACACCTCTGTCTTGTACTGGAAAGGCTCCGAGAACACTAGTTGTATGCCAAATACTCCAAATGTGAATTTTGGCTTTCTGAAGTAACCTACCTTGGTCATGTGATTTCCAAGGATGGAATTGCCGTTAACCCGGAACGAATTCAGGCTATTCTGGACTGGACTCCTCTGAAGAACATCAAGCAAGTGAGAAGTTTTCTTGGCCTTGCAAGCTATTGCCGTTGATTTGTTGAGAATTTTTCTAAGATTGCTAAGCCTTTGACTGAACTGCTTCACAAGGGCGTTAAATTTGAATGGACAGAAAAATGTCAGGAAAGTTTTCAAACACTCAAAGACAAGCTGACATCTGCCTAAGTGCTAGCTCCTCCAGATTCTCGCCAAGACTTCGTGATTTATTGTGACGCATCCCGTGAAGGATTAGGCTGTGTCCTAATGCAAGAGCGTAAAGTGATTGCTTATGGCTCTCGTCAGTTGCGCCCGCATGAAGAGAATTATCCGGTACATGATCTAGAACTAGCTGCTGTCATCTATGCACTGCAGTTGTGGTGACATTACCTTCTCGGTAATCGTTGCAAGATATGCACGGATCATAAAAGTCCGAAGTACTTGTTCACTCCGCCATCTCTAAACCTCCGTCAGCAAAGATGGATGGAGGCCATTGTGGACTATGATTTGGGTATTTCTTATACCCTTGGCAAGGCTAACGTGATGGCTGATGCCTTAAGCCGCAAGTCCTATTACGACAACCTCATGGTTAGGCGAGCTCAACCTCGTCTTTTTGAAGGACTGTGCAAGCTGAATCTGCGTATTGTTCCACAGGGATCTCTTAATAACCTGGTGATACAACCAGATCTTGAGAAAGCTGTTAAGAATGCGCAAGCTAAAGATGCTAAAATTGATCTGATGAAGAAAAATTTTCACCTTGAAAAGTACAGGGATTTCTCGCTGTCTAAAGATGGAACCTTGTACTTCAGAGACCGCATTGTGGTACCTCGCTTCGAACTCATGACTGACAAGGTCATGAAGGAGGCACATGATACACCGCTGTCTACTCATCTGGGTAGCACCAAGATGTATCGTGATCTCCGTCAAAGGTACTGGTGGTCTAGAATGAAGCAGGATATTGCCCGATATGTTGCTGAATGTGATGTCTGCCGTCGCGTTAAAGCAGAACATCAGAAGCCTGCTGGAATTCTGCAACCACTGCCTATTCCTCTATGGAAATGGGATAAGGTTTAGATGGATTTCATTACAGGACTTCCCAGGTCACAGAAGGGTCACGATGCTATTCTTGTCATCGTCGACCAACTCTCTAAAGTTGCACACTTTCTGCCTGTCAAGGAGACTATCACTGCTAGTCAGTTAGCAGAGTTGTATATTTCCAGAATTATTTCACTCCACGGTATTCCGAAGGAGATTAGTTCGGACCGTGGCGGTCTTTTCACTTCCAAATTCTGGGAAAGTTTCCAAATAGCTATGGGAACTCATATTACCTGGAGTTCAGCTTATCACCCCCAATCCCAAGGCCAAGTCAAGCGAGTCAATCAAGTGCTTGAAGACATGCTTTGGGCTTGTGTTATATCGTTTGGCAAGAAGTGGGAAGAATCTCTTCCATATGCCGAGTTCTCTTATAACAACAACTATCAAGCCAGCTTGAAAATGGCCCCCTTCGAAGTTCTATATGGACGTAAGTGTCGAATCCCTCTGAATTGGTCAGAAACTGGGGAACGACCGCTCATGGGTCCAGATATTATTCAACACGCCGAAGAGCAAGTCCGTATCGTCCGTGAAAACCTCAAGGCCCCTCAGGACCGCCAGAAGAGCAACTATGATCGCAAACGATGGGGTTTGACTTATCAACCTGGTGATCAAGCTTATTTGCGAGTCACTCCTATGAAGGGCACTCACCGTTTTGGAAAAAAGGGCAAGTTAGCTCCACGCTACATTGGTCCTTTCCGCATTATTGCAAGACGTGGTCAGGTGGCATATAAATTGGAGTTGCCGCCACAATTCTCTCATATCCACGACGTCTTCCTTGTGTCGCAACTTCGTCGTTGCTTCAAGGAATCTCCGCACCGCGCAGTGGATCACGAGATGCTCGATTTGCAAGATGACCTATCTTATAAGGAGCATCCGGTCTGCATTCTCGATGAAGCTGAACGTCGAACCCGTCAGAAGGTTACCAAGTTCCTCAAAGTGCAGTGGTCTAATCATACTGAAGATGAAGCCACTTGGGAACACGAGAATAATCTTCGTGCGGAATACCCCGAACTTTTTCCTTCTTCCTCATAATTCTCAGGACGAGAATTCTTGTTAGTGGAGGAGATTTGTAACACCCCAGTGGTTAGCTACAGTAATCCCCTTTTGATAATGCCATGTCATCATGATCAACAGTGTTTAATCATCATTAGTATCATATCTCTTTTCAAATTCAAATTCAAATTGGAAATTCATACTGAAATTGGAAAATAAAAGTTGTTCAACATAGAAACTAAAATGTTCAATAAATAGCAAATATTACAGAGACTATTCTAAAATTGTAACCAACAATTAATAAATTAAATAGGTGGCTCTAACTTTACCAAAACAGCAAGGTATAATACATTTTATTTATTATAAAATTTGTGTTACTTCCAATTGTCTCCAAATCAATTTTTTGATTGTAGTAGATAATGCCTAGCATTTAATGGAACAAGTGCCATATTTTTCAAAAGTCATTTTGAGGCCTAACTAATTACAAAACAGAAAATAAGAATAAATAAATAAGAAAAAGGGAAAACAGAAAAGCTAAAACAAAATAAAAAGAAAAGAAAACCCCCCTCCCCACTGGGCCAACTGGCCCGGCCGGCCCAGCTGGCCCACCATTCCCCTGGCCTATAAGGCCTCCCCAGAGATCCCCAGAAACCCTAATCCCCCCTCTCTCGCTCCCCATTCGCCCCCCCCCCCTATCCAGAACTGGATCGGGCCGAGCCCCGACGCCGTGCGCCGACGCCGGCGCCCGTCCCCGCCGGCGCCTATCGATCCGGCTCAACGGACCACCTCGCCGCTCGCCGAACGCCTCCCCGCTGCGCCCCGCCGCGCCCCGCCGCTCGCCGCCTCGTCTCCCTCGCCGGACCGCGCTGCTGGCCACGTCGCCGAACCTCGCCTCTCCGTCGTCTCCTCGTCCTCGTCGTCCTCCCCATGCCTCACTGCCCTGTGCCCTACACCCGCAGTGAGCCGCGCCCCTCTCCTCTCCTCTCTCCCCGACGCCGCGCCCGCATGTCGCCGCCGGTCGCGCTCGCCCGGGCCCAGTCCCGCTCGTGCACGGCCTCGCCCTTCCCCGTCGCCTCCTTCCCTGCTCCGCCCCGAGCCGCCCACCGTCTGCCCGCGCGCGCCCGCCACCCGCATCGCCGCTGCGCCGGCGCGCACGCGCTTGCCCGCTCGCGCGTGCTCACCGCGGCCTCGCTCGCCGCATCGCCCGCGCGCGCCATCCCGCACTCGCCTCTCGCGCTCGCTGGCCACGCCTAGCGCCCGGGCTCGCTTTGGCCGCGCCAAGCGCCCGCGCACCCGCGCGCTCACGGCTCCGGCCGGCGCCCACGCGCCCGCACGCCCTCAGTGGCCTGTGTGCCACTGCCAGGTGGGGCCAAAGCCCCTGTGTCACTGACCAGAGGGGCCCACGCCCTTAAACCGTTTTAAAAATAAATGAAAATGAAAATTAATAAAATAAATAATTAGTTAATTAATTAGTGAATTAATTAAGTTAGTTAACTCTGATTAAGTTAATCTAATTAAGTAGTTAGTCTAATTAAACAGTAATTAAATTAGTTAAACTCTAATTAACTAAACAGTGTATGACAGGTGGGTCCCACTTGTCAGGTTGAGCCAGTCAACTACACTGTTGACTGCTGATGTTAGCATGATGTCATGCTGATGTCATCAATCACTATTCTGGATAATGTTGATTTAAAATGATTAAATAAAATTCCAGAAATTAATAAAAACTTTAGAAATTCATATAAAATAAACCGTAACTCGGATGAAAATACTTTCTACATGAAAGTTGCTCAGAACGACGAGACGAATCCGAATACACGGTCCATTCGTCCATCACACATCTCTAACTACCTGAACATAGGACATTCCCCCTCTGGTCACCTGTTTGACTTTTGTCCGGAACCGAGAATACTTTCCCGGATGAATTCCCCCTTCGCCAGTATCACCCGGCGCTACGTTAGGTCGCACCCGGCACAACTTAATGCCATGCTACGCTTTGTGTTACATTGGTTGCTTTGTATTTATATTGTTTCCTCCCCCTCTTCTCTCTCGTTAGACCCCGACGCAGTTCCCGATACCGACGCAACTCCGGAGATCGACTACGCCTCTGACGACCTTGCCCTTAACGCCGAGCAACCAGGCAAGCCCCCCCCCCTTTGATCATCCCGATATCGCCCATTCTAATTTCTCATGCTTGCATTAGAATTGCTGGTACTACTGCTTTACCTATTCTGATGCATTGCCTGTTTATTGTAACCTGCTGTTGATAATTACCTGCATATCCTAAACTGCTTAGTATAGGCTGGGTAGAGACCTATCAGTGACCCCACTTGTCCCGACTGCCCCGCTGGATTATTAGAAGACCCGATCAACGGGATTGAAGAACAGGCCCCGGCACCGCACATCAACCCCCTTAGTTGTACGACACTACTGGGTTACTATCGAGTGCCGAGGGTGATACCTCGTCAACACTTCTGATGTTAACCTTGTAGGGTAGATAATTGGTCGTGGTCATCGAGGGTGATTCCTCCTTCTCCACTGCCGATACGACCCTATCACGCAACACTTCAAGTGTGAACCTCGAGGGTGATTCCTCCTTCTCCACTGCCGATACGACCCTGTCAAGCAACACTTCAAGTGTAAACCTCGAGGGTGATTCCTTCGAGTTCACCTTGACGGATACATCAAGTAGGAATCCAACGAGGGTGATACCTCGGATTTCCCTGATGTTATGGACACACGGATACTTGGATTTTACACTGTTACTTGGAAAGGTGGGTCGACCCTAAGGGGTACCCGCGTGCGCCTAAGTGGCGAGTGTTGTGAAGACGGGTTGCCTGGATGGTGCCCAAGTGATGAATACGAGGCGTGGCCGGGCATTCTTGGCCCTTGCCGCAAGTCCTCGAGACGGGGCGATGGGGTCACATCTTTCGTGAGTCTCTGCTCGTTACCGCAAGACCCTAGTCCACTAACGATTTGGATATTTGATCCGAGAGGGCCTCTGGCCCGATAGCACTAACCATCACGTGGGCATGGTATGGGCGTTCTGCATCATATGCATCAGCCGAAAGCTCTGTCAGACGTCCAGTTCAGCAGTGCGGCATGGAGTGATTGGCGCCATTCATGACAGAGGTGGTGCTTGGATCTGAGCCATGTGCGCAAAGATCCGGAGGGCGAGGGGCGATGGCCCAAGACCCCCTTGCGCTTAGGATGTAGACCAGCGGGGACCTCTCTGCTGAGCTCTAGGTAGGGCTGCGGTGTGTCGTTTGGCCGAGGCCGGGCATGACCCAGGAAAGTGTGATCGGCCGGAGTTAAGCGAGCGTGGTGGGTAAGTTGGTGCACCCCTGCAGGGAAGAACACATCTACGATAGCCGGTCCTACGGTAAAGGACACTCGGAGTTGTATCCCGATCGACATAACTTGACCGTGAGATGATACTTGGATATATGGATCTGGGATTGCTTCTCGTAGGGAGTCGAGAAGGGATCTCAGGACGAGGTTGATGACTGTATGGCTCTGGGATTGCTTTCTCGCAAGGAGTCAAGAAAGGATCTCTGGGTGAGGTTGATATGATACTACTACTTTATACGGTACTAATCTACACTCTTCTAATGCTGAAAGACCGCTGAAGATGCTAGTCTTCGATAGGACTAGGCTTATTCTCTATTCTGGCATTTCTGCAGCCCAGTCCACATATACAGCCTCTCCTTGAAAATGTTGCATATGTAGTGTAGATCCTTGCTTGCTGAGTACTCCGGAGTACTCACGGTTGCTTTGCTTTCTTTTTCTCCCCTTATCAGTTGTCCTGACCATATGACGGAGCCCCGGATACAGCTGCCCCGCCAACGATCGTTATTACTACCCCGAGGGTGGTTACTACTATGAGTTGGCTGTCGACCAGGAGTAGGATCGGAAGGTCCCAGGAAGGAGGCTTGCGCCTTTCTATCATAGTGTTTTCTTTTGCCCCGCCTTTCTAAAGGCTTTTCTGTTTCTGTTTCATATCTGTACTCAGATATCTGATGCTTCTGCTGACAATTGTACGCAAGCTTATGTATTCGAGCCCTCGAGGCCCCTGGCTTGTAATATAAAGCTTGTATGACTTTATTTATGTTTTAGAGTTGTGTTGTGATATCTTCCCGTGAGTCCTTAGGCTTGATCATGTGCATTTGCGTGTATGATTAATGCACGATTGAGCCGGGTGCATCACAGTACGTCTGCATCGTTGGATTCTCCTTGATTGAACGATAGTCCTCATCTGTTTCGACATCACATGCAGTTCCAGTTGTGATTTTATTTATATCCGTAAATTGCATGTTAAATTCAAAAAATGTCTTAAATATAGCAAATGATACCTGAAATGCCTTAGAAAATCAAACCCATGGTATAATGGTGATTGCGTAACGTGGAAATTTTTATGAGGCCAAAAGATGAAGTCACCGGCCACTAGAGTTTGAATTGACACGTCTCCTTTTGGAAACCATGGTCCTTGATGTGAGATGCTCCGGTTTGGAAGGTGCGATCATCAAAACTTGTGCCAAACTTTACCAATTTTTTCCCCGGGGCCGTGGGAGCACGCCACGGGCACCCACCGATTTTGATGATGTCTGGACTTCTTCTGAATTCCCTGTAATTAAAATACCAACTAGGCCTACGCCGGTGGCCGCACCTCGTGGCTGAAATGTTTGAAACTTCTTCCCGTTTCTTGGACAATGGATGAAAACTCGCAAAGCGACACACAATTGATTTGTACACCTTCTTTGCTAACTAACACCCATATATAGTTGTAGAACGGTTTTGAATTTATATGCACTAAATGCAAGGTAAGTGCAAAAAAAATGACTTAAATATAGCAGACAAGACCTAAAATGGGCCAGAAAATCAAACCTATGGTATATACGTGATTGTTTACCGTGAAAAAAATTCAAGGCAGAACGATGTAGTCACTGACGATTGGTGTCCGAAGTGCCGCATCTCCTTTTGGAAACTATGATCCTTCTTGTGAGATGCTCCGATTTGGAAGGTGTGAGCATCAAAACTTGTGCCAAACTTTACCAAATTTTTTCATGGGATCCTGACAGCACGCCACGGTGACACACCGATTTTCGTTATTTCTGGACTCTATATGCATTTCCTATAATTAGAATACCAACAAGGCTTATGCCTCTGGCCGCACCCTCCGGCCGAACTGTTTGATTTTTTTCCCGTTTCTCGAGCAATGAATGAAAACTCCCAAAGCGACATACAAATGATCTTGCTAGCTAGTACCCATGTGTAGTTGCGACTATAGCAAACGACTCAAATATAGCAAACAATACCTCAAATGCACCAGAAAATCGAACCATAGGGTACAATGGTGATTTCTTACCGTGGAAAACAATTTGGAGGCGAAACAATGAACTCTTGTTTTCTTCAAACGAAAATATGCTGTTAGTTCATGTAAATGTTTTCAAATAGCACATGGTTCACTCACGAAAGCCATGTGCCTACCAAACCGAGGCCGATGCCCCCCTTGCTGCGCGCGCGATCTGAGTCATGCGTTCTGATTGGCCAAAACCCAAACCCCACAGATCGTACGTCTACACCGTTGGATGCTCCCAGATCGAACGGCAATCCTCATCCGTTTTGATAGCAAATGCAGTCCGGCTAGGATTTGATTTATATGCCAAAATGCACGGTAAATGCCAAAAAATGTCTTAAATATAGCACACGAGACCTGAAATGCGCCAGCAAATCAAACCCGTGGTATAATGGTGATTGCTTAACATGGGAAAAATTTAGAGGCGAAACGATGAACTCACGTCTTCATTTCAAAATTAGTACGTCTTCATTTCAAACGAAATTATTCTCTTTGTGCACACGAGTGCTTAGAGGCAACCGTTTGCATAGGCCTTTCCGCGCGGCGACTGGGGATATTTTTCACCCTTTTCACCTAGGCCGCCAACACCCCCCCCCCCCCCCGCCGCCCGCCCGCGTTTCACTCAACTAGTCCACCCAATCTCCATCGCCAGCTCCCCCCTCCCCCAGATCCATAGCAGAACCCTCTCCAGCGCCGGCATGCTCACCCCGGCCGTGTGCCCGCTCTTCGGCGTCAACCCTACCTCCACTACCATTCCCAACTCGCGGCTGCCCGTGCCTCGCCGTCTTCGTTTGCTCGCCAGCCACCCTCGAGCATATCGATCCTGTAACCCTCGCCTCTCCTGTGGTCCTGCCGGGTTTGCATTAAGAAACCTATTAGTTACTGCTCTCCATCGCGGTGAGGCATATTTCCTCGCAATCCCTCTTCCTATTTCGTTCTGTATGTTCCCAAATTGGCTATAAAATAACGAAGAGCGTATATATGTTCATTATCTACCTTCCTAACTAGTACATATAAGCTGTATTTGTTCCAATAAGTTACTGCCGATTTACAGATCGCAGGCGCCCGAGTCACACAAACTTAACAAATAAGTCATACATTTTCTAAATTATTGCATGACATGTTTAGACAGCTTGATACCAAGTTGTTAGTTTTATGCTTATCCTCCTTTCCTGAGTTTCGCATGTGTTCTCTGTAGATGCCGAGTAGCAGCGACAGCACTCATGCTTCAGGCGATGTATCTTCATCTGATTCCGACAACCCTAGTTCTTCAGCAGATGGTGAGGGATCAAGTAATCTTGAACATGATAGAGCTGCAGCAATTACCCTTCCGGTTAGGACACGGAGGAATGCTCCAAGGAAGTCCACACACCAGCCTAAAGGTGTATATGAAGTAACCGAGATCGATTTAAAGTCTTGGGCTCCAACTAAACTAGATAAAGCACACACGAGGTTCAGGAGTGTGTGTGGATTTGTTGGCAGGGCAAGGCTCAACATTAATCTGCCGGGGTTTCGGAAGGCTGACACAGAAACACGACAAAGGATAGTCTGGGAGATCATGGATCACTTCAATGTTCCAGAGCAGTGGAGAATGCAGGTGGAACACACTGCACCGAAGAAGGCTAGGGATGCTTGGAGAAACTGGAAGCACGTGCTGTACAAGAAGTACTGGAGTGAAGGCAAGGACCCAATCCCCGCATACCCCCAACTTACAAAGGCAACTGGGCAGAATTCAAAAGGGTCAGGGCAACTACAGAGTTTGCTGAGAAGAGTGCCAAGTAATCAGAACTTCAGAAGAGGAACACACACCCCCAGAGTATGGGTGTGGTAGGATACTACGGCATGAAACCGATATGGGACCAGGAGGACAAAGAAGCAGTAGCGGTGGGTGGGAAACTGGCCTTTAGTGAAATCAGGGGCGAACGCGCTAGAGACTACTTGCAGGCACGTGCAAGGAGGCATGATGACGGAACTTATTACTTTGAAAACTCACATGACGAAGAACTGTATCGTGTGATGTTAAAGGCTTCAAAGATCCCTGGAAGGTTCTACAGGAACTCAGGGCCTTGTGACATTCTGTCCGATGCTCTGGAAACAAGAGAGCGCCCTGGCCGTGCAAGGGGTATAGGTGTTAATGTCCCGCACAAGAGGGCTTTCACACTCAGCAAAGAAGAGAGGCTCAGCATGAAAAAAGCGAGGAGTGAAATGAAGCAGAATGAATTGTATGAAAGGTTGAGGAAGGACATGTATCCGGCTGTTCGAAAGGATATTGAGGAGTCAATGATGGTGCAGAAGACTCTAACACTGACAGATAGCCAGCAGATGGGAGGGGAGGCGGGCATGGAGGATGTTGGTTATTGCGCGACAACACCGCACAAGAGTAGCTGTGCATCAGCTGACCCGAGCGACACTGAGACTACAGCTGCTCATGATGATGCTATATCTGATCTATCTGGAATGAAAGACAGACTGAAGGGCGTGCTTTATGAAGGTACATTAAAATGTGCAATAGCCTGGGTTTGCCCACCCTTCTTGGAAGAGGGACTCTTGTTGGACAATGTGCCATTGAAGCCAGGCTGTGTGAAGTGCTACGTGACTGAAGTAAAGCCTGGATTCAATGAATTTGCCCTGAAGAATGTCTTAGGAGACTTTGATGAGCAAAGGACCTTGGGAGAAACATTGTTACATCACATCCAGTGGCCACGAAAGGAAATAGAGTTCATGGATGAGATCCCTGAAGCCCCGCCAAGAGCAACCAATGTCGCCCCTCAACCGGTGACGCTCTCCTTGCCACAGCAGCTCTCGCGTGCTTCCCCCAAAGAACCTAATACTCGTAATCCGTCGGCTGATGCATCAACCTGTGATCAGCTGGACCGACTTTGTGCCATACAGGCCATGTCATCGACCGCCCCAGAGCAGCCAGTGGCAAGGCCTACAACTGCTGAAGACGCACTACCGGTTCAGATGCCGACCACTGAAGCAGCGGGGGGAGACCCAGCTACAACACCTGCTCATCAAACCAACCTGGTGGAACGGACTGCTAAGCAGTCTGATGCTTCGAAACTGCCTGCTAAGTAGTCTGTAGGTCCAGAACCGACTGCTCATCAGTCCGTCGGTCCGCAGCTGCATGATTAGCATACCAATGCGTCAGCACTTCCTACTCAGCAAACCAACGCGTTGGCACGGCCTCCTCAGCACACCGACAAGTTGGCACCACCTGCGCAGAAACCCGACATAGCTTCAGCGCATGGTCAGCAGTCCGATGCCTCTGCTCCTACATCCCAGCAGTCCGTCACAGCAGCACCGCCAGCTCAGCGGTCCGGCATAGCTAAACTGTCTGCTAAGTAGTCCGTCGAAGCTCCACCATCTGCTCGGCGGTCTACCTTTCAGCCAACCAGATGTTCTACCAGAAGTGCTTCAAGTACCAAGAAGGAAGCGGCCAAAAAGGCTGCACCCGCGAGGAAGCACGCCGGGAGAGCGAAGAGGAAAGAGAACGATTGCCTCTTACTTAAAGCACTCATCACCCAGAACCAAATTAACAGCAAGTTGTTCGAATCAGGGAGTAATATTATTTCTAACGGCATAGATGATGAAGAAATAGCTTTGCATCTTGCTAAAAATAAAGCAGACGTACTTGAAGCACGCAATTACGTCCATGGCCAGCCATTTCTTGTTGGCGAATACTTTGATGAGTGCAGCTCCAGTTACCGCGAGTTACATAAATATTGCATGGATCAAATGTCAGCAGGTCATCAGGTTCTGCTAGTCCACTACAACAGAGATCATTTCCGACACGATGCTGGTTCCATTAGTGTGGGTTTCGAGGACTTACATCTCTTCTTCAACTTCAACGAGCTCGATGCCACTCTTGTTAGATGCCTGATTTTGTAAGTACTTAACAAACTCTGATCAACTTCTCCATACAAGGCTGTAAATGATAAACAACTATCTGCATTTTATTCCTCTCTGGGGATTGAACACACAGAGAAGAAAAAGGGAGAGTGTGTATTTCATAGATCTTCCATTAGCAAATGGCACAACATTAGATGGTAAGGAGCTACGGGACTAGGCCATTAACACGGTCGTCCATATCTTCGAAAACACGTCCCATGCAGAATCATTTGTCTTGCCATATCATGAATGGTAAGTCAAGTAAACAACCATGCATACACTAATTGTCTTTCAGATTTTGACATAATTCATAAGTTCATGGCTTTCTTAATATGTAGCAATCACTGGATATTGGTATTCATTGTTCCAAACAAGAACACAGTTTACTACATGGATTCTCTCAGAGAGTCAACAAATGCTCAGGAGCTGACGCATCTTCATCAATTCATGGATAGGTATTGAATTCTATGATGTTGAAATTAATTTGCATTCATATCTGGTTCAATAATTGATGTTGTCAAAATTCATCTTCATTTGTAGTGTGTTCGCATTGTGGAAAACTAAACCAGGGAACCTGTTCAAGTGGGAACTACCTCTACAGCACGAGATCGTTTCTCCGGTAACACACCAAAATCCGTTATTTTCGTAAAATTTATCCAATTGTCTGCAAATACCTTTTCTTATGCTAGTCAAATGGTCAAGCTTCTAAATAAACCTCTTTCTATTTCTGTCTAAAGAAAAAAAATACATCTAAATAAACAAATACATGACTAATTCTGTACAAAAAATTTCAGTGTCCTCAGCAACAAGTAGGGACCAACCTTAGTGGATACTATGTTTGCAGACACATGATCTCCATCTGCAAATCTGCTGATAGTTGTGAAGATGCTCGCGAATTAGTACCAGTAAGTCTATCTTAATTAATATCTTCTACTCCACTCATATGGCACATTCTGATCTTAAACATACTGCAGCTCATCTTAGAACCGAGGACCCCTGAACCACTCCCCGCTGGTGAATTGCTGATGGTTCGGAGATTTATCAGTGACTTCTTCCTGAATAACTACATCAATCCCACTGGTGATAATGAAGATTTCAACATGCCTTCTCCTGAAACATTGAGTAAGAGTTAGCCTCTAAACATATACGCATGGATCCATTGTTTTCCATCTGATGAGGTCTTCATATTTCGTACACTATGATTAATTATGTAATGCATATATGTGTCGACAAATCATTGGAATTTAGCTACCATATGTGGAATTGCAATTGTTGCGAAATCTGATGAATGTTCTTCCTGTGGACACTATTTGTTCAATTGAATATTGTGGTGAATTTGCTTTTTGCATGCCGATTCAAATGGGATATTTTTGTTTTAACCTGGCAATTGCTCCACACACGGTTCAACTAAATGAGTCTGTGCGATCCACATCGGAAAGCATACATCAATCGTAGCGGAACTGTCGATGATACACAGCAGATCATGTGACGCCCCCGGCTCAATCGTGCACTAATCATACACGCAAACGCACACGATCAAGCCTAAGGACTCACGGGAAGATATCACAACACAACTCTAAAACATAAATAAAGTCATACAAGCTTTATATTACAAGCCAGGGGCTCGAGGGCTCGAATACATAGCTCGATGGCATACAAGCGTCAGCGGAAGCATCAGATATCTGAGTACAGATATTAAAAGAGAAACAAAAAGGCCCTTAGAAATGTGGGGAAAAATAAAACACTACGATCGAAAGGCGCAGGCCTCCTACCTGGGACCCTCCGATCCTACTCCTGGTCGTCGGCCAGCTCGTAGTAGTATCCATCCTCGGGGTGACAGTAGCGATCGTCGGCGGGAGCAGCTGTCTCAGGGGGGCTCCGTCATCTGGTCATGACAAACTGATACGGGGGCAAAGAAAGCAAAGCAACCATGAGTACTCAGAAGTACTCAGCAAGCAAGGATCTACACTACATATGCAACATTATCAAAGAGTGGCTGTATATGTGGACTGGGCTGCAGAAATGCCAGAATAGAGAGGAAATCCTAGTCCTATCGAAGACTAGCATCTTCAGCGGTCTTGCAGCAATAGAAGAGGGTAGAACAGTACAAGATAATGTAGCAGTATCATTAAGTCTCAACCTCACCCAGAGATCCTTTCTCGACTCCCTGCGAGAAAGCAATCCCAGAGCCTTACAGTCATCAACCTCGTCCTGAGATCCCTTCTCGACTCCCTGCGAGAAGCAATCCCAGAGCCATATATCCAGGTATCATCTCAGGTTTCTAGTTGTATCGATCGTGATACAACTCCAATTGTCCTTTACCGTAGGACCGGCTATCGATAGATGTGTTCTTCCCTGTAGGGGCGCACCAACTTACCCAACACGCTCGATTAACTCCGGCCGGACACACTTTTTCGGGTCATACCCGGCCTCGGCCAAACGACACACCGTAACCCTACCTACAGCTCAGCAGAGAGGTCCACGCCGGTCTACATCCTAAGTGCAAGGGGGTCTTGGCCATCGCCCCTCACCCTCCGGGTCGTTGCGCATAGGGTGGATACCAGCATCGCCTCGGGTGGCCGACATGATCCGACCGTGCCGCCATGCTGAACTGGACGTCTGACAGAGCTTTCAGCTGATGCTATGATGCAGAACGCCCATACTATGCCCACATGATGGTTAGTCCTATCAGACCAGAGGCCTGCTCGGATCAAATATCCAAATCATTAGTGGACTAGGGCTTGCGGTAACGAGCAGAGACTCACGAAAGATGTGACCCCATCGCCCCATCTCGAGGACTTGCGGCAAGGGCCAAGAATGCCCGGCCACGCCCCGTATTCATCACTCGAGCACCATACAGGCAACCCGTCTTCACATCACATGCGGGTACCCCTCATGGTCGACCCGCCTTTCCATGTAACAATAGTACAGTCCAAGTATCCGTGTGTCCATAACATCAGGGGGAATCCGAGGTATCACCCTCGTTGGATTCCTACTCGATGTATCCGTCAAGGTGAACTCGGAGGAATCACCCTCAATGGGTTCACACTTGATGTGTTGCACGACAGCGTCGTTACAGGAAGTGGTGAAGAAGGAATCACCCTCGATGACCACGACCGAATAGTCACTCTACAGAGTTAGCATCAGAAGTGCTACACGAGGTATCACCCTCGGCACTCGATAGTAACGCTGCAGTATCGTTAGAACTAAGGGGGTGATGTGCGGTGCCGGGGCCTGGTCTTCAATCCCGTTGATCGGGTCTTCTGATAATCCAGCGGGGCAGTCGGGACAAGTGGGGTGACTGATAGGTCTCTACCCAGCCTATACTAAGCAGTTTAGGATATGCAGGTAATTATCAACAGTAGGTTACAATAAATAGGCTATGCATCAGAATAGGTAAAGCAGTAGCAGCAGCAATTCTAATGCAATCATGAGAAAATAGAATGGGCGATATCGGGATGATCAAAGGGGGGCTTGCCTGGTTGCTCGGCGGCAAGGGCAAGGTCGTTAGTGGGGTCGTCGATCTTCAGGACATCGTCAGCGGTCTCGGGGACGACGTCGGGGTCTAACGAGAGAGAAGAGGGGGAGGAAACAGTAAATACTATGCAAACAAGTGCTACACAAGGTAAGACATGACAGTAAGCAGTGCCGGGTGTGTTCTAACGTGTGGTTGCATGTTACCGAGGAAGGAGGAATCCATCCAGGAATGTTTTCCCAGTTCCGGACATTTGTCAGACAGACGACCGGAGGGGAACGGTTCCATGTTCGGATAGTTAGGGACGTGTGACGGACAAACAAACCGCGTATTCGGATTCAGCTCGAAATTCTGAGCAACTTTCATGTACAAAGTTTTTCGATCTGAGCTACGGATTATTTTATATGATTTTCTAAAATTTAATTGATTTTCTGAATTTTATTTAATTATTTTAAATCAACATTATCCAGAATAGTGCAGGCTGACGTCAGCAGTCAATAGGGCGTTGACTGCGTCAATCTGACATGTGGGGCCCACAAGTCAGCCTCTGTTAGTTAATTAATAGTAGTTAATCAGCTTAATTAAACATTAAGTTAATTAAACTTAATTAGTCTTAATTAATCAGAGTTAATTAGGTTAATTAGTAATTAATTATTTTAAATACTTTTTTTTTGTTTTAGAGGGGCTGGGCCCCACGTGTCATAGGCATAGGGGCCTAACAGGCGGTGGTTAACAGGGCGGGCGGGCGCCCGAACGGCCTTGGGAGTGCGGGCGCGCCTGGGCGCTGGCGGGTGGCAGCGGCGTGCGGGGGTTGGGGCTCGGGTGCGCACGGCGGGGCAGGAGGCTCCGGCGAGCAGTGGCCTGCGTGGGCGGGCGGCGCAAGCGGCCCGTGCGCGCGGCAGAGAGTAGCGGGGGTGGCCGGGTGTTAGCGGAAGGCGGCGACGCGGGCGGGAGCGGGGGCACGACACCGGGCGCGGCAAAGGCAACGGCGATGAGCAGCGCGGCGGGTAGGACCGTGGCAGGCGCAGCGCGTGTGTGTGCTGGGCGCGTGCTGGCCGCGGGCGCAGGCGGGGGGGGGGTGCGGCGACGTCCTGTACGGGGAAAAGGGGAAGGTGGGGAGGGGAGGCCAATGACTTACCAGCGTTGCTGGGGAACGGGGGTCGACGAGGCTCGGTGATGGCCGGCGACGGAGAGACGGGGACGGCGGCGTGCGACGGTGAAGGCCATGAAGGAGCGCGCCCGGAGCTCGGGGAAGACGGCGCAGTGCAGGAAGGAGAGGTAGGAGGCCGGGAGGGGCGACGCCGGCGTGGTGACTCCGCAGAGGAGTACGGAGGCACGGCTGGGCGGCGACCGGCGGCGTCGGGGGCAGTTCCCCTGATCTGGATCGGGAGGAACAGAGGGAGGAGAGGGATTCGTTCGGGGGGGAATGGGGTGTCGGTGGGCTAGGGTTACGGGGTAGTGGGGGGGGGGTTAGTAGGGGGTTAGGTGGACCGGGGTGGGCCGGCCAGTTGGGTAGGCTGGGCCAAGGCCCATTTGGGCCAGGGGGCTTTTGTTTTCCCTTTTATTTTATTTTTTTGTTTTGTAATTAGTTAGGCCTAAAAATGACTTTTGTATTTTATGAAACTTGCCCAAATATTTACAGTGCAATATTAGACATTGCTAGAAAATGGTTTGGAGTACAAATGATTTTATTTGGATTTTAAACAAGAGAATAAGGGTTAAATAACTCTGTTTTGTGGTTGTTAGAGTCACCTAATTTATTTAGTATATGTTGAATATAATTTTAGAATTGTCTCTGGATTATTTACAATATTATGAACAATTTAGTTTTCAAATTTGAACAACTTTTATTTTCACTTTAAGTTTAATTTCCATTTGAATTTGAATGTGAAAAGAGATATGATACTAATGATGATTAAGCACTGTTGATCATGATGACATGGCATAATCAAAAGGGTGATCACTGTAGCTTAATACATGGGGTGTTACAGATCGCAAACGATTTGCAGCACTACTATGTGTGCGTAGGGGCTCCGGAACCGTTTGTGATATCGTGTTATCGCACACAAGAGCTCGAAGTAAACCATGCCCAATGTAAAATACAATCCCAGTCGTAAATTTTTCAGGAAACTTGTGGGATCCCAAATGAAAAGCACACGTCACTCTTGCTACAACCGTCGGTGATACACAACAAATCACAAACGGTCTGCAGCACTTGTATGTGTGCGAAGGGGCTCCTGAACCGTTTGTGATAGAACATTATCGCACATGGTAATTGTTGGGAAACATGTGCGATGGAGTCTTGCATGGAAGACGGGTTCCTCAGAAAACTCGTGTGTGATGGGGGACATATCGGACACAGTTCATATGTTGGCCCATGTGCCTTACATATTGTTCCCCAAACGGTTCATTATGACACACTGTTTGGTTTCACTGCGTCATTAGAAACGTTTAATCACCGATCCCACACGTGCGAAAGAATTTAGTGTGTGCTGCATCGCATACAATTACATTTTGCAGGCCTCTAGATGATGGCTCCATATCCCCGACGGTTTCTGGGTCGTGTGGGAAGGACCCCCCTATCGCAGTCACTCACTTGGAGACGGTTCAAAATGCCATCGCGGAAAGGGGTTAAAAACCGTGTGTATAGCACCTCGCTATACCAGTGTATATATAGTTGCACTAGCTATTTTAGTACGTGGTTGGCAACAATTGGGGAAAAGTTTGGTCGGTTCAGCTGTTGAGTTGAACTGTTTGTATAAAGAATGACTACTTAATCTATGAATGAAATCTATGCTTAATTACTGAATTTTAGTTGCAAAAATTAGATAGTGCTAGTGATTTTTAGCTGCAAATTTTGACAAATGGCAGTGTTACAAGGTTGACAAAGGGCAATGTTATTAGATCAACAAATGTCAATCTTTCCAGTTTGACAAATGGCAATATACCCAATATGACAGATGCAAATCTTACCAAATTGTCTATACGTGGTTGCACACGGGTCATCCGAAAAAACCGTTTAGCGTTGAAGGGATGTACAAATCCTGCGTGCCAGATTTTCTCTTGGCTTAGGTGTGAAGGAACCATAGCTCTCGCTTTGCATACCGTATACAATCTAAACTGTTTGCGATGAAGGGATGCACAAATCCGGCGTGGCAAAATTTTCCCTTGGCTTACTAGGGAAGACCGTAGCTCTCGCTTTGCGTACGGGTGTTCTATCTAAAATGTTTACGATGAAGAGCTCCACAAATCCTGCTCGACACATTTTCCCTTGGCTTACTGGGGAAGCTATCAGTTTGCATACGGGTGTTCCATCTTAAACATTTGCGATGAGTGTTTTAAATTTAAAACCCATTGATGTTTTTTTTAAATCGTTTGATAAGTCTGTACATTCAGAGAGAAGAGCACAAGTTTGCTCAAACCATATGTTTCATTCATTCACACTGCGACCTTATATTCATACGATCGAGATATAGTATTAAACCCAAAAAAATTAATTCCGGCGGCGGCGAAGGTGGCGTGCCGCGCCAGCGTTGTCGTTGTCGTCCTCCGAGACGCCATTGTTGAAGTCTTCAAGGCAGCACATAATGTTCTTCACATGGAAATCAAACATCCTGTCGTCACATGATCGACGGGCGGGGCGCGGGAGGACGGTAACTCGCGATGCTACGAGGTAGCGGTCAACAGCGGCGTCCCATGAAGCTAAGGGGGGCGCGCGCATGGGCACGGGCGCGGCGGGTGCAGGAAAACGCATGGGGACCGGCGCCGCGATGGGTGCAAGGGCGCGCATGGCCATGGGCGTGGGCACTGGCGCTAGCATGTACACGAGCTCGCACGGGTCCGCGGCGACCTCGCTGATGCCCACGGCTTTCAGCTCTGCGATAGTGCTCGGCGACTAGCCCGTCAATGCTACGGGGATGGTCGCTGGTGCGGCCGCGGTGATGGGAGCTGGGACAGGCGCGGGGGCAGTAACCGCGGCGGCCAGCTGGTTCAAGGTCATGTCCATGAGGCTCCATTCCTCCTTATTTTCTATCTCGTCTGGCTCGGAGTCGACTTCACCAAACTGGAAGACTAGTGGCAGTTGATCCTTCTGCACCTTGGCGTTGGTGGAGGTCCGCGGGAGGGGAATGGGAGGTGAACAGGAAGGCCGGACGTATTAAACAGTGGCTTGGGCGCCATTGATGGAGAGGATGCGAGCAAGGCGGGCGGCCATGGAAGTCAAAGGGCTCGCTTCCCACTAAGCCCACGCAGCGTACAGCTCGCATGCTTCCCGATGAGCCTGCCCATTGGAGGGCAGCTTGCACGCCTCCCGGTCAGCCTGCACAGCGGACTGCGCTCGCACACCTCCCATCTACTCAAGCAGTTGTCCGCATGGCACCTCCTAGCCATTAAAAGTGTGACGTGTGGTGTCACCTGAATGGTTAACAGAACGCCCACGATTTAAATTATACAAACATTTGAGATGATAAGGTGGCAGCTATTTGTTTCAAAATGCATTGTTGGCTGTTGATTTGAGTGCGCCATCTCTCAAATTGGACACGAAAAATACCACAGCATGTCGGTTGCCCATGATAGCATGCCAGGTTTCATGAAATTCAGACGAGTTTTAGATTTACTAGAATTTAAAAGCAAAGTATCTCAATGTTTTGCAGGCAAGCAATGGTGCCCTGGTGTTTGAAATTCACTCCCATTTCTTGCATGGGACCTAAGCATGCACCCAAGGACACACATTTCATTTTTGAACCGATTTTTCTACACCGGAGCATGTGCATGTAGTTCAAATTTGAATTATTCACATAAAATGCCTACAAAACACAGTTAATGTATAAAAATGTCCAAACGAACCCCGAAAAATTCCAATTTTTAACACGACCCTCCTGTTGCTCTATGTTGCCACTAGGACAAAATTTGAAAGCAAGAGGAGGCAATGAATATCGTTTCATCCACGAAGGAGGCACATTCCCTACCGGAACCATGAGGCTTGTTGTGAGAAGCTCTTGTTTGTGAGAAGCTTATATCCAAACCTGCCCCAAATGGGACAATGTTTTTACCACAGCATCTTTATGTCGTTCCATGATAGCATGGCAAGTTTCATGAATTTCAGACTAGTTTTGGATTTACTAGAATTTTAAAACCATGTATCTCAATGTTTGCGGCCAAGCGATGGTGCCCTGGTGCTTGAAATTCATTCCCATTTCTTGCATGGGACCTAAGCATCCAACCAAGGACACACATTTGATTTTTCAACCCATTTATCTGCACTGGAGCATGTGCCTATAGTTTAATTTTGAATTATGCACATGAGATGCCTAGAAAACTCAGTTAATGTATAATGAACCCTGAAGAATTCCAAATTTTAACACAACAATCCTGTTGTTCTATGTTGACACTAGAAAAAATTTGAAAGCAAGAAGAGGCAACAAATATCGTTTCGTCCACAAAGGTGACACGTTCCCTACCGGAACCATGAGGTTTGTTGTGAGAAGCTCTGGTTAGTAAGAAGCTTATACCCAAACCTGCCCCAAATGGGACAATTTTTTCACCACAGCATGTTGATGCCGTTCCATGATAGCATGCCAAGTTTCATGAATTTTTTAGATGAGTTTTGGATTTACTAGAATTTTTTAACCATGTATCTCAATGTTTGCGGGCAAGCGATGGGCAGAGGTGTTTGGCATTCATACCCATTTCTTGCATGGGACCTAAGCATGCAACCAAGGACACACATTTGATTTTTCAACCCATTTTTATGCACTGGAGCATGTGCATGTAGTTCAAATTTGAATTATGCACATAAATGCATAGAAAACTCAGTTAATGTATAAAAATGTCCACATGAATCCCGAAAAATTCCAAAATTTAACATGACTCTCCTGTTGTTCTATGTTGACACCAGAAAAAAATTGAAAACAAGAAGAGGCAATGAACATCGTTTCGTCCACAAAGGGGACACGTTCCCTACCGGAACCATGAGGCTTGTTGTGAGAAGCTTATACCAAAACCTGCCCCAAATGGGACAATTTTTTTTACCACAGCAGGTTGATGCCATTCCATGATAGCATGCCAAGTTTCATGAATTTTAGACGAATTTTGGATTTACTCTAATTTTTTAACCATGTATCTCAATGTTTGCGGCCAAGCGACAGTGCCAAGGTGTTTGACATTCGTTCCCATTTCTTGCATGGGACCTAAGCATGCAACCAAGGACACACATTAGGTTTTTCAACCCATTTTTATGTACTGGAGCATGTGCATGTAGTTCAAATTTGAATTATGCACATAAATGCATAGAAAACACAGTTAATGTATAAAAATGTCCAAACGAACCCCGAAAAATTTCAAAAATTTAACACGACTCTCCTCTTGTTCTATGTTGACACCAGAAAAAATTTGAAAGCAAGAAGAGGCAACGAACATCATTTCGTCCACAAAGGTGACACGTTCCCTACAGGAACCATGAGGCTTGTTGTGAGAAGCTTATACCAAAACCTGCCCCAAATGGGACAATTTTTTTACCACAGCATGTTGATGCCATTCCATGATAGCATGCCAAGTTTCATGAATTTCAGACAAGTTTTGGATTTACTAGAATTTTTAAACCATGTATCTCAATGTTTGCGGCCAAGCGATGGTGCCGAGGTGTTTGACATTCTTTCCCATTTCTTGCATGGGACCTAAGCATGCAACCAAGGACAAACATTTGATTTTTCAACCAATTTTTATGCACTGGAGCATGTGCCTTTAGTTCAAAATTGAATTATGCACATAAATGCCTAGAAAACTCAGTTAATGTATAAGAATGTCCAAACGAACCCCAAAAATTCCAAAATTTAACACGACACTCCTGTTGTTCTATGTTGACACCAGAAAAAAAATTGAAAGCAAGAAGTGGCAACAAATATCATTTCGTCCACAAAGGTGACACGTTCCCTACCAGAACCATGAGCCTTCTTGTGAGAAGCTCTGGCTATGTGAAGCTTATACCAAAACCTGCCCCAAATGGGACAACTTTTTACCACAGCATGCTGATGCCATTCCGTGATAGCATTCCAAGGTTCATGAATTTCAGACGAGTTTTGGATTTACTAGAATTTCAAAACCAAGCATCTCAACGTTTGTCAGAAAGAGCCACAGTGCCGAGGAGTTTGAAACTCATCACCATTTCTTGTGTGGGACATAAGCATCAACCCATGGACACATATATTATTTTACAACCCATTTTGGTGCACCGGAAGATGTGCATGTAGTTTAATTTTGAGTTGTGCACATGAAATGCCTAGAAAACCAAGTTAATGTATAAAAATGTCCAAACGAACCCTGAATAATTCCACTTTTTTTTACAACAAACCTATAGTTGCATGTTCACTGTAGATAAAAGTTCTAGCAATTCAAACACCCTCCTTTGCCGCTGTGACCCAATTATGTATTTCAAATCAAGATGAAAAATCAAGTAGACCGCACATAGTTCATTATCACCAACCATGTGAGATGCAGTACAAAATATCTTGGAGCACCATCAGAGTTTTATGTATATGGCTTACGCGAGAAGGTGCGTCTACTATAGTCCACAGCTGGCATGTCAAGGACACTAGCTTGCTCCCCAAATATCGTTTCACTGTTCAATCATCGCCGGTGAAAGATGGGGACATGGACCCACGTCATGAGGGCCACTTCGACAGCCCACTCTGACGAGAGCACGGCCGCAGCCGCCAGGCGCATGGTAACAAGCTGCATCAGTGCGGCCGCAATCTGCGATTGGGCGGCCAAGACAGCCCAAAAGGCCGCTGTTGCTGCTCAGGTGGCGGCAGCAACATCTGCGTTAGGGATAGCAACTGGCGAGAGCGGCACAACAGTTGTCCGTTCGGCAGCGGCGGCCTTAGCCCTGATGGAGGCGCCCACGACCATGTCGAGGCCGCCCATGCCCAGCTCGTGGCGGTCACCGCACAAATCGAACGAAGCTTCTTCGATAACGGTCGACAACCCACGGCTGAAGAGTTGGCAATCGCTGAGAGCGTTCAAGCAGTCGTCCATTCCTTCACAGCATACCTTGCCACAACAGAGCCCGTCCAAGCCCAGATTGCAGCCGCCCATGCCCAGCTCACGGCGGCCTTTTCCAAAGAGATGGCAGACGTGGATGGCGAGATGCTTGCCGAGTATGGTGTGATTGATGCCATGGAGCCCCTTCCCCAGGAGATCATCGGGCGCGAGCTGGACATGGAGGAGGCGGCGAAGATCGACGAGCGCCAGCCAGAGTAGTACTCTTTGTTTAATTTAGAGCGCAATCTTTAATTTGTTGGGGTAATGTTTAGGTCAGCTAGCTCTATTTAATTGTTGAACTTGCTCGATTAAGAAGTGTGGGTGTGCTGTAGGCTCCTTTGTGTACCCAAATTATGCAATGACGTGGATGACCACTGTAACCAAGGATATTCGGACCAAAATTTGCATCGTTTGTGATGTTCACGGGGTAAGCTGTATGAATCGTTTGTGATGTTCACATATTGTATACAGTGCTGAATAAGGGACCGTGTCTGATGACACTTTTCGCGCCAGTTTTTTCGCTGCATGGATCCAAAATATTTGACTTCCGCGAAAATATCTACCCCCCCCCCCCGCCCGCTCCCCCTTACCAAAAGCCACATTTCCCCTCTTTCCACCTTCCTTTCCAAGTTCAAACCTTCACTCCTTGCTTGCAGCGCCGCCTCCTCGCCGGCGACCCTCCTTCATGCTGCTCGGCCTCGTCGATCCAAGCAGGTAATCAACACCCGACCCCCATCCTCCTCCTCCTTCCACATCCCACATGCCCCAACTGCCAGCACAACACCTTCCACCCAAATCGCCGACTCCTCCCCCAAATAAGCGCCGCCCTAAGCCTTGGTGCATGCAGTATAGCCAGGAGCTCAAGGAGCATTTGGCAGCGGAGAAGCAAATCGCAGCCCCATGCGCGGATGAGATCGCGATGGCTGCCATTTGTGCTGACCCCCAGATCTTGGAGGAGCACCTCGCCGTCGAGGCCACCGTCGACGCCTCACGTGCCGACACCGCGACGCGGTTGGCTGCTTTAAACGACAGTTCATGGCATTTTCTCCAGGCCACCGTTGGTGCCTTCGACGAAGACTACGAGGTGTTTTCTCTGCATGCCTGTGCTTACCTCAACTCGAGAGCCAGCAGGTTGGTGTCCAGATCGGCTCATGCAACTCATCACTACGAGGAGGGTACCCACGATGTGGAGGCCTCAGCCTCTTCCATGTCCAAGGAGAAAATCATCATCGATATCTCCGACGATGAGGAGTAGCTTGTCTTATTAGCTCACTATAAGGACCTATGTTCAGTTAGCTAGCTACGCCGGTTAAGCATGCTCGGTTTACCCGTTGCATGTGCTGCTCCTGCCTTTCCTTAACAAATTCTAGTGAATTATCCTATCTACTTTTACCATGCAATCTATTGCTCTAGTATATTGATACGTCCATTTTGCATCATGCTTTTATATTGATATTTATTGCATTAGGTGTTATTACACATTATGGTACAATACTTGTGCCTTTTCTCTCTTATTTTACAAGGTTTACATGAAAAGGGAGAATGCCGGCAGCTGGAATTCTGGATTGGAAAGGAGCAAATCTGAGAGACCTATTCTGCACAACTCCAAAAGTCCTGAAAATTTACGGAGAATTATTTTGGAATATATAAAAAATATTGGGCGAAGAAAATACCAGAGGGCACCCACCAGGAGGCCACAAGCCTGGGGGGCGTGCCCTACCCCCCTAGGCGCGCCCCTAGGGCTTGTGGGCCCCCTGTCAGGTCTCCGGTGCCCATCTTCTGCTATATGGAGGGTTTTGACCTGGAAAAAATCATAAGGAAGCTTTCAAGACGAAGCGCCGCCGTCTCGAGGCGAAACCTGGGCAGAAGCAATCTAGGGCTCCAGCGGAGTTGTTCTGCCGGGGAAACTTCCCTCCCGGAGGGGGAAATCGAAGCCATCGTCATCACCAACGATCCTCTCATCGAGAGGGGGTCAATCTCCATCAACATCTTCACCAGCACCATCCCCTCTCAAAACCTAGTTCATCTCTTATATCTGATCTTTGTCTCAAAACCTCAGATTGGTACCTATGGGTTGCTAGTAGTGTTGATTACTCCTTGTAGTTGATGCTAGTTGGTTTATTCGGTGGAAGATCATATGTTCAGATCCTTAATGATATTTATTACTCCTCTGATTATGAACATGAATATGCTTTGTGAGTAGTTATGTTTGTTCCTGAGGACATGGGAGAAGTCTTGTTATAAGTAATCATGTGAATTTGGTATTCGTTCGATATTTTGATGAGATGTATGTTGTCTTTCCTCTAGTGGTGTTATGTGAACCTCGACTACATGACACTTCACCATTGTTTGGGCCTAGGGGAAGGCATTGGGAAGTAATAAGTAGATGATGGGTTGCTAGAGTGACAGAAGCTTAAACCCTAGTTTATGCGTTGCTTCATAAGGGGCTGATTTGGATCCATATGTTTCATGCAATGGTTAGATTTATCTTAATTCTTCATTCGTAGTTGAGGATGCTTGCAAGAGTGGTTAATCATAAGTGGGAGGCTTGTCCAAGTAAGGACAGCACCCAAGCAACGGTCCACCCACATATCAAATTATCAAAGTAACGAGCGGATCATATGAGCATGATGAAAACCAACTTGACAATAATTCCCATGTGTCCTCGGGAGCGCTTTGCTTTATATAAGAGTTCATCCAGGCTTGTCCTTTGCTACAAAAAGGATTGGGCCACCTTGCTACACCTTTGTTACACTTGTTACTTGTCACCCGTTACAAATTATCTTAACACAAAGCTATGTGTTACCGATAATTTCAGTGCTTGCAGAGAATACCTTGCTGAAAACCGCTTGTCATTTCCTTCTGCGCCTCATTGGGTTCGACACTCTTACTTATCGAAAGGACTACGATAGATCCCCTATACTTGTGGGTCATCAAGACTCTTTTCTGCCGCCGTTGCCAGGGAGTGAAGCACCTTTGGTAAGGAAACATTTATATAGTGTGCTGAAATTTACTGTCACTTGTTGCTATGGAAAATACTCCTTTGAGGGGTTTGTTCAGGGTATCTTCACCCCGACCAGAAGAGCAAAGAGTTGCCCCTCAACCTACTGAACCTACTGAAAATATTTATTATGAATTTCCTTTAGGTATGATAGAGAAACTGCTAGCTAATCCTTATGCAGGAGATGGAACATTACATCTTGATATTCATCTAATCTATGTGGATGAAGTTTGTGGATTATTTAAGCTTGCAGGTTTGCCCGAGGATGAAGTCAAGAAGAAGGTCTTCCCTTTATCTTTTAAGGAGAAGGCATTGACATGGTATAGGACGCTATGCGATAATATTGGGACTTGGAACTACAACCGATTGAAATTGGAATTTCATCATAAGTTTTATCCTATGCATCTAGTTCATCGTGATCGGAATTATATTTATAATTTTTGGCCTCATGAAGGAGAAAGTATCGCTCAAGCTTGGGGGAGGCTTAAGTCAATGTTATATTCATGCTCCAATCATGAGCTCTCAAGAGAAATTATTATTCTGAATTTTTATGCTCGGCTTTCTCGTAATGATCAATCCATGCTCGATACTTCTTGTACTAGTTCTTTTATGAAGAAGACTATTGAATTCAAATGGGATTTATTGGAAAGAATTAAACACAACTCTGAAGATTGGGAACTTGATGATGGTAAGGAGTCAGGTATAAACCTCAAGTTTGATTGTGTTAAATCTTTTATGGATATCGATGCTTTTCGTGAATTTAGCACTAAATATGGGCTTGACTCTGAGATAGTAGCTTCTTTCTGTGAATCATTTGCTACTCATGTTGATCTCCCTAAGGAGAAGTGGTTTAAATATCATCCTCCCATTGAAGTGAAAGTAGTAGAACCTATTAAAGCTAAAGAAGAAACTATTACTTATAATGTTGATCCTATTGTTCCTACTACTTATATTGAGAAACCACCTTTCCCTGTTAGATTAAAGGAACATGCTAAAGCTTCAACTGTGGTTTGTAGGAGTTATACTAGAACACCTACACCCCCTGAACAAATTAAAGTTGAATCTAGTATTGCTATGGTTAAAGATCTCTTGGTCGATAATATTGATGGGCATGTTATTTACTTCTGTGATGAAGCTGCTAGAATTGCTAGACCTGATGATAAAGATAAACATAGACCTATTGTTGGCATGCCTGTTGTTTCTGTTAAAATAGGTGATCATTGTTATCATGGCTTGTGTGATGTGGGTGCTAGTGCGAGTGCAATTCCCTTTACTTTATATCAAGAAATTATGAATGATATTGCACCTGCTGAAATAGAAGATATTGATGTCACTATTAAGCTTGCTAATAGAGATACTATATCACCAATTAGGATTGTTAGAAATGTTGAAGTCTTTTGTGGGAAAATAAAATACCCTACTGATTTTCTAGTTCTTGGTTCCCCACAAGATGATTTTTGTCCCATTATTTTTGGTAGACCTTTCTTGAACACTGTTAATGCCAAAATAGATTGTGAAAAAGAAACTGTTACTGTAAGTTTTGGGGATGTGTCTCAGGATTTTAATTTCTCTAAATTTCGTAGACAACCCCATGATAAATAATTGCCTTATAAAGATGAAATTATTGGTCTTGCTTCTATTGCTGTGCCTCCTATTGATCCTTTAGAACAATATTTGCTAGACCATGAAAATGATATGTTCATGAATGAAAGGAAGGAATTAGATGAAATATTCTTTAACCAAATTCCTGTTTTTAAACACAACTTGCCTGTTGAGAGTCTTGGGGATCCACCTCCACCCAAGGGTGATCCCGTGTTTGAGCTTAAACAATTACCTGATACTCTGAAATATGCTTATCTTGATGAAAAGAAGATATATCCTGTTATTATTAGTGCTAACTTTTCAGAGCATGAAGAAAAGAAATTATTGAAAACTCTGAAGAAGCACTGTGCCGCTATTGGATATACTCTTGATGATCTTAAGGGCATTAGCCCCACTCTATGTTAGCACAAAATTAATATGGAGCCTGATGCTGAACTAGTTGTTGATCACCAACGAAGATTAAATCCTAAGATGAAGGAAGTGGTAAGAAATGAAATATTAAAGCTTCTGGAAGCAGGTATAATTTACCCTATTGCTGATAGTAGATGGGTAAGTCCTGTTCATTGTGTCCCTAAGAAGGGAGGTATTATTGTTGTTCCTAATGATAAGAATGAATTGATTCCACAAAGAACTGTTACAGGTTATAGAATGGTTATTGATTTTAGAAAGTTGAATAAAGCTACTAGGAAAGATCATTATCCTCTACCTTTTATTGATCAAATGCTAGAAAGACTATCAAAACATACACACTTTTGCTTTCTAGATGGTTATTCTGGTTTTTCTCAAATACCTGTGTCGAAAGAGGATCAAGAAAAAACTACCTTTACTTGCCCTTTCGGTACCTTTGCTTATAGACGTATGCCTTTTGGTTTATGCAATGCACCTGCTACCTTTCAAAGATGTATGGCTGCTATATTCTCTGACTTTTCAGAAAAGATTGTTGAGGTTTTCATGGATGATTTTTCCGTTTACGGAACTTCTTTTGATGATTGCTTAAGCAACCTTGATCGAGTTTTGCAGAGATGTGAAGAAACTAATCTTGTCTTGAATTGGGAGAAGTGCCACTTTATGGTTAATGAAGGTATTGTCTTGGGGCATAAAATTTCTGAAAGAGGTATTGAAGTTGATAAAGCTAAAGTAGATGCTATTGAAAAGATGTCGTGCCCTAAAGATATCAAAGGTATAAGAAGTTTCCTTGGTCATGCTGGTTTCTATAGGAGGTTTATTAAAGACTTCTCTAAAATTTCTATGCCTCTCACTAATCTCTTGCAAAAGGATGTTCCATTTGTTTTTGATGATGATTGTGTAGAAGCATTTGAAATTGTTAAGAAAGCCTTGATTTCTGCACCTATTGTTCAACCACCTGTTTGGAACCTACCCTTTGAAATTATGTGTGATGCTAGTGATTATGTTGTAGGTGCTATTCTAGGAAAAAGTGTTGATAAGAAATTAAATGTTATCCATTATGCTAGTAAAACTCTAGACAGTGCTCAAAGAAATTATGCTACTACTGAAAAAGAATTTCTAGCAGTTGTCTTTGCTTGTGATAAGTTCAGATCTTATATTGTTGATTCCAAAGTAACTATGCACACCGATCATGCTGCTATTAAATACCTTATAGAAAAGAAAGATGCTAAACCTAGACTTATTAGATGGGTTCTCTTGCTGCAAGAATTTGATTTGCATATTATTGATAGAAAGGGAGCTGAGAACCCCGTAGCAGACAACTTGTCCATGTTAGAAAATATTCTTGATGACCCACTACCTATTGATGATAGCTTTCCTGATGAACAATTAGCTGTCATAAATGCTTCTCGTAGTGCTCCTTGGTATGCTGATTATGCTAATTACATTGTTGCTAAATTTATACCACCTAGCTTCACATACCAGCAAAAGAAAAAGTTTTTCTATGATTTAAGACATTACTTTTGGGATGACCCACACCTTTATAAAGAAGGAGTAGATGGTGTTAATAGACATTGTGTACCTGAGCATGAACAGGAACAAATCCTACGCAAGTGTCACTCCAAAGCTTATGGAGGACACCATGCTGGAGATAGAACTGCACACAAGGTATTACAATCTCATTTTTATTGGCCTACTCTCTTCAAAGATGCTCGTAAGTATGTCTAGTCTTGTGATGAATGCTAGTGAATTGGTAATATTAGTAGACGTTAGGAAATGCCTATGAATTATTCACTTGTTATTGAACCATTTAATGTTTGGGGATTTGATTATATGGGACCTTTTCCTTCCTCTAATGGGTATACACATATTTTGGTTGCTGTTGATTATGTTACTAAGTGGGTAGAAGCTATTCCAACTATTAGTGCCGATCATAACACCTCCATTAAAATGCTTAAAGAAGTTATTTTCCCGAGGTTTGGAGTCCCTAGATATTTAATGACCGATGGTGGTTCACACTTTATTCATGGTGCTTTCCATAAATTGCTTGCTAAATATGATGTCAACCATAGAATTGCATCTCCTTATCATCCTCAGTCTAGTGGTCAAGTAGAATTGAGTAACCGAGAAATAAAGTTGATCTTGCAAAAGACTGTTAATAGATCTAGAAAGAATTGGTCTAAGAAACTTGATGATGCATTATGGGCTTGTAGAACTGCTTATAAAAACCCTACGGGTATGTCTCCATATAAAATGGTTTATGGAAAAGCATGTCACTTACCTCGAACTAGAATATAAAGCTTTTTGGGCAATTAAAGAGCTCAACTATGATTTCAAACTTGCTGGTGAGAAGAGGTTATTTGACATTAGCTCAATTGATGAATGGAGAACCCAAGCCTATGAGAATGCTAAGTTGTTTATAGAAAAGGTTAAAAGATGGCATGACAACAGGATACAAAAGTGTGAATTTAATGTAGGTGACCTTGTCTTGCTATACAACTCTCGTTTAAGATTTTTTGCAGGAAAGCTTTTCTCTAAATGGGAAGGTCCTTATATTATCAAGGAGGTTTACCGCTCCGGTGCCATGAAAATTAACAACGCCGAAGGCACCAACCTGAAGGTGGTAAACGGGCAAAGAATCAAACATTATATCTCAGGTACTCCCTTAAATGTTGAGACTAATATATTAATACCATAACACCGGAGGAGTACATAAGGGATACCTACTAGGACGTTTCAGACTCCGAAAAGGAATAGGTATGTGGTACGGTAAGTAAACCGACTCCAAAACTTTTCCAATGGCAATTTTACTCCGTTTTGGAATATTTAAAAAATTAGGAAAATTAAAAGTAGTCTGAAAAGTGCATGAGGAGGCGACAAGCCCTGGGGGCGTGCCCTACCCCCTAGGGGCACCTCCCTATCTTGTGGCCACCTTGTGTGCCCTCCGGACTCCGTTTTCTTGCGGAACACTTCTCTTGGTCGGTGAGGGGGTTCTGCACATCCGCGATGTTGAAGGCCAAAGAGGACCGGAAGCGTGGGGACAAGGCTCGAAGCAATGGAGCAGCAAGTCTTCAAGTGCCAAGGGATGGTGGAACGTGGACTCAACGCCAATCACTTGATGATCACTGAATTTACCCATGATCACAAGCTGGATGCCAAGAACATTGGGGAGGCCATCTTCAAGCTTCATGAAAAAATCGAGCATCTCCAAGCCTAGATCTATGACCTACAAAACCAAATCTGTGAGTATGGATACATATTTAAGAGGATGAGTTTGGCTGCAAATTTGAGGATCCCGGAGACTCGTTCATCTTTTTACGATGGTGAACCTATGCCTTGAAAGATGGAGGATAAGATTCTTTCATCATCAAAAACTCCATCATCACCACCTTCGAAGATAGAGATCTAAATACATGGGTATGGGCACTCCCCTTGGCAACTGCCAAGCTTGGGGGAGGTGCCCCGGTATCGTATCACCATCACATCTTTACCTTTATCATTTTTCTTAGTTCGATCCTTTTGGTTATATCTTTGTTTAGTAGAATAAAGTTTTAGTATGATCTAGCTTGAAGTTTTTCTTTGAGTTCCCTCTATGTAATCGAGTCCGAGAGTTATATAATAAAGATTAGTTTTGAGTTGAGGGCTTTGCTTTCTTGCTATGATCATGAGAAAAAGAAATAAAGAATGAAAGAAATAAAAAGATTATATAATGATCTTATGGGAAGTGTCGACTTCACATATAAGAAGTATCTTGCATGAAATTTGTTGGGAGTTGACAAACATAGTTTTGGTCATTGTTGCAATTAATAGGAAGTAATAAAGAAAGAGAGGTCTCATATATAAATATACTATCTTGGACATCTTTTGTGATTGTGAGCACTCATTAAAATATTGTATGCTAAAAGGTTGATGTTGGACAAGGAAGACAATACAATGGGCTATGTTTCTTTATATCCGAATGGAAGTTATATTGTCATGGATCCTCCAACATGTTGAGCTTGCTTCTCACCCCATGCTAGCCAAATCATTTGCCCTAAGTAGATATACTACTTGTGCTTCCAAAATCCCTCAACCCAGTTTTGCCATGAGAGTCCACTATACCTACCTATGGATTGAGTAAGATCCTTCAAGTAAGTTGTCATCGGTGCAAGCAATAAAAATTGCTCTCTAAATATGTATGATCTTTTAGTGTGAGGAAAATAAGCTTTATACGAACTTGTGATATGGAAGAAATAAAAGCGACAGAATGCATAATAAAGTTCTTTATCACAAGCGGCCATATAAAGTGACGTTCTTTCGCATTAAGATTTTGTGCATCCAACCATAAAATTGCATGACAACCTCTACTTCCCTCTGCGAAGGGCCTATCTTTTATTTACCTTCTACCCTTATACACGAGTCATGGTGATCACCACCTATTCCTTTTTTTACACTTTTTCTTTTTTGGCAAGCACTATATGTTGGGGGGAGATCCAGATATATATTTCCACTTGGATGTAGATATTCATAAGCTATTATTGTTGACATTACCCTTGAGGTAAAAGGTTGGGATGCAAAACCATAATCCCCTATCTTTCTCGGTGTTCGATTGAAACTTTGGTCTCATAAGTATCGCGTGAGTGTTAGCAATTATGAAAGACTAAATGATAGTTGAGTATGTGAACTTGCTGAAAAGCTCTTACATCGACTCTTTCCTATGTTATGATAAATTGCAATTGCTCCAATGACTGAAATAATAGTTTGTTAGTTTTCAATAAAGTTCTTGTTTCATACTTTACCTTGTGAACGAATTGTTACTTTGGCATAAGAAATTATATGACAATATATGTTGCTATTCTAAAGATGATCATGATGCCTCCATGTCCGTATTTTATTTTATCGACACCTCTATCTCTAACCATGTGGACATGATTATCGATTTCGGCTTCCACTTGAGGACAAGCGAGGTCTAAGCTTGGGGGAGTTGATACGTCCATTTTGCATCATGATTTTATATTGATATTTATTGCATTATGGGCTGTTATTACACATTATGGTACAATACTTATGCCTTTTCTCTCTTATTTTACATGGTTTACATGAAAAGGGAGAATGCCGGCAGCTAGAATTCTGGGCCGGAAAAGAGCAAATCTGATAGACCTATTCTGCACAACTCCAAAAGTTCTGAAAATTTACGGAGAATTATTTTGGAATATATAAAAAATATTGGGCGAAGAAAATACCAGAGGGGACCCACCAGGAGGCCAAAAGCCTGGGGGCGTGCCCTTCCCCCTAGGCGCGCCCCTAGGGCTTGTGGGCCCCCTGTCATGTCTCCGGTGCCCATGTTCTTCTATATGGAGGGTTTTGACCTGGAAAAAATTATAAGGAAGCTTTCGGGACGAAGCGCCGCCGTCTCGAGGCAGAACCTGGGCAGAAGCAATCTAGGGCTCCGACGGAGCTGTTCTGCCGGGGAAACTTCCCTCCCGGTGGGGGAAATCTAAGCCATCGTCATCACCAACGATCCTCTCATTGAGAGGGGGTAAATCTCCATCAACATCTTCACCAGCACCATCTCCTCTCAAACCCTAGTTCATCTCTTGTATCCGATCTTTGTCTCAAAACCTCAGATTGGTACCTGTGGGTTGCTGGTAGTGTTGATTACTCCTTGTAGTTGATGCTAGTTGGTTTATTCGGTGGAAGATCATATGTTCAGATCCTTAATGATACTTATTACTCCTCTAATTATGAACATGAATATGCTTTGTGAGTAGTTACGTTTGTTCCTGAGGACATGGAAGAAGTCTTGTTATAAGTAATCATGTGAATTTGGTATTCGTTCGATATTTTGATGAGATGTATGTTGTCTTTCCTCTAGTGGTGTTATGTGAACGTCGACTACATGACACTTCACCATTGTTTGGGCCTAGGGGAAGGCATTGGGAAGTAATAAGTAGATGATGGGTTGCTAGAGTGACAAAAGCTTAAATCCTAGTTTATGCGTTGCTTCGTAAGGGGTTGATTTGGATCCATATGTTTCATGCTATGGTTAGATTTATCTTAATTCTTATTTTGTAGTTGCCTATGCTTGCGAGAGTGGTTAGTCATAAGTGGGAGGCTTGTCCAAGTAAGGACAACTCCCAAGCACCGGTCCACCCACATATCAAATTATCAAAGTAACGAACGCGAATCATATGAGCATGATGAAAACCAACTTGACAATACTTCCCATGTGTCCTCGGGAGCGCTTTGCTTTATATAAGAGTTCATCCAGGCTTGTCCTTTGCTACAAAAAGGATTGGGCCACCTTGCTGCACCTTTGTTACACTTGTTACTTGTTACCGTTATGAATTATCTTAACACAAAACTATCTGTTACCGATAATTTCAGTGCTTGCAAAGAATACCTTGCTGAAAACCGCTAATCATTTCCTTCTGCTCCTCGTTGGGTTCGACACTCTTACTTATCAAAAGGACTGCGATAGATCCCCTATACTTGTGGGTCATCATGTATATGTTCTATATGTCGTGCAATGTGGTGCTCACTTATTAACTATTTGGTTAATTAGTTGCCGTGTTCAGCTAACTGTTTGGTTCAATTCTGCAATCTGATGTTCAATTCTTCAGGGTGCAATGTTGTATTGTCTTCCATGTGAGAAATAAATTGAATTTATCTGTACAAAATACACGAGAAACAAATACAATTGCTTTATTTCCAAATTGTCAAGCATGCTTGGTTTGCTTAACTGTCTGATCTTCTGGTATGTTATATATTGTGCAATGTGGTGCTCTGTTAATGTTTGGTTCATTTGTTGTGGTGTTTAGTTAACTATTTGGTTCAAGTTTGCAATGTGATGTTTAATTGTTGTGGGTAAAATTTTGTATTGTTATGCATGTGAGGAATAAATTGAATTTGGATGTACTAAATACATGAGAAACATATACAATTGCAGCATTTCCTAGTTGTTAAGCATGCTTGGTTTGGTTAACTGTCTGATCTTCTATTAGGAGTATGTTATATTGTGCAATGTGGTGTCAGTTAATGTTTGGTTCATTTGTTGTGTTGTTTAGTTAACTTCTTGGTTCAATTCTGCAATGCGATGTCCAATTGTTGTGGGTAGAATTTTGTATTGTTATGCATGTGAGGAATAATTCGAATTTGGCTGCACTTAATACATGAGAAACATATACAATTGCTATATTTCCTAGTTCTTAATCATGCTTGGTTTGGATAAATGGATTTTCCATGTGGTTTGAATTAATCTGATGAATCTGCAATGTGTTTATTTTTCATCAACATATTTTACTGATAGCATGCCAACCCTCACTTAACCTGATCACTAACTACCTTAAATGTGTTGCAGGGAAATAATGGGAAACACTGAGGTTTACAATCGAGGTTTGCACATGCATGGTCCTTTGTCTAATAGTGCATTATTGTGCAATTACAGGAACCATTCTAATATTTAGGTTTTTAACTATTTGGTCTTGCACATGTAGGTCCCGCTGTCAGAGGTTTTGACCCACTGTTCGACCCTTTTTGCATATGGGGAAATAAAATGTCCATGAATATCAGTCAAATCAAGAAACTCGAAAAGATTGTTAGGATAAAGAAATTAGCGACAAAAAACAACAAGATCTTTGTCTGCACAATCAAGAAGACATCAGTTCACTATAGGATGGTACTAACTGTTATACCTTGTCTTTTTTATTCCTTTGCGCCATTTCAAATCTAGAGAAGATATTTATGCATATCCTTGTTTTCAGGCCTTTCCAAAGTAGTTCACTGATGATTACCTCTCAAACCACCTATATGGTCAGGAGGCGAGGAAGGTATTCATACAACAACCACGCTTCAATATTGAAGTCTTCCTGAAGAGGACGAAGGATGGACGGTCAATCATCCACAGGCACTGGCCTAAAGTTGCAAAGACCTTCAACATCAATGAAGGCTCAATATTCGCCTTCCACTTCAGCAGTTTTCCAGATGAGATTCATCTGTCTATATACCGTCTGTGATGCTATTCGATAGGTTATAGATGTTGCATGTGAAACTTGGTGTTGGTGCAGTTGTGTAATGGGGTAGCTAAGTGCTGAAGCTATATGATGTTGTACTCTGATGTATTTCAATTATGAAATCCTGCTTCCTTAATACGAAAATGAAATATATTGTGTGCTTAATATGAAATGTCAATTAGATTAATAAATGGATTATTAATAATAGGCCAATTAGCCTGCTAACTGGGTTTTTCTCTTGCAAACGGTTATTGAGAAAAAACCATGGGCGATGACCTCAGACAACGAACATAGTTTCTAGGAATAAAATGTGTTGGATCAATGAACAATCGGACATGACTTCCACTTGGAAACTATTTGCATTATGCCACCATGTGCAAACGTTTACCACATAAAAACTGTGTGTGATGGACAGCCTATGCCACAGAGTTTCTTGTACGCACCGTGTGTGATGCATTCAATAACGCAAACGATAAAATTGTTAATATCGTCTGCAATGGCAATGCTATCACAAATGATTTAATGGGGAAAATTGTATGTGATGTACGTACGAACAGAAACGTTTTCCCTAGATTGACTGTGTGGGATGTACATATGAACGGAAACATACTTCTTGGATTGACTGTATGGGATGTACATACGAACGGAAACGTATTCCTTGGATTGACTGTGTGGAATGTACATACGAACATAAACATTTGTCTGGGACTGACTGTGTGGGATGTACTTATGACCGGAAACGATTGGGCCTGTATAATTGTATTTTTTTAACAAAACTGTATGTATAACCGTATTTGATCGCTCGCCCATCGCACACGAGCTCATTTTGCCCATCGTGTGTGACACAAATACACAAAAATCATGCACTAATCATACACGCAAATGCACATAATCAAGCCTAAGGACTCACTGGAAGATATCACAACACAACTCTAGACACAAATTAAAATAATACAAGCTTTATATTACAAGCCAGGGGCCTCGAGGGCTCGAGTACATAAGCTCGCTTACAAGCGTCAGCGGAAGCATCAGATATCTGAGTACAGATATAAAAGAAAGACAGACAGGCCTTTAAAAGGCGGGGCAAAAGAAAACACTATGATCGAAAAGGCGTAGGCCTCCTGCCTGGGACCCTTCGAACCTACTCCTGGTCATCAGCCAACTCGTAGTAGTAACCACCCTCGAGGTAGTAGTAGCATTCATCGACGGGGGCAGCTGTCTTAGGGGCTCCGTCATCTGGTTGCATCAAACGGATATGGGAAAAAAATGGAAGCAAAGCAACCGTGAGTACTCATCTGAAGTACTCAGCAAGCAAGGATCTACACTACATATGCAACATTATCAAAGAAAGGCTGTATATGTGGACTAGGCTGCACAAACGCCAGAATAGAGGGAAGGCCTAGTCCTATCGAAGACTGGCATCTTCAGCGGTCTTGAAGCATTAGAAGAGTGTAGATTAACACAGTATAAAGTAGTAGCAGTATTAAATATCAACCTTGCCCAGAGATCCTTCCTCGACTCCCTGCGAGAAAGTGATCCCAGAGCCCTAATATTCATTTCTCATCTCATCATGAAGTTCTAGTTGTATCGATTGGGATACAACTCCGAGCGTCCGTTACCGAGGATCCAGCTATGCATAGATTAGTTCTTCCCTGGAGGGGTGCACCAACTTACCCACCACGCTCGATTAACTCTGGCCGGACACACTTTTCTGGGTCATGCCCGGCCTTGGCCAAACGATACGCCGCAACCCGACCTAGGCTTAACAGAGGGGTCAACACGCCGGACTAACCCTATGCGCCCAGGGGTCTTGGGCCATCGCCCCGGGAACTCCTGCACGTTGCGAACATGGCCGATGAGCAGACCTAGCCCCCCTTATACAAGTGCAGGGCGTTACCAGTCCAACCTAACGCGCGCCGCTCAGTCGCTGACATCTATTAAGCTTCGGCTGATGCATATGACACAGAGTGCCCATAACTTATCCCACGTGACGGTTAGTGCTATCGGGCCAGAGGCCCACTCGGATCAAGTCTCCAAATCGTTAGTGTATTGGGGGTTTGCGGTAACGAGCAGAGACTCACGATCGATGTGACCCCGTCGCCCCGTCTCGAGGACTTGCGGCAAGGGCTAAGAATGCCCGGCCACGCCTCGTAATTTATCTCACGGGCACCCTCCAGGTCAACCCGTCTCCACATTCCTTGCTTCTTGTGCTCGCTCAGGTACCCCTCAGGGTCAACCCGACTTTCCGAGTAACAGTTGTAAAGTCCAAGTATCCGTGTGTCCATAACATCAGGGGAATCTGAGGTATCACCCTCGTTGGATTCCTACTCGATGTATCCGTCAAGGTGAACTCAGAGGAATCACCCTTGATGGGTTCACACTTGAGGTGTTGCACGACAGTGTCGTTATTGGGAGTGGTGAAGGAGGAATCACCCTCGATGACCACGACCGAATAGCTTCTCTACAAAGTTAACATCAGAAGTGCTAAACGAGGTATCACCCTCGGCACTCGATAGTAACTCTGCAGTGTCGTACAATTAGGTGGTGATGTGCGGTGCCGGGGCCTAGTTGTCGATCATGCTGATCGAGTCATCTGATAATCCAGCCGAGGCAACTAGGTCAAAGTGGGGTCTCTGGTGGGTCTCTAACCAGCCTATACTAAGCAATTTAGGATAAACAGGTAGGTATCAACAGCAGTTACAAAAATAGGCCATGCATCAGAAATAGGTTAAACAGTAGCAGCAATAATTTCTAATGCAAGCATAAGAGAGAAAGAATAGGCGATATCGGCATGTTCAAGGGGGGTGCTTGCCTGGAAGCTCTGCGGCAAAGGCCTGGTCTTCAGGGGCGTAGTTGATCTCCAGAGCTGCGTCGGTCTCAGGGACTACGTCGGTACCGGGATCTACCGAGAGAGAGAAGAGGGGGAGGAAACAAATAAATACACAGCAAACATATGCAACACAGAGCATGCTATGCTAACGTGCAGTGCAGGGTTGCCTAAAGACATGTCTAAATCATTTTAGTTATTTTAGGATTAAAGTTGTATTTGTTAACCGGTATGTATGCACTATTCATCTACCAGAAACAGGCTAAAAGTTGCGTCTTCACCTTTATAGAGGGCCCCGACACGGAAACAGATAGCACGGTTGGATTCATCTCGTCGTTCTAAGCAACTTTCATGTATAAAGTTTTTCGATCTGAGCTACGGTTTAAATTCTATGAATTTTCAAAGATTAAATCATTTTCTGGAATTATTTTAAATTAACAGAAAAGGTTTATTGCGTCAGCATGATGTCACAGTGACATCAGCAGTCAACAGGGCGGCTGACCAGGTCAAACCTGACCAGTGGGTCCCACATGTCGTAGACAGAGGGGCTAACAGAGTTTTATTTTAACTAAACAGAGTTAATTAGCTACTGGACCCCACCTGTCAGTGTCTCATTTAACTAACTAATTGATTTTAATTATAAAAACCTTTTAGTTAAACTAATTATGCGGTGGGGCCCGCATGTCAGCGTCATTGGGCTGCCCAATCAGCATGTTGACTGGGTCAACCCAGTCAACGGGGCCCCTAGGGCCCACTGGCAGCGAGCCAGGGGTGGGGCCCACGCGTCCACGTCGGCGAGCGGCGCCGGAGCGATGCCGGCGACCAAAAACGCGGTGGCGCAGCCTCGAACCTCGCCGGAATTTCGCTACGGTGGCCCATTTCGCTCGGGGTTTGCTGCGTTCGAATGAGGGCGAAACGCCGCATCGAACTGTGGTGGTAGCGGCAGCTGGGGTGACCAGAAATGGCACCGGCGACGAGGTACGGCGGTGGCGGTATTCGGGTGAGCACGGGAACGGCGACTCCGGGCACGGCAAGAAGTGGCAACAGGCGTGTTCGATTTCCTACGGCTACGGCGAGCACGACTACGAGCTCAGACGAGCTCGACAGCGGTTACAATGATGGCAGCACCAACGGCGGCGGACCTCCATTTGGGCAAACATGGCGCGGCGGCTACGGGCGGCGATAGGCAGCGTAGAGGGGCGGGAGAGGAAGGAGTGAAGCTCACCGAGCGGTCACGAAAGACCCTTGACAGCTTAGGAGCAGCAGAGCTCGCCGGAGAGAAAGGGGATCGCCGGCGGCCCGAGGTTGAATACGAGGTCGAGGGGTTCGATACAGGGGGTCCTGGCTCCGCCAAGTGGCACTGGTCAACGCAGCAGTCGACGACCGAGCAGACGGACACGGAGAGGCGACGAGTGGATGACGGTGGCCACGGGAACGACGGAGGCACGGCGGCGGTGGCGCTCGGCTCCTCTCCAGATCGATGGGGAGGACGAAGGAGGAGGGAAAAGTGAGCGAGGAGGAGCCAGGGGGAGTGAACGAGGGGGTCCTTATCCCCTCCTCGCGTCGGTGGGCGTCGGTGGCGTCGTCGTGTCGCCGTTTCGCCAGCGCTCGCCGGCGCGGCCATACGCGCGCCGACAGCACGAAGGAGAGAGAGAGAGAGGAGGGAGAAAGAGGCCGACTGGGCTGGGCCTCAGGCACTGTGCACTTAGGCCCAGTGCATAGTGGCCTTTCTCTTTATTCTATTCCAGTTTTTCTGTTTTTCTTTTTATTTAATAACAGAGAGAGGAAAAGAATTATTTGGGCAGTCTATTGACTTGGGAAAAACTTGGGAAGTGTCCCATTAAATCCCTGGTGATTTTAGACACTGCCACAAAAAGTTTGGGCAAATTTGGAATTCATTTGAATTTTTTATAAATAGGATAGCATTTAAAAATGCTGAAATGGTGTTGTTATAATTGCTAGTGCTCATCTTTGCACAAGAGTGATGTTGTGTTCCTTAACAAATAATTGTTATGCAATTTTTGTCAAATGATGAACATTTTTCTAGCAAGTTTTGAGCAACTTCATTTTTGCACTGTGAATTTGAATTGTTTTCAGAGAGGAATTTGAATTGAAGTGTTTAACCAAAAGTGATCAAGCATAGTAAATGAAGATGACATGGCAGGATTAGTTGAAGAACACAATGCTTATTACACAGGGGTGTTTCACTATCCCCGACGGTTTCTGGGTCGTGTGGGAAGGACCCCCCTATCGCCCACACTCACTTGGCGACGGTTCAAAATGCCATCACAGAAAGGGGTTAAAAACCGTTTGTATAGCACCTCGCTGTACCAGTGCATGCACGTATAGTCTCTCGTTATGCTATGAAATTGGAGCATGATTTATTATTGATTGTCTTCCTTATGAGTGGCGGTCGGGGACGAGCAATGGTATTTTCCTACCAATCTATCCCCTAGGGGCATGCGTAGTAGTACTTTGCTTTGAGGGCTAATAAAATTTTGCAATAAGTATGCGAGTTCTTTATGACTAATGTGAGTCCATGGATTATACGCACTCTCACCTTTCCGCAATTTGCTAGCCTCTTCGGTACCGTGCACTGCCCTTTCTCACCTCGAAGACGTCGTGCAAACTTCGCCAGTGCATCCAAACCCCGTGATATGATACGCTCTATCACACATAAGCCTTATTATATCTTCCTCAAAACAGCCACCATTCCTACCTATTATGGCATTTTCATAGCCATTCTGAGATATATTGCCATGCAACTTCCACCGTTCCGTTTTTATGAATTGAGCACTCATTGTCATATTGCTTTGCATGATCGTAAGATAGCTAGCATGATATTTCCATGGCTTGTCCTTGCTACGCTAGATCATTGCATATCCTAGTAAACTGCCAGAGGCATTCATATAGAGTCATATTGTTCTAGGTATCGAGTTGTAAGTAAATAGAAGTGTGATGATCATCATTATTCATTATTAGAGCATGTCCCAGTGAGGAAAGTATGATGGAGACTATGATTCCCCCACAAGTCGGGATGAGACTCCGGACAAAAAGAAAAAAAAAAGAAAAAGGGAGAAAAAAGCGAGGCCAAAAAGAGCCCAAGAAAAAAAAGAAAAAATGAGAGAAAAAGAGAGAAGGGGCATGCAAATACCACACTTGTGCTTTAGAGTAGCACCATGTTTTTCATATAGAGAGTCTCCTATGTAGTCACTTTCATATACTAGTGGGATTTTTTCATTATAGAGTTAGATGTACACCCACTTAGTTTTCAGTTTGAGCTTTCAAACACTTATAGCTCTTAGTGCATCCGTTGCATGGCAATCCCTACTCCTCGCATTGATATCAATTGATGAGAATCTCGATAGCCCGTTGATTAGCCGCGTCGATGTGAGACTTTCTTACTTTTTTCTCTCCTCTATGTTTACCGCTATCATCATACTCTATTCCACCCATAGTGCTATATCCATGGCTTGCGCTCATGTATTGCGTGGGGATTGAAAAAGCTGAAGCGCGTTAAAAAGTATAAACCAATTGCTTGGCTTGTCATCGGGGTTGTGCATGATAAATACTTTGTGTTAAGAAGATGGAGCATGATATGACTATATGATTTTGTAGGGATAGTGTTCTTTAGCATTGATATTTTGAAAGACATGATTGTTTGTTGGGATGCCTGAGTATTGATGTCTTTATGTCAAATCATAGACTATTGCTTTGAATCACTCGTGTCTTAATATTCATGCCATGATTAGATTATATGATCAGGATTATGCTTGGTAGCATTCAACATCAAAAATTATCTTTTTTCTATCATTTACCTACTCGAGGACGAGCAGGAATTAAGCTTGGGGACGCTAATACATATCCGCCGTATCTATAATTTTTGATTGTTTCATGCCAATATTATACAACTTTCACATATTTTTGGCAACATTTTATATGATTTATTGGACTAACATATTGATCCAGTGCCCAGTGCCAGTTCCTGTTTGTTGCATGTTTTTTTGTTTCGTAGAATATCCATATCAAACAAATTCCAAACCCGATAAAATTTTACGGAGATTTATTTTGGAATATATGTGATTTTTGGGAGGTGGAATCAACGAAAACAGAGGCCCACAACCTCCACTAGCCACCAGGGCATGCCAGGCACCCCCTGGTAGGCCCAGGTGTCTTGTGGGCTCCCCATAAGTCGGTTGGGGCTCTTCTTCGGGCGCAAGAAAGATAATTTATGTAAAACAATAGTGTAAAAATTTCAGCGCAATCTGAGTTACGGATCTCCGGGAATGTAAGAAACGGTGAAGGGCCAGAAAACAGGAACGCGAAACAGAAGAGAACAGAGAGATAGATCCAATCTAGGAGGGGCTCCTGCCCCTCCGCCGCCATCTAGCTACTAACTATGGACCCGTAGGTCTACAATGAACTACTCACGCATCATCGGAGAGGCACCAATGAGGATGATGAACCCCTCCGTGATGGTGTAGATTTGATCTGGTGTTTCTGGAACTTGCGGCGGCTGGAATTGTGTTTCGTCGACTCCCCTAGGATTTATGGATTTTCGGGGTATTTATAGAGAAAAGAGGCGGTGCGGGAGGCGGCCAAGGTGGGCACAACCCACCAGGGCGCGCCCAGGTGGGTTGTGCTCCCCTCGGAGCCCCCCTCTGGTACTTCTTTGGCCCAACAGGTGTCTTCTTGTCCAGAAAAAATCTCCAAAAAGTTTCGCTGCGTTTGGACTCCGTTTGGTATTGATTTTCTACGAAGTAAAAAACAAGCAAAAAAATAGCAACTCGCACTGGGCACTATGTCAATAGGTTAGTCCCAAAAAATGATATAAAGTTGCTATAAAATGATTGTAAAACATCCAAGAATGATAATATAATAGCATGGAACAAGCAAAAATTATAGATACGTTGGAGACATATCAGCATCCCCAAGCTTAATTCCTACTCGTCCTCGAGTAGGTAAATGATAAAAACAGAATTTTTGATGTGGAATGCTGCCTAACATGTTCATCACATATTCTTTTCTTTTGTAGCATGGATATTTGGACTTTTATATGGTTCAAAGCAATAGTCTAGTTTTGACATGAAGATTTCAATACTCAAGCATATCAACAAGCAACCATGTCTTTCAAAATATCAACACTAAAGCAAGTTATCCCTAGCCCATTATGCTCAATCATTGATCCATTCATGAAACACACTCACATATTAGCTAGCCCCAATGCTCAAGTACGATCATAGTGCCCCTTAGTTGGTTCTTTGTAAGAGAAGATGGAGACTCAAATAAAAATAAAATTTGCAAGTAAATAGAAAGGCCCTTCACAGAGGGAAGTAGGGATTTGTAGAGGTGCCAAAGCTCAAAGAGAAAAAGATAGAGATAAAACATTTTCGGTGGCATGCTTTTCCTGTCAACGAAAACCATCGAGTAGTTCTCAATACTTTCCATGCTAGATATATCATAGGCGGTTCCCAAACAGAAAATAAAGTTTATTTCTTTTTCCACCATACTTTCACATTCCACGGCTAGCCGTATCCACGGGAGCCTTCCATACCAACACTTTCCAAGGAATTTATTATTTGACAACATAAAGTAAATTCATTTTTCATTTCGGGACTGGGCATCCCTAATACCTTTGAGAATAACACATCTAGCATGGAAAAATATCAGACACCCCCTACCGTTTCATGAGCGGTACGATCACACAAAAAGGAAATTTATTTTGAAAATTAGAGATGGCACATACAAATTTGCTTAGAACGGCACGGAGATACCGCATATAGGTAGGTATAGTGGACTCATATGGCAAAAGTGGGTTTAAGGATTTTGGATGAACAAGTAGTATTCCTACTTAGTACAAGTGAAGGATAGCAAGAAGATTGAGAAGCATCCAACCAAGACTCATATAATACAAGATGCTCCAAGCAAAACTCATGATATGTGACGAATAAAAATATAGCTCCACGTAAAATACCGATGGTCGTTGGAAGAAAGAGGGGATGCCACTCGGGGCATCCCCAAGCTTAGTTGCTTGTTTCTCCTTGAATATTACCTTGGGGTGATGTGGGCATCCCCAACCTTAGGCTCTTCTTACTCCTTATCCCTTCATCCATCGCGATCTCACCCAAAACTTGAAAACTTCAATCACACAAAAGTCAACAAAATCTTCGTGAGATCCGTAAGTATAAGAAAACAAATCTTTACTTTAAGTACTATAGAAAACCCATTCAAATTTTGTTATTGCATTATATCTACTGTATTCAAACTTTTCCATGGCTTATACCCCCGATACAATCCATAGAATCATCAAAATAAGCACACAATGCAAAGAAAACAGAATCTGTCAAAAACAGAATAGTCTGTAGAGATGCGAATTGTTCTCATACTTATGTAACTCCAAAAATTCTGAAAAATTTGTAAAATAGAGGAAATTTGTATATCAATATTGTGTAAAAAATTCAGTATTTTTTCTTGCTTCTGTGAATTTATATAATTATTTTACTGGATGCAAAAGTTTCTGCTTTTCAACAAGATCAAATCAACTATCACCAAAGCTATCCCAAAGGCTTTGCTTGGCACAAGCACTAATTAAAACATAAAAATACAATCATAACAGAGGCATAATCTTGCAAACACTCAAGAACAGAAAGAAAAAGGCAAAAATAAATTGTATTCATTGGGTTGCCTAACAACAAGCGCTATCGTTTTACGCCCCTAGCTAGGCATAAATCATAGATTCAAGTATTATCATCTTTAGTTCTAGATCCATAGGCTGCCCTCATGATTGATTCATATGGTGGCTTGATTATTTTTCTAGGGAAGTGTTCCATTCCCTTTCTTAGTGGAAATTGAAATTTAATATTGCCTTCTTTCATATCAAGCTCGACACCAATAGTACGTAAAAACGGTCTACCAAGTATAATTGGACAAGACGGATTGCAATCAATATCAAGAACAATAAAATCTATGGGCACATAATTCCTATTTGCAAGAATAAGAACATCACTAATTCTTCCCATAGGCTTTTTAATAGTAGAATCCGCCAAGTGCAAATTTAAAGAACACTCTTCAATATTGGTAAGACCAAGCACATCACATAAAGATTTCGGAATTGTGGAAACACTAGCACCCAAATCACATAAAAGCAAAACTCTCATAATTTTTGATCTTGACTTTGATGTTGGGTTCCCATTCATCATTTAATTTTCTAGGAATTGAGATCTCTAATTCCAATTTTTCTTCCAAAGCTTTTATCATAGCATCAACAATATGTTTAGTAAAAGCTTTATTTTGTTCATAAGCATGAGGTGAATTAATCATGGATTGCAACAAAGAAATACAATCAATCAAAGAGTAATTATCATAATTAAAGTCTTTGTAATCCAAAAGAGTGGGTACATCACTATTTAAAGTTTTGACCTCTCCAAACCCACTTTTATCAATTTTTTCATCAAGATTTTCACCCTCCGAATTATCGGGATGCCTTCTAACTAAAGTTGACTCTTCTTTAGTCCCTTTATCATCAATTTTAATTTTACTAAACAACGAATCAATAGAAGAAACACCAATCACTTTAAGATCTTCATCATTTTTATGAAAGAAATCATTAGAAAACACTTTTTCTTAAAATTCTCTTTTAGCTCTAAGCATAGCGGTTCTTTTCTTACTTTCATCCATAGAAACATATAAAGCTTTAATTGATTCCTCAACCTTAGGCACAAAAAAATTTAACTTGAGATTTTTTACATCATGAGAAATTCTATCAATGCTTCTAGACATATCGCCAATCTTATTCAACTTTGCTTCTATCGTATTATTGAAAACCTTTTGAGCATTGATAAATTCTTTAATATTATTCTCAAGGTCAAAGGTGTTCCTATTATTATTATAAGAAGGATTTCCATAGGAACCACCATAATTATTAGAGGAATTTCCAGGAAAAGGCCTAGGATTAAAATTACCTCTATAAGCATTGTTATTAAAATTGTTTCGCGAGACAAAATTCACATCTACGGAATCACTATTTTGCTCAATCAAAGTAGGCAAAGGCACATCATTAAGATCAATAGGAGCACTTTTATTGGCAACCAATTTCATAAGAGCATCAACTTTTTCACTCAAAGAATTTATTTCTTCAACCGAATTAACTTTTTTACTAGTAGGTGCTCTTTTGGTATGCAATTGTGAATAATTTGTTATAATATTATCAAGCAATTTAGTAGCTTCACCCAAAGTAATTTCCATAAAAGTACCACCCGCGGCGGAATCTAAAAGATTTCTAGAGACAAAATTCAATCCCGCATAAAATTTTTGTATGATCATCCAAAGATTTAAACCATGAGTAGGACAATTTCTTAGCATCAATTTCATTCTTTCCCAAGATTGTGCAACATGTTGACGCTCAAGTTGCTTAAAATTCATGATTTGAGTTCTAAGGGAAATAATTTTTGCGGGCGGAAATACTTAGTAATGAAAGCATCTTTGCACTTATCCCAAGAATCGATACTATTGTGAGGCAAAGAAGAAAACCAAATTTTTGCACTATCTCGCAAAGAAAACGGAAATAATTTCAACTTCACAATATCATTGTCCACATCTTTTTTCTTTTGCATATCGCGTAATTCTATGAATGTGTTAAGATGGGACACGGCATCCTCATTAGGAGTACCGGAAAACTGATCTTTCATTAGAAGATTCAACAAAGCGACATTAATATCACAAGATTCCGCACTAGTGGCGGGAGGAGCAATCGGAGTGCTAATAAAATCATTGTTGTTGTATTGGAAAAGTCACACAACTTGGTGTTTTATTGAGTAATCGTGACTACGCAAACAAGATTGCACACAAAAATAGATCTGACGAGAAAACGGCGAAGGAAAAAGAGGGCGAATAAAACGGCAAATTTTTGTGAAGTGGGGGAGATGAAAATGAGAGGAAAATGGCAAATAATGTAAATTGCAAGGATATGAGATTTGTGATTAGAAACCTGATAGATGTTGATGATGACTCCCCGGCAACGGCGCCAGAAATTCCTTTTGATGTCGCTTGGACTACGTCGTTATTTCCCCAAAGAGGAAGGGATGATGCAGCACCGCTACGGTAGGTATTTCCGTCAGTTATGAAACCAAGGTATCAATCCAGTAGGAGAACCAAGCAACACTATGTAAACGGTACCTGCACACAAAGAACAAATATTTGCAACCCGACGCGTAAGACTGGTTGTCAATCCCTCCACGGTAAAAAGAAAGATAAATTTGTGGTAGATTGGATAAATAGATCTCGCAATAAAACAAAATAAAATAAATAAATAAAAAGTGCAGCAAGGTATTTTTGGGTTTTTGGGAATATAGATCTGAAAATAAAAGTGGCAAATAATAGATCGGAAAGCAAATATGAAGAAGAATAGACCCGGGGGCCGTAGATTTCACTAGTGGCTTCTCTCGAGAAAAATAGCAAACGGTGGGTAAACAAATTACTGTTGGGCAATTGATAGAACTTCAAATAATTTTGACGATATCCAGGAAATGATAAATTTATAGGCATCACGTCCAAGATTAGTAGACTGACTCCTGCCTGCATCTACTACTATTACTCCACACATCGACCGCCATCCAGCATGCATCTAGTGTATTAAGTTCATGGAGAAACGGAGTAATGCAATAAGAACGATGACATGATGTAGACAAGATCTATTCATGTAGGAATAGACCCCATCTTGTTATCCTTAATGGCAACGATCAATATGTGTCTTGTTGCCCCTTCTGTCACTTGGAAAGAACACCGCACGATCGAACCCATCACAAAGCACCTCTTCCCATGGCAAGAAATGTCGATCTAGTCGGCCTAACTAAACCAAAGATTCAAAGAAGAAATACGAGGCTATAAGAAATCATGTATTTAAGAGATCAAAAGAATACTCAAATAACTTTCATGGATAAAATAGATCTGATCATAAACTCAAAGTTCATCGGATCCCAACAAACACACCACAAAAAGAGTTACATCAAATAGATCTCCAAGAGAGCGTTGTATTGAGAATCAGAAGAGAGAGAGAGGAAGCCATCTAGCTACTAACAACGGACCCGTAGGTCTACAATGAACTACTCACGCATCATCGGAGAGTCACCAATGAGGACGATGAACCCCACCGTGATAGTGTCTAGATTGGATCTGGTGTTTCTGGAATTTGCGGCGACAGGAATTGTGTTTCGTCGACTCCCCTAGGGTTTTTGGATTTTCAGGGTATTTATAGAGCAAAGAGGTAGTGCGGGAGGCGGCCGAGGTGGGCACAACCCACCAGGGCGCCTGGGGCAAAAAAAATCTCCAAAAAGTTTCGCTGCGTTTGGACTCCGTTTGGTATTGATTTTCTACGAAGTAAAAAACAAGCAAAAAACAACAACTAGCACAAGGCACTATGTCAATTGGTTAGTCCCAAAAAATGATATAAAGTTGCTATAAAATGATTGTAAAACATCCAAGAATGATAATATCACAGCATGGAACAAGCAAAAATTATAGATACAATGGAGACGTATCAGGCTCTCTCCCCCTCTCTCCCGTGGCACCGGAGTGTGATGTCGCTTGAACTACGTCGGTATTTCCCCAAAGAGGAAGGGATGATGCAGCACAACTACGGTACGTATTTCCATCAGTTATTCAACCAAGGTATCAATAAAGTAGGAGAACCAAGCAACACTATGTAAACGGCACCTGCACACAAATAACAAATACTTGCAACCCGACGATTAGGAGGGGTGGTCAATCCCTCTATGGGTAACGGTGCCAGAAATTGTCAAGTTGACGAGATAAAAATTGTATAGATAGCTCTCGATAAAACGTGAAATAAAATAAATAGCAAGGTATTTTTGGGTTTTTGGTATAATAGATCTGAAAATAAAAGCGAATAAAAATAGATCTCAAAGCAAATATGATAAAGAATAAACCCGGGGGCCGTAGATTTCTCTAGTGGCTTCTATCAAGAAAATAGTATATGGTGGGTAAACAAATTACTGTTGGGCAACTGATAGAATATCGAATAATTATGAAGATATCCAGGCAATGATCATTCTATAGGCATCACGTCCAAGATTAGTAGACCGACTCCTGCCTGCATCTACTACTATTACTCCACCCATCGACCGCTATCCACCATGCATCTAGTGTATTAAGTTCATGGAAAATGGAGTAATGCAATAGGACCGATGACATGATGTAAATGAGATCTATTCATGTAGGAATAGCCCCCATCTTGTTATCCTTAATAGCAACGATACATGCGTGTCTTGCTGCCCCTTCTGTCACTGGGAAAGAACACCGCATGATCGAACCCATCACAAAGCACCTCTTCCTATGGCAAGTAAAATCGATCTAGTTGGCCTAACTAAACCAAAGATTCGAAGAAGAAATACGAGGCTATAAGAAATCATGCATAAAAGAGATCAAAGAACTCAAATAACTTTCATGGATATAGATCTGATCATAAACTCAAAGTTCATCGGATCCCAACAAACACACAGCAAAAAGAGTTACATCAAATAGATCTCCAAGAGACCATTGTATTGAGAATCAAAAAGAGAGAAGAAGCCATTTAGCTACTGCCTACAGACCCGTAGATCTACAATAAACTACTGACGCATCATCGGAGAGGCACCAATGAGGATGATGAACCCCTCCGTGATGGTGTCAAGATTGGATCTCGTGGTTCTGGAACTTGCAGCGGCTGGAATTGTGTTTTGTCGACTCCCCTATGGTTTTTGGAATATTTGGGTATTTATAGGGCGAAGAGGCGGTGTGGGAGGCCACCGAAGTGGGCACAACCCACCAGGCCGCGCCTGGGCCCCCAGGCGCGCCCAGGTGGGTTGTGCTCCCCTCGGGGCACCCCTCTGTTACTTCTTTGGCCCAAGTTGTTCCTTCTGGTCCATAAAAATTCTCCAAAAAGTTCTGCTGCGTTTGGACTCCATTTGGTACTGATATTTTGCGAAGTAAAAAACAAGCAAAAAACAACAACTGGCACTGGGCACTATGTCAATAGGTTAGTCCCAAAAAATGATATAAATTTGCTATAAAATGATTGTAAAAGATCCAAGAATGATATTATAACAGCATGGAACAAGCAAAAATTATAGATACGTTGGAGACGTATCAGCATCCCCAAGCTTAATTCCTACTCGTCCTCGAGTAGGTATGTGATAAAAATAGAATTTTTGATGTGGAATGCTTCCTTACATGTTCATCACATATTCTTTTTCTTTTGTAGCATGGACCTATGGACTTTTATGTGGTTCAAAGCAATAGTCTAGTTTTGACATGAAGATTTCAATACTCAAGCATATCAACAAGCAACCATGTCTTTCAAAATATCAACACTAAAGAAAGTTATCCCTAGCCCATCATGCTTAATCATTGATCCATTCATGAAACACACTCGCATATTAGCTATACCCAATGCTCAAGTACGATCATACTGCCCCTTAGCTTGTGCTTTATAAGAGAAGATGGAGACTCAAATAAAAATAAAAATTGCATAAAGCAAATAGATAGGCCCTTCGCAGAGGGAAGTAGGGATTTGTAGATGTGCCAAAGCTCAAAGCGAAAAAGGTAGAGATAAAACATTTTGGGTGGCATGCTTTTCTGCCAACGAAAACGACCGAGTAATTCCCAACACATTCCATGCTAGATATATCATAGGCGGTTCCCAAACAGAAAATAAAGTTTATTCTTTTTTCCACCATTCTTTCACAATCCATGGCTAGCCGTATCCACGGGTGCCCTCCATACCAACACTTTGTAAGGAATTTATTATTTGACAACATAAAGTAAATTTCTTTTTCATTTTGGGACTGGGCATCCCTATTACCGCCGCACTCTCATGCAATGACAAGTGACTAAACACTCATCTTGAGAATAACACATCTAGCATGAAAAATATTGGCCACCCCCTGCCGCTTAATGAGCGGTACGAGCACACAAAAAGGAAATTCATTTTGAAAATTAAAGATGGCACAAACAAATTTTCTCGACACGGGAATACCGCATATAGGTAGGTATGGTGGACTCATATGGCAAAACTAGGATTAAAGATTTTGAATGCACAAGTAGTATTTCTACTTAGTACAAGTGGAGGCTAGCAAAAAGATTGAGAAGCAACCAACCAAGAAACAAAAAATCACATAACCAAGCATTAAGCATAACTAACACCGAATAATGCACCACAAGTAGGATGTAATTTCATTGCATAACTATTAACTTTTGTGCTTGCATAGGGAATCACAAATCTTAACACCAATATTCTTACTAAAGCATAATTACTCACAAACATGACTCACATATCACTATCATCATATCTCAAAACTATTACAAAGAATAAAGTTTATTTTGTCCAATGATCTTCATGAAAGTTTTTATAATATCCCTCTTGAATATCTATCACTTTGGGACTAATTTCATATATTGCAATTGCTTTTGACAAGCTCAAAAAAATCTAAGTGAAGAACACGAGCATAAAATTTTCCGACTCTCAAAATGATATAAGTGAAGCTTGAGAGAATTTCTTCAAAAATTTACTAACTCTCAAACAAATCTAAGTGAAGCATGAGAGCATTTCTTCAAAAATATTAAAGCACACCATGCTCAAAAAGATATAAGTGAAGCACTAGAGCAGTTCCATAGCTCAAAAAATTTAAGTGAAGCATATAGAGCAACCATAGCATAATTTTGGCTCTCTCAAATAGGTGTGTCTAGCAAGGATACTTGTGACAAACTAAAAAGCAAAACAAGCAAAGACTCATGTAATACAAGACGCCCCAAACAAAACTCATGATATGTGACAAATAAAAATATAGCTCCAAGTAAAATACCGATGGTCATTAGAAGAAAGAGGGGATGCCTTCCAGGGCATCCCCAAGCTTAGTTGCTTGGTTCTCCTTGAATATTAACTTGGGGTGCCATGGGGAATCCCCAAGCTTAGGCTTTTCTTACTCCTTATTCCTTCATCCTTCGTGATCTCACCCAAAACTTGAAAACTTCAATCACACAAAACTTAACAAAACCTTCATGAGATCCGTTAGTATAAGAAAACCAATCTTTACTTTAAGTACTGTAGAAAACCCATTCAAATTTTGTTATTGCATTATATCTACTGTATTCTAACTTTTCCATGGCTTATACCCCCCGATACAATCCATAGATTCATCAAAATAAGCACACAACACAAAGAAAACAGAATCTGTCAAAAACAGAGCAGTCTGTAAAGATGCGAATTGTTCTCATACTTAGGTAAACAGAGGCAATTTGTATATCAATCTTGTGTAAAAAATTCAGAATTTTTTGTCGCTTATGTGAATTTAGACAATTATGTTACTGGATGCAAAAGTTTCTGTTTATCAACAGGATCAAATCAACTATCACCAAAGCTATCCCAAAGGATTTACTTAGCACAAACATTAATTAAAACATAAAAAACATAATCATAACAGAGGCATAATTGTGCAAACAGTCAAAAACAGAAAGAAAAAGGCAAAAATAAATTTTATTCATTGGGTTGCCTCCCAACAGGCGCTATCGTTTTATGCCCCTAGCTAGGCATAATGCACAGATTCAAGTATTGTCATCTTTAGTTTTTGCAACTTTTGTAAGGGCCTTTTCAAACCCGGGAGGCTCTTTACGCTTCCCAAGAACTTCTGGTATAGAGGCCATCTTGAGATCTAAAATATCCAAATGCTTATTGCAAAGGGTAATCATAGTATTCATGCGATTGAGGTTCCCACTAATATGTTTAAGAGGTTCGTTATATTTTTGCAACTCAACCAAATGTTTATGCAAATCACTTAACTTGTCTAAAATTTGAGCCCCTTCTTGAGTAAAAGAAATCCCTTTTTTGGTGGGTGGAATTCCCAAAATTCCCTCTAAGATCTCATAAGCGGTATTAGCATCAAGTTCAATAAAGTTCCCCTTAGTGGCAAAATCCAAAAGTTGTCTATGACGCAAAGCTAAGCCTATATAAAAATTACGAAGCAAAATCTTTGCATCCCCTTTTAGATTGCAAATGCGATAAGATTCCATTAGCCTATACTAAGCATCTTTCAAATTTTCTCCTTGTTTCTGCTTAAAGTATAAAACTTCAAAATTTGGTGACAAAGGAGGAGTGGTCATGCTAGTCATAGTGACAAAGTAGGCAAACAAGGTCACACACAAGATAGATCTGACGAGAAATAGCGAACGAAAAAGAGGGCGAATAAAATGGCAAATTCTTGTGAAGTGGGGGAGATGAAAATGAGAGGCAAATAATGTAAATTGCAAGGAGACGAGATTGGTGATTAGGAACCTGATAGATGTTGATGATGTCTCCCCGACAACGGCGCCAGAAATTCCTTTTGATGTCGCTTGAACTACGTCGGTATTTCCCCAAAGAGGAAGGGATGATGCAGCACAACTACGGTAGGTATTTCCCTCATTTATGAAACCAAGGTATCAATCCAGTGGGAGAACGAAGAAACACAATGTAAACGGTACCTGCACACAAATAACAATTACTTGCAACCCGAAGATTAGGGGGGGTCGTCAATCCCTCCAGAAATTGTCAAGTTGACGGGATAAAAATTATATAGATTTGATAGATAGCTCTCGATAAAACGCAAAATAAAATAAATAGCAAAAAATGTAGCAAGGTATTTTTGGGTTTTTGGTATAATAGATCTAAAAATAAAAGCGAATAAAAATATATCTGAAAGCAAATATGATAAAGAATAGACCCGGGGGCCGTAGATTTCACTCGTGGCTTCTCTTAAGAAAATAGTATACGGTGGGTAAACAAATTACTGTTGGGCAATTGATAGAAGATCAAATAATTATGAAGATATCCAGGCAATGATCATTATATAGGCATCACGTCAAAGATTAGTAGACCGACTCCTGCCTGCATCTACTACTATTACTCCACACATCGACCGTTATCCAGCATGCATCTAGTGTATTAAGTTCATGAAAAAATGGAGTAATGCAATAAGAATGATGACATGATGTAGACGAGATCTATTCATGTAGGAATATCCCCCATCTTGTTATCCTTAATAGCAACGATACATGCGTGTCTTGCTGCCCCTTCTGTCACTGGGAAACAACACCGTACGATCGAACCCATCACGAAGCACCTCTACCCATGGCAAGAAAAATCGATCTAGTTGGCCTAACTAAACCAAAGATTCGAAGAAGAAATACGAGGCTATAAGTAATCATGCATAAAAGAGATCAAAGAACTCAAATAACTTTCATGGATATAGATCTGATCATAAACTCAAAGTTCATCGGATCCCAACAAACACACCGCAAAAAGAGTTACATCAAATAGATCTCCAAGAGACCATTGTATTGAGAATCAAAAATAGAGAATAAGCCATCTAGCTACTGCCTACGGACCCGTAGGTCTACAATAAACTACTCACGCATCATCGGAGAGGCACCAATGAGGATGATGAACCCCTCCGTGATGGTGTCTAGATTGGATCCCGTGGTTCTGGAACTTGCAGCAGCTGGAATTATGTTTCGTCGACTCCCCTAGGGGTTTTGGAATATTTGGGTATTTATAGGGCGAAGAGGCGGTGCGGGTGGCCACCGAGGTGGGCACAACCCACCAGGGCGCGCCTGGGCCCCAGGCGCGCCCAGGTGGGTTGTGCCCCCCTCGAGGCACCCCTCTGGTACTTCTTTGGCCCAATTTATTCCTTCTGGTCCTTAAAAATTCTCCAAAAAGTTTTGCTGCGTTTGGACTCCGTTTGGTACTGATATTATGCGAAGTAAAAAACAAGCAAAAAACAGCAACTGGCTCTGGGCACTATGTCAATAGGTTAGTCCCAAAAAATGATATAAAGTTGCTATAAAATGGTTGTAAAACATCCAAGAATGATAATATAATAGCATGGAACAAGCAAAAATTATAGATATGTTGGAGATGTATCAGAGTGCCGCCGGGGCAAGGATCATGATGGCGATCTACATCAACAACCTTTCTACCGTCAACACCAACTTTCTCCCCCTCTATGCAGCGGTGTAACCTCTCTATTCCCGCTACAACTCTCTACTTAAACATGGCGCTCAACACTGTATATTATTATCCAATGATATGTGGTTATCCTATGATGTTTGAGTAGATCTATTTTGTCCTATGGGTTGATAGATGATCATGATTGGTTTGAGTTGTATATTTTATTTTGATGGTGTCCTACGATGCCCTCCGTGTCGCGCAAACGTGAGGGTTCCCCGCTGTAGGGTGTTGCAATGCGTTCATGATTTGCTTATGGTGGGTGGCTAGAGTGACAGAAGCTTATGCCCGAGTAAGGGGGTTGTTGCGTATGGGAGTAAAGAGGACTTGATACTTAATGCTATGGTTGGGTTTTACCTTAATGATCTTTGGTAGTTGTGGATGCTTGCTAGAGTTCCAATCATAAGTGCATATGATCCAAGTACGGAAATTATGTTAGCTCATGCCTCTCCCTCATATAAAATTGCAATAATGATCACCGGTCTAGTTATCGATCACCTAGGGACAAATGACTTTCTTGTGTGACAAAAGCTATCTACTTTTATTATCTTGCAATTTATTCGTAGTTTTATTCTCGCAAAGTACTTCTAGTTTTATTCTGGTTTTAGGTAAAGCAAAGGTTAAGTGTGCGTAGAGTTGTATCGGTGGTCGATAGAACTTGAGGGAATATTTGTTCTACAAACGGTGATTAGCTTGTCGGGGTTGAGCGGGTCGAAAGACACGAGTTTACCCAAGTTCGGCCCCTCATGGTGGAGGTAAAAGCCTACTCCTGCTTTTCTGCTTATTGATTGAGTATCGATTACAAGGGAGCGGATTCGCTTGACCTGGCTATCGATTCATTGTAACTTTCCCTATTCTGTGCCGGGGACTCGCCTTTATATACAGGTCGAGGCCTCTGACTTACAATAGTCCAGGTCGGATCATGATCCGTGACCGAGCTTAACTCTAAGTCGCCTTGCCTTTTATGACAACACACTGTATGGCGGCTTACACCTCCGGGCCGCCTGCCGCCTTCTGGCTTTGGGCCCTAAGCAGGCCCATCTTGTGAGCCACCTTTCTGGTCCCGCATCTTGATCATCCTGTCCCATCTGAGGCCTAACTCCAAGAGTCGCCAAGAACTTGACCCAGCCCTTTCAGGTCAGGTTATACTGTGGGGTTATATCCCCAACATTAGGCCCCAGATTTATTTGAACTTGTTCATATCAATCTTCCATCTATTAGCTTGTCGAGTCTTCCCTCTGAGTCTCACAATCTCAGCTTGAAAACTTTCATAACCCGCCATACAAAATGATGATGTCACCTTCGTAAATTTGGGGAGTCTCTCATGATGTCATAACGAATCTTGTCCAATCCACTTATCCAAAAACCAAGGCATATTTTTGTTCCAAAAGTTACTGTGCCTCCTCGATTTTCACACCTGCTATTTACTGTTACCTGCCCCTTATAAATAGACATGGGGGGGGGGCTTCTTTCATTTTACCTTGTCTCCTCTGCTTCTTCTTCTTCCTCTCGAAACCCTCTGCAACTAGAGCTCCACCGCACCCGTCGACCTTTGCCAGCCGCCTCGCTCGGGACTGCAGCACTGCTCCGCCTTCATCGGAGTTCAGCGGCCCATCTCCGCTCTTGGCTACTTCAGCCAGGTACTTGAATCTCTCTTCCTTAGATTCACATTATCTCGTCGGAGTTCATAGAGTTCATCGGTGTTCATCCGTTCTTCCCCATAATATCCTGAGTAGATTTTGTATTTGATCTGAGATGGCCATAGAAGTACTGCGATAATAGCTTTAACATTAGTCTTGCATCTCAATAGATCATGCTCTGTTCAAAATCCGCGAATAGTTCATCAGTAGCTCCGTTGCCACCATTAGGTTTAGCCATTATTTTCCTTTTTTGAACTATCCGTAGATCCACAATTGTAGCTGTTCTAGTTTGAAACTTGTTTGCTCCATACTTAGCAGAAAACTTTAGCAATCCCCAACCTTTAGTTAACTCCTTCACCTCTTGGGTGACTTACCAGCAATTTTGTAACTCGCCAAGTTTCTGAAACCACATCTGCAGCTAAACCGATTCACTGTTTAGGGCAACTTACCATTATACCGTCTTATTCATATGACTGTGATGATGAGTCATTATTTCTCAAGTAACCAACCAATTATATTTCCATAGTCTTCCATCGCATTTTAGGCGGCTCAGTATGTCTAAATCCACTATTTGCAATTGGGTGCCTTCCCTAGTCACCGAGGCCATCCTAAAAGACTATCAAGACCAAGGCCTCTTAGCGGCTCAGGAAAAAACTGGCTGGCGAGCTGGCCAAGGGGATGATGTTCCTAAACCCGGCGAAGGAGATGTTGTGGTTTTTACTAACCATATCCTTAGAGGCTTTACTCCAGCTGGGTCCAAATTTTTTCGGGATGTCTTAAACTATTTCAACCTTCATCCTCAAGACTTGGGCCCAAACTCCATATCAAATATCTGCCACTTTCAAATCTTTTGTGAAGCATACCTACAAATGGAGCCCACCGTCGCTCTCTTCAAAGAATTTTTCTATATGAACCGCCAAACTGAATGCGCAGATGGCCCGAGCTTAGAACTTGGTGGAATCTCAATTCAGAGACGCAGAGATGGCTGTTTTCCTTCAGCTACTCTGCCAAGTCACCCTAAGGGATGGGTTAAGACTTGGTATTATTGAAACAATACTGCCCCAGCCGGTGAGAACCCTCTGTCGGGTTACAGAGTTAACCGCCTTCCCATGGATTTTAATCCACCAAGCAAGATTATTCCCGAGGAACATGTTGAAGCCCTCCCGGCTTATTCAAAAGTAAGAGCCTTTCTAGCCAATGGGTTAACAGGGGTTGATCTAGCCCGCTGCTGGGTTGCGTGGAGAATCCTCCCTTTAAGCCGCCGACCCGGCTTAATGTGTGAATATTCAGGCGAGTCAAATGACCCTCAGCGGTACAACTCTGATAATTTCACCACTGAGGAGGTCAACAAAACTATCAAGAGTCTGCTCGGCGAGACTCAGGAAAGCTGTAATAAGACGGGTATGTTACCGTTCTACAAACTTAACCCGGCTCGACTTGTAAGTATTCCTTTATATCTGGCTTATAAACCTTTGTCTTCCTTTGTATTTTGTTTTCTAACCTTTCTAACTTATGCAACCTGGCTCTGCTTTCTGGAAGAAGAAAAGGAAAGCCCAAGCAGTCAAAACCAAGACTGCACCATCTCAGAAAAAGATCAAACCCGTCGCTGCAACTGAGCCGCCGGCTATGGGCGAGTCAGATGATGATCAATCAGAGGTAGAACTGGACTCTCTTGGTTGTCTCTTTATCGAATTGGCTGACACCTCTTAATCTCAGGATGAGGTAGTGACCAGCCGGGCCCAGGATGCTGAGGTAATTTCTGTGACGCCCCCAGCCCAATCGTGCACTAATCATACACGCAAATGCACACGATCAAGCCTAAGGACTCGCGGGAAGATATCACAACACAACTCTAAAACATAAATAAAGTCATACAAGCTTTATATTACAAGCCAGGGGCCTCGAGGGCTCGAATACATAAGCTTGCGTACAAGCGTCAGCGAAAGCATCAGATATCTAAGTACAGATATAAAAGAAAACTTAGAAAGGCCTTTAGAAAGGCGGGGCAAAAGAAAACACTACGATCGAAAGGCGTAGGCCTCCTGCCTGGGACCCTCCGATCCTACTCCTGATTGATGGCAAGCTCGAAGTAATATCCACCCTCGGGGTAGTAGTAGTAGTCGATCGACGGGGCAGCTGTCTCAGGGGGCTCCGTCATCTGGTCACGACAAACTGATATGGGGAGAAAAAGAAAGCAAAGCAACCGTGAGTACTCAAAAGTACTCAGCAAGCAAGGATCTACACTACATATGCAACATTTTCAAAGAGAGGCTGTATATGTGGACTGGGCTGAAGAAATGCCAGAATAGAGAGGAGGCCTAGTCCTATCGAAGACTAGCATCTTCAGCGGTCTTGCAGCAATAGAAGAGAGTAGAACAGAACAATATAATGTAGTAGTATCATTAAGTCTCAGCCTCACCCAGAGATCCTTTCTCGACTCCCTGCGAGAAAGCAATCCCAGAGCCATACAGTCATCAACCTCGTCCGGAGATCCCTTCTCGGCTCCCTGCGAGAAGCAATCCCAGAGCCATAGTATCCAAGTATCCAGTTGTAATTGTATCAATCAGGATACAACTCCGAGTGTCCATTACCGTAGGAAAGGCTATCGATGGAAGTTTTCTTCCCTGCAGGGGTGCACCAACTTACCCAACACGCTCGATTAACTCCGGTCGGACACACTTTCCTGGGTCATGCCCGGCCTCGGCCAAACGATACATCGCAACCCTACCTAGAGCTCAGCAGAGAGGTCCCCGTCGGTCTACATCCTAAGCGCTCAGAGGTCTTGGGCCATCGCCCTGTGCACTCCGAGTCGTTGCGTGCAGGGGGAAGCTAGGCACCAGGGGGGCGCCGGTCCGTCCCGGCCGCAAGGCTGAACTAGACGTTTGATAGAATGCCCATACTATGCCCACGTGATGGTTAGTGCTATCAGACCAGAGGCCTACTCGGATCAAATATCCAAATCGTTTGTACCTTGGGCTTGCGGTAACGAGCAGAGACTCACGAAATATGTGACCCCGTCGCCCCGTCTCGAGGACTTGCTGCAAGGGTTAAGAATGCCCGACCACGCCTCGTATTCATCACTCGGGCACCATACAGGCAACCCGTCTTCACATCACATGCGGGTACCCTTCAAGGTCATCCCGCCTTTCCAAGTAACAATAGTACAGTCCAAGTATCCGTGTGTCCATAACATCTGGGGAATCCGAGGTATCACCCTCGTTGGATTCCTACTCGATGTATCCGTCAAGGTGAACTCGGAGGAATCACCCTCGCTGGGTTCACACTTGAGGTGTTGTACGACGGCGTCGTTATCGGAAGCGGTGAAGGAGGAATCACCCTCGATGACCACGACCGAATAGCTACTCTACAGAGTTAACATCAGAAGTGCTACACGAGGTATCACCCTCGGCACTCGATAGTAACGCTGCAGTGTCGTTACAACTAAGGGGGGTGATGTGCGGTGCCGGGGCCTAGTCTTCAATCCCGTTGATCGGGTCTTCGGATAATCCAGCGGGGCAGTCGGGATAAGTGAGGTCACTGATAGGTCTCTACCCAGCCTATACTAAGCAGTTTAGGATATGCAGGTAATTATCAACAGTAGGTTACAATAAACAGGCTATGCATCAGAATAGGTAAAGCAGTAGCAGCAGCAATTCTAATGCAAGCATGAGAAAATAGAATGGGCGATATCGAGATGATCAAAGGGGGGGCTTGCCTGGTTGCTTGGCGGCAAGGGCAAGGTCGTCAACGGTGGCGTCGGGCTCCGGAGCTGCGTCGGTACCGGGAACTGCGTCGGGGTCTAACGAGAGAGAAGAGGGGGAGGAAACAGCATAAATACACAGCAACAGGAGCAACACAGAGCAGGCTACGCTAACGTGCAGTGCAGGGTTGCCTGAAGACATGTCTAAGTCATTTAGTTATTTTAGGAATTTGTTTGGATTTATTTTATTAGAGTCATGCACTATTCATTTATCTGAAACAGGCAAAAAGTTGCATGTTCAGTTAGTTAGAGGCATCTAACAAGTATGTGGGTACCGTATTCGGATTCGTCTCATTTTTCTGATCATTTTTCATATATAAATTATTTTCATCGGAGTTACGGATTAAAAGATATGATTTTCTAAAGTTTTATTGATTTTTTGGAATTTATTTAATTAATTAAATTTGAATTATCCAAAACAGTACAGGGTGACGTCATCGTGACGTAAAGCTGACGTCAGCAGTCAATAGGGGGCCGGCCAGGTCAAACCTGACCAGTGGGCCCCTCATGTCATAGACTGGACTAATTAACAGAGTTAAATTAACTAATCTAATCCTAATCAACTAGCGGGACCCACCTGTCAGTGACTAATAGTTAATTAACTTTTATCTATTTATTTTAAAACATTTAAATGGGGTGGGGCCTGCATGTCAGCGGGCCACTGTGCCACCTCAGCAGTTGACCCAGGTCAACGGGGCCCGCGGGGCCCGCAATCAGTGGCACTAGCGGTGGGGCCCGGCTGGCCAGGTCAGCGCCGGCACCGGAGCACGCCGGCGAGCTCGTGCAAAGGCGATGAACTCCGGCAAGCTCGGGTTTGAGCTGTGGGGCAGGGTTTCGAGTGCGGCTGGGTGCCCTGGAACGGCCTCTCCACGCCGCGTCCGATGGTGGGGAGCACGGCGGCGGGGGTGGTCGGAGTTGTGCCCGACGACGAGGTCGAACGGCGGCAACTTTCGGGCCTCGACGGAGATGGCGCTACGGTCGCACGTTCGACGAACTACACGCGCAGGCAATACCTACGCAGCACTACGAGCGCGACGGCGGCCTGGGACGAGCCCGAGAGGCACGAGAGCGCGCTGCTCACCGGCCATGGCGGATGGCAGAGTTCGGCACGGCGGCGGGACGGCTACGGCAGCGGAAAGAGGAAACGGACGGGGAGAGGAGGGGTGGTGCTCACAGTGCGGGCTCACGGAGGCCCCTCGGGGGAACGGTAGCGCACAGGCGAGGCGGATTTGGCGACGATCGCCGGTGGGCACCGAAAGGGGGAAGAGGTCGATGTGGTCCCTGTCGACCTCCCCGGCTCTAACTGACGGACGAGGACGATGACGCGGAGGACGTCGCACCTCCCAGGTTTGGTTGCCGGCCTCGAAGACGCCGGTGGCCGTGGATCCGTAGCATTGCGGCGACGACCGCGTCGGCGGTGGTGCTCGGGAGGAAGGGGAAAGAGGGAGCCGAGCGAAAGAGAGAGAGAGAGAGTGAGTGAGGGAGAGGCCAGGGGGGCACGGGGGCTGTGGCTTTAACCTCGACGGGCGGCGTCGGCGCATTGTCGACCGCGGGGCAGGGGGGGCCGGCGCGGCGGTTGCGGGCGAGGCGACAGCGTGCGAGAGGGGGAGCAGTAGGATGGAGGAAGGGGAGGTGGGCTGGGCCCTCTGTGCTGACTAGAGCCCAGCCACTCGGGCCTTTTCTTTTTATTTCATTCTCTCTTTTGTTTTTTGTTCTTTTTCCTGTTTTACAAATAGTTTGGCCACTAAATGGTTTTTTGTAAAATATGAGACCTAGCCCTTAAATCTGAGTGCATTGCATGCCAGTGCAAATAAATGGTTTTGAGTACAAAGGTTTTCATTTGGGATTTTATTTAATTAAAAAGGTATTAAATAGTGATGTTTTGCTACTGTTAGAGTCTCTTAATTAATTTATTAATTGTTGGTTATAATTTTAGAATGGTCTCTAGATTATTTACAACATTATGAACAATTTAGTTTTCAAATTTGAACAACTTTTATTTTGACTCTAGTTTGAATTTCCATTTTGAATTTGAATTTGAAAAGAGATATGATACTAATGATGATTAAGCACTGTTGATCAAGATGACATGGCATAATCGAAAGGTTGATCACTGTAGCTTAATACATGGGGTGTTACAATTTCCATCTCTTCTGGCTTAGATTCCTTGTCTCCAAAGAAGATAAGGCGGGTCATCCGAAAGGTACCCTTTTCTCATCCAGATGCTCATTTAGACCCAAACTTTATTTTGAATAAAACTTAGTATGAGTCGAAGCGCCAAACTCGGAGTGGCGGCGCAGGTGAGCTGGTGGCCTGGTTAACCCATGAACCATCTCGCAAGCGACATAATAAGGTGCCACATAGTCCAACTTTGTCTTTACCCAGAGTCGGCCTTATCAGACAGCATCTCAACCCGTCTGATTCGAATTATCAGGAGTCGCCACCATCCTCAAGAGATTCATCCTCTACACAGCTGCCTGCCTTGTTCATAAACCCCGGGTAAGTAATTGTACTTTAACTGCTGATAACTTAACATGTTGTCATATGTTCTTGAATCTATTATCTTGATTACAGGGCCCAAGCCAAGAGCAAGAAGAGGAAAATGGGCGACTCTTCAAAGACCCCCAAGATCCCTGAGTCGGATGAACTGGTATTGGTGACCCCCGAGGCCAATATTGAAAATCCTGAAGACCATCATGATGACCAAGGTGACCTGCCCCCACATACTGAGCCAACGGCCTCTAAGACCATGAATGCTGATGCTAACCTGACGGACAACCATAATCCGTCGAGCCCCACTCTTGCTTCAAGTCCTGTGAAGGCAATTGAAGACATTCCCTCTAATGAAAGGATTAATGAAGAAATTGCTATCATTAGGGCGGGTCATAAACCCCCAGACATGTCCAATGTATTAGCCAAAAACACAGCTAAGGATGAGGCGCCCTTATTAGAAAAGGGCAAGGCAAAACTTGAGCTGCCAAATTATGAAGAATTCAGCGCAGATGAATTGCATGCGGGCTACCTAAGCTGCCTTTCAACAAGCCATGAAATGGAAGCCGGCTTAGTGAGCATGATGAAGCGGAAATATGAGGTATGGATAAGCTTGACCTCTCTCAGCTTTATACATATATACTCACGTAGCCCCCAAGTCTTGATCATAGGAAAAACTTGAGTATGGTTAAGACTTAGAGAAAAATCTGTAGAATCTAAAGTGTAGCCCCCAAGGGCCGGGTTATCATGCAAATGATAAGCCAGTTCTTTATGTACTCATTGAAAGAAAACATCATGCATTCCCCAAGGGTCGGCTTATCTTCATGAGATGAGCCGGGTCTTTCAATATGATCACTCTGAAGAATTGTCCTGTAGCCCCCAAGTGCCGGCTCATCTTCTTGAGATGAGCCGGGTCTTTTTGTATGCTTTAATATAGAAAAAATTACATGCATTAGCCCCCAAGTGCCAAGTATATTGCTTGCAATATGCTTGGGACTTGAATGAATTTATCGTGCATGAAACAGCCCCCAAGTGTCGGTTTAACCGTTGTAGCCGGTTTAACTAGTGAATCTAATAATTAAAATTCTTCTTTATCTTGCAGGAAGCATTATGTTTGGCCGACTCAAACTTCGCCGGCTCGAAGAAAGACTTTGAGTCAGAACAAGCCGGGCGATCCAAAGCTGAAGCAAGCTTGGAATCTTCATTGAAAGAATTGGAAAAAAAAATCAAGGCGGACTTTGAATCAGAAAGATCCACCTTTGAAACTGAAAAGCCTGCTTTGCTGAAATGAGCCTAGGACGCCGAAGATCAGCTGAAACCAGTGGATGAAGAGTTGACTGGCTTAAAACGTCTTATTTCTTAGATGACCGAAACCATCTTCGGTAAGTAAAACTTTAAATCAGTTGAAATAAACCGCATGGTGACTTCAAATATTTGAATGTAAGTCGCCTGGCGACTCTTGTTTTGAATGTATGGCAGGTGCCAGGAGTTCCAACCTTGGGCAAAACATGCTGACGAAGCTGAAAGCCGTCTATTCCTTGATGGAAAAATTATATGCAGGAAGTCTTCGCACTCTTGTGGCTGCATCAAATGGCAAGAAACCACCACAGCTTATAAAAGATGTGCTAGACCAGTTATCAACAATGCCCAAACAAATTGAAGAGCTGAAGATGTCAGCCGCCCGTGTAGGAGCGATAACTATGCTAAGCCAAGCAAAAGCTTATCAAATAGAGTTGGACCCTGAAGAGATGACCGGCGGGTTTCCGGAATATAAAGATGACGGGTCTGAATTCAGCGAAGCAGATTATGCTAAGTGCGTCAGAGAAATGCAGCCATTGGCGTGTCAACTTGCTCAAGAACTTGATCTGAAGAAGTACCAGCCGGCTTACGATAGCAACAACACTCGGATCAAGGCGCCCTCTTTGGACGTTGTAGACCTGACTCCTCAAAGGCGTAATCATATTTTTTTTCCTGATATCGACCCTTCCTCTATCATCAACGATGAAGCAATCTTTGAAGCTTTAACTTGTGTCAACTGGGCCTCGGACAATCTTCAGATACGAAACGAAGAAGAGCCGGCTCAGGATGACCCGGGGACCTCTACTACAGGGCACCAGCAAGATGTTAACCCGACGGGTACCAACCCGGACGGCACAGAGGCCGGCTCAAAGGAGTAACATGACTCCTAAAAAACTTTGCTTTAAACTTTTGGGCTCGACAGAAGCCTTGTAATAGGCTTAATTCAGAACATTTGGTTGCCTTGTCGTGCCTTCATGCACGTTGAATTATTTGATCCAACACTTGTCTGTCTTGTGGATTGAAAACTTATATTTATCCAACCCGCCTGGGCGTCTTGTACTCTGAATATCAACAATCATTTCTGGTAATTGTATGTGCTAAGTAGCCTGTAACGACCACTTTAAAGTGATGACCTGGCGGCTCATAGCCAATAATAAGGTCAATACTGATCAATGCGAACTCGGACTTTCTTTGACCCGGAGACTTATAATCTGCGCATAAATATTATCAAGAGCATAAAATTCCTGTAAAGACAGAAATAGAGAATACAAACATGTTAATCGTAATATTTATAAGTCGACTTTCAAGGCTCGACAAAAAGACCGGCTTTTGAAGCTCGAGTCTTGCTTCAAGGAAGCTTGGCATTATAGCCTTGGTTTATCGTTACTTCCTGTAAGCCGGCTCTCACATGACATAAGCCGCCATTTTAACCTTGACTAGTTCAGGGTCATAAAGATTGACTGTCAAGAGTACGGCGGGTCACTTTTTCGGAGAAGCATCAAGCAAACAGGTAGGTTTATCCTCGCTTTCTGTAAGCCGGCTCTCAGGTGACATAAGCCGTCGTTTTAACCTTGACTAGTTCAGGGTCATAAAGATTGATGGTCAAGAGTACGGTGGGTTACCTGTTGGAGTAGCATCAAGCAGACAGGCAGGTTTAACCCATATGGAGGCATTTACTTGCCGGTCAAGAGGGGAAGATAGCTAAACTCGGTGAGTTGGAAGCCCCAAATGACCTATGATCAATTAATGAAAGACTCATGCACAATATATGGGATGAAACAATAGAGGCCCCGAGTTTCGGGGATGCCGGCTTTATTACGTTGATCATAAAAGATATATACATTGATATGTATGTACAATGATTGGAGCCAGTGGCTCAAGTATAGTAAGGCCGAAGATGAGCAATATTCCAAGGCCTGTTGGTCTCCTCCTCAGAGGTACGTGACTTATTGTGTTCGTGTATGTCGATGAGATAATATGACCCGTTGTTGAGGTTTTTGCTAACCACAAAGGGTCCTTCCCAAGGAGGTGATAGCTTATGCATGCCTGTCTGATCTTGAATCAAACGCAGCACTAAGTCGCCCTCCTGAAAAGTCCGGCTTCGAACCCTACGGCTGTGATAGTGACATAGGTCTTGCTGATGGATTGTAGACCGAGCTGCCGTGAGATCACGTTCCTCTTCCAAAGCATCCATAGCATTTTGACGCGCCGTTTCATTGTCTGTCTCGACATAAGCCGCCACCTTGGGCGGATCATGACGAATATCACTTGGAAGAACTGCCTCTGCACCATAACCACGAAGAAGGGTGTGTAGCCTGTTGATCTATTGGGGGTGGTCCTGATACTCCAAAGGACTACAGGAATTTCTTCAACCCAACAACCTGGCGTACGTTCCAAAGGAACTATGAGCCGGGGCTTGATCCCTCGTAATATCTCTAGGTTAGCACACTCTGCCTGACCATTGGACTGTGGATGAGCCACTGAGGATACATCAAGACGGATGTGTTCTCTTTGACAGAACTCCTTCATAGCACCTTTAGACAGATTTGTCCCATTATCAGTGATGATACTATGAGGATAACCAAAGCGGAAGATCAGCTTTTTCACAAACTAAACTGTAGTTGCTGCTTCACAATTGCTAACTAGCTCTACTTCAATCCACTTGGTAAACTTATCAACTACCACCAAAAGGTGGGTCTTCTTGTCTTTAGACCTCTTGAACAGCCCAACCATATCAAGCCCCCAGACCGCAAACGGCCAAGTGATTAGGATCATCCGCAATTCCTGAGCCGGCAAGCTTGTCTTGCAAATTTCTGGCACCCATCACACTTGCTAACAATGTCCTCTGCATCAGCATGAGCCGTCAACCAAAAAAAACTGTGATGAAAAGCCTTATCCACTAAAGATCGTGACCCAGCATGATGACCACAATCACCTACATGAATTTCTTGTAGGATTTCATGGCCTTCGTCAGGGGAAACACAGCGTTGGAACACGCCAGTCACACTACATCTGTGTAACTCGCCATTGACAAAGGTCATGGACTTAGACCGCCTTGTGATTTGTCGCGCCAAATTTTCATCTTCTGGCAACTCGCCTCGAGTCAAGTAAGCCAGATAAGGCACCGTCCAGTATGGAATAGCACACAGAGCCGCCACCAACTATCCTTCTGGGTCAAGAATAGCCAGGTCTTCCTCCGATGGTAATTTGACAGAAGGGTTATGCAAGACATCAAGGAACACATTGGGAGGAGCCGGCTTATGCTGAGACCCCAGCCGGGATAATGCATCAGCCACCTCATTTTGCCGCCGATCTATGTGATCCACTTGATAACCTTTAAAGTGACCAGTGATATTAGTCACCATCTGACGATAAACTGCTATGAGTGGGTCTTTAGAATCCCACTTCCCTGATATTTGCTGTGCAACAAGATCTGAGTCGCCTAGACATCTGAGCCAGCCCGTGTAGCAAAGCTTCATACTCAGTTGCATTGTTAGCACAGGGAAACATAAATCTCAAAACATAGCAAAACTTATCACCTCTCGGGGAAGATAAAATAACTCCAGCCCCCGATCCTTCTAATTGCCTGGACCCATCAAAATGTATCGTCCAGTATGTATTGTCTTGCTTTTCCTTAGGTGTTTGCATCTCTGTCCAAGCATTGATAAAATCTACCAAAGCTTGAGACTTGATGGCTGTTCTGGGCACATATTTCAGATGATGTGGCCCAAGCTCAATTGCCCACTTAGCAACCCGGCCAGTGGCTTCTCTATTTTGAATGATATCCCCTAAAGGTGCAGAACTAACCACGGTGATTGGATGCCCAAGAAAATAATGCTTGAGCTTGCGGCTGGCCATGAACACTCCAAACACCAGCTTCTGCCAATGCGGGTATCTCTGCTTAGACTCCGTTAAGACTTCACTGACATAATAAGCCGGCCGCTGGACTAGATACTCTTTGCCCACCTCCTTGCGCTCCATGACTACTGCTACGCTAACAGCCTTGTTATTAGCCGCCACATACAGGAGCAAAGGCTCTTTGTCAATTGGAGCAGCCAAGATAGGCGGCTCAGCCAACTGCTTCTTAAGTGCCTCAAACGCCTCATTAGCAGCATCACTCCAGATGAAGTGGTCAGTCTTTTTCATCATTTGATACAGGGGAATCGCGTTCTCACCAAGCCGGCTTATGAATCGGCTTAGAGCAGCAATACGACCCGCCAGGCGTTGAACATCCTTGATGCATGCCGGCTTAGAGAGAGAGGTATCTGCCTCAATCTTCTCCGGGTTAGCCTTGATGCCCATTTCAAACACCAAAAAACCTAGCAATTTGCCTGCTGGCACTCCAAAAATGCACTTGGCCGGGTTAAGCATCATCTTGTACACCCGTAGATTGTCAAAGGTTTCTTTCAGATCATCAAGTAAGGTTTACTTCTTCCTTGACTTAACCACAATCTCGTCCACATAAGCATGAACGTTGCGCCCAATCTGTCCATGGAAGCAATTCTGAACACAATGTTGGTAAGTCGCCTGGGCACTTTTAAGCCCAAAAGGCATAGACACATAACAAAAAGCTCCAAAAGGTGTGATGAAGGCTGGCTTCTCCTGATCTTCCACTGCCATCTTGATCTGATGATAACCAGAATAAGCATCCAGGAAACAGAGACTTTCACAACCCGCCGTAGCATCATGATCCGGTCAATATGGGGGAGAGCAAAAGGATCAGTTGGACAAGCCTTGTTAAGATCTGTGTAGTCAACACACATACGCCAAGTGCCATTCTTTTTTATCACAAGCACGGGATTAGCCAACCACTGAGGGTGAAAACTTCAATTATGAACCTGGCAGCTAGGAGCCGGACTACCTCTTTGCCGATAGCCTTACGCCTCTCCTCGTTAAACCATCGGAGGAACTGTTGAACATGCTTCATCTTAGGATCCACATTAAGGTGGTGCTCTACGAATTCTCTCGGTACACCTGGCATGTCAAAGAGTTTCCATGCAAAGTTGTCCCGATTCTCACAGATGAACTCGATGAGCGTGTTTCCTATTTGGGATCCATCCCGGTCCCAATGGTGAACTATTGAGAAGAATCACCCGGGATAAAATCCACTTCTTGTGTGTCCTTTGACAACTTGAACTTAAGCGGCGGGCCAGTCTCCGTGGTGGGCTTCCTCAGAGGGGTCATATCAGCCGGGTCAACGTTATCTTTATATGTCGGTGCAACAAACCCTGGGTCTGTTGCCCAGACCGTGCACAGGCCCAAGATCAAGATTGCAACGTCCAAGACAAGGCCAAGGTAAAAGAGATAAGCTCTTTGACAAATCAAAGGGCAAGCTGAGAAGACTAAGTCAAGCCAAGAAGCAAGACACCACTAAGGAAAAACCTCCCTTGCCGGGCAGGAGAGCCTGGCGAGGTCAAGGTTGCCCCGGAAGCGAGCTTCAGGATCGCCCCGGCAGGCCTGCCGGGGCATACGAAGGCAAAACGCCCCGCCAAGGCTTCACCACCCCACCTCATGACAACACAAGTCACCGATCAGTGCGGTGTCAAGCCCCGAGATGACTAAGTGGCTGCCTTTCACCACATGGCAGCCATTTCCTACAGGAATCACCTCCAGATGACACCCGTCCTGCGACGTGTCATGCAGACAGGAGAGAAGGTGGCCAAACGGCCCGGCAAGGCGTGCCGGGCAGGCCATGATGTTGCACTGAGCGGCGCATTTAATGCGTACTGCTATGTCTACAGAGGAGAGAGGATAGCACTGTTTGCTATCTAATCAGTACACAATGACCGATTTGCCACTGTGGTGATCCCTTAATCTATAAAAGGAGGCCCATGGCAACCATAGAAGGGATTCAGACCCCTGTACACCCATACGCGCGTAGCTGCTCTCGCCCCGAGGCAACCCTGCCGGGCAAGAGCACTGCATTTCTACCACCATCCACCATGAATCCACCAAAGCAGGAGTAGGGTTTTACGCCTCGCGGCAGCCCGAACCTGGGTAAAAACTGCCCGTGTGATCTCTGCCGTGCTACTGAGATCTCTGCCATGCTATGCTGCGCTCCTCCGCTCTTTGTGAAATGCGCTCAGTCCCCCTACCGAACCAAAAGGGGCCCTTGACCCCATAGGTGGTCGTGGTTTCGCATGACATCTTTGGCGTGCCAGGTAGGGGACTGCGCTTGCGCGAACCCGAGAAGTGTACGAAGCGAGTCATCTTCACCGCCATCTTCTTCGTCAACGGCTCCATCGTCCATGGCACCCAAGAAGAAGCCCAGTGCCGACGCGGCGGGGGCTACGGGTACGCCTGGAAGTGCGGGCGCTGCGGGGGACGTGGTCGGCGCGGGCGGCGTTGTTACCACCTCACCTGCGGCCGAAGCATTAGCAGGAGGCACCGGAGACGGACATCACCAACTACATTCCAGCGGCCACGTCCCACGAGGTACGGGAGGAGAGATCATTCCATCTGCACCTCCTCGTCCGGCCGAAGGGCACAGCCACAGCGGGGGTACTCGCTCTGGGGGGAATCGCAACTCCTCGACCGCTCCCACCACAGGAGCGGCCGTAGAACATGCGCCACCCCCGGAACGAGCCGACCCAGCCGCTACGCCAAACGAAGCCGCTGGCCCTCGAACGCCCCCATCTCGTCTACGCGCCGTCCAGGCGGCTGGCTCATGACGACGAGAGCACAGCGCGACCGCTACCGACACCGTCAGGAGCCGGGCAACATTACGATCTTCATCGACATCCATGCCGAGCACCGCTTTGGAGGCCATGGCGCGAGCCCAGCTACTGTTGAAATTTCCGCCGGCAGCCGATCAGATGGATGAGTGGAGAGCCACCATTCAGAGTCTGATTGGCTTCGCCGAGGCGGGTGGATTGCAGCGGGCTGGCCCACCACGGCCTCCCCAGGCAGCGGCAACGGCCCACGCTGCTGGCCGTGTGGATGGGGCCACTCCTACGGTGCAGTCCCCTCCACGGCAGCCGCCTCGGGAGCCGCGCGACAAAGAACCTGACGACGTCTCGATGGCTTCGTCCGACCCTCGAGCGCGTCAAGGCCCACGGCGAGTCCTAGAGGACAGGCATAGGGAAGGTGCGCGTGTCGACACCGAGCAACACCATGACGCCCACCGCCAGTCCGACAGGCGCGATGGCCCCAACGTCGACGAGCCTGTACTCGCTGACGGCGGGTACCTTCCTTTCGAGGCTGGGTGCCCTACCTTCACCCGCGAGCTGCGGCTAGTCCGTTGGACGTCCACTCGCACGTTCAAGCTAGAGATACTAGAGAAGTATGACGGAAGACTGAACCTAGCAGAGTTCTTGAGCATCTACACCATCGCTGTTCAAGCTGTCGGGGGAAAAGATGAGAAGGTATTCGCCAACTACTTCCCTTTGGCACTCAAGCCAAATGTGAGGGCTTGGCTGATGCACCTACCGGAGAACTCCATTTCGACCTGGGCTGACCTGTGCCATGAGTTCGTTGGCGCCTTCATGGGCGGCCATCAAGAACCAGGGTGGCCCAGCGACTTGTAGCTCCTCCCACAGAAGGAAGGCGAGAGCCTACGGAAATACATGCAGAGATTCAGCAGAGTCCACAGGAATATTTTGGACATCCACCCGGCAGCTGTAATAGTTGCGTTCCAGTCCAACATGCGCAATCGTCGGATACGTTCCAAGATGAACGTTCGATTGCCCAAGACTGTGAAAGAGCTTTACACTCTGGTGGATAAGTGCGCTCGAATTGAGGAAGGGAGGAAGCTCCCCGGAGAGGAGGATGGCGTAAACGTCGATTCAGAAGATGATGACGAGGCCACCAGTCAAAAGAAGAAGAACAAGAAGCGTAACAAAAGACGCAAGGATAAGGCAGTGATGACCGTTGAGGGATCGGGCCTGCCTAGTACTGGCAAGAAAGTCAAGGCTGAGATACCCGGCAAGGAGGTTGCCGCGTGCATTGACTACCGGGAAGCCGCAGCTGCCGAGAAGGCTGGGAAAGGCGATGGGCCGTATTGCAAGATCCATCAGACCAAGGGCCACGATCTCCAAGGGTGTCATCAGGTTGAGCAGCTTGTCAAGAAGCAGAGGGCTGAATATGGGAAGCGAGATAAAGAGAAAGGTCAGAATGGCAGTGGCGGAAAGGGCCGGGGTGGCGGAGCAAGCCGCCCCGAGTGTCATCAAGGGAAACCCACCAGAGGCCGTGAGAAGGGGGATTGCAACGATAAGAGTGATGGAGAAGATGAGGAGGAGACCAGCGAGCAGGAATTCTAGAAAGCCACTGACGCCCTGTGCATTGACGGGGGTGCGTCTTAGCACTCCTCTCACCGCCAACTTAAACGGTGGGTGCGTGAGGTCAATGCCGTGGAGCCAGCGGCAGACTCTTGAAGGCCACTCATGTGGTCCCGCACGCACATCGTCTTCGACGAAGAGGACCACCCTGACCGCACCACCACAGTAGGGTGCTTGTCATTGTTGGTATCACCAATAATCTGCAACCTCAGAGTAACAAAGATGTTGGTTGACGGCGGGGCCGGGTTGAATCTGATTTCTTCAAAGGTCATCAGCAAACTCCAAATAGCAGAAGAAGAGCTCAAAGTTACTGGTACGTTTCAACGGATCAACCCCGGCAGGAGTCGTCCTAAGGGGAAAATCACATTACCAGTGACATTTGTTGGAGAGTTGAACTACCGGACTAAGAAGATCGTGTTTGATGTGGTTGACCTCCCCCTACCATACAATGGAATCCTTGGTTGTCCAGCTTTGGCCAAGTTCATGGCGGCATCCCACTATGCCTACAACACCTTGAAGATGCCAGGGCCGGTGAGCGTCATTTCCATTCCATCAGACGAGAAGGACGCAATTATTTGCATGGACAAGATGTACCGGGATGCAGTTGCGGCAGAGGCCACTGAAACTGCAATCCCCGTCAAGGAAAGTATTGGAAAGAAGGAGGCTAACAGGAACACCGGCAAGGAATCTGGGAAGCGTACCTCTTCGGGGTATGTTGCGCCTGTTGATGACTCGCCGGAGAGTTCCAATAGCAAGAGATCCAAGGCCTCTGCACCCGCTGTGAAACAGGTCCCGGCAGGGCTGGCTGGCGCTAGTGGTACTTTCACCATCAGTGCCACCCTTGATGACAAATAGGAAAGCGCGCTCGTGCCTTCCTGTGGGCGAATGTCGATGTGTTTGCCTGGCAACCATCTGACATCCCCGGTGTTCCCAGGAAGCTAATCGAGCACCACCTTGCTATCTGCCCACATGCCCGACCCGTCAAGCAGAAGGTCCGGAAGCAAGCTTTGGAGCAGCAGCAGTTTATTGCCGAAGAGATCAAGAAACTTGAGGCAGCTGGTTTTGTTAGAGGAGTGTTACATCCAACGTGGTTAGCAAATCCAGTGGTGGTACGCAAGGCCAATGGGAAGTGGAGGCTGTGCATAGATTTTACGGATCTGAACAAGGCATGCCCGAAGGACGCATTCCCCTTGTAGCGCATCGACCAGATTGTGGATTCCACCTCCAGGTGTGACCTGCTTTCCTTCCTGGATGCCTACTCTGGATATCATCAGATCTTCATGTCCAAGGAAGATGAAGAGAAGACCGCGCTCATCACCCCATGTGGCACATACTGCTTCGTGCGGATGCCTTTCGGACTAAAGAGCGCGGGGTCTACTTTTGCAAGAGCAGTCCAGATTAGTTTTGAGTCACAGTTGCACAGGAACATTGAGGCCTACATGGATGATATTGTGGTCAAGACCAAGGACAGATCAACCCTCATCCAGGATTTGGAAGAGACGTTTGCTAATCTGCACAAGATCAACTTGAAGCTAAATCCGGAGAAGTGTGTGTTTGGCGCTCCTTCCGGCAAGCTACTTGGCTTCTTTGTGTCCCACCGAGGGATAGAGGCCAACCGCGACAAGATCAAGGCTATCAAGCAGATTCAAGCACACAAGATAGTCAAGGACGTGGGGCGTTTGACTGGATGTGTTGCTGCACTCAGCAGGTTCATTTCCATGTCTGCCGAGCATGCCTTGCCGTTCTTCAAGGTTTTGAAAAAGTCAGGGCCCATGGAGTGGACCCCCGAAGCAGACACCGCACTACAAGATTTGAAGGCCTACCTTTCCTCTGTGCCCACTTTGGTTGCTCCAAAACCTCAAGAGACATTGCTGCTATATTTGGCGGCTACTAATCAGGTGGTTAGCGCAGCGCTGGTGGTGTAGAGGGAAGTGGAAGAAGCAACAGACCCAGCTAGTGTCCCTTCCGGGGAGGAAAGCGAACACAACCCGGCAGGGTCAGGTGCATATCAAGGTAGAGAGGAGCCGAACAGCGGGAGCAATTCTCTGGTCACGGCAAAGAAGAAAGTGGTGCAGCGCCCAGTATACTTCGTCAGCTCCCTGTTGCAGGGGGCTAGATCCAGGTAATCTGGCGTGCAAAAAATGATCTTTGGCCTTATCATGGCCTCAAGGAAACTGCGCCGCTACTTCCAAGCCCGTGAGATCACAGTTGTCACCTGTTTCCCTTTGCAACAGATACTCTGAAACCCAGAGGCTACCGGCAGGATAGTGGAGTGGGCTTTGGAGTTATCCAGCTTTGGTTTGAAGTTTGAGAGCACATCCACCATTCAGAGCATAGCATTGGCAGAGTTTATTGCAGAATGGACGCCAACTCCTGATGAAGAGGTATTGGAGACAGTTATCCCTGGCAAGGAAGCACCCCAAGAATGGATCATGTATTTCGATGGTGCCTTCTCCCTACAAGGTGCAGGGTCTGGCGTGCTTCTCGTTGCTCCCACCGTAGAGTACCTGAAGTACATCGTCTAGATGCATTTTGCCCAGGAGGAAGCTACCAACAATACAGCAGAGTATGAAGGGCTCCTTGCTGGGCTCAGGTTTGCAACAGAACTGGGGATCAAGAAGCTGATCATCCGAGGAGATTCACAACTTGTGGTGAGACAAGTCAACAAGGATTACCAAAGTCCATTGATGGAGGCATACGTTGAGGAAGTGAGAAAGTTGGAGGAGCGCTTTGACGGATTGCAAATAGAGCATGTACCGCGTGCGGAAAATAACATCGCTGATCATCTGTCAAAGTGCGCTGCACAGAAGCTCCCTGTGGAACCAGGAAATTTTGTTCTCCATCTGACTCAGCCCTCCGTATCCCCGGTAACAATGGCCAGAAAGAGGATGAAACTGGACTCCGGCAAGCCTCTCCCGGTAGAACCTCTCGAGGATCCCGGCAGAAAGCTTGTCAAGCAAAACTCCCCTTCGGTCGCTGAGTTGCATCCTCCCGCCAGGCCACCGGTCCTCGCGGTCGAGGATTACACTCTCACGAATGAGGAGGTGCCGTTAGTCCTCGTTGCCGAGCCACAGGCTCCGCCTTGGGCACGGCATATAGTCAATTTCCTCCAAACTGGAGAAACTTCCCGAAGAGCAAGAAGAAGCTGAAAGAGTATCCCGGAGGGCCAGTATGTATCAGTTTGTTGATGACACGCTGTACAGAAGGAGGCCCAACGGTGTGAAATTGAAGTGCATTTGCCGGGAAGGAGGAAAGGGACTGCTGGCGGAGATACACAATGGTATGTGCGGCTCCCACATTGGATCAAGGGCGTTGGTTGGGAAAGCTTTTCGGCAAGGATTCTACTGGCCCACCGCCCTCCAAGATGCGGTCGAGCTTGTCACCAAGTGTGAAGCCTGCCAGTTCCATTCTAAGAACATCCACTTGCCTGCCCAAGCTCTTCAGAAAATCCCTTTGTCAAGGCCGTTTTTGATCTGGGGGCTCGATATCCTCGGCCCTTTCCCCCGTGCTGTCGGGGGCTTTGAATTCTTGTTCGTTGCAATAGACAAGTTTACAAAGTGGCCAGAAGTAGAAGCCGTGAGAAAGGTGACTGCTCAGTCAGCTATCAAGTTCTTGAAAGGATTGGTGTGCCGCTTCGGAGTTCCTGCCCGGATCATCACTGACAACGGCACCCAGTTCACGAGTCGCGCCTTCATGCAATACGTTCATGCCCTCGGAAGCAAAATCTCGTTCGCCACTGTGGCCCATCCAAGGAGCAACGGGCAAGTTGAGAGGGCGAACGCTGAAGTGTTGCGGGGACTCAAGACGAGAACTTTCGATAAGCTGCAGAAGTGCGGCAGGCGGTGGATCGATGAGCTGCCGGTGGTTCTTTGGTCCCTCAGAACGACACCAAATTGAGCTACCAGGCACACTACCTTCTCCCTAGTCTTTGGGGCAGAAGAAGTTATCCCCACGGAACTCATTTACGGGTCACCTCGAGTGCTTGCCTACGATGAAGTAGCGCAAGATTAGCACCAGCGTGACGACGCTATGCTACTCGAGGAGAACCGTCTCCGGGATGCTACACATGCCGCACACTATCAGCAGGCCCTGCGTCGCTATCACAGCCGCAGGGTTCATGCTTGGTGTTTTGAGGAAGACGACCTTGTCCTTAGGCGCATTTAGTCCGCCAAGGGTACAAACAAGTTGACGCCGAAGTGAGAAGGCCCTTACCGGGTAGTACGAGTCACCAGACCTGGCGCAGTCCGTCTAGAGACCAGAGATGGCATTCAGTTGCAAAACTCATGGAACATTGAGCATCTCCGCAAGTTCTACCCGTAAGGCGTGGCTGTCAGGCCTTGCCCGGCAGCCACCCTTTTGTACAGGCCTTGCCTCTGTTGCATGTAACCCCTTGTACAAAGCCAGGCGCAGACCTTGAGCAACAGAGAAATAAATGAAGCGTTGGGAGGCCCCGGACAGATTGCATGCATGCATAAGCATATCATGAGCATTGCATGTTCATGTAGATAAGATCGCATGAGGCATCATTTTCATCTGCATCATACTGCAGGCTCCTACCGTGGATTCGGTCTCGAAAAAGGAGAAGAGAAGACAAGCCTACATCGCGATCCCTGGCAAGCCCAAACAGATAAGTTCTCTCTCTTATCCATACGAGTTCTGTAAGTAAAGCTTGTGCATAGGAAAACCTCGCCGCTTTCAAGACTTAGGTGCTTCCATCCCTTGACTCGAACGTTGCTTCGGTCAGGGAGGTTGTAGTGGCCTTTGGCGAGGAAGTTGGCGGGGGGCTGGTCCCTCTTCATGATTTGTGCCCGGCAGGCCCAGCCCCGCGGCAGCAACTAGAGGGTACCGACAGGATAGCCTACCGGGGAAAAACTTGTTTACTTGAGCATAAAGAGGCATTCTCCCTCTGCCTGGACATGTTCCATGCACAAGTGCCCGGCAAGGTTTATCTTTTTCATTAATATGCTGATCAACAAGTACAGACCTTATAGAACACAAACATGGATGAAAGAGATTACATAATTTGAACTAAAGTTTGGCAAGTGCCTACATATTTTAGATTGAAAAAAGATAAGCGCCCCGTGTTGCCCTTTCTTGCCCCTCCCCTTCTAGGCACAGTGGCAGGAGGAGAAAAGGGCAAAAGGAGCGCCTGGGTGAAAGCCCAGCCCGGCCTCGTCGGGTCTCCTGACGAAGAGCCTGGCGAGAGCGGGAGGCGCGGGCGAAGGCGATGGTGAAGAGATCGGCGGAGATGACCCGTCAACCACCACCACCAGGGCCAGCAGGACGCGGTAGGGCGAACAAAGCTGCAGCCCACGAGGAAGCCTGCCGAGGTCCATCTGGAAGGCTGCTGGAGGAGCCAGGAGCGCCACCCCCACTCATGCGTCCAACTCCCCAGCAAATCACCTTGCCAGGAAGGAGATGCAGGTGCAGATGACGGTGCCGCCGCCTGACGGTGATGGTGCAGCTGGTGCTCAGCCGAAGTTAGAGTCGTCGCCCTCCCGGCCGACATCGTCGTCATCACCGTCACTGTCCTCCTCGTCGCTATCGCTCGAGGAGGAGCTTTCGTCATCGGTCGAGCTCTCCGCGCAGCACCCTAAATGAGCACCCGAGCTCCCGAAAACCTTGACGGAAAGGGAATCAGCCTCCATTAACTTGAACTGGAGGACGTGCCAAATGTCTTCTAGCCACGGCAAAAATACATCACATGAGGGGCGGAGAAATCCACATCCACCCGTATGCTGCCATTCCCGCAGCCCCTCATGTGTAGTCTCAACGCACTCGGCTGATCGAGCTCCATCGCCCTTGAGAATGGGGTGGGGAGACGGAGGCGGCCGCGCGGGGGCTTATACAACCTGATGAGGAACTCCAGAGGCTGGTCTCCAACGTGGCCTTCCATCGGGGGAGGGGCAGCCGGCGGGGGCGCAATCAGAGCGCCACCTCGTCCCCCTCGGCCTCGTGCGCCACGATGGCCTCGACCTCGTCCTCTCCCACCTCCCCTCGTCATGGGCTCTGTCCCCGCATCTTCGGAGGGAGGAGGGAGACGCTGTCGAGCAGAAGTTCTCATCACCACTTGGGGAGGACCGGACCCCCCGACCTCTCACCATGACAGACGTGGGCAACTGCAGAAATGAAGAAGGAAGGAGGTATGTAGGGACTTCTCACACCACACCCCCCTTCTTATAGGCGGGCGCAGCAGGAGGATGGAGTTCCTTCGTGAAGGTGGCCGCCACGCTTGGCCAGTCCGGCTCCTCCTCGCCATCAACGGCTCGAAGAATCAAGGCCGACCCCCTGCGCCAATCCATGACCCCTAGCTTTCTGCCATGGCACTCGTTCCCACAACCTCTGCATCCGCCACCAACCCTGCGCAATGCATGATATACATGTGGCAGAAGCACCTGGAGCGGGGGAGGATAGTGGGGTGGCAGTTACCGCCCCGTGAACAGGAACGTGGGTAGCTCCACACGTTGTGGCCCATTATCTCCATTACCGCAGTTGGCGTTACGCGACGGGCAGAAGAACCAGAAACTGATCCGAGCTCGGATTAATGAAGAAGCAAAGAAGATCTTAAAGGGCGAGCGGCTATTTCCCGCTCGCCTATGCACAAGTTAGGGCCTACCCCGACGACGCCCGGTAGCTCGTTCGGGCCAGGCCCGGGGGCTCCTGTCGGTGCAACAAACCCTGGGTCTGTTGCCCAGTCCGTGCATAGGCCCAAGATCAAGATTGCAACGTCCAAGACAAGGCCAAGGTAAAAGAGATGAGCTCTTTGACAAATCAAAGGGCAAGCTGAGAAGACCAAGTCAAGCCCAGAAGCAAGACACCACTAAGGGAAAACCTCCCTTGCCGGGCAGGAGAGCCTGGCGAGGTCAAGGTTGCCCCGGAAGCGAGCCTCAGGATCGCCCCGGCAGGCCTGCCGGGGCATACAAAGGCAAAACGCCCCGCCAAGGCTTCACTGCCCCACCTCACGACGACGCAAGTCACCGATCGGTGCGGTGTCAAGCCCCGAGATGACTAAGTGGCTGCCTTTCACCACATGGCAGCCATTTCCTACAGGAATCACCTCCAGATGACACCCGTCCTGCAACATGTCATGCAGACAGGAGAGAAGGTGGCCAAACGGCCCGGCAAGGCATGCCGGGCAGGCCATGATGTGACACTGAGCGGCGCATTTAATGCGTACTGCTCTGTCTGCAGAGGAGAGAGGATAGCACTATTCGCTATCTAATCAGTACACAATGACTGATTTGCCACTGTGGTGACCCCTTAATCTATAAAAGGAGGCCCATGGCAACCATAGAAGGGATTCGGACCCATGTACACCCATACGCGCGTAGCTGCTCTCGCCCCGAGGCAACCCTGCTGGGCAAGAGCGCTGCGTTTCTACCACCATCCACCATGAATCCACCAAAGCAGGAGTAGGGTTTTACGCCTCGCGGCGGCCCGAACCTGGGTAAAAACTGCCCGTGTGATCTCTGTCGTGCTACGTTGCGCTCCTCCCCTCTTTGTGCAATGCGCTCAGTCCCCCTGCCGAACCAAAACGGGTCCTTGACCCCATAGGTGGCCTTGGTTTCCCACGACATTATAAAACTTGAGCTCCTCCGTAGCGCAAGCCGATTCTGCATAAGTAGCATCTCCTTCCTCACACTCTAGGGCGAGTTTGCGGTTTTCATGAACTGTGATCGTCCCTTGCGGCCCAGGCATCTTAAGCTGCAAAAACAAATAACAAGGGCGAGCCATGAACTTAGCATAAGTCGGCCATCCAAATAAGGCATGATAAGGTCTCTTGATCTTGACCACCTCAAACCACAGTGTCTCTGCGCTGTAATTATACTCATCACCAAAAGCCACTTCTAGAGCAATCTTTCCCACGGGGTACGCCGATTTGGCAGGCACCACTCCATGAAAAACCGTGGAGGACGGCTTGAGATCTTTATCTGTCAGACTCATCCACCGAAAGGTACCAAAGTACAATATGTTGATGCTGCATCCATAAGTACTTTTGTGAACTTATAACCGCCCACTTGAGGGGATACCACTAGTGCCAAGTGACACGGGTCATCAACCCGGGGCGGGTGATCCGCCTGGCTCCACGTGATTGTCTGCTCTGACCATCGTAAGTACTAGGGCACCGCCGGCTCAACCGTATTGACTGCTCGCTTATGGACCTTCAGTCACGCTTACATGTGTTCATGGTGAAGACATGATACTAGCAACTATTAAGCTGCTTCGGATTGCTCTGATACCCTGACTGATTGTTTTGCTGCTGATTACCATGACCAGACTGTTGATTCTGACCACCATGGTTATCTTGACCCTGATAGCCAGAATTTGAGCTGCCACCACCAAAGCCGGAACCCTGAAAACCGGAGCCTGACCCGTCGGGCGGCCCATTACCATTACCATGATGCTGTTGAAGATTCTGGTTCCTAAACTCCCACATGATATAACAATCCTTCCAGGCATGAGTAGACGGCTTGTTAGGATAATTGTGTTTTGGACAGGGGTCATTGAGCATTGGCTCAAGATTTATAGACTTTACTCCGCTGAAAGGCGGCTTGCCATTAACATTACAACGTTGATTCTTAAACCCAGCATTGGTGTTAGCCACAAAATCTGACCCGCCATTGGAGTACTTACGCTTCCCCCCATTGCCTTGGCCATTATGATTGCCATTTTGACTTGATGTGTTCTGCTACTGTCCCTTACCACCACCGTTCTTCTTGCCCTTATTAAGCTTATCATCATCAGAGCTAGGATCTTTGGTAGAATCAGAGTCGCCACACCTAGTAAGTACATCCATAAGCTTGCCCATGTCTGTACACTTGCGCTTAAGCCATCCTACTTCTGTTAAAGAGGGTCAAAGTGACAGTTTTTCTCCAAGAGCAACACAGCTTGAGCCGCCCCAATACTATCCGAAGAGTGTATGATGGTCGCGACCCGGCGAGCCCAATGATGGGCCGACTCATCCTCGTGCTGCACACAATGCTCCAAATCCACAATTGTCATTGGCTGCTTACAAGTTCCCTGAAAATTCTTGATGAAGTTGTCCTTCAATTTTGCCCAGGTATTGATAGAGTTGGGGGGCAGGTTCTTTAACCATGTACGAGCCGGCCCCTCCAACATCATAGTAAAATACTTGGCACATACTGCATCACTGACTTCCAACATGTCCATGGCTAACTCATAGCTCTCAATCCAAGCCGACGGCTCAAGATCCTCTGTGTAGTTGGGCACCTTCCGCGGGCCCTTAAAATCCTTAGGCATACGCTCGTTGCGTAAAGCGGGCACAAGACATGGCATTCCAATAATCCTAGAATTTGACCCGACTCCCACAGAAGTTGAAGGGGTCACCGGGGGCTGCTGATAAGCCGCCTGGCTAGCCACCTCCGCCTCATGGTGGGCGCTTGCCTCATCCACAATTGCGTGAGCATTAGCCCTCTGGTTCAGGGGCGGGTCAACTTCGGGCGGTTTACAACGTCTTTCACTGCTGGCGACTCAGCGTGCTGGCTGTAGCTGCGACTCGGCAATGGCATCGAGTGTACACGATCACGACTGTATGAGTACTTCTCCTGCTGTGCAATCGCCATTTAAAGAAGCTCAATGGCGTTCTGTGCTTCCACTTGGGCGACTCACCAGTAATAGGGAGCGCGTTGAGCCGGGTGGCCGCTGCTACCATGTTATCCACCGGGTTAGAAAAGTGACCCGATGGTGTTGCGAAACACAGAGGTGGGGTCTGACCCCGAAGCTGGTTTGACACTGGTTCGCCCCTGCGGGCCGGCTCTGGCTGATGAGGCTGAGCCGCCGCCCTATTCCTGGGCGCCTCTGCGGTTGATAGGGGTATAACCGGTGCTCTTGGAGTACTTGGTCCTGCCCCTGGTGTGTTGAACAAATTCCTGGGCTCATAATTTAAGGGCAAATGGGTCTGGTGCCTCCTTCAAAAGACTGCATTGGAGGCATTTTGATCCAGACTTAAACGCAAAGCCTCTGCCTTTAGGCACTCCAATTCAGCATTGACTTGAACCTGCAACGTGGCCATCCGGGCGTTTTTAGCATTGATATCCTCCTGGGCCTTGGTCATCTGCTCCCTAAGCTTTGCGATTTCTGTGTTACGCTCTGCTTGGTTTTCCCCCGTGACCCCCGTCCCCATTAAGGTGGTTAAAGCATCCATCAATTCAGATAAGACTTGAGCCAGAGGCCTGACTGAGCCGGACCCCGAGGGGCCGGTTGCTGCTGTTGCTCCGGCCATTGTGTTGTTGAGAGCCAGTGTCATGCCTGCCATGAAGATGGCGGCCCGGCACGGCGGCTCGTAGGGGTCCGGAATGCTGTCACCATCGTAACAGCCCCCAAGCCTGCCGTTTTGAAGCTGGTAGATTGACTCCGTCTCTCCGGTCGAGGACTCATCACCTGAGTAGATGAGAGTCTCTCCTCCAGATGCAGAATTTTCCGCAAGTTCCACACCTTGCGTGAACCCCACGAAGACGTGCTTCCGACTGGCTTGGATCCGGGCGGGTTGCGTGCGCCGAGCCGGCTCGATGAGGTCGGTGCAGACATCTGGCTCAGGCCCAAATCCGCCAATCTTGCCGATGAAGACGTGGATTCCGCCGAAGGAGACCCGGTACCCGTACTCGATTGAGTCGGCCTCGGGTCCCTAGCCGGGGTCGTCGATGTAGAGCTTGCCACGGTGACTCTTAGTCATCTGGCCAACGGCGTATCCCTCAATCCCTGGGAAAATAGCCCTTCAAGAACTCGAAACCACCATGCGCTGGCCCCACGATGGGCGCCAACTATCGTGGTTTTGTCACGGTAGATGTCCTAGTGTGAGGACTTAGACGTGAGGCCATCGCAAACGGTGATTATCTTGTCGGGGTTGAGCGGGCCGAAAGACACGAGTTTACCCAGGTTCGGCCTCTCATGGTGGAGTTAAAATCCTACTCCTGCTTTTCTACTTATTGATTGAGTATCGATTACAAGGGAGCGGATTCGCTTGACCTAGCTATCAATTGATTGTAACTTACCCTATTCTATGCCCAGGGCTCGCCTTTATATACATGTCGAGGCCTCCGACTTACAAGAGTCCAGGTCAGATCATGATCCATGACCAAGCTTAACTCTAAGTCGCCTTGCCTTTTATGACAAGACATCGTATGGCGGCTTACACCTCCGGGCTGCCTGCCGCCTTCTGGCTCCGCCCTTCTGGTCCTGCATCTTGATCGTCTTGGCCCATCTGAGGCCTAAATCTAAGAGTCGCCAACAACTTGACCCGGCCCTTTCAGGGCGGGTTATACCGTGGGGTTATATCCTCAACACTAACCATTGGCTAATCCTACCTTAGCCTGGTCGCTATCCCTAGGTTTCCACAATGTTCACATTCTTCCATGTCAATAGTCAAGCCCATCCTATCCAATAGACTGCACAGTAGCCAGCCGGCATTTTTTCGTAGTCAGTGCCCAACCTATCACCCTAACCGTCAACCACAGTAATATGTCACTTTGGGGGATCAAGATATGAGGCTTTGAATCAGACAACCCTACTACGGAGCTGATACCCAAAGTCGTACCGGCGTAGCATCATGTTTCCAAACCCAGGCGCTCTATAAGAGGCCATTTCCGCACTCAGCACCAACAACCCTCAAAGCACTGCTTCCATAACCAAACCACTCCATGTTTCACTCTGTAGCCTACCTGAGAATTCCAAATGCAAGCCCTGGTAGTTTTGTTAAGGTTTTTGGGACTTCATCCGCAATACCCTTGGTTCCAGCCACCCACCCCAGTATGAGTTGTTCAAATTGAGGATCACCCCTGATAATACTGGGCAGTTGTGCAAATCCCACCAAAGGATTTAAACCAAGGACCTCCATATGTTGTCTTCATCAGGAGATCCATGCCAACCATAGGCATGGCCATTGAGGTTGCTGCTTATGAAGCAGTTACCCACCTTCGATTCTTGACACCTTGTGCCAGCGAAAGGAAGTACTGCTACTTCCCAAGCCGCGTAGCATTTGGAGCAGAAGCTACATTCCACCGTGAACGTATAGAAAGAGACCCAACACTGGCCAATCCCATTAAGTATGTGATGGCCCAGGAGCATCTAACCCAGCAACTATTGGATTATCTCCATTATCTTGTTGTCCTGAATCCCCAGATCGCCATTGGCGGACTCCCCCTTGCCAACTCATGAAGGGCATGTTCTTCGTCAGCTTCCTCCACTTCCTCCAGAAGAATAAGAATGTGTCCTAGCACCAGGAGTCGTTCCACACAATCCAGTAGATCTCACCTCTGTACCATAGACGATCATGAGTGTGTTTGTAGTAGTGTGTAATCCTTGTTTGCATGATGTGCCATTTATATTGTTGCCTTGTGTATGATTGCTTGTTAGTAGTCATCTGCATTTAGTTATCTGCCCTTAACAAATCTTGAGGACGAGATTTTCTTAAGGGGGTAGATTTTGTAACACCCCAAGATTTTAACCAGGTTTATATTAAGTAAGATTTTGATAGAAATTAAATTTTATTAGGTCTTTTATTTATTTCAGAACCTTTTTTATTTTCTGTTTTCAAAAATCCTTCCCTCCATAAAGATTTTTTTTAAATGTTGTGGGTTTTGAAAGTTTTCTAAATCCTCCCAATTACCTTTTAAAATTGTAGGAAATAATTTTTGTAATAAAACTTGCCCAAACTAATTCTTTTAATAACATTTTCAATCTCTTAAATGCTCCTGTTGCACTAAAACAATTTCAAATAAAAAATTGTTTAATGCAACAAAATTTTAGAGAGGTCCTCTGATGCCTACAAAGCACTTTTATGCAAAATCCCACCTTGGTCTTTTGAAAATTTTGAGCCCAACTTCCATTTCTCAATTCTGGTCTAGTTTGACCGTTGAACTACAACCCCATTTTTCCTTGCTCCAAAAATTCTGAAACTTTTCCACCTTGTAGTCCTTCCAACTAAAACCTTAAGGCCATAAGACCAACTCCATATGCATCTCTTAAGTTCACCAAATTATCCCCTGTAGTTTCTATCCAGAACTGAATTCTAGTAAAACTTGCACTAGCAAGTTTTCATTTTGATCAAACCAACCTTACCACCGTCTCTATAATCCAAAGAGACCCCATCCTGCCAAGTTTCACTTCCAGGAGAAACTTCTAAATGGCCCTTGCATTCTGTCAAACACATTGATCTCATGACAGAAATTGACAACATTTCTGAACTCCATGTGACAGTAGCTCATCTTGCTAAATTAACTTGTCCACCGTTCTTGTCATACATAGTAACAACATCAAGCCAAAACTCAGCTCAAATGGACTAGCCTAGGATACATTAGCAATTCATCGAGCACATTTTGTGCATGTCCTAGCGTGTCTGGGGCGTGTGTTTTGCATGCGTCGGCACCGACTCTTTCCACTGCCGTGCTGCTTCCCCTGCACGTGCTCCACTCCTCCTCTTGCACCACAAGCAACCCCACACCCTGCCGACATCTTGGCCTGGCCTCTAGCACTGTCCACTGCCGTCCAAGCCGACTAGAGCCACCACCCGACGAGTCCTCCTCTGCCATGTCTCTGTCAGAGGTCCTCTCGCTTAATTGCCAAAGGCTCGAGCTCATCCACAGCTCACCGGACGCACAAAAGCCACACCGACCACCCCACCGGCCAGCCCCGTCTAGCGCCTCCGCAGCCTCTGCCATCTCAAATACGCCACCGCCCAGGATGCGTGGCTCGCCTTCGAGCCAACCAACGCACCCTGCCATCACTACGATACACCGCCGTCCACACCGACCACAGCCACCGCCCCTAACCACCCTCTCTACCTCACCAATGGCGATCGTCGCCATGTCCATTCTCTGGAAGCCATGGAACCGCCTCTCCCCAGCCTATTTAAGCTCACTCGAGCTATCCCCGCTCATCACCACTCCTCCTCATCCGTTTGCAAGCTTTCCGTAGAAGTAGAACGACCGGAGATGGTCGTCTTCCCCGCCTCTGGTAACCACGGCCGCCATGGCCTTTCGGTTGACTCCGATGCCACCAGAGCTTCCCCTCTTCATTCTCTTCTCCCCTAGCTTCTCCTTAGCCCCGCCAACCCAACACGCCCCTCAATTTCCCCGGAGATACACCGTGGCAAAAGCCCTCTTTCAACCGACGCCGCCGTCCGCTGGAGAACCTCGCCGCCGGCGACTCAGTCCATCCCGGAGGCCAAGATGGGTACCCAGAGGATCGCCTCGACCTCTTGAGCACTCCCGTATTCTCCACTTCTCGTAGGTCACCGTCGTTCACCGGCGATCGCTGCCGGCAGCCGCCTGCTCCTCTGTTCCTGCGCGTAAAGACCAGTCAAACTTGACCAGTGGGCCAGGTGGGCCCACTGTCAGTGACCCACATGCCATCCGAAGCATTTTAAGTGGAGGCACATTTCTGAAAGTATGTTTTCACTTCTGGATAGTGTAATCTCTGCGAATCGTTTTCTTTTTATGGTTTTTAAATAAAACAGAAATTTGACCCAACTTTGGCTGCCTCTAATTTTTAAACCACAACACCAAATAACTTGATTCTTTTTCTGTTATTCGTCAAATTTCATCTAGTTTATTTTAGTATTTATTTAAAAAAATCCAAACAACTTTTTTGTACTATTTTGAAATTATGTTGTAATTGCAATATTTTGAAAATAGGAAAAATGGAGGGAAGAGAATTTTCAAAACCTTTGGAATGCACCCAACCCTTCTACAAGCTCAAGGCAAGCATCCTGAACACTTGATATGGTGAATGTTTTCTTGTTTGCTTGCTAGGATAATTTGATCATGATTATGATAACTCAAATAAAATTTGCATATTATCATTCATACGTATGTGGATTATTTTAAAGTCATTGTTGACACACAAACATGGGGTATATATATGGATGTGGTTGATAAGCCATGCCACTCATGCATATGCTTGTTCAAACTAATCTGCAGGAAAGAATCGGTAAAAAAGATGACTGTGAGATGGAAATCTCGTTGTGATGAGAATGATCAGTGATGGCATGTTGGGACATGCTAGGTGGTGACCCTGTTGGGTACCACTAAGGAAGTATATTGTGCTAATCATTGCAGGAAAATATAAACCTCCTGAGTCGACCACAGATCGAGTCTTGTTACGGTAACCCCCATACTTGAATCGTGTTGCCACTTGTCCCTGCCACAGGTAGGGTATGGTTCAGTAGGTTCTTAACCCCTTTCCTTGCTCACTCCATATAGAGAGGCCATAGGGAATGACACCATTGGCCTTGGTAGTCATGTCACTTGGTCCGGGGGCATGAATGGCCGGTCTGGGACCAAAGCTGAATTTTCGTGCTATTGGAGGTCGTTGCGTGAGGCCTTCCCACTTAGAGTTTTACTTAACCGTTGTTTTGGGCGATTCCTGGATCGGAGGGTCAAAGCTGGTATGTGCTGGTTAGGTGTGTTTTCAACCCAAATACCGTAATCAGAATTAGCCAACGCATCAGTGTTGACTAAAGAAATCCTTTACTTGTGGGTAAAGAGTACAACCTCTGCATAGTATAAAACCTATTCGAATAGCCGTGTCCGCGGTTAAGGACTCCAGTATGAGATGGGTCAAGTGTAGGTCTTCGGAGGAAAAGAACTAAATCAGATATTAATTATGATTTATGAAGGAAGATTATCATCACTAATGTTATTATGGACTAACCATTTCTCTTATATGAAATGGTGGGTATCTGGGAAGGTTCTACCACCTGGATACTCGTGTTTTTATTTTCTTATAAGCCCTTTATGAGGTGTTGCTTCAGACACTTGACTGTGGAATTTATTTTCAAGACCTTTCGAGGAGTCGCTTTAGACAACCGACTGGCGCTTATATTATTTTCTTTTGGAATTCACCGAGCAGATCGAACGCCTAGAATTCCCTTTGCCTTTGATTTCATTTGGAATAAAGCCCTTTGCGTGGCATCACGAAGATGCCAAACTGTGGCATTCTTTTACATTTTTCTCTTGGGTTCCTTCGGGACGGTTCTACCTCCTGACAACCCAATTTAAAATTTTGTGCAACATTATGATTTACTTATACCTTACTAATATTAGCTGACAAACCTTTATTAATTGTGCAAATATAATACTCGCTCATGATTGCATGAAACTCTTTTCATGACATGGTAGAATATACTTAAAAATTAATTGCATGCATACTACCTGCTTTTATTATATCTTTTGTTCATGATGCTTGCGAGTACATTCCAACATACTCACAGGCTTGTCCCTGGCTATTGTCTTGGCCAGATCATGATTTGGAGAGGAGCACTGCAAAGACACCCCCGCAACCTAGGAGTCAGAGATTGCAGCCACGCGAGATAGAAGTTAGCCAGTTCAGCTGTTCCCGTGGGGAATGGAATCCCATCAATGTTGGAGATCCACGAGTCGCTGCCGTCATCCACCACTAGAGATCCATGTTATTCTCAATGGACCTTTTTGGTCTTGTACTCAAATTCTTGTAACTGCTTGGAATTCTGTATCAAGGAAGTGTCCACCAGCTAACAGTAATCCTGGGACTGGTGATGACACAATGGTCATTTGCTGGGATTTCATGTCCTAGAAAACCGGCCCTGACACACGACATAGGTCAAGAGCCCAACGAGTGGCCCACCAGCGGGCGCCACTGACAAGACCCTTCACTAGAGCTTGGCCTCATGAGACCCCTCCTCAGAAGGCAGGCATCTTGAGGAGACTAGGCGGCTTCACCAAGAGCCTCGCGAGGCCCTCTCACGAGGCGGCCTCCCGAGGTTGCCTCCCGAGGCACCCTCCCTGAGGCGTGCGAGGCAAGAGCCACTTGGCTCAGTCGCGCTGTCTCATGTCATCACGTGGGTGACATGTGCGGCAACGAACGACGCCAAAGGCCATGCCAGCAGGTGCGGATGAGGAGGATTTCCTTTTTTGTGCTAAGGGAGAAAGGCCAGCATGTCGGTTCCCAATGCAACCCCCAAAGGCTGCCTGATTGGTGAAAGAAGACCAAGACGACGGGCGCGCATGGTGGAGGTCATCCCCGAGCCCACCGGCGCGTCATGGATGGTGGCTTTGCAGGCGAAGACCACCTTTTTGTCAGGATAGACTGCGCCCTTGTCCCCCTTCAAAATTGTCATTGTGTGGCAACCCTTCCCACCAATGTTTTCTGGGGAAGAGGACCAAGGCAGATATAAAAGGAGGGCAGGGTGCCGTTGTAGAAGGAGAGGAAGGAGAAGAGAGAGCCTCCGGAACCCTAAACCTTGTACTCATTTCCTTCCCACTAGAGCAATCCCAACCAAGCAGTAGTAGGGTTTTACACCGCAAGGTGGCCCGAACCTGGGTAACCACTGTGTCACCAGCCGCTCCCGCTAGCTCACTCTCGCCGTAGCCTCGCCGTGGTTTATCTGCAGGAAAATACGGGGCGGTAGGAACGAGTGCACCCCATTGTTTGAACCTTTGGGTCCTCGGAGCCCGGTTTCCGACATATGCGGTCCGTGTTCAAGCGAGTGAGCAAGCCAGGTCAGAGAATCTCACCGAACGACATGCCTTTGACCGAGCAGCCGTCCATTCACCGTGGTAGTCTATGCATACTGAAGGAGTAAGATCAGACCACGATAGCCTTTGACCACCCCTCTGGCCGCCTATCCAACCACCTCTCCTTAATGGCGAGCTCGCCTGCTGCGGGCTACAAGATAGCGGCCGTCCCTTCTCTCACACCATTGCCATCTCTAATCCAGCATAATCCAGTACAAACACCTGATCCATGGTGCACCCCCTAGTCTTCTATTTTGGCATCATTAAGGAGGAGCAGGAAGAGGACCCTCTGGCCCCGTTGTGGGCAGAGATGGACAAGGAACTGGAGGAGCGCACGCAGATAGACGCGCCCATTCCCATGCCAGCGCATGCGCCTGCGCCCGTGCTAGCGCCTGCGCCTGCGCCCACACTTAACGCGATGGAAAAGGAGGACGAGGAGTATGACGCGGAAGAATTTGCGCAGTGGATCGAGGCCACTGACGCCGCATTCTACGACTTTTTCTTGGGTGGAGGTGGCGGTGCCGCCGGTGGTTGTGCTGGATGTGGATGGATCGACATCGCTGTCAATGGTTGGCGCCATGGCCATGGTGGTGGCGACCGTGGTTGTGGCCTTGACGACAACTAGGTGGTTACCGTGGCCATGGGCCCATGACAACAACTATGCAGTGACCATGGCCATGGACAGAACTACGCGGTGACCATGGTCATGCCCACAACTATGTTGTGACCATATAGCTATACTAGTTTGCTATAACAGTTTGTACTATTAGGTGTTTTATCGGATGGTATCGCAGTGAGACAATTTTGGGAGGAATTGAACTATGTTCGGCTTAATCTTTGCAATGCTTTTAAAATTATGTGATTGAACGGTTAGTAAGTTTGTGTGTACTGTAATGTCTGAAATTCAAGCTAATTTCAGTGAAAGTGAAATCAATGATGTGTAGTACTGAAACTTTCTACTAATAGAGGCATATGTGTTGTCAACATTTGCAATTCAGGTATCATTAGTTGTTTTAATTTGCAAGAGTGTTGTAGTATGACATTCTTTAGAAGACATGACATGTGTATCATACCACATAGATAAAACCAATTTCAGCACATAAGCTATTAATTAATGCAATACTTAACATGTAGTACTTCACAACCTTATCATCCACATATAATTAAGTGCTACTCCGCATACACAACTTGACATACAGTACTTAACAATCAGGATTTTAGGAAATCATTGTCCTGGAACTGCATCACAGCAGGTCGTCAATGAACAGGAAAAGCCCTTCAGTGCCTTCGTACAGCATTAGCATAACATTGGCGCCCATTTTCAAATGCGGACGCATTTCCATCACAGCCTCCCATTTAGTAATGTGAATGGTTCCAATTCCAAGGGATATTATGTGTCTTGCCATGAACCTCTTGTTGTGACCAATAGCTAATGTGATTGGACCATGTCTAGGCATCAATTCAGGAACAACTGAAGGCGGCAACATCTATTAAAAGATAAATAAAACAATTATGCCACTGTTTGAAGCAATAGTTCATTGAGAGCATATTTAACATAAAGGACTTTGTACCATAATTTTGTGAATGTTACAATTCATCCTGTTCAAGGTGTGCACCACTGGCACACATAAGCCTCCAGCATGGAACCACTTAATAAGGGAGTTGATTCTACCAACAAAGTTGATAAGATGCTTCAGGTCTTTCCAGTACCACCATCTTTTTAACTATATATTGAAAAGCCTCACATGAAAATAAAATGCTAATTAGTGAGTCTAGAGAGATACATTATGTTTACGAAGTTCTAGTTCAACAAGCAAAATTTTGAAAGAATACTAACTTAGGTTGTCGGTCCATCGAGGGATCTCAGACGGTATGGACAGACGGATGATAAGATCATGCTGTGTTATATCCACTAACAACTTAGTGCCAGCTTTCAGTAAGTAACGCGTAGCAAGCTCTCTCCACAAGCACGGATTAAAATATGAGCGACCTTCACTATCGGTACTGAGTACAACTTGGAACGTACATCCATGGCTTGTGTGCAATGTGAAAGGAGCAAAGTCTTCATCTAAGAAGAGGCATAACTTTTGTACCACACGATTTGTTGCAAAGCACGGGATGTACTGCGAGAAATAGTAAGACATGATATATTTATTAACAATGAAGACATAATGTGTTATTCATATAGGTCTGAAATATATGAACCAGGTAAAATATTAGCTATTAAAAAAAGTCATCTCCTACTGAATACAAAGGAGAAAATTTGTTAACCAAATATGAGCTTTACTTCCATGTGCTAATATTATGATGCTGTGAATGACAAAGTGTTACTCACTATGTGAACTAAAAAAGATCTTTTAGATGACTAGTAACTTTTTGTGTATTTTTACGAAGTTATGCACATATGAGTTGTTCTAACTGAACTGTACAACAATAATTTGCGTAATATAGCAATAGTTTCTAGTTTCACATCAGTGGTGCATGCTACTCCCTCTATAAATGAATATTAGGAGTGTTTATATCAAAGTAGTGATCTAAACACTCTTATATTTCTTTACGGAGGGAGTACCATTAATTTATCTGAATTCAGCAATACGTTGTTGGTAAAGTAGGCAATGTTTCCATACTGACGTCATTGGCATGGCACCCATGGCACCCCCACTAGTTCCTCCCCTAATTGACATTAGTGATCAATGGTAGTTGGCATTTATCCCAATTTAGCAATACTATGTTGGTAAAGTAGGCAATATTCCCAATTTGGCCTAAAGTACAACCATGCAGTCTCCACGAAATCATGTAATTTTAAGAACCCTAACCGTCGATGTAGATGGATATTGACAAACATACCGTGCGCTTACTGAAGTCCTCTTGGATGGTGATGTTGAACAACTTGTTTGTCTGGCAGAGGCCGCACATGCGCCCTACGTCACGACACTGTTGGCACTGAAAAATAGAATCCTAAAATCACACTTCAGGAAAATGCATGCACGACAATTGCCTTATGGTGGACTATCACCCAGTGTTAGACTATGAATTAGAACTACAAGATATGGATGCAAATAGCACTTACCTTGTTGTCCATGAGAAAACCGCAATCTGGGAGGGGTGGGTAAGCAGCGGCAGAAACATCGGCATTAGTCGCTGCCGATAGCTGGCGACACTAGGGTGAGTCGGGAAAGGCGGTTGTTTCTTGCAGGCGGCTGCAATCTACGATGACATCCGGTTGCGACCTCGGGTGTGTGAGTAGAGTAGTGAAGATTGAAGGCACTACGAGGCGGCCAGGGGCGAGGAAGGAGGAACGAGGGTTTTGTCTGACCAAAATGTGACGAGTCTGTTCGTATGGACTTGGCCCACATGTCATTGGGCGTATGGTTCTATGGTCCAGTTCTCAGTGAACGAATTAGAGGTAAAATATAGCTCAAAAAATGAGTGAATGATTTTTTGTGTATTTAGGCATTACATTTAGAGAACCATATGGCATTACATTTAGTAAACCATATGGCATTGGCATTACATTTAGTAAACCATATGGCATTGGCTTCATAATGAATATGTACACTATATAGTATAATGGGAACATTTTGTTTCTGCCACTCTAGATTTTGCCAATTATACTTATGCCACTCTCAAATTTGACATTTCACTTTTGCCGGTCTTAGGTTTTGACAATGTATCACAGTTGACATTCCGTGGCAAAAGCAAAAAATAGAGTGGCAATTCACTACAGGAAATATGTCAACTTGTGACCTTCTGTCAGTGAGCCTGGAAGAATTGTTCATAAATCTACGACCATTTGAGACCAATTGGTCAAAAGCTGTTCGGGGGGCTCCAAACCCTAAACCATAATGACCATTTTGGTCAGAAAGGTCGTAATTTCCTTACACGAAATGGTCATAAAGCAAACAGCACTGGTCCGCTGCCTTATTTCTAGCTGATAACGACCAATATAAATAGTCATAGCCTTGTAAATTGTGGTGCATTGCTATGACTAGGCGCCATCTCATCAGTTTTGCCTATGTGTCATGTCTATGTGTCAATTTTTGCCCTAGGTTGTGAAGCAGCCTATATTTTTGTCATTCCCAAAATTCCCAAAAAAATTGGGCATTCTTTACTATCCAAATCATTGCCTCATGACAATATTCAGCTCCATTTTCCTGGTAAATCATCCTCGGCAAATTTCCAAAGTTTCTGTTTAGCTAGAACCGTTGTGAAGGAAGTACTAGCTAGGCATATCCTAATGAGCTGAATTTTTGCCATATCTTCTATATTCTCAAATCATAGCTCTCCTAAACATTTGAGCCCCATCTAACAATCCATGTGAGCTCACCATCCAATCTTTGTTTCTGGTAATATTTTCAGTTTGTGAAGCAACTATATTTTATGTTAATTTATAATTGCTGAAAATTTACCACGACATGACCCTGCCCATAGAACCTCCCTCCACCAAATTTTAGCTCATTTATTCTAACCAATTTCCCTCAACATTTTTCCCAATTTTCTGTTCAGTGGAGAGCACTGTGAAGGAAGTACCATTTTCATTTATCCAAATGGTATGAAATTTTTAAAGTGCCTTCATATGCCCAAATTATCATCCTCCTCCAAATTTCATATCAATCCATTCATTCATTTGAGTCCAGCTTCAACATTCATATTTCTATCCAGTGTGGTACTTTGCAAAACAAGTGACACCTAGGCTCCTCCATTTGAGCTGCAAATTTTCCAAGACAGTGTCCTTAGTAGATGCTCATCCTCGGCCAAAACTCAGGCCCATTAGCCATGTGCATTTTCCCCACCACTAATCAAACACTTGGCAGCTAATTCATGTTTGAGCTCAGTTCAGTCTCCTCATGAGATTGTTCTATTGCCTTCTTCTTCCTGACACCTACCGGGGGAGTACCCAACCCACTAGACATGCCTAGGCCGCCCAGAATGCATGGCAACGCCATGGTCATGCGGTGACCACGCGGCGGGCATGCGAGTTTACGCGCTCTGGAGTTGGGGCCCTTGGCCACCGTCCAAACCTTGACGTATCGCCACCAAACCATGTATTTATGATTAAATAGATACTTATGTACCTAGAAATGATTTTTGGAAAAAAATAAAGAGCAAACTATAAGGCAGGTGCAGTTCAAATTTGACCCGCTTCCTGCTGAATCGGCAAAAATTTGTCTTTTCCACGAGAGGTGGATCAAAACTTTTGACACCCAACCATTTGATCAATTGTGCATTAAATATGTCCTAGTATTTTAGAAAATTTATTTGGTACAATTTTGCAACAAATATATGGTAGGTCCTTCACAAAAAAAACTCATTTTGGGCACTCGAAAAATGGAAAATGAATTCTTCGTCCAAAGAAAATGAAAACTTCCTTAGGCAACATTGTTTGACATTCCAATATCCACCCTTGTGCACAATATTATATCATTTAAACAAACTATGCCATGAATGTGGCCATAAGATTGAGCATTTGGGTTGAAAGCCATGAATCTTCACACATGATAGCTCATTTCTGAGAACACTTTTTAAAAATAATTGTCGTATTACAAGTTTATTATTTTTCCTGGTAACTTGGTCACATATAATGACACAATGCAAAGGTTTTCCAATTTTTTGATTTTTTTTTATTTTTTATGCCCGTTTCAAAATGCGGTCAAAACGGCGGGAATGACCGTTCCTAGCTAGTGGTTGAATCTTGGAATTTTTTTGGTGTTTCTATGATTAAATAGATACTTATGTACCTAGAAATGATTTTTAGAAAAAATAAAGAGCAAACTATCAGGTAGGTGAAGTTCAAATTTGACCCAATTCTTATTGAATCGGCGGAAAATTACCTTTTTCACGAGAGGTGGATCAAAGCTTTTCACACCCAACCATTTGTCAATTGTGCATTAAATATGTCCTAGTATTTTAGAAAATTGATTTAGTACAATTTTGCAACAAATATTTGGTAGGTCCTTCACAAAAAAAGCTCATTTTGGGCACTCAAAAAATGGAAAATGATTTTTTCGTGCAAAGAAAATGAAAACTTCCTTAGGGAACATTGTTTGTCATTCCAATATGCACCCTTGTGCACAATATGAGATCATTTGAATAAACTATGCCATGAATGTGGCCATAAGATTGATCATCTGGCTTGAAACTCATGAATCTTCACACATGATAGCTCATTTCTGAAAGCACTTTTTTAAAACAATTGCCGTATTAAAAGTTTATTATTTTTTCTGGTAACTTGGCCACATATAATGACACAATGCGAAGGTTTTCCAATTTTTTGATTTTTTTTGAATTTTTATGCCGTTTCAAAATGCGGTCAAAACGGCGGGAATGACTGTTCCTGGCTAGTTGTCGAATCTTTAAATTTTTTTGGTGTTTCTCTGATTAAATACATACTTATGTACCTAGAAATGATTTTTGGAAAAAATAAAGAGCAAACTATGAGGCAGCTGCAGTTCAAATTTGACTCGCTTCCTACTGAATCGGCGGAAATTTGTCTTTTTCACGAGAGGTGGATCAAAGCTTTTGGCACTCAACCATTTGGTCAATTGTGCATTAAATATGTCCTAGTATTTTAGAAAATTTATTTGGTACAATTTTGCAACAAATATTTAGTAGGTCCTTCACAAAAAAACTCATTTTGGGCACTCGAAAAATGGAAAATGATTTTTTTGTGCAAAGAAAATGAAAAATTTCTTAGGCAACATTGTTTGTCATTCCGAGATGCACCCTTGTGCACAATATGAGATCATTTGAACAAGATATGCCATGAATGTGGCCATAAGATTGATCATCTGGCTTGAAACCCATGAATCTTCACACATGATAGCTCATTTATGAGAGCACTTTTTTAAAACAATTGCCGTATTACAAGTTTATTATTTTTCCTGGTGACTTGGTCACATATAATGACACAACGCGAAGGTTTTCCAATTTTCCAATTTTTTTTAATTATTCATGCCAGTTTCAAAATGCGGTCAAAACGGCGGGAATGACCGTTCCTAGCTAGTGGTTGAATCTTGGAAAACTTTTGGTGTTTCTCTGATTAAATAGATACTTATGTACCTAGAAATGATTTTTGAAAAAAATAAAGAGCAAACTATGAGGTAGCTGCAGTTCAAATTTCTTTGACCCGCTTCCTACTGAATCGGCAGAAATTTATCTTTTTCATGAGAGGTGGATCAAAACTTTTGGCACTCAACCACTTGGTCAATTGTGCATTAAATATGGCCTAGTATTTTAGAAAATTGATTTGGTCCAATTTTGTAACAAATATATGGTAGGTCCTTCACAAAAAAACTCATTTTGAGCACAGAAAAATGAAAAATGAATATTTCATGAAAAACTTATCTTTAATCGATTACGACCAATTTATATGGTCATAAGGTCATTATATTGTTTGCTGTGTTCTGATTGGTCCATGGGCATATCACGCGGATCATGCATCTAGCACCGTCGGATGCTTCTGGCTCCAACGGTAGCCCAACTACCCAAACCCTCACCCCCTCACCCTCTCACCCAACCGCAGCCCAAACCCTAACTCTCCCCTCCTCTCTCCCCGCTCCCCTCTCTCCAATTCAGATCCATTCCCGCCGCCGCCCCGCCCCCGCCCCCTTCTCCCTGATTCAGACCAGTCGCCGCAACGGAGAGAGAGGCGCCGCCATGGTTAGCTTGCTCGCCGGCGCACGCGTGCGCGCTTCGGTGCGCGGCGCTCCGTCCTCCCGATTCCCCATCGTCTCCCAAGCTTCGCCGCCACCAACTACATCTTCACCTCTATCCCCCCATAGATTGCCGGCGGGCCTCCTCGCAGATCCACAACTACCAGTTCCGTCCCTCTCCGACCCCTCCGCCTCGAGGTCGACTGGGAGGGGCACAATCTAGGAGCAGCGGGCTACACGCCAGCGGAGAGCGGCCAACAGCTGCTGCAGGGAGGGGGCTGCTTCTCCCTAGCGTCATTCTCCTTGTCGTCTGGGCCGGGCCACTTCTCCGTGTCGGCGATGCACTGTGCGCTGGGCACAAGCGGGGCGCACGGCTCGCCGGAGCTCGCCGAGGTCGTGTCCGCAGCCACCACCTCTAACCCCTCCGGCTTCGATGACTACTCATTGTACCAGTACCACGACCTGCAGCAGGACGACCTGGACGCGCACCTACTGCCATTCCTATTCGACCCCATGTTCGGCCACCCTTCTTCCACCCGACGGCCATGAGCGTCCAGTTCCTCCACATCACGGCCGCCTCTCTCCATCCCTGCTAGCGCCTGAAACCATCCTCCCCTTGTCTTCTTCTGGTTTGTTTTGTTATTATCTCCGCATCTGATTTGTGCAGTTTGTGCACATCTTATCTAGTTGTCTAAAGGAATGGGGCGGTGCTGCATGCAGGCGCAGGAGAATAAGCCACGGGTGAGGAATACTAAGGAGGAGCGGAGGGAGATGGTCGAGTCCTTCGTCGACACTTACTGCCCCCATATCTTTCCCCTCTCGCCTCAGTTATAGTTTTGAATTTTGTGTGTGCAGGCATGTACAGTCTAATTAACATGCTCATTCTTCTGATTGTTGGTGCTAAAATGAAGTTGCCAGTAGGATTTAGTTCACACGTTTATTCTATTTCTTTCTTGGTGCCCTCTGTTTGTTATTAGGATTTATTTAGTTCACACGCTTTTGCGACTGTTGGTAGTTTGTTTTGCAACCCTTTGCAGAAAGTTTGCATTGCAAGCCTACTTCTCTAGCGCATTGTTTCTTAGAATCATGATGCAACCTATATGTTCTATGATTTTGATGATGTTTTTCTACGGCGTGATCTAGACTACGATTTTATCCACTGTTCTTATTTTTGCAATTTGGTCTATATGATTGGAATGCAATGTTGAGAAAGTGTGTCTTCCTCTTGAGCATCGTTTTGCGCAAATGTTTTATATAGAAGTTGCTGCCGCGGGTTCAATTTGTTCCGATTTGGCTGGGTATGAGTCCCCCTGTTGCAAGGTGACGATTTGTCTCTCCCATTGTCCGTTTCGCTCTGGCCACCGTCAAGTGTTTAATTGGAGAATACGCGAGGAGAATATGTCATGTATTTCATTAGAAAAATAATACTGCTTGTATTTGCATGTTTGCAGGAATGTGTCAAATACTTGTTATGTACATGTAGTGGCACGAGAGTCAAGATTTACTAGTACTTGCCTCGTTCTGTTACACTCTCTTCCTTTGCTATGTGATGGTGACCTCCTTGTGTTATCTGGACACATTGGTTAATCTACTTTTCTTGTGATTTCCCAATTCAATATCTAAGAAATGAATCTATAGACTTTAATGAATTCAATGTATGATCCTGATGAGAATTATATGATATCTACCTGTTTTTATCCTTGATCAGTATCAATTGTGGTAGCTCTTAAGCGACACATACTTTTTCTCGCTCTGAGTTCCTAAGCATGGTATTATATTTTTGTTAGCTAGAACATACAATCTTTGAATTTGCTGAACATTAGTAGCTAACTAAGTTGTGCTCCATTGATGTCTCAATTGTTACATTACATCTAAAAAAGTTAGCGTCAACTAACTGTGAAATTTAGAATGTTCAAATTCAGATCTTAAGTTCTCAAATTGGACCGGCTTTGGGACTTATATATACACAAATCAGTACTGAAGTAGGTTTGTATGATCTCCTGTTAGTAAAATTACAGCATAAATAACCTCCCATGTGATTTCAGGTTGTGTTCCCCGGACCTGCTGTTGCTGCTGGTTGTGTTCCCCGACCACGTCCCCAAGCTAATGTTGCTGGTTGTGTTCCCCGACCATGTCCCCCAAGCTGCATCCTGCTGCTCCTGCCCCGTGCATCCTCAACTTTGCTCCTGGACAGCTACTGCAGGTGAGCCAATTGCCTCCATCTGTTGCTACTGGTAGAACTACTATTGTAGGTTGGTTGTAGACGCAACTGTTGTTGGTCGGGTGAAATCTTAGTTTCCCTACCTTGATATAATGAGATGGATATAGCGCATAACATTGCTTCAGACATTTGCAATGCATCTCTTAATTAAACATTCAAGGTTGGGGTAATTCTGTTATGTTAAGCAGAAATATTGAAATACCAAGTAACTATATATCCACAACATTGTAATCTGGTACCTTTTATTCAGGGAAGTTCAATATCTGCCTCTGCTTCCCAAAGCATATTGATAGTACGGACATATGCAGAAGCACAGAAGCTGCTTTTGCATTATCACTATTGTTGGTTGCTGCTTTACTAATAACTAGTCAATATACTGATAAGAGAGGGTCTGATCCTAGCTATAAAATGTAGGGGACAGTATGGTATGTGTTCATGTGCACGTTGTTTGTCATGTTCTTGCTAACTGCAAGGGATTGTGTATGGAAAACCAATTATCCTGTCCATTTTTCACAAAAGGATTAGTCTGCTTAATCAGTCCTAATGTTTTATTTTATGGAGTAGTTGCTTATTTGGTCAGATTTTCTTACTTGCTTTTGGCATAAGAATAAGCCGATAAGAACATAATATTGATACTTTGTGTGCTATAGTAAAATGTTCTATTTCCGTGCATCACCTTTCTTGTATGCACGGGTATCTCGTTTTAACTAACTAGAGAACAAAAATCAATGTACTAGCTAAATTTGTGTTATTATTCTCAAGAAATTGCCCTTTTTTGAATGGTCTGTTCAGAATATATTGGCTCCAGTGTTTTGATTCTTCTCTTCTGACTCATGTAACAGGGCGACGGTCGAAGGCGTGATGATAGTTCTATTGTTGTTCTGTTAGCCCAGTGTAGCAAAGGTCACGGCCTAGTCGACTATATCTGTGTGACTGTGATTGTATTTGTATCTGTGTTATTACATTAGTAGAGCTTGTAACCGTGTCATATGACAGAAGGAGCCCAGTATGTAGTTATTACACTTGTGGAGCTTGTAATTTTTGTTGTCAATGTATCTATAACAGATTTATTCTCGCTGCTGTTATTTGAAGTATTACTTGTGTTTTATGTCTGTTCTTATTTAAATATGGTTATTTATTTCTGTCAAATTGAAATCTGAAGAATATGATGCCGTCAAAAGTGTCCCACTTGAATAGAACCTGGCAACTGGGACCCATCTAACTAGTTTACCCTTCTTTTGGGAAAAAGAAAAACTAAATTTTTTGAATCAAAATGGCCATGGCCCAAAAAATGAAAAGGCTGAATTATTGGGCTTGGCCCATGAGGCTGACCGAAATTAACAAGAAAAATAATATTAAATGGGCTGAATTGTTGGGCTTGGCCCATATAAACGCATGAACTGGACCGGGCTGATTCTTTTCAATGACCAATCCAATTGGTCGCAATTTTGCCATGTCAGCTTGCCACGTCAGATCCGACGTGGCATGGGCAGGCTGCCAGCGACCAAAACAAAAGGTCGTTGAACCAACGACCTTTTGTTTTGGTCGTTGCCTTCTACGACCATATCACAGAGAAGGTCGTTAATTTCCATTAAAGACGGTTAGCTTTTGACCATCTATTTTTGGTCACAAAAAGGTCGCAAATGAAAAACAATGACCATTCAGCGACCAATAGTGATGGTCGCAAGTTGACATATTTCTTGTAGTGATTGTGATACATTGTCAAAAGCTACTAGTGGCAGAAGTGAAATTAATATTTTTTGCTTTTCCCACAAAATGGGAATTGTGATACATTGTCAAAATCTAGTGCCAAGAGTGAAATGTCAAATTTTAGAGTGCATAAACAAAATTGGCAACAAATTTAGAGTTGCGAAAACTAAATTTTCCCTAAATTAATTAGACATACATCTTAAGTTCCATATAGCATCTAAATGTGCAATCATATAGTGGGACTTGAAGCTTCACATAAGTTCACATTTTCGGGCTCTTAGGACATCACAAAATTTCAGATGCATATCTTGCCACTTCCGCAATGGCAGACAACAAACATACATAAACATGGTCTTGTACATCACTAGTTCCATAAAAGAGCAGGCATAATTACTAGGGATCAAGCAGCTCTAGCATCTCCAGCACCTCCAGCATCGCCAGCCCCAGCAACAGCACCTCCAGCATCGCCAGCCCCTGCAACAGCACCTCCAGCATCGCCAGCCCCTACAACAGCACCTCCAGATCACCTTCAGCATCTTCGTCGTCTTCATCCTCAAAAGCATTATGAGGGACATGCGTTATGACAGTCCTGGTGATGCCGTACAATTCTGGGGTTCGTGGCATCAGGTGTGAAACTTTGGTTGCCATCATTAGTGCTTCAGCTTGGGTTCCTTATGCTAACTTCAGGTTGCAGCCATGAATCAATGAAACATCTGTTTGATACTTGAATTTCACCAGAACAACATCCTTGATTCCATGATCAGCTATCTTGAAGTCTTAGTGACATAAAGTCTAATGGAGAGCATATGCAATAGCAAATGCAGGTGAAAATAGGCCGCTCTTGACAGTGAACATGGCTACATCATTAGTAGTACCATATTCCAGATCCAACTGAACCTTAGTGGCGTACGCAATTCAAAGAACTTTAGGGGAACGATCATACAACTGAAATGCAAATGAATAGCATTTTCATGAAAATCACATAGAAGTTCTGATTCAGTACATTCTATTTCTAATTAGGGGAACCTAATCATCATCCATGTTGCCCATGTCCGTATTTATGGGATACGCAGCACAACACTAGGAATAAATCCTGAAAGATTAGGATATAAAGGTACCTCAGGATCCAAGAACCGGCGACGCTTGATTCCATATTCTGCAACTTCATCGACCGCCCGTTCATGCCTTTTTCCCTAACATGCATGTTAAACAGATGATTAAGAAACCATGAAAATGTTCAGATTTGGGCGTTTGATTCATCCAAACAAATGAAAAACTAGCTAGCAAGCAGTACGAACGACCTAACCTTTGCCCTCACAGCTTCACAAAGGGTCCCACCGGAATCCATCATGCAAATTTGGATTCTGAAAGATCGGATGAAGCTTTGTGTGCTTCAAGAAGTCACGAACAAGAGAGAGAATGGGGAAACTAGAAATTGAGGGGCGGTTTTCTGATGGGACATGGAAGTGGGAGGAGTGGTGGTAACTGTTCTGCACATTCCTTCTCGATGCGGTCAAAGCTTATGTGAGAAGGCAGAGGAGAAGGCAGGTGAATTAGGAGCCATCGACCCTCCATCTGGTGCTACATAGTGTTCGAAGGAAGGCGAGGAGGCAATGGCACAAAGTCCATACATCATGCATCCAACGGCCATGAAGCAAAGTGTGTTCTTTTATTTATTTGTTTGTAATGAAAAATTGAAGAGAAAGCCGATTGTGTGCATGACTTTTAAAGAGCTATTCTCGGAAGGTGATTCAAAATCATCATGTCTTCATAAACCCTGTGTCCAATATCGTCGCGCGGCAAGTTGAAATGTGAGGTCAAACTAGTGATCATCAATGGAATCACACATGATCCATGCTCAATATTGTTCATGACACATGGAAAATGTAAAGGTCCGTTCAACACAAACCTCTTCCGTCAACTCATGAAATGGAAAGAAAACCACAATGGTGTGATAAAGAACAAGCAAATGAGCGACGTGAGCGGGTGTGCAATACATGTACAATGTGGTTCCTACAGCATGGAGACCTTGTCTGCATGGCTTTTAAAGTGTTATTTGTGCATTGTGATTCAAAATGTGAGGTCGAATTTGTGATCATCAATGGAATGAAAGACATGATCCGTGTTCAATTATGGTTCATGCCACATGGAAATTGTAAAGAGTGGCCCATCGCAAAACTCTCCCGCCAAATCATGAAATGGAAAGTATACCCCCATGGTGACCAAGTACAAGCAAATGAGATATGAGACGTGAGCGGGTGGGCAACACCGTACATTCTTCAGAGCTTCTCTATGGGACTATTAAGCTACTATTCTCGCAAGGTGATTCAAAATGATCATGTCTTCGTAAACCCAGAGTCCACATCGTCACGTGGCAAGTTCAAATGTGAGGTTGAATTTGTCATCATCAATGGAATGAATGACATGATCCGTGCTCAATTATTGCTCATGCCACATGGAAATTGTAAAGGGCGGCCCATCGCAAGACTCTCCCGTCAAATGATGAAATGGAAAGTATACCCCCATGGTGACCAAGTACAAGCAAATGAGATATGAGATGTGAGCGGGTGGGCAATACATGTACAATGTGGTTCGTACATTATGGAGAGCTTCTCTGCGCGACTTTGAAACTGCTATTCTCACAAGGTGATTCAAAATGATCATGTCTTTGTAAACCCGAGTCCACATCGTCATGTGATCATCAATGGAACGAAAGACTTGATTCGTGCTCAATTATTGTTCATGTCACATGGAAAATGTATGATCTGTTCATTGCGAACCTCTCCTGTTGAATCATGCATCACATTGTGGTGGATCAAACCTATTCATAAGCAGATGCCAAACCAAACATTTGTAAATTGTTGAGAGGCTTTTTGACCTCACCAATATGGCCACAATAATACAATTTGATGAATTGTACTTTTTTGTTGACCAACAATTCTGTTGGATCATTTTTTTAGTGGAAAATGGATAGAAAAGATGAATGGTTGTCACGTCTATTTTGGTACAACAACTTGAATACTTAGGACCAGGCCTAAATTGTGTTTGCCTATACGACTAAAAAAATATCTTTCCCACCTAATTTTCGCGCCCACCAGTGTTTTCGTTCCCTCCATGGATTTTGAACGACGCACTCAATTTTAAACACCTCCTCCTAAATACCCATGACTTGGCTCTCACCACTTGATGACCCACAAGTATAGGGGATCAATCATAGTCCTTTCGATAAAAGTGTTGAACCCAATGAGGAGCAGAAGGAAATGACAAGCGATTTTCAGCAAGGTATTCTCTGCAAGCACTGAAATTATCGGTAACAGATAGTTTTGTGTTCAGATAATTCCTAATGGGTAGCAAGTAACAAGTGTAACAAAGGTGCAGCAAGGTGTCCCAATCCTTTTTGTAGCAAAGGACAAGCATGGACGAACTCCTATATAAAGCAAAGCGCTGCCGAGGACACATGGGAATTATTGTCAAGTTAGTTTTCGTCATGCTCATATGATTCGCGTTCATTACTTTGATAATTTGATATGTGGGTGGACCAGTGCTTGGGTGCTATCCTTACTTGGACAAGCCTCCCACTTATGATTAACCCCTCTCGCAAACATCCGCAGCTACAAAAGAAGAATTAAGATAAATCTAACCATAGCATGAAACATATGGATCAACATCAGCCCCTTACGAAGCAACGCATAAACTAGGGTTTCAGCTTCTGTTACTCTAGCAACCCATCATCTACTTATTACTTCCCAATGCCTTCCCCTAGGCCCAAACAATGGTGAAGTGTCATGTAGTCGACGTTCACATAACACCACTAGAGGAAAGACAACATACATCTCATCAAAATATCGAACGAATACCAAATTCACATGATTACTTATAACAAGACTTCTCCCATGTCCTCAGGAACAAACGTAACTACTCACAAAGCATATTCATGTTCATAATCAGAGGAGTAGTAAATATCATTAAGGATCTGAACATATGATCTTCCACCGAATAAACCAACTAGCATCAACTACAAGGAGTAATCAACACTACTAGCAACCCACAGGTACCAATCTGAGGTTTTGAGACAAAGATCGGATACAAGAGATGAACTAGGGTTTGAGAGGAGATGGTGCTGGTGAAGATGTTGATGGAGATTGACCCCCTCTCGATGAGAGGATCGTTGGTGATGACGATGGCTCGATTTCCCCCTCCAGGAGGGAAGTTTCCCCAGCAGAACAGCTCCGCCGGAGCCCTAGATTGCTTCTACCCAGGTTCCGCCTCGAGACAGCGGTGCTTCGTCCCGAAAGCTTCCTTGTGATTTTTTCCAGGTCAAAACCCTCCATATAGCAGAAGATGGGCACCGGACACCTGCCAGGGGGCCCACAAGCCCTAGGGACACGCCCCCCAGGCTTGTGGCCTCCTGGTGGGTCCCCTCTGGTATTTTCTTCGCCCAATATTTTTTATATATTCCAAAATAATTCTCCGTAAATTTTTAGGACTTTTGGAGTTGTGCAGAATAGGTCTCTTAGATTTGCTCCTTTCTGGTCCAGAATTCGAGCTACCGGCATTCTCCCTTTTCATGTAAACCTTTTAAAATAAGAGAGAAAAGGCATAAATATTGTACCATAATGTGTAATAACAGCCCATAATGCAATAAATATAAATATAAAAGCATGATGCAAAATGGACGTATCAACTCCCCCAAGCTTAGACCTCGCTTGTCCTCAAGTGGAAGCCGAAATCGATAATCATGTCCACATGTTTAGAGATAGAGGTGTCGATAAAATAAAATACGGACATAAAGGCATCATGATCATCTTTAGAACAACAACATATATTGTCATATGATTTCTTATGCCAAAGTAACAATTCGTTCACAAGGTAAAGTATGAAACAAGAACTTTATTGAAAACTAACAAACTATTATTTCAGTCATTGGAGCAATTGCAATTTATCATAACGTAAGAAAGAGTCAATGTAAGAGCTTTTCAGCAAGTTCACATACTCAACTATTTTTTAGTCTTTCATAATTGCTAACACTCACGCGATACTTATGAGATCAAAGTTTCAATCGAACACATAGAAAGATAGGGGCTTATGGTTTCGCCTCCCAACCTTTTACCTCAAGGGTAATGTCAAAAATAATAGCTTATGAATATCTACATCCGAGTGGATATATATATCTGGATCTCCCCCAACATACAGTGCTTGCCAAAAAGAAAACATGTAAAAAAGGAATAGGTGGTGATGACCATGACTCGTGTATAAGGGTAGAAGGTAAATAAAAGATAGACCCTTCGCAGAGGGAAGCAGAGGTTGTCATGCGCTTTTATAGTTGGATGCACAAAATCTTAATGTGAAAGAACGTCACTTTATATTGCCGCTTGTGATAAAGAACTTTATTATGCAGTCTGTCGCTTTTGTTTCTTCCATATCACAAGTTCGTATAAAGCTTATTTTCCTCACACTAAAAGATCATACATATTTAGAGAGCAATTTTTATTGCTTGCACCGATGACAACTTACTTCAAGGATCTTACTCAATCCATAGGTAGGTATGGTGGACTCTCATGGCAAAACTGGGTTGAGGGATTTTGGAAGCACAAGTAGTATCTCTACTTAGTGAAAAGGATTTGGCTAGCATGGGGTGAGAAGCAAGCTCAACATGTTGGAGGATCCATGACAATATAACTTCTATTCGGATATAAAGAAACATAGCCCATTGTGTTGTCTTCCTTGTCCAACATCAACCTTTTAGCATACAATATTTTAATGAGTGCTCACAATCACAAAAGATGTCCAAGATAGTATATTTATATGTGAGACCTCTCTTTCTTTATTAATTCCTATTAATTGCAACAATGACCAAAACTATGTTTGCCAACTCCCAACAAATTTCATGCAACATACTTCTTATATGTGAAGTCGTCACTTCCCATAAGATCATTATACAATCTTTTTATTTCTTTCATTCTTTATTTCTTTTTCTCATGATCAAAGCAAGAAAGCAAAGCCCTCAACTTAAAAATAATCTTTATTATATAACTCTCGGACTCGATTACATAGAGGGAACTCAAAGCAAAACTTAAAGCTAGATCATACTAAAACTTTATTCTACTAAACCGAGATATAACCAAAAGGATCGAATTAAGAAAAACAATAAAGGTAAAGATGTGATGGTGATACGATACCGGGCACCTCCCCCAAGCTTGGCAGCTGCCAAGGGGAGTGCCCATACCCATGTATTTAGATCTCTTTCTTCGGAGGTGGTGATGATGGAGTTGTTGATGATGAAAGAATCTTATCCTCCGTCTTCCAAGGCATAGGTTCACCATCGTAAAAAGATGAACAAGTCTCCGGGATCCTCAAATCTGCAGCCAAACTTGTCCTCTTAAATCTGTATTCATACTCACAGTTTTGGTTTTGCGGGTCATAGATCTGGGCTTGGAGATGCTCGATTTTCTCATGAAGCTTGAAGATGGCCTCCCCAATGTTTTTGGCATCCAGCTTGTGATCATGGGTAAATTCAGCGATCATCAAGTGATTGGCGTTGAGTCCATGTTCCACCATCCCTTGGCACTTCAAGACTTGCTGCTCCATTGCTTCGAGCCTTGTCTCCATGCTTCCGGTCCTCTTTGGCCCTTCAACATCGTAGATGTGCAGTACCCCATCACGTATCTCAATGGTTTGAGGGTGTTGCAGCACCTCCGCGAGGTAAGGGTTGATGACCTTCTCGAAAAACTTGTCCTTGGGGGCGCTTGGAGACGTCATGGCGATCTGGATCTGTCAGGAAAAATAGCTCGAAACAAGAACAGGAGATATTGCTGTGGTACAGTGGTCAAAACCTTCAGGAGATTATATAATGAATTTTTACCGACCAAAAGAAGTGTTCCGCAAGAAAACGGAGTCCGGAGGGCACACGAGGTGGCCACAAGCCAGGGAGGCGTGCCCAGGGGGGTAGGGCGCGCCCCCAGGGTTTGTCGCCTCCTCGTGCACTTTTTGGACTACTTTTAATTTTCCTAATTTTTTAAATATTCCAAAACGGAGTAAAATTGCCATTGGAAAAGTTTTGGAGTCGGTTTACTTACTGTACCACACACCTATTCCCTTTCGGAGTCGGAAACATCCTGGTAGGTATCCCTTATGTACTCCTCCGGTGTTATGGTATTAATAATATTAGTCTCAACATTTATGGGGGTACCTGAGATATAATGTTTGATTCTTTGCCTGTTTACCACCTTCGGTTGGTGCCTTCGGCGTTGTTAATTTTGATGGCACCAGATTGGTAAACCTCCTCGATAATATAAGGACCTTCCCATTTAGAGAGAAACTTTCCTGCAAAAAATCTTAAACGAGAGTTGTATAGCAAGACAAGGTCACCTACATTAAATTCATGCTTTTGTATCCTTTTTTCATGCCATCTTTCAACTTTTTCTTTAAACAACTTAGCATTCTCATAGACTTGGGTTCTCCATTCATCAAGTGAGCTAATGTCAAATAACCTCTTCTCACCGGCAAGTCTGAAATCATAGTTGTGCTCTTTAATTGCCCAATAAGCTTTATGTTCTAGTTCAAGAGGTAAGTGACATGCTTTTCCATAAACCATTTTAGATGGAGACATACCCATAGGGTTTTTATAAGCAGATCTATAAGCCCATAATGCATCATCAAGTTTCTTAGACCAATTCTTTCTATATCTATTAACAGTCTTTTGCAAGATCAACTTTATTTCTCGGTTACTCAATTCTACTTGACCACTAGACTAAGGATGATAAGGAGATGCAATTCTAAGGTTGACATCATATTTAGCAAGCAATTTACGGAAAGCACTATGAATAAAGTGTGAACCACCATCAGTCATTAAATATCTAGGTACTCCCAACCTCGGGAAAATAACTTCTTTAAGCATTTTAATGGAGGTGTTATGATCAGCACTACTAGTTGGAATAGCTTCTACCCACTTAGTAACATAATCAACAGCAACCAAAATATGTGTATACCCATTAGAGGAAGGAAAAGTCCGATATAATCAAATCCCCAAACATCAAATGGTTCAATAACAAGTGAATAATTCATAGGCATTTCCTGATGTCTACTAATATCACCAATTCTCTGGCATTCATCACAAGACAAGACATACTTACGAGCATCTTTGAAGAGAGTATGCCAATAAAAACCAGATTGCAATACCTTGTGTGCAGTTCTATCTCCGGCATGGTGTCCTCCATAAGCTTTGGAGTGACACTTGCGTAGGATTTGTTCCTGTTCATGCTCAGGTACACAACGTCTAATAACACCATCTACTCCTTCTTTATAAAGGTGTGGGTCATCCCAAAAGTAATGTCTTAAATCATAGAAACACTTTTTCTTTTGCTGGTATGTGAAGCTAGGTGGTATAAATTTAGCAACAATGTAATTAGCATAATCAGCATACCAAGGAGCACTGCAAGAAGCATTTATGACAGCTAATTGTTCATCAAGAAAGCTATCAACAATAGGTAGTGGGTCATCAAGAATATTTTCTAACCTAGACAAGTTGTCTGCTACGGGGTTCTCAGCTCCCTTTCTATCAATAATATGCAAATCAAATTCTTGCAGCAAGAGAACCCATCTAATAACTCTAGGTTTAGCATCTTTCTTTTCCATAAGGTATTTAATAGCAGCATGATCGGTGTGAACAGTTACTTTGTAATCAACAATATAAGATCTGAACTTATCACAAGCAAACACAACTGCTAGAAATTCTTTTTCAATATTAGCATAATTTCTTTGAGCACTGTCTAGAATTTTACTAGCGTAATGGATAACATTTAATTTCTTATGAACACTTTGTCCTAGAACAGCACCTACAGCATAATCACTAGCATCACACATAATTTCAAAGGGTAGGTTCCAATCAGGTGGTTGAACAATAGGTGCGGAAATCAAGGCTTTCTTAAGAATTTCAAATGCTTCTACACAATCATCATCAAAAACAAATGGAACATCTTTTTGCAAGAGATTAGTGAGAGGCCTAGAAATTTTAGAGAAGTCTTTAATAAACCTCCTATAGAAACCAACATGACCAAGGAAACTTCTTATACCTTTGATATCTTTAGGACACGGCATCTTTTCAATAGCATCTACTTTAGCTTTATCAACTTAATACCTCTTTCAGAAATTTTATGCCCCAAGACAATACCTTCATTAACCATAAAGTGGCACTTCTCCTAATTCAAGACAAGATTAGTTTCTTCACATCTCTGCAAAACTCGATCAAGGTTGTTTAAGCAATCATCAAAAGAAGTTCCGTAAACAGAGAAATCATTCATGAAAACCTGAGCAATCTTTTCACAAAAGTCAGAGAATATAGCAGTCATACATCTTTGAAAGGTAGCAGGAGCATTGCATAAACTAAAAGGCATATGTCTATAAGCAAAGGTACCGAAAGGGCAAGTAAAGGTAGTTTTTTCTTGATCCTCTTTTGACCCAGGTATTTGAGAAAAAACAAAATAACCATCTAGAAAGCAAAAGTGTGTATGTTTTGATAGTCTTTCTAGCATTTGATCAATAAAAGGTACAGGATAATGATCTTTCCTAGTAGCTTTATTCAACTTTCTAAAATCAATAACCATTCTATAACCTGTAACAATTCTTTGTGGAATCAATTCATTCTTATCATTAGGAACAACAGTAATACCTCCCTTCTTAGGGACACAATGAATAGGACTTACCCATCTACTATCAGCAATAGGATAAATTATACCTGCTTCCAGAAGCTTTAGTATTTCATTTCTTACCACTTCTTTCATCTTAGGATTTAACTGTCGTTGATGATCAACAACTGGTTTAGCATCAGGCTCCATATTAATTTTATGCTGACATAGAGTGGAACTAATGCCCTTAAGATCATCAAGAGTATATCCAATAGCAGCACGGTGCTTCCTCAGAGTTTTCAATAATTTCTTTTCTTCATGCTCTGAAAGGTTAGCACTAATAATAACAGGATATATCTTCTTCTCATCAAGATAAGCATATTTCAAAGTATCAGGTAGTTGTTTAAGCTTAAACACGGGATCACCCTTGGGTGGAGGAGGATCCCCAAGAATCTCAACAGGCAAATTGTGTTTCAAAACAGGCATTTGATTAAAGAATATTTCATCTAATTCCTTTCTTTCATTCATAAACATATCATTTTCATGGTCTAGCAAATATTGCTCTAAAGGATCAGTAGGAGGCACGGCAATAGAAGCAAGACCAATAATTTCATCTTTACTAGGCAATTCCTTATCATGGGGTTGTCTACGAAATTTAGCGAAATTAAAATCATGAGACACATCCCCAAAACTTACAGTAACAATTTCTTTCTCACAGTCTATCTTAGCATTGATAGTGTTCAAGAAAGGTCTACCAAATATAATGGGACAAAAATCATCTTGTGGGGAGCCAAGAACAAGGAAATCAGTAGGGTATTTTATTTTCCCACACAAGACTTCAACATCTCTAACAATCCCAATTGGTGATATAGTATCTCTATTAGCAAGCTTAATAGTGACATCAATATCTTCTATTTCAGCAGGTGCAATATCATTCATAATTTCTTGATATAAAGTAAAGGGAATTGCACTCACACTAGCACCCACATCACATAAGCCATGATAACAACGATCTCCTATTTTAACAGAAACAACAGGCATGCCAACAACAGGTCTATGTTTATCTTTATCATCAGGTCTAGCAATTCTAGCAGCTTCATCACAGAAGTAAATAACATGCCCAGCAATATTATTGACCAAGAGATCTTTAACCATAGCAATACTAGATTCAACTTTAATTTGTTCAGGGGGTGTAGGTGTTCTAGTATAACTCTTACGAACCACAGCTGAAGCTTTAGCATGTTCCTTTATTCTAACAGGGAAAGGTGGTTTCTCAATATAAGCAGTAGGAACAATAGGATCAACATTATAAGTAATAGTTTCTTCTTTAGCTTTAATAGGTTCTACTACTTTCACCTCAATGGGAGGATGATATTTAAACCACTTCTCCTTAGGGAGATCAACATGAGTAGCAAACGATTCACAGAAAGAAGCTACTATCTTAGAGTCAAGCCCATATTTACTGCTAAATTCACGAAAAGCATCGGTATCCATAAAAGATTTAACACAATCAAACTTGAGGTTTATACCTGACTCCTTACCTTCGTCGAGTTCCCAATCTTCAGACTTGCATTTAATTCTTTCCAATAAATCCCATTTGAATTCAATAGTCTTCTTCATAAAAGAACCAGTACAAGAAGTATCGAGCATGGATTGATCATTACGAGAAAGCCGAGCATAAAAATTATGAATAATAATTTCTCTTGAGAGCTCATGATTGGGGCATGAATATAACATTGACTTAAGCCTCCCCCAAGCTTGAGCGATACTTTCTCCTTCATGAGGCGAAAAATTATAAATATAATTCTGATCACGATGAACTAGATGCATAGGATAAAACTTCTGATGAAATTCCAATTTCAATCGGTTGTACTTCCAAGTCCCAATATCATCGCATAGCCTATACCATGTCAATGCCTTCTCCTTCAAAGATAAAAGGAAGACCTTCTTCTTGAATTCATCCTCGGGCAAACCTGCAAGCTTAAATAATCCACAAACTTCATCCACATAGATTAGATGCATATCAGGATGTAATGCTCCATCTCCTGCATAAGGATTAGCTAGCAGTTTCTCTATCATACCCGAAGGAATTTCATAATAAATATTTTCAGTAGGTTCAGTAGGTTGAGTGGAAACTCTTTGCTCTTCCGGTCGTGGTGAAGATACCCCCGAACAAACCCCTCAAAGGGTTATTTTCCATCGCAACAAGTGACAGTAAATTTCAGCACATTATATAAATGTTTCCTTACCAAATTCCACTTACCAAAGGCTCTTCACTCCCCAGCAGCGGTGCCAGAAACGAGTCTTGGTGACCCACAAGTATAGGGTATCTATCGTAGTCCTTTCGATAAGTAAGAGTGTCAAACCCAACGAGGAGCAGAAGGAAATGACAAGCGGTTTTCAGCAAGGTATTCTCTACAAGCACTGAAATTATCGGTAACAGATAGTTTTGTGTTAAGATAATTCATAACGGGTAACAAGTAACAAGTGTAACAAAGCTGCAGCAAGGTGGCCCAATCCTTTTTGTAGCAAAGTACAAGCCTGGACGAACTCTTATATAAAGCAAAGCGCTCCCGAGGACACATGGGAATTATTGTCAAGTTAGTTTTCATCACGCTCATATGATTCATGTTCGTTACTTTGATAATTTGATATGTGGGTGGACCGGTGCTTGGGTGCTGGCCTTACTTGGACAAGCCTCCCACTTATGATTAACCCCTCTTGCAAGCATCCACAACTACGGAAGAAGAATTAAGATAAATCTAACCATTGCATGAAACATATGGATCCAAATCAGCCCCTTAAGAAGCAACGCATAAACTAGGGTTTAAGCTTCTGTCACTCTAGGAACCCATCATCTACTTATTACTTCCCAATGCCTTCCCCTAGGCCCAAACAATGGTGAAGTGTCATGTAGTCGACGTTCACATAACACCACTAGAGGAAAGACAACATACATCTCATCAAAATATCGAACGAATAACAAATTCACATGATTACTTATAACAAGAATTCTCCCATGTCCTCGGGAACAAACGTAACTACTCACAAAGCATATTCATGTTCATAATCAGAGGAGTACTAAATATCATTAAGGATCTGAATATATGATCTTCCAGCGAATAAACCAACTAGCATCAACTACAAGGAGTAATCAACACTACTAGCAACCCATAGGTACCAATCTGAGGTTTTGAGACAAAGATCGGATAAAAGAGACGAACTAGGGTTTGAGAGGAGATGGTGCTGGTGAAGATGTTGATGGAGATTGACCCCCTCTCAATGAGAGGATCGTTGGTGATGACGATGACTTCGATTTCCCCCTCCGGGAGGGAAGTTTCCCTGGCAGAACAGCTCCGCCGGAGCCCTAGATTGCTTCTGCCCAGGTTCCGCCTCGAGACAGCGGCGCTTCGTCCCGAAAGCTTCCGTATGATTTTTTCCAGATCAAAACCATCCATATAGCAGAAGATGGGCACCGGAGACCTGTCAGGGGTCCCACAAGCCCTAGGGGCGCGCCTAGGGGGTAGGGCGCGCCCCCCAGGCTTGTGGCCTCCTGGTGGGTCCCCTCTGGTATTTTCTTCGCCTAATATTTTTTAGATATTTCAAAATAATTCTCCGTAAATTTTCAGGACTTTTGGAGTTGTGCAGAATAGGTCTCTCAGATTTACTCCTTTTCGGTCCAGAATTCCAGCTGCCGGCATTCTCCCATTTCATGTAAACCTTGTAAAATAAGAGAGAAAAGGCATAAGTATTGTACCATAATGTGTAATAACAGCCCATAATGCAATAAATATCAATATAAAAGCATGATGCAAAATGGACGTATCACCGCTCCCTCATCCCTCTCTTCTCCCTAAGATCTGCCGCCCTCCTGGTGACCTATGGCTCCATCTCCAGCCAACGCGATGGCCGGGACACTCCATGGCGAGAAAGTCTGCAAATCCCCGCCATCTACCCCAAAACCTTGTCATACAAAACCAAGTGAGAAGTTCCTCTCCCGCCATCCCAACCCCACAACCCTATCTTTTGCAGCACCCATCTCGATTTATGCATGTGCTTCATTTTGGCCTCTTGGTGTGCTTGCACATTTTGATTCTTGTAGATCAACTCAATTCAGTTGTATGTATGATGGTCCGTACTGTTGTTCATTCAATCTTGGGATCTACTCCATCCGTTCCTAAATATATTTCTTTTTAGAGATTTTAATATGGACTACATACGGATGTATATGGTCGTATTTAGAGTGTAGATCCTGATTATTTGCTTATACTTGTGTATTTTAAGATTAATTGATAATTGGAACATTAGTAATCACATCAATGATGAACATGGACGTGAATAATTCCATATATTTACGAACAGAGGGAGTAGTTCACTTCGCATGGTTTTATTAGGCAGATCCTGATTATTTGCTTATACTTGTGTATTTTAAGATTAATTCATAATTGAAACATTAGTAATTGCATCAACGATGAACATGGACATGAATAATTCGTCTTTGATTCTCAGCTCCTACCAGCAAATCAACAAAAGTATACAAGCAGGTACTGGCAGAAAAATGAAAGACAATGCTGCTAGAATATCTGCACGCATGAGGAAGCACTGTGTTGGTACCATTGGTCCACCAAATTTCGTTTAAATAGCACATTCTTTAGTAAATCCTGGCATGCAAACAGACGATGACTCAGAAAACAATTCAGAGGATGAAGATGATGTTTATGATGTTGACATGGATGAATATGTACCTTCATCTTCAGTTTCAAAAAAGAATAAATGAACTCCATCTATTTACCAGGTAAACTTCCATTGCCGATTTGTCATGCATCTGTATTATGCAATTTTGCTATAACGCATTCATTAAACCGTGCACTGCATGTGTTCTAACTTTCATGGGCACACGGTTTCTTCAGGGAAAGCTCTGAATTGACTTGATGGATGCATTTGCGGAAGAATTTTGCACTGGCATTTTCCAAAAAAGTGCTCAACAATGTAAATATAAATTCATGGCCAAATGTTCTAACAAGGCTAGGAACCGAACATAATACTTTGGCTTCCTCTTGAGATTTCAGACTTATATACTCCCTTTCATACTAAGTTTTTGCTTCATGTCGTTGCAATTTTCTGACAAGGGAAAAGCAAACGTACTTGTTGTGCTGGTAAGAGGTACGGCTGGCAGTTCAAAGTATGACTGGCAGTTCAAAGTATGATACCCCTCATAGATCTATGGTAAGAATTTAAATAAGTTATTGAAATCATGTATATTGTTGATTATTACATGATATGTAGTACTGTTGCGAGTGTCCTTATTCCATAAGGCCAAAAACAGCAAGAAGAGAGCATCCAGTTCGGAGTTTTCTGGAAACTCCCACAACATCGAGAAGGATTCCAGTATCAAACAAATTGCAATAGAAGCACCCGTAAGTAATTTATAATGTTTTGGCTTCAAAATTATTTTGTGAGCCATCATAGTGTAATGTACTAACAGTGCAGGAACAACACTTTCAATCATGATGTAAACCACAAAGAGGGCATGTTTACAAGAAGTTTTGCCGCAAGTACCTGACGTGCAGATTATTGAGGAAAAGAGCTCCTCTGCCACGATACTTTCAAGCTTTGGCGTCTCATCACATAATTCATCCTCTGAACAATGCATCCGTGAGCTAGAAACGAACATTATAGCACAAGAGACAAACAAAAAAATAGGCAAATGCTACATTTGCAGAAGATCTGAATGTCCTACTTAGTGCATAGATGCAGGAAATTGAAGAGCTCAAAGTGAAACAACAACTAGAAATAGAAGTTATCAAGATGGACCACAGAGAAAAATCAGAGGCTTCGAAAAAAAGCAACAAGAAATGGAGGGAATTCTTAGCCATCTCTTAAGTAAGTCATCGTAGTCTTCGCAGGAGACTATGTCACAACCCATCAAAAATTGATGGTGCACTATTGTTCGTCATGATGCCGTCTCTAGTGTCTTATTTGTAATACTTGATAATATGTCATTTGAATGCTCATTTTAATATGTGGATCACTATTGTGAGAGATGTCAAGTACCATTGTTACTATAATAAAAGTTGTGTTGGCACTATTAAATTTCAAATTTTCTCTATTTCAAATTAAATTTGGCCTGCAAAATCAACCGTGCACATTTTTTATGCTATAATAAAACTTGTGACGGTACTGGTGACGGAAGTTGTAACCGTCACCACATTCATGTCCCCACTTGTAAGCGGTACTGTCAGCACTGTCCGGACCCTCATGTAAGCAGCCACGTCAGCACCGTCTGGTCCCACATGTAAACAGCCATGTCGGCATCTTCTGGGCCCATATGTCTGCATCTTTGACCAGTCAAAACTAACGCCTAGTTATTACTGACGGGATCATCGGCGATAAAACCCATGGAGGACCCACATGGAAGAAGCCGCGTCAGCAACTACTGGCCCCATTATCTGAATCTTTGACCGGTCAACCCCCGAACCGATCACCAATGATGGATTATCGTCACCAAAATGATCTTACACGACAGATTGGGCTATCATAGGTGACATTCTCGGCCGTCACTGAAAACGGCCATCGGTAACATTATTTGGTCCGTCACCTAAAATCCGATCTTGCATGACGTAAAAAGTGGTACCGTCAAAATTTTATTTTTCATGACGACGCTTTGGTGACGGTGGGGGTGATGGCCGAAAAATGTCACGGGGGTATTTTCCGCGACAAAAAGGGGTTATACGTGACACAAGTGAAACGTCACAAAATAGAGCAAATTTTGTAGTGAAAAGGGTTGGGCTTCTTGGCTCTAGAGTTTGCATTACCATTACCATTACTCGGCTTGGTCTCAGGAAAAACGGTGGCATAATATCCTGTCTTCTTGCACTTGAAGCAGGTGATATGACTGAGATCCTTTGGTGCCGGAGCGGAATGATGATAATTGCCATTCCCTCCATTGCCATTCTTATGGCTATTGTGGTTGTGATGGTTGTTGTTGTTTCCTCCATGGTGAGCATGTCCTCCATGGTATGGTGGTTATTACCACTGAACTTATTGGGTCCAGATCCAGTGTTTCCTGAGTACGGGGTGTGTAGGGGCTTCTGCTGAACTCTAGAGTTGTACTTTCCCTGTCCATATTTCCTCTTGTGATTATCCATCTACTGCTGCTTTCCTTCAAGAATGATAGCCTTGTCTACCATCTCCTCATAGTTATTAAAGGTAGCCACGGTCAACTGAACTCCCAGTTCATCTTCAGTCCCTCCAGGAATTTCTCCTGTTTAGCAGCATCTGTGGCCACGTCTCCTGGAGCGTAGCAGGCCAACTGGCTGGACTCATCCACATACTGTGCCACTGAACGGCTTCCCTGGCGTAAGTTGCGGAACTCACTCTTCTTCAGACTCATTGCTCCAACTGAGACATGTGCGGTGCGGAAAGCCTGTTGGAACTGATCCCATGTCACATTTGCCATGGGGTATGTGGGTATGTGGTATAGTTCTCCCACCACGAAGTTGCTGGTCCATCTAGTTGATGTGCAGCAAAGCACACCTTCGCATCATCAGTGCATCCCGCGGTTGCTAGCTCCCTTCCTATCTTGCGGAGCCAGTCATCTTTGACAATCAGCTCGGTGCTTCTTGAGAACAGGGGCGGGTTTAGCCTCAAGAAACGAGTAAGGTTATCAACTAGAGGTGGTGTTGTTGTTGTTGATGATGTTGTTGTTGTTGCTGTTGTTGTTGTTGCTGTTACTGTTGATGTTGTTGTTGTTGTCGTCGTCGTCGTTGTTGTTGTTGTCATTGTTGTTGTTGTTGTCGTCGTCGTCATCGTTGTTGTTGTTGTTGTTGTGAGCATTCTGGTTCTGGATCAACTGGGTGAGATCCAGTGGGAAGTTGGATCCCAGGTCACGTCTCAGAGGCATCCGATGGGTTTAGAGTGGATGAGAAAATTAGAATAGAATAACGGTCTAATGGGAAAATCACACTACCCATATGCATATGACAAACATTAACACTCCAAACATTCATTCATTCCCAATATTAAGGTTCACACGATACAAGTCTTGTGACAAAGCGAAAACATCAGCCTAAACGATAAACGAAAAATAAAGATGACATGGTGGTCAAAACTAGTTGTCTTCTGTAGAGGAAATTTCCATGACTCCGCCTCCTTCAGCTGTACTCTCTTCATAATCGTCATCATTGCTTAAGAAGGCTACATCACTGTCATCATTGTGGAGGTTCTCTCCCTGGTCCAGTTTCTCCTCTGTTGTGGCAAGCTAAACCTTCAAGTCCTCGAACTTTTCTAGAAAGATTTTACTTCCTCTTCATGCTCCTAGCGGGCTTCCCTCGGTTCATCTTCAAGCTCCACTTCACGAATCATCAGCCGCTTGACCTTATTCGTGCTTCGGGATATCTGCATCTCTAGGGTCCTGATTTGCTCATCCTGGTCTTGGATATAGGAGATGGTGGTGTCATTCCTCCTGGTGCGAATGACCTTCCCATATGGTCCTCTGCGGGAGACCATGATAAGCTCGTCTAATCCATAGAGGTCATCACGATACTCCTCACGTATGCATCCAATATCCAAGTGAGAGGCAATATCCTTGTCGACGGACCAAGTGGGGCCAACAAAATGGAAGTCTATTGGCTCTGTGATCTTCTCAAAAGTCCTTCCAGTAATGTGAACTTCAACCTTCCAGCGTTGGTCTTCAGACACGGCCTTGATCAGGTTCCCGGTGATGGTGGGCAGAGCTATCCTCAACAACTTGCAAGCCTACATGATCTTCTTTTCGAATGGGATCATCTCGTCGGGCTAGCAAAACTCCGTGATGGTGACTAGGGTGTAGGTGACATCCATCTAAAATGTTGAAATTGGAGAGGAGTTAGAAATGAATAGATGAGAATACAAGGATTAAAGCATATAATAAATATAGTTTTCTTCCTAAGGGTTTTCCAATCCTAGTAGTCACGTCCTACGATCGTCGTGTGCTTTGATACCATATCCGTAGCGACCCGACCCGAAACGGTCAAGTCTCTGTGTAGATGTGCTATCCCTGGATCATGCTAGCACACACAGTACATTAATGTAGATATCAAAGTTCAATCACATGCTTTATTACATCAAAAATCTCATATCAAGTCTTTATTACAATAATAATAAATTGGCTAAAGGCCAACTCATGAGATAAAAACTACTGCAGAAGAGACGAAGGTAGATGAGTCCATCCGGCTCCATAGGACAACACCGAGCATATAACGTAGACCTTACTCCTCGTCGGAAAATACCTCAGCAACATGATAAATTACAGCCGTGTAGGTCAGCATTTTGAATATGCCAGCAAAGTCACAGAATAAACAGAATAATGTACTATCATAATATGCAATATGGATGTGGTTGCTCTGAGTTTAAGTTTTTGCATAAAGCTATTTTTTTCCTACATCAAAGGAATCAAATTAATTACTACAAATTAATGTTATTAATGAGATGGTTCCGCCAACCAATGTCTCATAACCCAAAGTTACAATTAACCCCAATAATTAATTTATGGTGTGGTGTTGAGAGTTCCTGATAGTTATAATTCCAGAGGCTCAAGTTGTCCGTAACTAGGCACACAATGAATCGATTAGGTTAATACTCTGCAAAGTTTTGTGACTTTCCCCACAAGATTTGATCCCTCCTTTTACATCCTCGCACTATGTGGTGTTTGAGAACAGGATGACCGAAACATGGTCTTTCAATTTCCCTAACTACGGTCAGTGCCCATCCAACCCTATCGTTCGTCTACATCCCGTGGCACTTGTCCAGTCAGAGTCACAACTAAGACCAACCAAGCCAGAGCCCATATTGACTTGTGGCTGCGCAGGTAAGCTTCCGGTCTTGAAGTATCCATCCATCTCTTTGAGCCTGGGTGAAGCTTTCCTCATGATAACTAGCCTAGTCCAGCTCACATAGGCGATCCACTGGTTTCTCCAGGGTGCCTTTCAACCATTCCACCCAGTGGTGTATTGAAGTCTTGGTCTTGAAGTCTTGAAATCTTGAGGTTGTAGTCTTCAAAAAAATTATAACACACTCACAACTCCCATGTATTCACTCAACAAATCCCCGTCTACTAGAGCGTAGCAAAAATAACAATTTCATCCTTTCCCGGGCATTGGTAACATGGATGTGGGGTTTCCTACCTCATGATACTTCTCAAGAACAAGTTTCAATATCACCTACTTGATGCATGGTGGAAAGTTGAATCTAATACAAATAAAATCAAGGGTATTGCAAAATATTATGATCAATCAAACTTACCTTGATGATGTCCATGAAACTCTAGGGATTCGTAGTAGCAAGCTTCACCCTCCGAATAATCTAACGAAGCAAACAAGACATACATAAGCACTCATTCTAACAATCAATGAAATCAAAAAGTATAACTATAAAGAAAAGCATAAAGAAATCAAAAGAAAAATCCAAAAGAAAACTTCATAAAATTTAAAGAAAATTCAAGTGATTAACAATAAAACAGAACTAGTTTTGTGAACGAAACGAAATGAAATTTTAACAAAAAAAATAAAATATAAATTTATTTGACTAACAAAAAGTATTTTACTAAAACTTTAACTAACAAGAAGAATCAAACTAAAAGCTCTTATAAAACTCAAGTTATGGCCTAAACAAAATACAACTTAAATTTGAACTAAAATCATTTTAATAAATTATAAAAAAATTCCTGATAACTAACAAAAATTTAGTGCAAAATAAAATAAAGTGAAACAAAGAATTACTTTGTAATAAAAGAAAATGCTTTTCTTTTTAATAAAACTAACAGAACCAAGTCAGATTTGAATCTGATCTAAACAGAAATAAAGTATAAACTAAAAATAAATTTTATTGCTTCTGTGGATAAAAAAACATAAAGAAAACTTTAGCAAAAATAATTACTCAAAAAGCTATTTTAAAATAAAAATTATTAGCAAATTAGTATTTAAAGCAAATCTGTTCAAACTAAAATTTAAAAACCTCAAACATGAAAACTTTTTGGATCTACAAAAACTAATATTTTTTGTGAAACCTAGCAATTTGAATCACTCAATTTGAAGTTAATATGAGCAAATAAAAACAAAAAAAAACAGAAAAAATTTGTGATTTAAAAGAGAAAATAAAAAATACAGAAAAACTACGGATCATGCAGTGTATACGTGGCGCAATTCTACTGGTCCAACACAACGACCAATCTAAACATCAGCGGTTAACCGAAAGTAACAGGAAAACGGTTCGGGCACTTAGGTGATCTAATCATGCGTGTTTAAATGAGATCGGATGGTTGTGGGAGCTTGGGGCTTACTCCGGTGAAGTCCGGCAATGGTGAGGTGGCGGCGTTGCCGGTGTTGCTCGGGGATGAAGCTCCGGTGGTCATCGTTGGTGATGGTGGGGTCCAGGCGATGCAGGGGAGCGAGGGGGTTCCGATGGAGGTCTTGGACGTCGGTAGTGACGTCAGAGTGGAGCGAGGGGGATCCAATAGCCAACTACTTCTTCGTGTCCTACACATTTGGTTCTCTGAGATACTCAGGTCCAAACACCTCCTCCACGGTGCGGGCAAACATGACAGTAGTCTTCGAGCACGTGCTCTTCCCCATCATGACCATCTCACCAACGGCATCTGCAGTAGTACCAAGTGCAAGCATCCTCAGAGCAGCCGTGCACTTCTGCTTGGCCGAGAAAGAGAGTTGGCCGTAGCAATCTCTTGTGAGCTTGAAGTAGTCGTCGTGTGTCTCCACTCCCTCCACAATGCGCAAAAATAATGGTTTCCGCATGCGAAAATGGCGACGAAACCATGGATCATCCGGGAAAGTAGGTTTGGGAGCAAAGTAGTCCTTGTGCAGTAGCTTTACTCCGGACACCCTGTCCCGGTTGATCACTCTTCTCCCTTTGATTGAGCCCATGAAGTTGAGAATGTGCTCCACTTGCCAGTCTATTTCCTCTTGCATGCTCATGAGCATAATCATGTCCACTTCTTCGTCCGAATCCGACGAATCGAAGAACTCGTCTTGAATCATTTGGTCAAGCTCCGTCGGTCCATACTCCTTGTCCGATGAAGCATCAGAATCCATCGTTTTCCCTAACAAAATCACAAAAAATCCGGTTGGACAATGTGTTCAACACATCAAGCGCAGGGCGGAGCCAGAGAGTTTCCGGACATACCACGGTGGCGTCCGGGCCGGCGAGGACGGGAGACAGGACTGCTCTTTCGGAGCTGGCGGTGCAGAGCCTGGGAATGGCTGTGGAGCGCGCGCGGCGGGGGAGCGCGATACGGACGGCACGGAGGAGGAAGAAGAGAGGAAATAGCAAATGGATCCTGTTGGTTTTGGGGGTGGATTTGGTGCAATTTGGGGTGGGGTCGGGCTGTCGGGTCCAACATGGCGGGCGTGCCCGGGCACGCCCGAACGCCCCATATTTGGGCTATATATGAGGGGTGCCGGTCAGCCCGGGCGTGTGAGGGCCGTTTGAAGAGTCCGTCTGGGTCAAATTTTTGTGACCGGAGAGTGACCGGGCGGCCCGCTCGGACGTGTGAGGCGGGTTTAAGACGCCCGGTTGTAGATGCTCTCACGTAACATCAAATCTCCAATAGATTATATGAGCGACAATAGTCAGTGGTCCAGTAATTGCCCATTACTAACAAAGACCAATAAGACAACGTAATGTAGGAACTACTATAATACATGTCTTTAATTTTGAAATGTGAGGCCACTGTTATTGTTTCATCCATCGTCCAATTTAGGATTCGGTGGATCTGTTTGGATCCGGTCTACATCCATCTGCCTTCGTGTTTATAGGTTGGATTCTTTCGATCTACGATTCTCTTCATCGGCGGTGATTATTTTTTTAGGAGGGGCGACAATCAGTGACGGCTGTTGTTCTGGTTCATTCGTTCTGTGGGGCCTTAGCATGGCGACTTTTCAATTGTCTACTACAACAAGTTTTGTCCAGCTCCGGTGAGGGAGAGGCGATAGTCGGTGACAGTTGTTGTTCTGATTAGCACGACGATTTTCCAATTGTTTAATGCAACAAGTTTTGTCTGGCCCAGATGAGGGAGGGGCGATGACGGCGGCATGCCTTCGACTTGCTCGAGTGCGTGTAGGCATTACTAGGTGACATACAGACCTGGATGTAATTTTTTACTCCTGATGTTCTTTGTACTACCTTATATTTAATGAATAAAAAAAATTGAGTAAAATTTAATGAATAGATAGGAAGTTTTCTCGGGAAAAATCTATTTAGAAAATTGACTGTGTCCCGGGGCATGAGTGGCCCACTGTCCCGCCATGATGCAGCATTGGATCCAACTAGTAGTAGCTACAATGGATGGAGATGGTGGTGGTGATGGTCATTCGGTAAGCTCGGCGCTGCTTCGGATGGGACGACGAGACGGTGGTGGCTGGAGGGAGAGGAATGGCCTTGCTGCAGTTGTTGCATCCTTCGTCGGGAGATGAATGGCCGGCAGGCGTTGCATCCTCGGGGAGACGGATGACGTCGTGCTTGGTTGCATCCTTCCGATGGGAGACGAATGGCGCCGCTGGGGGTTGCATCCTCCGTCCAGTGGGGGACGCGGATGCAAGGTTGGAAGCATATCGAGCTTGCCGGGGAGGTGCGGTCGGCCGTGGAGGCAGGGGTAGTGGTTCGGTGTATAGGCTGATCGGATCCTGGCTTCGGGCTATGCAGGTGAGACTGCCGGCGAAAGTCGTACTCCGGTTGCGGCCGGAGTTGTCGATGGTGGCGCTTTCAGGCGTCGCTCCTTTGTTGGAGGCATCGATGTAGCTCCTCCCACCTTGCCTTTCCCGACGTGCTCCGGGGGATATCGTTGATCTAGTTTAGATCGGACGATGGCGGCGCTATTCGGCATCGCGTTCTCTCTTGAGGGCATCGTCCTGGAGGTGGATTCGGTCAGAGGAACATGTGGCTCGCGAATGTGTGTGTTGTATGTTGTTTGCCGAAAGGCGTCATTTGTATGATTTTTTGGTCCAGTTTCCATCATAAACTAAACCAACCTTCTATCTATTCAATAAATTTAGCAGTTCTCCTACTAACATTAGAAGAAAAAAAGATGGACGGAGATGGCCTAGAGCGGGTTAGTGAGTTTTTTTAACGTACAATCCTGCCGACACAGCTTGTAACAATCGCCCGGTCCAGAGTGAAGCCAAATTGGTGTGCGGTGTTTGACATGGCAAACTTTGCCATATAAGGGCATCTCCAAAGGAGACCCGAAAAATATTGATTTATATTCGGGCGGATACATTTGTTCACTTTTGCAATTCATAGTCTGTATCGGTCCGTGAAGCAGTCTAGATGTCCGTTTTCCAGCAAAGTGAAGACAAAAGTAGGGGAGATATACCGGAGTCCGGACATCCACTTGACCAACCAAAAGCCTCTGCATGATCCTCTTCTCTTTTTTCTCTCTTCACATGCATGGTCCCCGCTCCTCTCTCTCTCCTCCCAAACGGACACCACAGCACAAATAACCCTCTACATGTATGGTCTTCACATACTTTTTCTCCTCCCAACCGAATACTTTGTGGTTAGCATTGGATGTCTCACTTCAACATCCTATCGGTGGATCATATTCGGACACAAAAATGGACATATACCGAAGATATTTGCGGGTTGACGTTGAAGATGCCCTAATCATTCACGGTGTGTTGGCAAGAAGACATCAACTACTTAAGATGATAATCATTGACGGTGTGTTGGCAAGAAGACATCAACTACTTAAGATCATGGAACTCCCCATAGGAACGGAACTCCCCATAGAAACGTACGTACACATCCACGAGACACACATGTACTACACGATGGTGAGCATGCAAAAAACCTAGCGCACACAGCAATTAATGCGCGGGTAACATTTTCTGGCAGAAGAGCAACTATTTAAATAACGATCTGCCGTCGTCCAACCTAATTGCCTACCATCGTACCATCGAACTAGCAACGACCTACATCCAGCCTCGCCCACCGCATGATTATATAAGTACGCCAAAGCAAAACTCCCATAGGAAGGTACATCCCCATCGCGATGTACATGGACCGCACCGTGCCCATTCGGCACTAAAGTCCCGTCTCATCTATTGCAGTGGTACTCTTCTCAATGACACTCAGTTTCATCAGCGTCTGATATAGTTCTCTCGTGGTCCCCGTTAACATCACCGTTTAAGTTCACGGTCCAAAGAAAAACATGTGAGCAGACAATGTCTTATGTGCGATGTTGGGCAATTTTTGGAATCTAACGATGCAATGTACAACGGCTTTGTGACCAAAGAGCCAACGAAGGCTAATGTCGTGTCCATCTAACGATGCATGCAAATGTCATGACCAAAGAGCCAGAGAAAGTCACCGGGACTTAATGGATCGGACTGCGAAGTACACGAATATGCCTACGCGCACAAAATCCTCATTCCATTCTTAGGAAGATATCTGGTTACACATACACGCACCTCTGCGCCTTGTTTCGGAGCGTCTCCGAGTTTCTAAACGAATCTCCCACAATAAGAGCATCTGCAGCAAATCCCTTAAACCTGGTCATCCGATAAAATAACCGTCGGTTTACAAAACACAGACTATTTTGCCGGCCCGTATAGATCTCATATATTCGACCGTCCTGATTTTTTTTTTGCGGGATCCTCGATACACCGGCCCATTTTCTTCATATCTAAGGGCTTTGAACTCTTTTTTACATCGACCTCTAAAACATAGAAACGGTTGGCGGGAGGGAAGTTTCAACACCCGCCACGGTCTTCCGCCACGCGAGCTACCGCCCCAGCCATGACCTGCCGCCATGCTAGCCGGAGCCGCCGCCACGAGTTGCTGCCTGCCTCCGTGCAAGCTGCAGCCGCCGCCGCGATCTGCCGCCGCCGGTACCACCGAGGAGCTGGCTGCTGCCGCTGCTGGCGGCCACGCGAGTGAGCTAGCTATCGTTGGCTGGACGCTGCTGGTGGCTGATGCCTGCAAGGCAAATAAGGTAGTGTAGCACTTTCACAGAAGTATCCCAATGAGTAATCATCCCAACGAAGAGCGGAGAAGTGTATTTATAATGACGTTTCTGTCACATACAAGGTGTCACAACTCTTGTGTGAAGTAACTGCTTGAGCTTCTGCAAATATTGTTACTGTCCTGACAGACGTATAAACCAAATCGACAAAGATATAGGGTTTTGAAGTAACATCTATAAGAACTATTAAAAGTAAATAACATAAATGAGAATGCAAGTTGAGTTTTCTGCAATGAAGAGATTAGGTGCGGAAAGAATTCAGTTCATGGTAAGAATATATCAGGTGTGCCAGTGTGACGGTAATACCAGTTACCTTGTATTGTACTCATAGCATTTGATATGTGTGTTGTGTTGGTGGATCACCCTAAGGTTACGAAACTCCTTAACTCGGGATTATATTTCATTTTGTGGTCCTGCGTCATCGTTGCCACAAAGTGCTCGTTTCCACAATTAAGGTCCTTGGACCGGAACCAAGCATTAAGTTTAATGGATCACCGTTATCTCATATTTTCTTTGGTTCTCATAGATATCTCTGCCTGTCAGGTGACAGGTTTCCTAAACAATATGTGTTACATGTAGGCCTTGAGATCATGTTGCATGGGCCCTTAAATTGAACAACACGCATAGAGTACACAACCGTATAACAACGTACTAGACAGATCATACTACTATGAATGCAAATGACGACATATATAATAGGCACTGATGAATCTTACCACTCACCTACATCTCCCACGTCTATGGGGAATTACTCACGCATCATAAGAGGGGAATCAATCACAACGGAGATAAAACCCATGAAAACCATATCGATGATACCGGGAAGATCCACAATAAGATGAAATGGATGATTCAAATAGTCTTGATATTAAGATGGGATTGAATAGAGTTACAATTGTTCTCACAAATTGGAATTCCTCTTACAACAGTGAAGGGGGGTGATGATGATGATGGAGATGGAAGGACTAAAACTAAGAATAAGCTCCGAAGGTTCTTCGGATCCCATCTTCTCATGTTCTCGATGTGGTGGCGGCGGCTAGGGTTCTCTTCTGCCCCTAGTGCCTTCACGGAAGTGTCTTACATTGATGCAGTGGAGCTGTTGGGAGTCCAACGACCGCTCATACGAGCGTTCACGGTCGTATGGAACACCGTCTTTTAATCTGTTGCGCTTGATAACTTGAGTCTCTTCATGGAAGTTGCTCCATTTGGCTTGATTTGTAGCAATCCCTCTTGGTTTCCTTCCATAAATAATATTTCCTGCCAAACATGGGAAAATGAATTTTCTTCTATTTCAAGGGATTAGCGTTAGAAATGTCTGAAGAGTAATAAAAATCTGGTGAAAACCAAGCAAGAATCATTAGGAAAACATCACAAATTATCAAGCCATCAACTCCCCCAAGCTTAGAATTTTCTCTTCCTCGGGCAAACAAGAAATCAAGAGAATGAAATGAACCTTGATTGAGTGGAAAGAAGTTTACCGGCTCGAGAAGATACGTATCATACCCATCTTCTCTTATCCTGCAATGCCATTCAAGAAAGTATTCGCAATTGAATAGTTGCACCTAAGCTTGCTTCCTAACCACGTATAGTCTCCTATCACCAGTTATAATTTCTCAAACCAAATTTACTTTGTTAACCAAGTGTTTAGGCAAGCAAAAACATTTCTTTCTTGGATGGATATTTAACTCAAGCTCATTATTTAACAAATGCATTATGTTTTTTTTAATGTGAAGACAACAGAGAATTCAAGCATTTCATTTACTCCCACCAGTACCTCCTAGTCATGGCTTTGAAACACTTGTATCAATCATTGTTCTTTGGAACTACAACTCTTGCTGACGGGGTTATGCCAAAATTTACTATATGCAATTGGGTTCCGTTGTGGTTTAATTTTGTGCACTTTGGATCAAGAATAGTTCTATCTTTCGAGCTCAGCGATAAGTGCTCTTATAGTCTTATTTACCACATACACTCCCGTGGAGAAGGTCGATCATTTACCACTCAAGTCTCCAAGTTCATGACGGCATCCCAGTTACACGAATTATCTCAACATATAGCAACTGGACGTGAAGCCAGCCATGAGCTGAAGCCCCACGATTTTAGTATTTGTGAATACATTTTGGCATAACCTAAATCACTTCAAATATTCATTCCTCCAAACAATTCTATCAATTGGTTTTATCATGTCAATCAAATTCAGTATATGAAGTTGAAGTGTTTGAATACTCATTCTCTTCAAGAATTCAAGCCCCTTAGTTTTTCTTAGAATTTCTTTTGGAACAAAATCATGCTTCGCCACAAGGTTTCACTAAAAAAAATCTGAAGTTGGGAGTTATGACTAAATGATATTCAACTAACGCGGGGAACTCACTTAAGTGTAGCCAGTCAAATGAAATTTCTTTCAAAAATAATACTGCGAGACAAGGGATTATGTATATGATATACTTCCTCGCACTGGCTCACCTCTTCCTTAGTCAAATCTCCACTTCATTTTCTTCATTTCCAACTCGCTAGTGGTAAGCAAACCTGTGGGCTTGAAGAAACAAAACACAAGCGAAGAGAATTCCATCAAGGCAAGAGCAAAACTTGCTCTTCAAATTTATTATGCATACTGAAAATAATTATGCTAATAAAAAAATGAAATAAGAAAAATAAAATATGCATGCATGGATAACTAGGGGATGAGATCCCCCAAGCTGAGGCTCTTGGCCTTCTCTCTAGTCCATGTCGTCATCATCATTGCCCCTCTAACCAGTTTGAGGCCACTGCATCTGAGACGGACCACTAGAGGACTCACCTCCTGTGCTTGGGTATGGCTGCCAGAAAGAAAAGAGGGACTATATGTTCCCACTAGGCAGGTTAGTGTTGTTGTTGGCCTCACGAAGGTCCATACGAATCCCTCCGACTTGCTGCTGCAGCTACTGAAACTCTACCCTAGGCACATAGTCATGGCCTTGCCCAAAGTTAAAATGCGGTGCAAACTGAGGTGCGGGTTGTGGTGCAAATTGTGGTGTAGGTGGAGGTGCAAATTGGGGTGCATTACCCCATGCATCCCAACCGTGAGCATGCCCTGCTGCTGTGGCATCCCACTTTGGAGCAGGCTCAGGATGAACATCATTCCCAAACCCAACTGTGTGCCTCTGCTCATTAATTTCATCAACGAAAATCACCCACATACCACGCGTAGAAATAGTAAAAGCTTGCGGCAAGGGCAAGCGCACATCAGTTGTTTCAGTGTTAGGTAGGGGGCATTTGTAGCAATGCTCCCCTTGCACAGGCCCAATAAAATGTGTGTTAGTCATAATCCTACGGTTGAGCACTATAAGACCTGGAACGTGCAGCATCTCATCCACATCGAGGCCAAATTGCTCGGCAAGCCGAGTCACTATGCCTCCCACAACAATAGTACCCCTCAACTGCTTGTGCTGCCTAGCGAGGTGAATCACTAGAAAAGCTCCCAGGTTTGGCTTGGGAGTTTAGTTGGAGTGGAGGTGCTGCGTGGAGCACACACAAGCCGTACCTCGACATGCCCCCGATGTTCTCCCTACCAAAAATAGCATTGGCAAGGTAAATCATGAAGTAACGAATGGCGGGGTTTTGTATGATCGATACCTTCTTGGCGGAGAGGTCATGCTCACCCTTGACAGAGATGAGGTCCCATGTACCCAATGCATCAGCAATGGGCACACCCCTGTGAAGGAAATATGCCCTAGAGGCAATAATAAAGTTGTTATTTTCTATTTCCTTATTCATGATAAAGGTTTATTATTCATGCTAGAATTGTATTGATCAGAAACTTAAATACATGTGTGAATACATAAACAAATACCGTGTCCCTAGTAAGCCTCTACTAGACCAGCTCGTTGATCAAAGATGGTTAAAGTCTCCTAACCATAGACATGTGTTTTCATTTGATAACGGGATCACATCATTAGGAGAATGATGTGATGGACAAGACCCATCCGATAGCTTAGCATAATGATCGTTCAGTTTATTGCTATTGCTTTCTTCATGTCAAATACATGTTCCTTCGACTACGAGATTATGCAACTCCTGGATACCGGAGGAATACCTTGTGTGCTAACACACGTCACAACATAACTGGGTGATTATAAAGATGCTCTACAGGTATCTCCGAAGGTGTTTGTTGAGTTGGCATAGATCAAGATTAGGATTTGTCACTCCGAGTTTCGGAGAGGTATCTCTGGGCCCTCTTGGTAATGCACATCATAAGCTTGCAAGCAAATGACTAAGGAGTTAGTCACGAGGTGATGTATTACAGAACGAGTAAAGAGACTTGTCGGTAATGAGATTGAACTAGGTATAGAGATACCGACGATTAAAACTTGGGCAAGTAACATACCGATTGACAAAGGGAATTACGTATGTTGTCATAATGGTTCGACCGATAAAGATCTTCGTAGAATATGTAGGAGACAATATGGGCATCCAGGTTCCGCTATTGGTTATTGACCGGAGAGGTGTCTCGGTCATGTCTACATAGTTCTCGAACCCGTAGGGTCTGCACGCTTAATGCTCGTTGACGATATAGTGTTATATGAGTTATATGATTTGGTGACCGAATGTTGTTCGGAGTCCCGGATGAGATCACGGACATGACGAGGAGTCTCTAATGGTCAAGAGGTAAATATTGATATATAAGACGATGGTATTCGGACACCGAAAGTGTTTCGGAGGGTACCGTCGGGTCACCGGAAAGGAGTTTCGGGCATCCCCGACAAAGTTATGGGCCTTATGGGCCAAGTGAGGGAACACACCAGCCCACAAGGGGCTGGTGCGCCCTCTATAGGGGCCAGCCCTATGGGGAGGGAAAGGAAAGTGTGGAGTTGGACTCCCACTTCCTTCCCTCTCCCCTCTCTTTCCTTTCCCCCTTGTCCATACAAGGAAAGGGGGGGCGCAGGAGCCCTAGGGCCGACGGCCAGCCGCTAGGGGCACGCCCTGGCTTCCCTGGCTGCCTCCCTCTCCCCTCCCACCTATATATATGTAGGAGGGGGCGCCTAGCACAAAGACAGAACATTGTCTTAGCCGTGTGCGGCGCCCCCGTCCATCGTTTACTCCCTCAGTCATATTTTGGTAGTGCTTAGGCGAAGCCCTGCGGAGATCGCATCACCATCACCGTCACCACGCCATCGTGCTACCGGAACTCATCTACTATCTCGCCGTCTTGCTGGATCAAGAAGGCGGAGGACGTCACCGAGCTGAACGTGTGCAGAACGCGGAGGTGCCGTATGTTCGGTACTTGATCGGTTGGAGCGCGAAGAAGATCGACTACATCAACCGCGTTGTTAAAACACTTCCGCTTACGGTCTACGAGGGTACATAGACACACTCTCCCCTCTCGTTGCTATGCATCTCCTTGATAGATCTTGCGTGGGCGTACAAATTTTTTTTGTTTTCATGCAATGTTCCCCAACAGGGGCATCCGAGCCAGGTCTATGCGTAGATGATATGCACGAGTAGAACACAAAGAGTTGTGGGCGGTGATAGTCATACTGCTTATCACCAACGTCTTATTTTGATTCAGCGGTATTGTGGGATGAAACGGCCCAGACCAACCTTACATGTCCACGCACATGAGACCGGTTCCACCGATAGACATGCAACTAGTTTTGCATAAAGGTGGCTGGCGGGTGTCTGTTTCTCCTACTTTAGTTGAATCGAATTTGATTACGGCCGGTCCTTGAAGAAGGTTAAAATAGCAAACTTGATGAAACACCGTTGTGGTTTTTGCGTAGGTAAGAACGTTTCTTGATAGAAGCCCGTAGCAGCCACGTAAAACTTGCAACAACAAAGTAGAGGACGTCTAACTTGTTTTTGCAGGCCATGCTGTGATGTGATATGGTCAAGATATGGTGTGATATATGTTGATGTATGAGATGATCATGTTTTATAATATCGACAACCGGCAGGAGCCTTAGGGTTGTCTCTTTATTGTATGAAATGCAACCGCCATGTAATTGCTTTCTTTATCGCTATGCGTTAGCAATAGTTGTAGAAGCAATAGTTGGCGAGGCGACCCCGAAGCAACGATGGAGATCAAGGTGTCGAGCCGGTGATGATGGAGATCATGACGATGCTTTGGAGATGGAGATCAAAAGCACAAGATGATGGCCATATCATATCACATATTTTGACTGCATGTGATGTTTATCTTTTATGCATCTTATTTTGCTTAGAACGGCGGTAGCGTTATAAGATGATCCCTTCACTAAATTTCAAGATAAAAGTGTTCTCCCTGAGTATGCACCATTGCTAAAGTTCGTCGTTTTGAGACACCACGTGATGATCGGGTGTGATAGACTCTACGTTCACATACAACGGGTGTAAGACAGTTTTGCCCAAGCAGAATACTTGGGTTAAACTTGACGAGCCTAGCATGTACAGACATGGTCTCGGAACACTGGAGACCGAAAGGTCGAACGTGAGTCATATAGTAGATATGATCATGTGACACCCTGGTTTTGTCAACTTTTTCTTTTCAGAATCTTTTTGGCTTTATTTGAATTTTGGATGGTTTTTGAATCCTTTCAAGTGACTTTGGACTTATAAATCCTTGAACATCTTGATCCAAAACCATCACCACCTTGCCAAAACCCTGTCACATCCCTCTTGGACCAAATTTCAATATTTAATCTTTTCCAAGTAATTATTTTCTTCTTTGGGAAACTATGACATCACTATGGGTTGTGAAGCAACCTATAGTTCTGATGATCAGAATGATCCCAAATTTTTGCCACACCTTCTCACCATCATATAGCCTCATAATCTTCAAAAATATTCCATTGCCCAATATTAAATAATGGCCTGAATAATTATTTCCTTTCTGGTCAGAATTGTTCATTTGTGAAGCAACCCTTATTTTCCTAACTCAGAAACTCCCCAAATAAATTCTCTGAGGTACTAGAGAACCTATCTAGCCACAATACCCAAATATATCATCTTGACCAATACAACTTTTCAGCAGCAAAATTCTGCCAAGTTTATGCTCATTTTGAACCTCTGTGAAGGAAGTACCATCTAGAGGTTTCCCCTTGAGCTGAAATTTTTATGGCATCTCCTACTCACCAAATTAATCCAACACACCAAAATTCAGCTTCACCAGAACAACTATATGAGTGAACCAAGCTCATTTAGTCTCTGGACCAGTATGACTGTTTGTACATGAACCCTACTCAAAACTTTTCCAAACCATCTCAAATTTGGCCAGTTTGGAGTCCTTCCAACATAGATCCTCCCAGACATCTCCACTAGCTACTACTCCAGCTCATCTCCTCTCTAGATCCCTCTCAAGTTTGCTGTTAGAAGCTGTAGCTGAAGCTACGCATCACATCAGAGTGAACCTGGCCAATCCAAGCATGCAGAGGCACTAGATGATCAAAAGAGAAGGCCCTAGACATGGTGCGCTGGACTTGGCCAGCCTCCATGCGCCAGGCACCGTGGTGAGCAGGCCACTAGCATGCCAGTGCGCGCGCGCTGTGCCGCGCCCGCGTCTGAGATGACGCATCCAGCTGCACCGCGTCGCCGTACTTTGTCCAAGCGTGCCGACATCGTTCCCGCATGCCACCTAGACCCTTGCCCCTCGCCGGAGAAGCCCTCGCCGGCCACCACCGCAGCGCCGCACTGTGGCACCCGTGCGGGCACAGTGGCAACCCCGTCGTCATCTTCCTCGCGAGCCGTCTCTTCGTGCATTAAATGCCCCTGCCTTCTCCCGTCTCTTCGCCCGACGCCGCGATGGCCAGCTCACCGTCCTTGCTCCAGTGGCATAGCCACGTCACCGCCGATCCAGAGAGCTCACCGAGCTTCGCCTCCCGCCTATAAAAAGGCACCGCCAGGCCTCCCGAGCTCCTCAACCCACTCCACCATCGCCTAAACTTTCTCCCGAACAGCGAGCCACGGCCGAGAGGCCCTCTGGCCTCGAACCTTGCCGGAGTTCCGCCGCCAGTAGAGCTCCACCACCAGCCCTTTCCACCCTACCCCAGCCTCGTTCGACTGCACCCTCGAGCTCAGTGCACTCCACTGGTGCTCCTCGACCTCTTGCCCGAGCGAATCGCTGCCGGAACCACCGTCTCCGACGACCCCCGAGCGCCACCGCCGCCGGAGAAGAAGGGGGCGACGCCGTATGGCCATCTCTAGCTGATCTGCGGGTACGTACATGTTCGCCGTTGTGCGCTTGTTCTATCCTCGTGGTCGCCCGACCCCGCCGCCGCCCACATCACCGACGACGACCGCCAGAGCTCCGCCTCCCTCTGTTTCCCTCTCCCCTCCTGTTCAAACCAGCTGCGGGGCCCCCCTGTCAGCGGCTCGACCGCATGCGCGCGAAGCGGTAAGTGGAGGCGCCCCTCCACTTTACGCCTTCGACGTGGCCCCTGTCAGGTTTCTATTTTTTATTTTTTATTTCAGTTTTGACCAACAACTTTGACCAGTTATAACTTTTTATCTACAAGTCCAAATCACTTGATTCTTTTTGCATCTGGTTTGTCTTGAACTCCTTTATTATCTGGTAAAGTTTGGTATTTTTCTCACACTCACAGAATTTCTGGTTATTAAAATAGTGTTATGTGACATTTTCAAATGCTATTTCAAAATATTTTCAGAAGGAAACTTTGGCAACTTTGAAGACCAGGAGTTCTTGGGCAACCCAGCAGAGCAAGGCAAGCCATGACATCCATTTCATGAGCATTTCAATGGCATTGCATATTTAAATTAATTATTTCCATTTACTTGCTATATAACAATTCATGGTGAAATACTTTAAAATGCTTAGTTGATGCCAACTCAAGTTATTGTGATGAACCATTATGCTTGCTAAATGAACCTAGTCGGTTGATCTTGAGTCACATGTCCGGGCTTATCCGTGCAACCACATTTGCCGGTATGGGATGGCCTTGACTTGGTCTAGCTCCGTGCTCTTTCACCGGTACCTCCGTCTAGGGAGGGTTATGCGTGTGTGCTGCCCTGATCAGGTAGACGGCAATAACCCTATGAGCCCAGTTGAGTATTGTGCCGGCGTCCCCGTTTGGGAAAGTTTAGTTTAGCCATGACGGTGGCAGGTGTCACGAGGTGACACAGGGCCACCCAGGGCTTGACTCCGGGGGAGGATGATTGTCGGTGGTACGATGTGAGGGTCACGGGTCAGGCGGGTTTCGTTGGAGCAACGCTGGTCCACTCGAATGGGATCACGAGGTCAGGTGCTCCATGGTGTGGGTAAAGTGTACAACCTCTGCAGAGTGTCAAATCTATTCGAATAGCCGCGTCCATGATATTGAACAGCCCGTCCAGACCTCACTAGGTGGTCAACCGTAACAGTGATAATAATGATGGAAGAACTCATCTTATGACCAGAAGTACTTGGTGACATATGAGTATTCCGAGGGTTGTGGGACAACCCGAAAGAGAGTAAGTTGATAACCGGAGATAGTAAGTGAATCACCTAAGATTTTAACATGTTACTTGCCATGCTATTGTTTTCTGCATTATTTGGTTGTCATGAGCTTGCGAGTACATTCAAAGTACTCACCTGGCGTATCATGCCAGATGCAGGAGAAGCCGAGGATGAAGGTCCCGATGGCTCAGGCTACGCTAACTAGGCTGTTTCCCCGTGGTTGGAGTTCCGCTATGTTCCACTACGCCATAGAAGTATCCAGTAGTATCGAGGCCCTGTTGTGTTTCATAAATAATGTAGATACTGTCATAGCACCGAGTGTGCCTTCGGCCTCGCTTTCGATGTAAAATATGAGCTTGTACCCCAAGATTATCAATAAAGTTCAGTTCGGTTCTGTTCCAAGTTGTTGAGTGTTTCCAGAAGACATGATCTCTGAGTTGGAAACACTGGTAAACCGGTTCTTTGAGCCGGGGTGCCACAACACTTGGTATCAGAGCCGCGCTAACTGTAGGACACCCTGGTTAGCCTGCGCTAGAAACCGCGAGTAGTGTAGGGTTTGAGTGTGCATCTTGCTTGCTGCATTTGCTTGTTGCATGGCATGCATCATGCATCATTGTTTTACTAACCGTTGGCATTGTGAGTGCAGATGGCACCAGTGCCGTACCACTACCATCATGAGCCAGCACCATTCACCTTTCCTGTACTGCTCCGTAACGTCTGGCTTCGGCTATATCCCAACGGCGAAAATCCAGTGTACCAGGTATTTCGAGAGCAGCTTGCCGAGTCAGTGTATGAGTATCACGCGGAGGCCTTTCTGACCGCGAGCTCGGACATTGGTAGCTATTCTCGCTCTTCCAAGGGCGGAACGGCTTCAACTCCGGAGCTGGCGATCCAGTTTGCCGCAATGGAGGCTCTCACTGACTTGCGTTTCCACGAGGTCAAGATGCAGACTCATCCAGGTTTCTTTCACTACCCCACCCTGTCGCCTACGACAGGGCGAGTCATTTTCGCACCTGTTGATCCGGCGAGTGATCGTGCCACTGGTGTTCTATCTCGTTATCTGAACGCCAGTTACCGTATGATCATTTCCTTGGCTGAGGAGCTGTCTCGTGTCCAAGGGGCACTTGCAGCTGTGACTACAGCATCATCTCTGCCTCATCCTACATTTCCACCTGTGCATCCACCGCCCGTTCCACCTCCACGTACGTTTGATACTCCCTCTAGCTCCACCATCCCACCAGGCCTTTTGTCTGGTAGCCGACGTGAGACCCCGACAGAGTGGGCCTCGCTTCTAGCCACTCCAGCTGCTCCGATGCTGAGACGTCGTGCTCCTACTTCCCCGGAAGGAGAACCATCTCAGCAGCGTCGTCGTGTTTCCTTTGATCCGGAGGATGCGATCCACATCATCAGTTCTGATTCTGACTCAGGATCAGATGATGAGGAGTCTTCGGTTTGGCAGTGCTCGTGCCACCCGCGTTACTAGAGTGGAGGCTTGAGTTTTAGTGCATGCATCTTTGCATATGTCAACTGTCGTATCAGCAGTCTAGCCATGATATTCCCCCTACTAGCTTGCCATGTATGATGTTGGGTTATCTTGTATAATTATGTCGTTTGCTTTATTCGCCTCTTTTTCGTGAATTCTCTTTTGGTGTCATATTACTGTGTTTCCCTTATGGATGTTGCTCATCGATTCAGTATTTTGCAATGGGAACAAATTTAGGATGAAGAGAGGTGGTAGCCAAGGCGGCGATGGAACCCCCGTTCGTCGATCCGCCAGACAAGCAGGACAACCACCAGAAGATTTACCACCACCACCGCCTCAGTCACCAACCCTTGAACAGATCATGAGGATGTTTGAAGAGAAAAGAAATCAGGATCTCATGGAATTCCTGAAGAGTATGCAGACTATGGTGGGCCAGAATAACAACAATGGGACACATTCTAAGTTGTCTGATTTCCAATGCACTAAGCCACCCAGTTTTGGTCAAGCTGTGGACCCGATGGAGGCTGATGATTGGCTAAGGACCATGGAAAATAAGTTGGATATAGCCCGCTGTGAAGAGGCAGACAAGGTTCCTTTTGTCACCCATTACCTAGAAGGGCCGGCAGCTATATGGTGCGACAACACAAAGATAACATGGCCTTCCGGAGATGATATTTCCTGGGAGAAGTTCAAAGAGGCATTCCGCAAGTATCATATCCCTACTGGCATAATGAAGGTGAAGCAAAGGGAATTTCTTGCTCTCACGCAAGGAAATATGTCCGTGGGAGAGTATCTGAACAAGTTTAACAATCTGGCACGGTACTCTGCCCATGATGTATCCACTGAAGAGAGGAAGATAGACCGATTCCTAGGAGGACTGAATCATGCCCTCCGTTTGTCAGCTTTGTATGCTGGACTTCCCGGACTTCCAGACTTTAGCGAACAAGTCTTTCATAGCAGAGAGAGAACACAAGTCTGGGTATGATGACCGCAAGCAAAAGTTTGAGCCTAAGAAAGACAACCGTGAACAGTTTGTGCAGAAGCCACGCATTTGGCAGTCAGGTCCATCTGAATACAAGCCCGCATGGAATAATAACAACAACTACAATAAGACGATCAACCAGGACAAGACCTTTAGCAAACAGCCTGTGATGGAGAACTGTCGCCGCAATAACACTTGCTTTATTTGCGGCCAAAGCGGACACTACTCCAAGCAGTGCCCTGCCAGAAACGGGAAGCCACCATCCAACTTCAAGCCACAGGTCAACACTATTGGACACCGCCCCAACCACAATTTCAGCCACGGACGCGTCCATCATATCTCTGCCGAAGAAGCCTGCGAAGCACCAGACGTAGTCCTCGGTATGTTTTCTGTTAATGACATACCTGCAGTAATTTTATTTGACTCTGGAGCTTCCCATTCGTTTATTTCGCGGAGTTTTGCCACTTTGCACAAATTTTCCCCTTCGCTCTTGGATAAAATTATGGTGGTACAATCCCCTGGCTCCCTGCTCAGAACAAATCTAATATATAAGGGTCTGGAAATCTCGATACATGGAGTTAAATTTCCAGCTACACTCGTTGCCATTGAATCCCCTGGATTGGATATAATACTAAGGATGGACTGGTTGACACCACACCAGGTGTGCATCAACTACGCTACCAGGATAGTGACACTGGTTAACCCGGCAGGACAGACGGTTAAATTTCTTTCCAGCAAAATGATGTCAAGGAAGGGAATGGCATACCAAGCTACCGGTACGGATATGAACTTGATTCCGGTAGTCTGTGAATTCCCGGATGTATTTCCTGAGGAACTACCAGGGATGCCACCTGACCGGGAACTAGAATTTGCAATTGAGGTAATTCCCGGAACTGCTCCGATTTACAAGAAATACTATCGTAAGCCGAGTCCGGAGTTGGTAGAATGAAAGAAGCAGTTGGATGAATTACAACAGAAAGGGTACATCCGTCCAATTGTCTCGCCATGGGGATCACCCGTATTGTTTGTCAAGAAGAAGGATGGAAGTCTACGAATGTGTGTAGACTATCGCCAGCTGAATGAGGTCACTATCAAGAATAAGTACCCGCTCCCTCGCATTGACGATTTATTTGACCAGCTGAACGGAGCACGGGTATTCTCTAAGATTGACCTCCGAACGGGATATCATCAGCTAAAAATCAGAAAAGAGGATATCCCCAAGACAGCTTTCACCACCCGATATGGGCTGTATGAATTTACGGTCATGGTGTTTGGACTGACGAACGCCCCCGCCTATTTCATGAGTATGATGAACAAGGTCTTCATGGATTTTCTACACAAATTTGTGGTGGTGTTCATCGATGACATCCTGATATACTCCAAGGATGAAGAAGAGCACAAACAACACCTCCGTACTGTCTTGGAAAGATTAAGGACCCATCGTCTGTATGCCAAATTCAGCAAATGTGAATTCTGGCTCAAAGAGGTGGGATTTCTGGGACACGTTCTGTCAGAACAAGGAGTAGCCGTCGACCCCAGCAAAGTAACTGCAGTTTTGAACTGGAAGACACCAGCCTCAGTTACTGAAGTCCGCAGTTTCCTGGGTCTGGCAGGCTATTACCGTCGCTTCATAGAAGGCTTCTCTAAGATAGCCAAGCCACTGATAGAATTGCTGAAGAAAAATCAATGGTTTGTCTGGACAGCAGAATGCGAGAGCAGCTTCTTGGAGCTAAAGACAAGGCTAACCACATCCCCTGTCTTAGTTCTTCCAGACATCCACAAAAGCTTTGACATATAATGCAATGCTTCCAGACGTGGAATCGGATGCGTGCTAATGCAAGAAGGAAAGGTTGTAGCATATGCATCCAGACAGCTACGACCTCATGAAGAAAACTATCCCACGCATGATTTGGAACTAGCAGCAGTGGTACATGCCTTAAAGATCTGGAGGCATTATCTCATTGGGCAGCGCTGTGAAATATACACGGACCATAAGAGTCTCAAGTATATTTTCACTCAGCCTGACCTAAACCTCAGACAGCGAAGATGGCTAGAACTGGTTAAGGATTATGATCTTGGAATAAATTATCATCCGGGAAAGGCCAATGTGGTTGCTGATGCTCTCAGTAGAAAACCAGGCACCGTGAACACACTGACCGCAAGTATCCATCCCAGGTTGCAAGAAGAGTTTGCCAAACTCAATATGGTGCTATGCGGCCCAGTTAACTCGGATACCTTGGAGATTACCCCAACTCTTATGGAAGAGATTAAAAAGGCTCAAGGACCAGATGAGGGGATACAAGAGATCAAGGAGTTGATGCAGCAAGGGAAGGCCAAGACTTTTCGTGTGGATGACCAAGGCACCTTATGGTTTGAGAAGCAGATATGTGTGCCCGATCAGGACAACCTGAGACAGCAAATACTCAGGGAAGCTCATGAGTCCGCTTACTCCATTCACCTAGGAGGCACAAAGATGTATCAAGACCTAAGAGAAACCTTTTGGTGGCCAGGAATGTGAAGGGATATAGCATATTATGTCGCCTGCTGTGATGTTTACAACAAAGTCAAGGCTGAACATCAGAAACCCGCTGGGCTACTGCAACCTTTACCAGTTCCCTAATGGAAGTGGGATGACATATGCATGGACTTCATTGTTGGACTACCCAAGTCAACAAGAGGCCATGATGCTATCTGGGTCATCGTGGATATGCTTACAAAAGTGGCTCACTTTATTCCGGTAAAGACCACTTTTAATGCAAACCAGCTTGCACAACTCTACATGTCCCGGATAGTCAGCCTTCATGGAGTACCCAAGTCTATCACCTCGGATAGAGGCTCCTTATTTACCTCCGCATTCTGGTTACGATTGCACCAAGCATTGGGAACCGTGCTGAAGCATAGCATAGCGTATCATCCACAGATAGATGGACAGACCGAACGAGTAAATCAGATACTAGAGGATATGCTTCGGTCATGTGCCCTTACTCATGGACCCAAATGGGAAGATAGTCTACCCTATGCAGAATTTTCCTATAACAATAGCTATCAGTCAAGTCTTAAGATGTCACCATTTGAAGCACTATATGGGCGGAAATGCCGCACCCCATTAAACTGGTCTCAGAGAGGAGATAGCCGTATCTTTGGCACGGACTTGATGCTTGAGGCCGAGAGACAAGTTAAGGATATTCAGGAACGTCTTCGGGCAGCCAAGTCCCGTCAAAAGAGTTATTACGACCCAAAGCATCGAGAAGTGACCTTTGAGCCCGGAGAATATGCTTACCTTCAAGTAACCCCCATGAAGGGAGTGAAGAGGTTTCATACCCGGGGAAAACTTGCACCAAGATACATCAGTCCTTTTCCAGTAATTGCAAGGAAAGGCAGGGTAGCATATCAGTTGGAGCTACCACCGGAGTTGTCTGACGTTCACGATGTGTTTCACATATCACAGTTAAGAAAGTGCATTGCACCACCAATCAAGCAAGCGGATATGAGTGAGATAGAGCTAGCTAAAGATCTGACCTGCGAAGAGAAACCTGTCAGAATCTTAGAGGAAATGGAAAGAACTACTCGGAGTAAGGTGATCAGGTTTTATAAGGTACTGTGGGAACACCATACTGAGGAAGAGGCTACCTGGGAAAGAGAGGACTTCCTAAGATCCGCATACCCGTACTTGTTCCCTGAGCAACTGAATCTCGAGGATGAGATTCATCCTAAGGGGGGTAGGTTTGTGACACCCTGGTTTTGACAACTTTTTCTTTTCAAAATCTTTTTGGCTTTATTTGAATTTTGGATGGTTTTTGAATCCTTTCAAGCGACTTTGGACTTATAAATCCTTGAACCTCTTGATCCAAAACCATCACCACCTTGCCAAAACCCTGTCACATCCCTCTTGGACCAAATTTCAATATTTAATCTTTTCCAAGTAATTATTTTCTTCTTTGGGAAACTATGACATCACTATGGGTTGTGAAGCAACCTATAGTTCTGATGATCAGAAAGATCCCAAATTTTTGCCACACCTTCTCACCATCATATAGCCTCATAATCATCAAAAATATTCCATTGCCCAATATTAAATAATGGCCAGAATAATTATTTCCTTTCTGGTCAGAATTGTTCATTTGTGAAGCAACCCTTATTTTCCTAACTCAGAAACTCCCCAAATAAATTCTCTAAGGTACTAGAGAACCTATCTAGCCACAATACCCAAAAATATCATCTTGACCAATACAACTTTTCAGCAGCAAAATTCTGCCAAGTTTCTACTCATTTTGAACCTCTGTGAAGGAAGTACCATCTAGAGGTTTCCCCTTGAGCTGAAATTTTTATGGCATCTCCTACTCACCAAATTAATCCCCCACACCAAAATTCAGCTTCACCAGATCAACTATATGAGAGAACCAAGCTCATTTAGTCTCTGGACCAGTATGACTGTTTATACATGAACCCTACTCAAAACTTTTCCAAACCATCTCAAATTTGGCTAGTTTGGAGTCCTTCCAACATAGATCCTCCCAGACATCTCCACAGGCTACTACTCCAGCTCATCTCCTCTCCAGATCCCTCTCAAGTTTGCTGTCAGAAGCTGTAGTTGAAGCTACGCTTCACATCAGAGTGAACTTGGCCAATCCAAGCATGCAGAGGCACAAGATGATCAAAAGAGAAGGCCCTAGACATGGTGCGCTGGACTTGGCCGGCCTCCACGCGCCAGGCACCGTGGTGAGCATGCCACTGGCATGCTAGTGTGCGCGTATTATGCCACGCCCATGTCTGAGGTGACGCATCCAGCTGCACCGCGTCGCCGTACTTTGTACAAGCGTGCCGACATCGTTCCCGCATGCCACCTAGACCCTCTAGACCCTTCCCCCTCGCCGGAGAAGCCCTCGCCGGCCGCCACCACAGCGCCGCACTATGGCACCCGTGCGGGCACAGTGGCAACCCCGCCGTCGTCTTCCTCGCGAGCCGTCTCTTCATGCATTAAATGCCGCTGCCTTCCCCGTCTCTTCGCCCCGCACCGCGACGGCCAGCTCAACGTCCTTGCTCCAGTGGCATAGCCATGTCACCGCCGATCCAGAGAGCTCGCCGAGATTCGCCTCCCGCCTATAAAAGGGCACCGCCAGGCCTCCCGAGCTCCTCAACCCACTCCACCATCGCCTAAACTTCCTCTCAAGCAGTGAGCCACGACCGAGATGCCCTCTGGCCTCGAACCTCACCGGAGTTCCGCCACCAGCCCTTTCCACCCTACCCCAGCCTTGTCCGACTGCACCCTCGAGCTCAGTGCACTCCACTGGTGCTCCTCGACCTCTTGCCCGAGAGAATCGCTGCCGGAACCACCGTCTCCGACGACCCCCGAGCACCGCCGCCGCGAAGAAGAAGGGGGTGACGCCGTCCGGCCATCTCTAGCTGATCTGCGGGTACGTACGTGTTCGCCGTTGTGCGCTCGTTCTATCCCCGCGGTCGCCCGACCCCGCCGCCGCCCACATCGCCGGCGACGACCGCCAGAGCTCCACCTCCCTCTGTTTCCCTCTCCGCCTCCTGTTCAAACCAGCTGTGGGGCCCACCGGTCAGCGGCTCGGCCGCGTGAGCGCGAAGCGGTAAGTGGAGGCGCCTCTCCACTTTACACTTTCGACGTGGCCCCTGTCAGGTTTCTAGTTTTTTTTTTTAGTTTTGACCAGCAACTTTGACCAGTAATAACTTTTTATCTACAAGTCCAAATCACTTGATTCTTTTTGCATCTGGTTTTTCTTGAACTCGTTTATTATCTGGTAAAGTTTGGTATTTTCTCACACTCACAGAATTTTTGGTGATAAAAACAGTGTTATGTGACATTTTCAAATGCTATTTCAAAATATTTTCACAAGGAAACTTTGGCAACTTTGAAGACCAGGAGTTCTTGGGCAACCCAGCAGAGCAAAGCAAGCCATGACACCCATTTCATGAGCATTTCAATGGCATTGCATATTTAAATTAATTATTTCCATTTACTTGCTATATAATAATTCATGGTGAAATACTTTAAAATGCTTAGTTGATGCCAACTCAAGTTATTGTGATGAACCATTATGCTTGCTAAATGAACCTAGCCGGTTGAACTTGAGTCACCAGTACGGGCTTATCCGTGCAACCACATTTGCCGATATGGGATGGCCTTGACTTGGTCTGGCTCCGTGCTCTTTCACCGGTACCTTTGTCTAGGGAGGGTTATGCGTGCGTGCTGCCCTGATCAGGTAGACAGCGATAACCCTGTGAGCCCAGTTGAGTATTGTGTTGGCGTCCCCGTTTGGGACAGTTTAGTTTGGCCACGATGGTGGCAGGTGTCACGAGGTGACACAGGGGCCACCCAGGGCTTGACTTCGGGGGAGGATGATTGCCAGTGGTATGATGGGAGGGTCACGGGTCAGGCGGGTTTCGTTGGAGCAACGCTGGTCCACCCGAATGGGATCACGAGGTCAGGTGCTCCATGGTGTGGGTAAAGTGTACAACCTCTGCAGAGTGTCAAATCTATTCGAATAGCCGCGTCCATGGTATTGGACAGCCCGTCGAGACCTCACTAGGTGGTCAACCGTAACAGTGATAATAATGATGGAAGAACTCATCTTATGACCAGAAGTACTTGGTGACATATGAGTATTCCGAGGGTTGTGGGACAACCCGAAAGAGAGTAAGTTGATAATCGGAGACAGTAAGTGAATCACCTAAGATTTTAACATGTTACTTGCCATACTATTGTTTGCTACATTATTTGGTTGTCGTGAGCTTGCGAGTACATTCAAAGTACTCACCTGGCGTATCATGCCAGATGCAGGAGAAGCCGAGGACGGAGGTCCCGATGGCTCAGGCTACGCTAACTAGGTTGTGTCCACGGCAGTGTCCCCGTGGTTGGAGTTCCGCTATGTTCCGCTACGCCATAGAAGTATCCAGTAGTATCGAGGCCCTGTTGTGTTTCATAAATAATGTAGATACTGTCATAGCACCGAGTGTGCCTTCGGCCTCGCTTTCGATGTAAAATATGAGCTTGTACCCCAAGATTATCAATAAAGTTCAGTTCAGTTCTGTTCCAAGTTGTTGAGTGTTTCCGGAAGACATGATCTCTGGGTTGGAAACACTGGTAAACCGGTTCTTTGAGCCGGGATGCCACAGATCAACATAGAGATGTTCACCATTGATGACTACCCCATCTCACGTGATGATCGGACATGGGTTAGTTGATTTGGATCACGTATCACTTAGACAACTTGAGGGATGTGGATTTAAGTGCGAGTTCATTAGTAATTTGATTAATTGAACTTAATTTATCATGAACTTAATCCTGATAGTATTTGCAAATCTATGTGGTAGATCAATAGCTCGCAATATAGCTCTCCTATGTTTTTGATAAATTCCTAGAGAAAAATAAGTTGAAAGATGATAGTAGTAATGATGCGGACTGGGTCCGTGATCTGAGGATTATCCTCATTGCTGCACAGAAGAATTATGTCCTTGATGCACCGCTAGGTGACAGACCTATTGCAGGAGCAGATGCAGACGTTATGAATGTTTTGCAAGCTCGATATGATGACTACTTAATAGTTTAGTGCACCATACTTTATGGCTTAGAATCGGGGCTCCAATGACGTTTTGAATGCCATGGAACATATGAGACGTTCCAAGAGCTGAAATTGGTATTTCAGACTCATGCCCGTGTCAACAAGTATGAGACCTCTGACAAGTACTTTGCCTACAAGATGGAGGAGAATAGCTCAGCCAGTGAGCATGTACTCAGAATGTCTGGGTACTACAATCGCTTGAATCAATGGGAGTTAATCTTCCAGATAAGATAGTGATTGACAGAGTTCTCTAGTCACTATCACCAAGCTACTAGAACTTCGTGATGAACTATAATATGCAAGGGATGAAGAAAACGATTCCCGAGCTCTTCGTGATGCTGAAATCGGCGAAGGTAGAAATCAGGAAAGAGCATCAAGTGTTGATGGTTAACAAAACCACTAGTTTCAAGAAAAAGGGCGAGGGAAAGAAAGGGAACTTCAAGAAGAATGGCAAGCAAGTTGTCGCTCCCATGAAGAAGCCCAAAGCTGGACCCAAGCCTGAAACTGAGTGCTTCTACTGCAAAGGAAATGGTCACTGGAAGCGGAACTGCCCCAAATACTTGGCGGATAAGAAGGATGGCAAAGTGAACAAAAGTATATTTGACATACATGTTATTGATGTGTACCTTACTAGTGTTCGTAGTAGCTCCTGGGTATTCGATACTGGTTCAGTTGCTAAGATTAGTAACTCGAAACAGGAGTTGCAAAATAAATAGAGACTAGTTAAGTGCAAGGTGACGATGTGTGTTGGAAGTGATTCCAAGATTGATACGATCACCATCGCACACTCTCTCTACCTTCGGGATTAGTGTATGATCCTAAATAAATGTTATTGGGTGTTTGCGTTGAGCATGAATATGATTAGATCATGTTTATTGCAATACGGTTATTCATTTAAGTTAGAGAATAATTGTTGTTCTGTTCACATGAATAAAACCTTCTATGGTCATAAACCCAATGTGAATGGTTTATTGAATCTCGATCGTAGTGATACACATATTCATAATATTGATGCCAAAAGATGCAAAGTTGATAATGATAGTGCAACATACTTGTGGCACTGCCGTTTAGGTCATATTGGTGTAAAGCGCATGAAGAAACTCCATACAGATGGACTTTTGGAGTCACTTGATTATGAATCATTTGATACTTGCGAACCATGCCTCATGGGCAAGATGACTAAAACTCCGTTCTCCAGAACAATGGAGCGAGCTAATGACTTATTGGAAATAATACATACCGATGTATGCGGTTCAATGAGTGTTGAAACACGCGGCGGGTATCGTTATTTTCTGTTCTTCACAGATGATTTGAGTAGGTATGGGTATATCTACTTGATGAAACACAAGTATGAAACATTTGAAAAGTTCAAAGAATTTCAGAGTGAAGTGGACAATCATCGTAACAAGAAAGTAAAGTTTCTACGATCTGATCACGGAGGCGAATATTTGAGTTACGAGTTTGGCCTTCATTTAAAACAATGTGGAATTGTTTCACAACTCACGCCACCTGGAACACCATAGCGTAATGGTGTGTCCGAACATCGTAACCATACTTTATTAGATATGGTGCGATCTATGATGTCTCTTACCGATTTACCACTATCGTTTTGGGGTTATGCATTAGAGACATCCGCATTCATGTTAAATAGGGCACCGTCTAAATCCGTTGAGACGACACCGTATGAACTGTGGTTTGGCAAGAAACCTAAGTTGTCGTTTCTGAAAGTTTGGGGTTGCGACACTTATGTTAAAAGGCTTCAGCCTGATAAGCTCGAACCCAAATCGGAGAAGTGTGTCTTCATAGGATACCCTAAGGAAACAATTGGGTACACCTTCTACCACAGATCCGAAGGCAAGATTTTGGTTACCAAGAATGGAACCTTTCTAGAGAAGGAGTTTCTCTCAAAAGAAGTAAGTGGGAAGAAAGTAGAACTTGATGAGGTAATTGTACCTTCTCTCGAATTGGAAAGTAGCACATCACAGAAAACCGTTCCCGTGATGCCTACACCAACTAGAGAGGAAGCAAATGATAATGATCATGAAACTTCAGATCAAGTTGCTACTGAACCTCGTAGGTCGACCAGAGCATGATCCGCACCAGAGTGGTACAGTAATCCTGTCCTAGAAGTCATGTTACTAGACCAAGGCGAACCTACGAACTATGAAGAAGATATGATGAGCCCAGATTCCGATAAATGGCTTGAGGCCATGAAATCTGAGATAGGATCCATGTATGAGAAAAAAAGTATGGACTTTGGTGGACTTGCCCGATGATCAGCAAGCCAATGAGAATAAATGGATCTTCAAGAAGAAGACTGACGCTGATGGTAATATTACTGTCTACAAAGCACGACTTGTCGCAAAGGTTTTCGACAAGTTCAAGGGGTTGACTACAATGAGACTTTCTCACCCGTAGCGATGCTTAAGTCCGTCCGAATCATGTTAGCAATTGCCGCATTTTATGATTATGAAATCTGGCAAATGGATGTCAATACTGCATTCCTTAATGGATATCTTAAAGAAGAGTTGTATCTGATGCAACCAGAAGGTTTTGTCGATCCTAAAAGTGCTAACATAGTGTGCAAACTCCAGCGATCCATCTATGGACTGGTGCAAGCATCTCGGAATTGGAATATACGCTTTGATGAGGTGATCAAAGCATATGGTTTTATACACACTTACGGTGAAACCTGTATTTACAAGAAAGTGAGTGGGAGCTCAGTAGCATTTCTGATATTATATGTGGATGACATATTGTTGATTGGAAATGGTATAGAATTTCTGGATAGCATAAAGCGATACTTGAATAAGAATTTTTCAATGAAAGACCTTAGTGAAGCTACTTATATATTAGGCATCAAGATCTATAGGGATAGATCGAGACGCTTAATAGGACTTTCACAGAATACATACCTTGGCAAAGTTTTGAAGAACTTCAAAATAGATCAGTCAAAGAAAGAGTTCTTGCCTGTGTTGCAAGGTGTGAATTTGAGTAAGACTCAAAACCCGACCACGGCAGAAGATAGAGAGAGAATGAAAGTCATTCCCTATGCCTCAGCCATAGGTTCTATAAAGTATGCCATGCTGTGTACCAAACCTGTTGTGTACCTTGCCATGAGTTTGGCAAGGAGGTACAATAGTGATCCAGGAGTAGATCACTGAACGGTGGTCAAAATTATCCTTAGGTGCCTTAAAGAGGACTAAGGAAATGTTTCTCAGTTATGGAGGAGATAAAGAGTTCATCGTAAAGGGTTACGTCGATGCAAACTTTAACACCGATCCAGATGACTCTGAGTCTCAATCTGGATACATATTGAAAGTGGGAGCAATTAGCTACAATAGCTACATGCAGAGCATTGTAGACATAGAAATTTGCTAAATACATACGGCTCTGAATGTGGCAGACCCGTTGACTAAACTTCTCTCACAAGGAAAACATGATCACACCTTAGTACTCTTTGGGTGTTAATCACATGCAGTACAAAAAAATGCACTTTCGTGATGATACGTGTTTGTCACAGTAGGTCACACTTTCTGTCATGCATGTACATCCATGATGATTTTATGACAGAATCAAGATAGTCATACCTGTGCTGTCATAGAAGTGTTCCATGACATTACCAAAATTATCATCATGGAAGTGTCCACTTCCATGACGATAAATCGCGCGTCATAGAAGTGCTTTCGTCAAGGGTAACCGACACGTGGCATCCACCGTAACGGGTCGTCGTTAAGCTATCAGGTTCCGGTTTGGATCCGATAACCCGTTAACAGCCCGGACCAATGGGGATTTTCCACGTGTAAAATTCTCAATGGCCAGAGGAACCACGTGTCGGCTCACCGTTGGGAGAAATGTCATCCACTCATTGGACCGCAGGCGCCTATGATACATCGACATGTGGCACGACCCAAGAGAGGCCCATTCCGGTGAAAAGGCTAGCCCGTTTGACTTGGTCAAAAGGTAGCGGGCCGGCCCACGGAAAGCCTGTTAACGGCATGTTCGCATATAGCCCATTTACAGCCCGCTAACTCACGGCCCGTTATGGCCTATCCGAATTGGGCCCAGTAGCGTCATTTGGGCTATCCAATATGATTCCAACCCGTTGTAACTTCCAGCCCATGTATGGCCCATGACGTCTTTTGGCCCATACGAGGCCCTTTGTAACTCTGGGCCCATTAAAGGCCCGAGGTGAAACTGTCCCATAATGAACAGTGTATCACTTTATACCCATTAACGGCCCATTATTCCGTAGGTCGTCTCCAGCCCGTGTTACCTTTCGGCCTTCTAAGGGCCCATTTATTCTTGTGCTAATTTCCAGAATTCGGTTACGTACGGTCCGTTACTGGCCTATTCCGCTTGTGGGCCAAATTCAGCCCGTGGTTACAGTCGGCCCGATTGTGGCTTGTTAACCCGTTGGGTTGTTTTCATAGCGTCATGAAATACGGCCTATTAATGGCCCGTTATGGTTGGGCCATAAATAGATGATTTCCACTCTAGCTCATTTTCGGCCCATTTTGCGGACCGTTATTGGTCCACGAATAGTACGGCCCATGTTTGGCCAAACGATTATTCGGCCCGTAGAAGGCCCATTGATTATACGGCCCGTAGAAGGCCCATGGATCCTACGGCCCGTAGAAGGCCCATGGATCCTATGGCCCGTAAGAGGCCCATGGTCACTACAGCAGGTAGCAGGACCATGGTTACAATGGTCCGTGTGTTGCCATGGTTATTGTGGCCTAGTTATAAAAATAGGTTATTGTGGCCACTAGAAAAACGCGGAAAATAACTACAGTGACTACAAACAAACAACTAAACAAGGCAATAAGGAAATAAATAAGCAAGCAACTGACGCTAGGCTATTACGGCTATTACACATATTACATCCACTGGGCATCAAAGTTCGCCACCAGTGCAAATATAGGGAACAAAGCAGCATATTACATACACTGGCCGTCTAAATTGGCCACCAGTGAAAATAAACGCGGTAGCAAAACAAGTCCATAACTAAAACAACTTCAGAAGAGCTCAAGAAACATTATCTTGGGTATCCACCATGCTGGCAATAAGCTTAGCAAGCTTATTAGCTTTCTCCTGTTTGGCACTAAAATCCTCCAACGCTTGTTGTTGCACCAGAAAGTATGCATCTGAATTCTCCAGGGACTTTCGCAGTCCTTTGGCTTCTTGTCGCAGCATAGCTGATCGATGTCTTTCAGCTTGTAGTTGAGACTCAAGAAACTAAACTGATTTAGACAGTGAGTTCGAATAGCTTGTGCTAGCGGTAGTGGCCAGTAACTCGAACACTACACCAAGACAGGACTTTGGGGTTGTCTCACTGTCTTCAAGATAGTTTTCCTTAGCTATTTTATTAGCTTTGTTGGAGACCAACAAGGATGTCTCACTATCCTGAACCTTATCTGCATTACTTCCTTTACCATTGCTTAATAAGGCACTCTTCCCCAATATTCTGTCAGCATTCTAAAAGAAGAAACAAGTAGACACATAATAGGTTTAGCATGTAGTATATGAAACTCATTTCGGTGAACCAGTTCATTAGTAAGGTGGACAGGATTAGACTACCAAGTCTTCTATTGCCAAGTAGTACATAATAAAAGCATCAAACAAACATATATCTATGTCCTATGGTCACTGCATTGTCTTGCCAAATCAAAATAGAGACATGGTTCAAATCATATCAGTTCAAGACAAAGAAGCATTGAAAGAATGCAAAGCGTGGGAAACTACACGGCACAACAAGATTTCGGATGGGTACCACGGGTCTACATATACAACAACACTATTGGCTCTGTTGTGATGCTAGTAATGTGCATGATATGAGAAGTCAACTGTATACACAATTGAAATTGAAATCAACGGAGCTATTTATAAGAGCAAACCTGTTAAAGAAACATGCTTATACATACCTGTTGTGCCATTGGAGTTTCAATTGGATCCTTTAATTTAAAAATAAGTTTGTATGAGTAAATACAGTGATACAAGAGCAAAGCAGTATGCACGATAGCAATGGAATCTTGAATGAGAACAGTTGTTCTTCAGGTTTAAGCACTTGTTCTACACGAACAGAGTACAGTAAGACGCAGGCATATAGTACTTAAAAATAAAAACTGAGCTCATAGACCTTACCACATTCTTGGTTCGGGACCAGTACAGAACAAGGCGTTCCTAGTCATCGTCCTGTAAATGTGTGTCAGGAGAACGTAAGGGAATTTGATGAGTTTCTTTGCCAGTGAAGTACGTTTTCTTCAGGTAATTCCGATACTGCCACCAAGCATTCTTGAAGATAGCAGAGGTATTAGCACAGGTTACCTCATCCTGAGTTTCCAAATCGGTCCTTCTCTATAGAGAAAAGTGGGAAATTTTGATGTATTATAACCATCATGGAGGTAGAATGTATGGGACAAATCAAAGTAATTGCCATGAATAACATTACTAACACATAACTCCTGGATGAACACCTGCAACTGGCATTTTCCTTCATCTTCCGTATAATATTTCCATGATGGGAAGATACGCACATAGGATTTAACAACATCAAATGCAATAGATGCTAAACTATGAATGGCTGGTTGTGCTTCCTCCACAGGAATAGGTGTACTAACTGGTGGAGTTTGGGTTCGCCGTGGTAGTACTGGCGCTTTAGGCACTGGAGCTGCCTTACTAAATGCTCTTGTTTGGGAGCTCTGTGGTGGAGATGGTGTTGTGTCAACAGGAACTGGGTTACTATCTGCTGGGGTTAGGGTTAGATTGGGTGAAGCTGGTTCTCTGTCCATCGCAGTAGGGGTACAATCTGCGAGAGTCTGGGTTATGTGTGGTAGGGCTGGTTCTTGTGCATCTACAACCGGGGTGCTATCTCCACCAAGAGGTAGCACTATTTAATTTGAAGACCGTGTTTTTACTCCGCTAGATACTGCCATCACCCGCTCCAATTCAAATGGTTGATAAACAGGAAACATAGTTGAATGTACAGACCTTGTATGAGAGACAGATGCAATAAATAGTGTGGAAAAAAGAGGGCATGAAATAGTTGACATGTATACTATTTAACTAAAAAGGATAGCATGACATAATTTCACATATATGATGTCTATCTAAACTGGATAGCATAGCATGACATAATTCAAAGATATGATAACTAACTAAACAGGATGGCATGAGATAATTATATGGTGTCTTTAGTAAACAGGTTCGCATGACATAATTCACATACATGTTATCTAAGTAATCAGGATCGCATGATTTAATTCACATATGTGATTTATATACTAAGCAGAGGGCATTCGCATATATGATGTCTGAACTAAGAACATGGTGTTGAATATTGTGTATATGATGTCTAAACTATGCAATGCAAGACACCATATGCATGATATGAGCAGTATAACCGTGCCAAGTTAGAGCATACACCTCGGTGGGGGAATAGGACTGGTCATCTGTCTCTGAATCCATCTCTGAGGAGCTATCGGGACCCAGCAAGAGATCTGCTTCGACAGGTAGCACTGTCTGCTCTGAAGACCTTATTTTCAGTCCAGATTTTTCCATCACCCACTCAAATGGCTGATTCACAGGAAGAGTAGTTTAATGTACAAACATTGTCGACAAATGGAAATGTAATGAAGAAAAGGATTGGCAAGATATCATTCAAATATATGATGCCTGGTTAAACAGGATGGCATTGCATATTTCACATATATTATGGCTGGCTAAAAGAGATGAGACTGCATAATTCTCATATATGATATAGAAACTAAACAGGTGGCATTACAGAACATGTCTAAACTAAGCAGATGACATATATGATGTCGAAAGTAGGCACTGCAAGGCAACATATGCATGATATGACCAACATCATCATGCCAAGTTAGAGCAAACACCTTGGGGGGGTAAATAGGAGTGGTCAGCTGCGTCTGAATCCGCCTCAGAACAGATATCTTCCTCTGGATTACAATCTGGAGAGGGGGGTTTGCCATTGAACCCATCATGGAGATATGTCTGCATGACATTCTATTGCCGCGCAAAACTCTTCTCTTTTTCTCTACATGTTCAGCATGATTGTGTACAATATCTGACATGCATACGAAAAAAATATAGTGAGATTATGTAAGGAGAGCATGCAGAAATCTAGAGTGATGGTAACAACCAGTGGATGGATCCAAAAATAATGATAGCAGGCTGATGATAGCTTTAATTTAATAAAAAGACAGATGATGATTGCTTTACTATTTGTTTCCCACCCAAGATGAACAACATAGGCATACCCTAGGTGAACCAGATAATAGACAGAGATACTATTCATTGCTGCCTCGATATGTGCCCCACAAGTAATTCTAAAACTCAAGTTTGAACATTAATTTGGACTTGACTTTGAGTCTATGAGGTGAACGGGATGATAAAGTAGCTGGTAATATTAAGCAATGCATAACATAAGCAGAAACAAAAGAGTGCAACCTCTCTTGTAGACCCGTGTACTCCTCAGGTTCATCTGCTGAGTCGATGATGGTGATGCAGTTGCGGTGGGTGCCGGCAGCAGGGAAGGAGATCTGAGGCGGTGAAAGACGGTCAGGAGTCGTGATGTCTGGTTTGGTGGATGCTTCTGTCGATGGAGCAGCTTAGGTGAGGTGGACGACGTCGTGGCAGGAGCAAGACAAACCACACAAAGTTTTCTTCGACACCTATCTGTAACTGAAGTAATTCTGTAAGGGCTCCTTTGGCTTGCAGGATTCTAAAAACGCGGGGATAGGAAAAACACCAGAATAGGATAGGAATGCACGTGGGAAATAGAGCAATTGTAAACACAGGATTTCTGTCAACTTGGGTGTTTGGTTCACAGGAATTGGAAGAGCAGAGGAATGCAAGGAAACATGGCCAAATTAAAGTGACACCATATAAAAGTGTGTACAGTTAGAATGTTATTCTGCCACTAATGCACTTAGTCTTGTTTTCATGCATAGGATTTTGAAAAGTAGGTCCAGGTGGATGTTTTTCTCCATTCCTTTCAACGAAATGCATGAATAATTGAATAGTAGAGTGCCATAGGAAAATTTCCTATTGCTATGTTTTTCCTTCACTTTTTCCTTTGAACCAAAATAGCCCTAATGGATCGACATGAATGTAGAGTAATAAGTGATGCGACAAGTGTACAACCTCTTTGGCGTAGCCGTGTCGACCTCAGCATCATTGGGTTGGTCGCTGAAGAAGTTGCGGCAGAGGTGGCTGTCGGAGGTGTGGAGGAAGATCTGAGGCCTCTGTCGACGGCGTCCAGGGCACTGCTCTGTTGTGATGGATGGTTCCGTCGTTGGAGCAGCTCCAGTGAGCCGTAAGACGTCGAGGCCGATGCAGTACAAGACAGACATCGTTAATCTCAAGTGGGATTCCAATAGCATCTCCAATAGATGATGTAAAATACATTACCAAAAAGTGATAAATGTAAAATTTACATCACGAAAAAACACCTGACTACAACAGATGAGGTAAAAATTGTTGACTTTGAACTTAACTGTTGAAACTGAAATTTACTGTGGAATCTAAATGTTACTGTCGAAACTGAACACACTGGTAGCAGAGAGGCACTTCACATGTAGTTTAGGCGGCTCGAGCACTACTAGTAGAGAAATAGTGATCTAAATCAGCAGGCGATCGACTGGGAAGACAGTAGCAGATAGCAGCCAGAGCAGCAGCGCCTGGAGGAGCAGTGCGAACTAGAGCCAGAGCAGCAACTCATGTAGCTGCAGCAGTCCGTGTACTAGCATTAGCAGCGCGAGCACGAGTAAGAGCAGAGCAGCAGCACGAGCGAGGGGGAGAGCAGAGCAACAGCGCGACCGAGCAAGAGACGGAGTAGCAGCAGCGCGAGCGAGCGAGAGCTGGAGCAGCAGCAGCAGCTCCGACTGGTATGGACGTCGCCTCCGAGTGAGCCTCGCACTGGGGGAGAGCCGCCGTGGAGATGTCGCCAGCGGCGCCGACTACGAGGTAGCCGCGCCATGGGGGGGCGGGATCAAGCACCGGCGGCGCCGGGAGGTCAAGTTAAGGAGAAGGTGCGATGCGATGAGTGTACAACCTCTTTCGTGGCGCCGAGTAGGCCTCGTATTCATCCGAGGAGTCGGTGAGGATGTTGTGGTTCCAGTGGAGCAGGTTATGGCGGCGCTGTGGGGATGGAGCAGCCGCGATAGACGAGGCGATCATCGGAGCAGCTCCTTGGAGGTGGAGGACGGGGCGGCTGAACCGGCGGGACGACGAGATCGACGATGGATCCTCATCCGGGGTGGTGGATGAGGGACGTCGAGCTGTTGCGGTGGACGACGTCGTCGGGGAAGAGGCTTCGGCTGGGCAGCGGCGGGGTGACGAACGGAGGAGGGTGGGGTTTCACGGCTGGAGCAGAGAGGTTATGGCGGCCTGGGATTTTGAATGGCGAAAAGGAGGTGATGGGAGGGGGGGAACCATGACTTAGGGATGCGCTTGTCCAAAATATAGGGTGTGTTACAAAAGTACCCCCACCGATTTGATCTAGCGGCCCTATCGGCTCAGGGTTAGAAGGGGGATTTCGCGTGTCGGGATTTGGCAGCTGGAGGGAGTTTTCGCGCGCGTTGTAATTTCGGGATAGCAAGGCGCGGGTTGTGAAGGCGCGAGTTTTGGGAGCACGATATCTGAATTTTCGGGATAACAAGGCGCGGGTTGAATTTTAGGGACAAGCCTAATGTGTAATATTGTACGTACCAAATCAATTCGCACTTCCCTCAATGAAAAAAATGAAAAAAATAAAACTATTCGCACTACACAAAGAGAGAGTCTTGTTCCGTTTTACTGTACAAATGCTATTCAAAGCTATGAATCCATTGTATGTCCAATTAAATTTTTTTGCTGGCTGTATAATGCATGTAACCTACTCATACGAACATTTTAGTGCATTCCAAATGTCTATACTACCGCTGTAATTCGAACTAAATTTGAATTCATTTCTCTATTTGAATAAGAATCTACAATCATGATTGTTGCCAAGTTAAACCATCATTCGTATATTATCTTAACAACACACCACATGATTACTATAGAGATAGATATGAACTATGTGTACTATATGAACTCGAATTCAAAATTTTGAATACACTTGATGTTGATTCCAAATAATAGTACATTTGATGTACTAACTAGATCTTCATAATCTAAACCATGTTTCATACGTACACTGTGTTTATCACACAAAGTGTACTGCCCCATCCCCTACATTATGACAATTATTTAGCCCTGAGCTGCAAAAGCCACACATTATCACAAATTCAAATAAATGTTATATATATTATATGTAGTATAACATGTTCAAAACCACACCATGCGTATCATCATTATATATATTCATGCATGCGTCGGTTTAAAATACTATGATATCTTCTTCAAATATCCGAATCCACTTTTTTATAATGAATTATGATCTCTGTTCGTCTTTTACACCCATACAATCCTCTTCTCTTTGTAGTTAGCGCTAACTTTCTATCGTGCATGCACACGCCCGCCCCCCTCTCACCCTCCCTCAGCGTCCCCTCCATCGCGCACATTCGTTATTTCTCTTTAGGTCGTTCACCCACGGTGTGTGTAGGCCCCCTGGCTCCTTCTTTCTAGCACACACCGGTCGATATACCTCTCTAGCCAAGTGTGCCTACCACAAATACACACTTTCCCTCTTCTATTCTCACCGTCCATGCCCCCTATGTCCAATACGGTTCCACGAAGGTGCACACTCCCGCCCCTCTTTTCATCGATCTCGTACTCTCACACTCCTCCCCCCTCGATATAGTAGGCCTGTCGCACCACCTCCTAGCCGCATCCCTCTCCCCCTGTCTGTCTCTCTGGACCTTATTTGCTTCTAACACATGCATGCATGTATACCTACCGATCTCCCTACATATAGCTAGGTCGACTATAAGTTTTTTTTCCACGCACCGATCAATGTACCTCACTAGTTATGTCTCTCCCTTTCTCCGACACACGACGATTGATCTTCCTATGTAGTTACGTCTGCTTACCACAACCATATCGCCCCCCTCATCATCCTTGCATACCTCCTGACCCGTCTCTCACACGCACATGCATAGACAGGCAGACATCCCCTGTCTTATTGATATTGCACTCGTACCCTCCGTTTGTCTAGCAGGCCTCTCCCACCATTTGTGAGAAGCAACTCCACCACCAACCCTCCGACACTCTACCTTTTGTCTCTCTCCCAACCTTATTCCTCTGCTACACATATGCATGGATGCCGATCGATCTCCCTCAATACATAGCTAGGTCTCTCTCCTTCTCCACACATATACTAGTCGATCTACCTCTCTATAGTTAGGTCTCTACCCCCTTCCCCCACACACACACCGATAGTCGAACATTGTAGGTAGGTATCCATGCCACAGAGACAAACTGCACCTCTGCGCTCTCACATTCCAGTAGGCCAGCCGCCCTATATCTTTGACATGGGCAAACACAAATTCGATGGCACTCTTTATCGATCGCGCACCCACACACTTCATCCCTGTTTTTGATTCTATCGATATATCACGCCGATGATCCCTCCACTCTCTTCTCGTGGATCGCTCTCTCTATATATGATATATCCATGACTTTGTTTCACACACATTGCATATGTTATATTTTTTTCTTTGAGATATCATCGACACATTGCCTCTGTTTCGCACAAACCATCTCTCTCACACCCACCCACGTATGTACCTGCACGTAAAGAAGAGGTGCACGCACGATGCACGTACTCACGTCTCGTTCCCGGCCACACCCGCGCGGGTACACGGTGGAGTTCATTTCTGTACGAAAAGGCAGCCCACGTGATAATTTGACGCGTGTAGCGGTTGTTTACTCGAAGGAGGGTCGTGTACCATGCGTACACGGAACAAAGCTCGACTTGACGCATTAGTATTAAATAAAGTTATATTCCTCAATGGCACGTACAGAATATAAAATGATTGTCATAGGGAAAAAAGAAATCCGCTCCACTATATACAATGGAGCCTGCCTGCCGGGGTTTGTCTCTCGTCACACTATCTCACACAAGGCGGCGGGGGCCTCTCTCTCTCTCACCGTTGGTCATGGATCTGGCCGCATCCCGTCCGCCGGCGGAAAGGGAGGATGTGCATCGTTTCTCCGTTCGGCGGCGTCGAGGCAGCACGTCCTGATCTGCGGTACCCACCGTTCTCTCTGACCAAGCTCCGGCGCGGTAGGGCCTTTGCCACTTGCTCGCTGCCGCCGTATGGGCAGATCCCTGCCGCCAGCGCCCTCCTAGTTACATCCCGACGACCGTCAGGTACAGCTTCCTCCAGCCTTGCTCCACTGCCCATCTTCCCACATTGCTGCATGTGGAAAATCTTGCATGTGGATCTTCCCTAGTTCTTTGCCCAAAACGTAGCTCGTTCGGCGTACTTTCCATCTTGCAATCTCGTCCTCACACCGTTTTTGATAATCCACCATGCTGCTATCTTTCCCTTATGACATGGAATAAGCTTCTTTTTTGTCGGCGTATGTGTCTTCAACCCTTTATTGGGCAGTAATTGTTTCCTTTCTACCTCTTTTTGCAAACATGGCTATCTATTTCACCTCATTGCTATTGCGACCTTTTGGTGAACTGCACAAATCACTTTTTTCTTATGCGTGTTTTGTGCAGTTCCGCCAAAATGTCACACGGGCAACATTTTTACATTTCTGTGGGACTGCAGAAAGGGAGATTGGTTTTGCTATCCTCCTCATCCAACTCCGAGCCTAATCTTCTCCAACAAGTAGTTAGTCTTAAAGAGAGATCGCAGAGGTGATCGGCTTCTATTTGTGAGTGTTATGTTTCATCATCTAGTTCAACTATTATTGTAATCACACTGACTGAATATCTTTGCAAACAGGGATGATAAGATTGATTTTAGTGGAACTTCACAAAATGATCGGATTGTGATGTCCTCCATACACCTCTTTCTTGGCTACAGAGCTACGTGAAACTAGCTGCCAACCAATGAAAACCGTGGCCAGGAAATGGAGCCATGCCTACGAACAACATCGATCAATTATACTCCATTTTTCTTTATTTGACATCTTCTCACAACTTTGTCTTCAGTTGTGATGTGAATATTGGCGCTGATCTGCGAATCATTGAGATGCATTAGCAGCCATGGTAGTTTCATTCGTATTTGATGTAATGTTGTAACGAGACAATGTTGAGGCAAGAGGACACATGAATCCTAAGTGGAAACCTTTTTTTTTCTGCGGGAACCAAAGTTGGAACCTTCATAGCATTACAGTACAATTTCATTATACTGGAAAATTATGCCAGAAACCATTCAACTTCGTTTCACCGACATGTGGGACATCCTTCATCCGGCTCCACCTGCCATGCACCAATATTGAGTGCACAACTGCAAGGGAGATTCACCCTGGTCGTTGCACCAAAGTAATAATGACTAGTGAGCAGTCAAATCATAGAGCCCCACCTTCGCCACAATAATAAGTTGCTCGAACGAAGCAACCATCATTTCACTCTTCGTTGAATCCGGTGGTACTCCAATATTCCCTTGCTCGGACGAAGCAACCATCACTTCACCTTTCCCACAGTAAGTACCTCTTTTTTTATTCTAGAAACCACCACATGCGAATATTGGACGGTAGTGGCACAGCATCAAGTGTACTCACTACTCAATTCAAAAATCAAAACCAACCAATGAACTACTAGAGATGGTGAGCATTTGCTAGTAGTATCATGTACTCCCTCTGTCCAGCTAGGGCCTATGTACGCCTACGCCCTCTCCCTCGCCCACGCACGCGGTGGCTCGCAGGACAAGGAGAGGGTTTTGACTACAGTGCCCTCTCCCTCTCCCTCGCCCTCGCCCTCGCGGTGGACGTGTAGTAGTTCAGCCGTACGTATAGGACATGCAAGTTGCTCAGAGCATACCGTCAATTTCGTACGTGAAACGGTGAAAGGATCTTTGAATGATATAATTATAAAATCTTATCAATAGTCAAAGGCAACCTCGAAGAATACATTAGGCCCTATATATATGGATGAAGGCAGTAGTATTAATCGCAATGCATGCATGCGTGAGGAGTACTACAATAAACAAGAACGTCTTCGCATAACAATAGAGTACAGTAATTTTTTAGACTGGACCCACTCACGGCACAGCACTCCTGTCTTGTTTGGTCCGTTGGTCAAAGCGATTCCTCTTCTTGGCATAGCAATAGAGTACAGTAATTTTTTTAGAATGCTCTTGGCATGTCGCTAACATGTGGGAGCGAGTGTGAGTTAACCAACCTTAATACTAGACGGCAAAATCGCCAGCTCACCGCACTTTGAGAGAGATGAGGAGCGAGAAGCGATACGAGCTGGTGGATTACTAGAGCTAGGTGTCGCACGGAGGCGAAGAAATATGGTGATAGCGTGAGGTGGGCCGTGTATGATGTAAACTACACTAGGTTGCCGTGTTTCGGAGGTCTACTGATGTGGAGAAGATTGGGTTGATTTTATATCGCTGAGTATATAAAATATATTAAGAGTCCAGAACGCTCCACCGCGAGGTTCCTTGCTCCTTCTCGGTCGTCGGAAAGCGTTCTTCTTCGTTTTGCCGACACGTGGGACATCCAGCATCCAGGTCCACGGGTCATGCAAGAAAATGGAGTAAGTAGTAGGAGAGACTCACCAACGGTCACGAACGTAGGTGGAGTATGTGCATGAATCATCCGAAAAAAAAGGAATACGTGCACGAAGAGAATAGGTGCAGACACCGACGCATGTACTACTCTTTTGGCGAGTGTAGTACTCCCTCCGTCCCAAAATTCTTGTCTTAAATTTGTCTATATACAGATGTATCTAACACTAAACTATAACTAGATACATCCGTATTTAGACAAATCTAAGACAAGAATTTTGGGACGGAGGGAGTAGTTATCAGTGGTGGGTCGGGAACCAGGCGTGAACGAATCAAAGTTCGACCATGACGCGGTGGCGCGTTATTTATAAATGAAGTTATTCTATTCGATGGCACGTACGCAACATTATTTTCTTCAATGGAACGTGAATCATGCACACACTCAATGACAGAGCAAGGGATGGTACTCCCTCCGTCTAGGTGTAGATCTTATGAAAACCAAATAATCCCAAAACACTAGGATGCGGTGCATTAACTTTCACCTCATTTCTTGTTTCTTGACATAAATAAAGGAATCAACCAATAAGAGATGTGGGGCATGTATGACATCAATGACTTAGACTTTCAAACACGAAATGCAGTGGTCAGTTCATTGCATGCAATGCTATTAATTAGCAAATAAGCATTAAAATCTCTCATTTTTCCCTTCGCCTTGGTCACGGTGCACAACCGGCTATACTTCCAATGCATTGGTGCTTACATGAGGTGCTAGGCACATTAAAAACTTTAGCAACTAAAGCCCCCAATGCATACTAGGTGCTTAACCTGTTGGTGCTAAGCATCCTTCATTTAATGATTTTGCAACTCTGTGGCCCTCCATCATTCGGAGTGTAAATAGTTAAGCCAATGACATGTGGGTCTACCACAAGAGGTCCCATATGTCAGTTAATGGAAGAGAGAGGTGCGTAGGCGTATTTGCGGAAGCGAACCTCTTGCGGAAGCGTGCTCCACTGGCAAACATGATGGCAGTATAGGGTAAGGCTGATTTAGTAACACCAACACGCTGGCTGAGCTTATTAATTGAGTGTCCCATCTGCTGCAGCGTGTATTATCACTTCACTGACTAGGTGAATAAGTAGTTCTCTCTGACCGAGATGGGGAATAATGGATCGCCAAGACTTCCTATCTATAGTATCCCTATGCCTCTACTCTCATCCTGTCCAACAACAAGAACCATTGGCCAAGGCATAGCTACTCCCTCCTTCCGGTTTATATGCAGGTCAATAAAAAATCATCAAATAAGGTAGTAGTAGTAAATGTTGAGTGCCCAAAAGATTTTTTTCCAAAAGTAGTACTCAATAATGGGCTCGTTTTCCTCAAGAAAATTGTTTTTACGAACGTATTAATTGGAATGCATGCGTGCATGCGTGAAGAACAAAAGACCAAAAAATTTACATGCATCGGTGAGTTTTCTCTTAATTCTTGCATGCAACGTTCTAATGAAGCTTGAAATATGAACATGTCAATGGGAGGGAGTAGAAGCCTCATGCATGCATGCATGCATGCAACACTCACACATACACATGCACGCACGCAACACTCACGCATCCATGCGGCACATAGCACATGATGCAATACACACGCTCACTCTCTCAACCTACTCCCTCCGTCCGTGAAAGACGGTACATATAGAGAATTACACATTGACCAAGAGGAATGGAACTCCACATCATTTAGAGCAAGTACTCCCTCCGTTTCTTTCTTTGATTCACACATCATTTAGAGCAAGTTCTAGGATTCCTAAAACGCAGGAATAGGAAAAACAAAGGATTCGAGTGGCATGTCCACTTGAATCCCATAGTATTAGCACTGAGTGTTTGATGCCACAGGAGAGAGAAAGGAAGTGAAAAAAAAGTTGGAGCGGATTCTAGATTTCCAATGAAATGTTGTAGTAGTACATGTGATTCCATACTACTCCCTCCGTTCCCAAATATAAGACTTTCTAGAGATTCCAACAAGTGACTACATACGGAGCAAAATGAGTGAATCTATACTCTAAAATATGTCTACATACATTCGTATGTTGTAATCCATTTGAAATGTCTAAAAAGACTTATATTTAGGAACGGAGGAGTAGTACAAATTCCTATAGGATTCAATCCTATGAATCAAATGACTAATGTACTAAGGTCCACGGTCAAGGCGGCATAGGGCGGACGCGACCTCTCACTGCGTCCGCCATTGAAGCGGTGCGCTGGCCGAGGGCGCTGCCCGCTGCACGCCCGGCTGAACAAGCCGCATCGCCGCATTTAAACGCCTACATTAAACCCGTGTGGAATCCGAGAAACCTACTCCACGTGGAAACCGGTTAGTTTATGTAAATGTAAATCCGGTCGTATTTGCACGAATTTGTTTACGTACAATCTGAGTGGATTGCTCTAGCGGTCATCACACGTGAGCCAATCGATTCAAACCCTTCCGCGCTCCATTTTGTCTTGCGTTACTTCCTCCTTCTAGCACACTGACAAGTGGGCCCCATGCTCATGTATGCCAACGTGGTAGTCAATTATTTTGTCAGAGTCAGCTACCACACCCTTCCGGTGCCACATCAAACGAATCCACTAGAAACAAGTCTTGTTCGGTTCAATCGCCTCCCTAGGTGTTTGGAGAGGAATTGTCCAGCACGAGGCGGTTCTATAGGTGGGCATGCGGCAAAAAATAGGGGAAAACTCGGGAACCAGCTAGACAAGGGAGGGACGCTTCTAAATTCGCGGGGGGTGTGGCATTGGCCATTGGGCGGCAACAGGCGGTCATCCGGGTATGCCATAAAGGACGCGAAGAGGCATCATATATCAGCAAGGACCAGCTTCCCCACTGATAGCTCATCTAACAGAACTCCCAAGTTAACTGTGCTGAGGCTTGAGTAGTCATCGGATGGGTGACCGGATGAGAAGTGGCCTCGATGTTAAATTAACTAATGGTATGCGTCACTGTAAACACTTAATTGACTTAAATGTATATAGTGCTCCGTCCTATCAGTTGAATTAACCTCGAGATCCTTGTTTTGTAATTTTGACCTTTTTTGTTTTTTGAACACATGTTAATCGAAGGTCTATCGCGTTACTTTTTGTTTTTTGAACACATGCTAATTGGCGTGAAAGAAGGTCTATCGCGTTACTTTACGACATGTTTCCAAAAAAAAGTGATATGACTTCTGTCAACTTATAAGTCATGTCTGTCAAATTAACCTCTGTGTACTTGTTGTCAAATTAACCTCTGGGCCTTGCAGGAGTGCTGCAATGTGTCAGCGTAAATGTATATAGTGCTCCGTCCTATCAGTTGAATTAACCTCGAGGTCCTTGTTTTGTAATTTTTCACCTTTTTTGTTTTTTGAACACATGTTAATCAAAGGTCTATCACTTTACTTTTTGTTTTTTGAACACATGCTAATTGGTGTGAAAGAAGGTCTATCGCGTTACTTTACGACATGTTTCCAAAAAAAAGTGATATGACTTCTGTCAACTTATAAGTCATGTCTGTCAAATTAACCTCTGTGTACTTGTTGTCAAATTAACCTCTGGGCCTTGCAGGAGTGCTGCAATGTGTCAGCGTAAATTGTAAGATGAGCCAGCAAGCTAACAGTGGAGTTGCCAACATGCTCAAAGTGCACGCAACATTGAGTTGACAGAAGCATGCCCACTACAACATATTTTGATGTCTCCTCTAGATTACGTGACAGGCTTAAGATAAAACTATCTTATCAAGCACTGTGCATGCTCTAAATAGTAACAAATTAACATTTGGGTAGTTGATAATAACATGTGAGATTATGAATATATCTTTTTGCAAATATATCAGAACAAAGTGTTCTTTTTTTTGCCGCTAGAAAAGAATGTTCAATGTAACTGATTAGCTCCATGCTGGTTTTGACTACTTTAATTTAAAAATGAACCCCGTGTTTTCTTTGGTAACACAAAATTAGTAACTAAATGGAGATTAGACACCATGTCCTACCACGTATGTAAGTGCAGCAAGCAAGATTTATTCACGTACAGGGCAGGCTTGTACTTCTAAGAGAAAAGAAAAGAAAAGAAATGGGGAAGCTGACTATGACAGCATGTGAAGTTTCACTGCGAGGTTACTTGCTCCTTCTCGGTCATCGGGAATCTATGTTCTTCCACTCTTTTTTTACATGAGCTTTGTTCATCCTTTTGCCAACACGCGGGACATCTAGCATCAAGGTGCACGTGTCATGCAAGAAAATGGAGATAAGTAGTGCGTAAGTGAGTCGTGCACTTCGATGGCACGTACTACGCAATATTTTTTCTCCTCGATGGCACGTGAATCGTGCACGTACTAAATGACGGAGCATGGGATGGTAGCCATGGACATGGTCGGCCCTTTTTGGAGAGAGTACTAAATAACTTTGATGTGTCCCGTCAACTCGCAGAACGACGAGAAGCTTGCTTACTACGCCCTCTCCCTCGCCCACGCGCGCGCGGTGGCTCGCAGCACGAGGCGAAGCTTTTGCTTTATAGAAGCGGTGGACATGCAGTAGTTCATTCGGTGTCAGATTGCCAGAAGTATATACAGTAGTACTACTACTACTGTAGTACCATCATCATTGTTCGACTTCCGGAAGAGGTGAAGAGCCAAGCACAAGGTCACCTAGTACTAACCTTTAGACTACCCAAAGTGGGAGTAACATAGGTGGTAACATTACACATCTTTAGGCCAAATAGATGATGTGGCGAGTAATTAATGAGGAAAGAGAGGCATGTGGTAACATAGCTAGTTACTGTAACATCACACATACCAAGACAAGATGAGTCTACAACCTAATAATTGAAGTGTTGCATGACACCATACATATGTTACTCCCCACTATAGAGGTAGTAACATAGACTAGTAATATATGCATGTTACTAGTCTAAATTACTGCCCATTGTGACTAGTCTTAGGGCCCGTTCGGAAACACTCCAGCTTCCAGCTTCGTCAACTCCCGCAAGAAGCTGAGCCGAACGCGCTATCTCCACGGAGTTGAAATCGAGAAGCTGGCGGCGTTGTAGTGCAAAAACTGAGGAGAAGGAGAAGCTAGCCTTTCCCAGATCCCAGAAAACAGAGGAGATGGAGTTGAGTGAAATTACAAAGCAATGCCACCGACAAGTGAGTCGATCGAACCGGTACGAGGGAAACTGTGACGAGCGAACACAACATTCACCAGCGAACCTGGCCCATGGGCTGAAAATAACTTCCACACCCACCAATCCGACTGGGCCTATAGCCCATGCCTCTTTCACAGCCACTTGGGCGCTCAGCCCACTCCAAACCTCAGGCCGAATTGGCCTAATATATGGGCTATACGCTGGAAGCTGGTACAACCAAGAATCTGGCTTACCGAACGAATTGTTGCTCCCGTCGGAAGCTGGCTGCGACTGGCTTCACAGGAAGCTGGCTATTCTGGGAAGCTGGACAAGATCCGAACGGGGCCTTAGTAGGAGTACAGTCCTATAGCCAAAGCTGGGCCACCTTTTTAGAGCATGGTTAAATTAATAAAGGCGGCTCTTGCAGCGGCACATCATTTAGAGCAAGTACTCTCTCCGTTCAGGAGCGGGACGCCGGCCAAGCTCCTCCTTCCACCATTTTCTCCACTCTTTCGGTGGCATCCGACGAGCAGGAAGAGCAGTTCTCCGGCATAAAAGCCGTCTGGGTGACCCGCCGAGCCTGGCAGTTACGAGCGAGGCAGCTCGCTGCTCCACCTACCTCGCCTAGCCCGACGGAGCCAGTTGCCGCCGTAAGCTAGCGCGTGGTTCCGCAGCTGGCCGCTCCAATCCTGCTCGAGGAAGAGTGTCGAGTTGCTCCACGCCAGCTTGTCGGGGAGCACGGGGGCACGGGCATCATCGCTGCACTTGACGCCGCCGCGTCGTACAACGCCTCCAGTGCCTGCGACTGCGCCATCCGCCGTCGCCGCGCGCGTAGCCGCGCCATGCAGGCAAAGAAAGAAGCCGCCACGGATGTCAATGAGGTGACGCGGCTACGCGGATGTCGACGAGCTGACGGATAGCACGTCCCCGCCCGCCGCCATCATCGAGGAGAAGTAGAACACGGGAGGCCGCCGCCGATTGTATCCCATGAAGGCCACCGCCGAGGCGACGCCGGCGAAAACAACCGGTGTCTTGCACCTTTCTTCTTCAGCCGGATGCTGGAGGAGGACAAAGAGATCGGCCGGCGACCATTTAGATTAGATATATTAATTCTACCTTTCGCTCCGGACGAGCACAGCTTATTTAATGTAAATGTAATGAAATCTGTCATGTTTATATGAAATCCGGCCGTGTTTGCATGAATTTGCGTCCACGTTCGCGCTCTCGGGCGAGCGCTGTTCGTCGCTGGAGTGGGACGACGGACTCCGTCTCTGACAACCCTGCAAAGTGCGTCACCACCTTTGTGATGGCCAGGACGCGGCGAAAGAACGACGTCCTTCATTCTGCGGGTGATGGCCATTACCACGCACTCGTCTAGACGGCTCGGTAGTTCATGAAGCAGCACCAACAACATGCCTTGTGCGTCTAGTACTCCATTGCAGTCGTAGTTGCTGCATGCGCAACTCGGATTGCAGTTGCAGGTGAGCACGGCGACGCTGCGTGGCCATCCATCAATAGTGGCTGGTATGAGGATGACATCGCCATGTACATCCTATTTGTACTAAAAATCATGTTTACATACAACCTGAGTGGATTGCTCCAGTGGTCATCGCACGTGTAGTGTCATGCAAAGCTTCATTTATTAGGTTGTAGAGTCATTTTGTTTTGGTATGTGTGATGTTACTCATAGAATGAGTAACTAGCTAGGCCTTGTTCGGTTCAACCTCCTCCCAAGGGGTTTGGAGAGGAATGGAGGGGAATTTGGCTTGTACATGATTTAATCCCCCATAATCCCAGTTAATCCCCATTAAAACCCCTTGAACCGCACATCCCCTTAAGGTTAAAAATGACCGGGATTACAGAGGACATGGTACAAACTTCAGGGATTTAAAGGTGAGGGTTTGTTTCCGACTAGCTCTACAACCTTAAGGTTTATAAATCAGACTTCACTCTCCCCTCACGCACACGAGCGGGTACACTCATGCTGGAGCGCATTTGCACACGAAAAGGCATGTAACGTGACAATTTGAGATATCTAGTCGTCCACTTAATGTCAGCCATACCAAGTGCGACCTGAACATGGTGGCGCGGTTATTGATCGAGTTTCTTTTTACTGGTACGTTAAATGAAAAGATGGCTCCACGCGTATTCAATTTAAAATGATCGCTACGGAGAGAAAAACATTTACTACTCCACTAGTCCACTTCGGGACTTGCTTGCTACGGTTGCTCTCTTCTTCTCACTCTCTCACCCTCTCCAGATCTATACAAGACGGCAGTGTCCACTCTCTTTGTCTCTCTCTCTTCTCTCCGGTTGACACAGATCTGGCCGGATACCTTCCGCTGGTGGTCGCCGGTGGTGAGGGAGGAAGCCGACGCGCACCGTTTTCTCTGACCTGGTGCCGGCGTGGGAGGTCCTCCTCACCCTTGCTCCCCGTCGTCGAGTTGGCAGATCCCGCCACCTGCCTCGCCACATCCTGCAGACCGAAGGTATAACTTATTTTAGAACCGGCCTTGTTCTAATGACCTAGCTCCCCACGTCGCTGCATCCCTTTTTTTCATCAAGTTAGGATTGCTCCCCACATCGCTGCATCCTGCATGTGGATATTCTTCTAGTATTATAAAGCTCCCCATGTAGCTAGCTCCGTCGGCTTCTCGAACACTCGAACACCACCTAAATTTTTACTATTAGAGGAAATAAGGTACTGCAGATACTAGCTAACGAACCGATCTCTTGGTTGGAAAGGGAAATAAAGATGTTGGCCTTACCGGTCTCTTGGTTGAAAAAGGATAGAAAGTGGGGGGTGTTGGGTCGACAATGCAACCGAGAATGAGCACGTCTAGATTTCTTGTGGTCACATAGGAAAGGTCACTGACGAGAACAAAAAACACACAAATCCAGACATGCTTTGCATGTTTGCCGCACTCGGCAACACCTCTGCCTCACCACTTTATGCTTCAGTGGATGTAAAACGTGCTTGTGCCTCCCCTGTCCCTATGCCCTTACTGCTGTTGTTAATCTAACATCACAGGTAAAATGAAACAATGCCACTGTTAATGTGATTTCGCTGTTAAGTAATGCTGCTGTCAATCTATTGCCATTGATAAAATGAATCAATGCCACCACCGTTTTATGAAATGCTTCTGTCTTGCTTTATTTCTCATAAAGAGTGTTTTGGGCTGTTACACTAAACTCTGACACCGGTAACATAGCTGCATCTCCGTTGAACTGCACAAAATTTAATTGCACAATGGTTGACACGACGATGTGTTTCTCCTTTCCGTATCACCCTTTGTTAGAACGATCATTCCTGTTAACTGTGCATGTACGTACTGATCAAGTGCTACTCCCAATCTGTCATCACATAGTCATAATGCAATTGTTATGCATGTTAATGTAAGCCCCCGTTAATCTAGTGCCAGTGTTGATTTGATGTGATGGCACTTCTTAGTTAATGGCACTTTTTCATACTGTCACTGAAATGCCATTGATAACATATGAGATGCTGCTGTTAATCATATGCCGCTGCAAAAAAATGACACTGCTTAAATTACCCTGTTACATATTTGTGCAAACAGGGTTGTCTATCTCCATATGGTGTCTATTTGTGCAAATGGAAGCACAAACCTCAATTTTAGTGGAACCTGCTGTCAGCTGACCTCACGGTGCTCCAGGTATTCCTACATTCTTAACTAGGTAGAATGACCAACGCAAGATGAAATAAGCTTATTCGTACGCCGACTTGCTATTTGCAGTGTGGAACGAGCCTGTCATGTGTGGAGGAGCAAACAAGCACTGCAGTCGCGCCGTCAACGCAAGATAAAAGAGACCGAGTCATTAATGGCCTGGCCGGCGAGTAGGGGTCGTGCAAATAGCGGTGCATTATTTTAGTGGAACTGCACAAAAAAGATATTGGGGTTAGTCGGACAAATTTTCTACAGCCACACGGAAGGAATTGCGCTCATCGATTGCATAGGATTTCCTCCATGCCATCATAGGAGATCCCAAGGTGGAAATCAACTAACCACCTATAAAATTATGCATAATCTTCCTCACGCAGGTTAGTATCCCCTTCATCCAGATGATCGTGTTTTGTCATGCCGAGCTATTGATGTGTGCTACTGTTTTGCAACACCGTTTAAGTACAGCGCTTTCCTATCTTTTCACATTCAGGACAATGAAGATGATTTCAGTGGAACTGCACAAAATGATCTGATGTTGAGTGATCTCTATTTCCTCCTCTGTTTGCTACAATGTGTCAGCGTAAATTGCAAGATGAGCCATCAAGCTAGTAGTGGAGTTGCCAACATGCTCAAAGTGCACACAACATTAAGCAGAAAGAAGCATGCCCAGGAAATTAATGCGTGCGTAGGGAGGCCCTTTGCTCAGAGAAGCATCGATCGTTTTTTCTTTATTTCTACACCTTCTCACAGCTTTGTCTTGGTTATAGTCTTGTGAATCATTTAGATGCATAAACATGCTAAACTTAAGTGCTTGTAAATGTTAGCTAGTATGCATACCGTATCTTGTGAAGCTTAGTTTGAATGTTAGCATGTCAACCTTTACAATCTATGTATATTGTGGGCACGTTATTTGACCCCTCATTTTGCTGCGCTATGCCAGTGTGAGTGTCTGCATGCAGTACACCATCCTCTAATTTGGTGGATGCCAAGCCGGCCCGAAAAGGAGCCATAACTTTTTTTTCAAGTTGAAAAATGTTACCGATGAGGAGCCATAATTAAGCTAGATGCGTCTCTTTTTTTCTTTTGAATGGGCAATAAGCTGGAGAGTGTCTCTAATGGGCGGCCTCTAGTGTTAAGGCCCTCCAGTACGAAACACGGGCAGCCGACTAGGTCGATACAAAAAGCCTATCCATCTTAAAGCCCATTTGTTTTTGTTTTTTGCGAGGAAAAGCCCATATTTCTTGAAGAGGGGGCTATCCCAGAAAATCCCTCCTTCCTCCTCGCTTCCACTTATACTACAGCTCACTGGACTCTCCCACTTTGTCACCCCCCAATTCCCCCCGCTCCCCATCTTCCTCACTCATGCAGAAAACCCCTGCTCACCTTCTTCCTCACTCGTACAGAAAACGCCTGCTCCTCTTCTTCCACTCTTACAGAAAACCCCAGCCCTCCTTCTTCCCCACTCGCACTGCCACTAGGCTCGTCTCTGGCTACTCTACTCAAACCCGTGAGCTCGGCGCGATGCCCGCAAGGAAAATGGAGTCGGTTGGCCCCAGCGCCAAGAAGATGAGGCTCTCGCCAGCGGCGACGCCGGTTGTAGATCCCGCACCCGGCAGCGCGGGGAGAAGCAGCAGGCCCCCCACTGGATCTGAGGAACCTGTAGAATCTTGGGTGGACCGCATCAGCGATCTCCCGGACACCATCCTTGGGGAGATCATCTCGCTTCTCCCCACCAAGGATTGCTGCCGCACCCTGATAATCCACAAGTATAGGGGATCACAACAGTTTTCGAGGGTAGAGTATTCAACCCAAATTTATTGATTCGACACAAGGGGAGCCAAAGAATATTTGCAAGTATTAGCAGCAGAGTTGTCAATTCAACCACACATGGAGATTAATTATCTGCAGCAAAGGGATCAGTAGCAAAGTAGTATGATAGTTTTGATAATAGTAGCAACGGCAATAGTGACAGTAACAGTGATAGCAGTAGTTTTGTAGCAAGTGCAATAATAACAATAGCAGTAGTAACTTAGCAAGATCAATATGTAGGAAAATCATAGGCATTGGATCGGTGATTCGTTGGATGATATTCATCATGTGACAGTCATAACCCAGGGCGATACGGCACTAGCTCCAGTTCATAAATATAATGTAGGCATGTATTCCGTAAATAGTCATACGTGCTTATGGAAAGAACTTGCATGACATCTTTTGTCCTACCCTCCCGTGGCAGCGGGGTCCATATTGGAAACCAAGGGATATAAAGGCCTCCTTTTAATAGAGAACCGGAACAAAGCATTAACACACGGTGAATACATGAACTCCTCAAACTACGGTCATCACCGGGAAGTGTCCCGACTATTGTCACTCCAGGGTTGCCGGATCATAACAAGTAGTAGGTGACTATAACTTGCAAGATCGGATCTAGAACATGGATATAATGGTGATAACATAAACGGTTCAGATCTGAATTCATGGCACCCGGGCCCAAAGTGTCAAGCATTAAGCATAGCAAAGTCACAGCAACATCAATCTCAGAACATAATGGATACTAGGGATCAAGCCCTAACAAAACTAACTCGACTACATGATGAATCTCATCCAACTCCTCACCGACCAGCGAGCCTATGAAGAAATTACTCACTCCCGGTGGGGAGCATCATGGAATTGGCGATGGAGAAGGGTTGGTGATGACGAAGATCGAAGATTCCCCTCTCCGGAGCCCCAAACGGACTCCAGATCTGGCCTCCCGATGAAGAATAGGAGGTGGCGGCGGCTCCGTCTCGTGAAACGCGGTAATTCTTTCTCCCTGATTTTTTTCTGGAAAAATAGGATTTTTATAGCGTCGGTTTCAGGGTCTGCGGGGCCACCAGGTGGGGACAACCCACCTGGGCGCGTCTGGAGGGGGTGGCGCGCCCTGGTGGGTTGTGCCCACCCAGGTGCCCCCCTCCGATGGTTCTTGGCTCCAGTATTTTTCTTTTATTGTATAAAAATTCCTCGCAAAGTTTCGTTCCATTCCGAGAACTTTTATTTCTGCACAAAAACAACACCATGGTAGTTCTGCTGAAAACAGCGTCAGTCCGGGTTAGTTTCATTCAAATCATGCAAATTAGAGTCCAAAACAAGAGGAAAAGCGTTAGGAAAAGTAGATACGACGGAGACGTATCAACTCCCCCAAGCTTAAACCTTTGCTTGTCCTCAAGCAATTCAGTTGATAAACTGAAAGTGAAAAAGAAAAACTTTTACGAACTCTTTTGCTCTTGTTTGCATAAATAAGCTTAAGTAGCACCCAGGTTTTCAGCAAAGATTATAACTAACCATGTCAAAAATAACTCTTAAAAATTATATTAACTCATATCAATGACATAATCAGCTAGCGAGCAATAATAAGATATCTCGAACAACAACACGTTATTAAAACAACCATGATATAATATGACAATAGTGGTATCTCGCTAGCCCTTTCTGAGACCGCAAAACATAAATGCAGAGCACCTCCAAAGTCCGGGCAGCGACTAAACATTGTAATTCATGGTAGAAAAGATCCAGTCATGATGCACCCAACATTAGCTACACACAATGCATAAGCATGACAGCAGTGCTCTCAGGTTCTGGCGCTTATTTGAGAAGGTGATGACACAACATAAAAGTAAATAGATAGTCCCTTCGCAGAGGGAAGCAGTGATTTGCAGAGGAGCCAGAGCTCAAGTTTAAAAACAGAGATAAATGAAATTTTGAGAGATGCACCCTTCTTGTTTACTTCGTGACCATCAGTTATCAATATCTTCCATGCTAAACACATTAGTGGCGGTTCCCAAGCGATAAAAGTAAAGGTTTACTCCCCCTCCACCAACAGTCACACTCCACGGCTTGTCCGAAACAATGGGTGCCGTCCATACCAACAACAATCCTGGGGGAGTTTTGTTTAATTATTTGCATTTTGAGTTCGGGACTGGGAATCCCTATTACCGCCCCTCTCGTGCAAGGACGAGTGAATAAACACTCATCATGAGAATAACCCACTTAGCATGGAAGATACCGACTACCTCCTGTCGCTCTATGAACAATCCAGGCACACAAAAAGGATATTTATTTGAAGTTTTTAGAGGTGGCACATGCAAATTTACTTAGGACGGCAGGGTAATACCGCATATAGGTAGGTATGGTGGACTCATCTGGAATAACTTGGGTTTCAGTTTTTTTGATGCACAAGCAGAATTCCCACTTAGTACAGGCGAAGGCTAGCAAATGGGTTGAGAAGCAGCCAGCTAGAGAGCAACAACGGTCATGAACATGCATTATGCATAAGTAACATTGGATACTAGCATGAGTAGGATATGAACACCATGAACATAAATATCATAGAGGCTAAGTTGGTTTTGATTCAACTACATGCATGAACATGTGCCAAGTCAAGCCACTCGAACATTCAGAGAAGGATACCATATCATCATACTACATCACATGTTGGAGAACGTAGCATGCAATTTCAAAAAAATTCTGCGCTCACGCAAGATCTATCTAGGAGATACATAGCAACGAGAGGGGAGAGAGTGTGTCCACGTACCCTCGTAGACCGAAAGCGGAAGCATTAGCTTAACACGGTTGATGTAGTCGAACGTCTTCGCGATCCAACCGATCAAGCACCGAACGTACGGCACCTCCGAGTTCTGCACACGTTCAACTCGATGACGTCCCTCAAGCTCTTGATCCAGTTGAGGTCGAGGGAGAGTTCCGTCAGCACGACGGCGTGGCGACGGTGATGATGAAGTTACCGGCGCAGGGCTTCGCCTAAGCACTACGACGATATGACCGAGGTGTGTAACTGTGGAGGGGGGCACCGCACACGGTTAAGACAAATCTTGGTGTGTCTTTGGGGTGCCCCCCTCCCACGTATATAAAGGAGGGAGGGAGAGAGGCCGACCCCCTAGAGGTGCGCCAAGAGTATGGAGTCCTAGTAGGAATCCCTTTCCTTTTCGGAGTATGGGAGAAGGAAAGAGGGAAAAGAGGGAGGGAGTAGGAAAAGGCAAGGGGGGCGCCGCCCCCTTCCCCTAGTCCAATTCGGACCCATAGGGGGGGGCGCGTGCCACCTCCCCTTGGCCTGCCTCCTCTTTTCCCGTATGGCCCAATAAGGCCCATTTACTTCTCCTGGTGAATTCCCGTAACTCCCCGGTACTCCAAAAAATACCCGAATCACTCGGAACCTTTCCGATGTCGGAATATAGCCTTCCAATATATGAATCTTTACCTCTCAACCATTTCGAGACTCCTCGTCATGTCCGTGATCTCATCCGGGACTCCGAACAAACTTCGGTCATCAAATCACATAACTCATAATACAAATCGACATCGAACATTAAGCGTGCGGACCCTACGGGTTCGAGAACTATGTAGACATGACCGAGACACATCTCCGGTCAATAACCAATAGCGGAACCTGGATGCTCATATTGGCTCCTACATATTCTACGAAGATCTTTATTGGTCAAACCGCATAACAACATACGTCATTCCCTTTGTCATCGGTATGTTACTTGCCCGAGATTCGATCGTCGGTATCATCATACCTAGTTCAATCTCGTTACCGGCAAGTCTCTTTACTCGTTCCGTAATGCATCATCACGTAACTAACTCATTAGTCACATTGCTTGCAAGGCTTCATATGATGTGCATTACCGAGAGGGCCCAGAGATACCTCTCCGATACTCGGAGTGACAAATCCTATTCTCGATCTATGCCAACCCAACAAACACCTTCGGAGACACTTGTAGAGCATCTTTATAATCACCCTGTTACGTTGTGACATTTGATAGCACACAAGGTGTTCCTCCGGTATTCGGGAGTTGCATAATCTCATAGTCAATGGATTATGTATAAGTCATGAAGAAAGCAATAGCAATAAAACTTAACGATCATTATGCTAAGCTAACGGGTGGGTCTTGTCCATCACATCATTCTCCTAATGATGTGATCCCGTTCATCAAATGACAACACATGTCTATGGTTAGGAAACTTAACCATCTTTGATCAACGAGCTAGTCTAGTAGAGGATTACTAGGGACTCAGTGTTTTGTCTATGTATTCACACATGTATCAAGTTTCCGGTTAATACAATTCTAGCATGAATAATAAACATTTATCATGATATAAGGAAATATAAATAACAACTTTATTATTGCCTCTAGGGCATATTTCCTTCATCACAACCATTTTAACGCAATGTTGACATCCAAGATAAATCATTATCCACTCCTAGCTACTTATGCATGGCATGAGAAACTATAATCTCTAATTGTCATTGCAAACATGTTTGATCATAATAGGCTGAATCAAGGATACTAGGTTAAACATATTTACAAAAACAGAATAAGTCGAGTTCATACCCGTTTCTCTCTGCCACGGCCAGTTCATCAAATATCGTCATTATTGCCTTTCACTTGCACGACCGAACGATTTGAAAATAATAATAGTGCAAGAGTGCCGTGGACTAAGCTGGAATCTGCAAACATTTTATTCAAAAGGAGAAGACAAGGTAAATTGTGCTCTTTGTTAGATCAACAATAATGCATATGAGAGCCACTCAACATTTTCATCGTGGTCTTCTCCTCGGTACGACTCGATAAAAAAGGAAAAAGAAATTCAGAGAAACACACTGAAATATTTTTGGAGTTTTTGGTTTTTCGTCGACAAGCAAATAAAAAGGGAAAAGCAAAAATGAGAAAAACTATTTACACGGGAAAGCTCCCATCAAGTAAAAGAAGAACAAAGAAATCTTTTGGGGTTTTCTTTTTAGTGCTATAACAATTTAAACTAGAAAGAAAAATCAAAAAGAAGCAGGAAATATGTTTTTGGATTTTCTCAAAGTTTTTCAAACACACAAGAAGAATGCAAGAAGATAAAACATGGATAATACAATGAAAAAGTGTGACACCGACAACTGGAATGAAATGTGTGAACATGAATGTAATGTCGGTGGAAATACGTACTCCCCCAAGCTTAGGCTTTTGGCCTAACTTGGTAATCACCACTCGAAGAAGCCATGGGGTCCTATGTTGAAGTGTTGAGGAGCGGGCACCTGAGGGTCCCACTGTTGAGGCTCCACCTGTGCAGCAGCGAGGTTGTTCCGGTAGGCGACGATGTCCTCAGGCATAATCCTGTATCCGCCCCTGGCAATAGGATCAAACAAAGCAGGTGCAGGTAATGGAATAATATCACGAGTGTCCACACTGAAAACCAGGTTATACGGAACAAGAATGTCAGTGTTCTCTTTATCAATAAACTGGTGGTGTTCCATGGCCGCGCGATCTAGGTAAACCTTGGGCAAAGGATAATCATGCTGGCGTATCTGAATGTTAAAGTGAGTAGCCAAGCGAGTAGCGTAAATACCACCATGTATTTTTCCCTTGGAGTTGTTAATTTGGAGGCGACGTGCCACAATAGCTCCCAAGCTATATGTGTTGTCGCCGAAAAGTGCACGGCGTAAAACAGCAAAGTCTGGTGCACTGAGTGCACCTACCTTCTCTCTAGCAAGCAAACATTTCGCAATGAAAAGAGCAAAATAATGTACAGCCGGAAAGTGTAAGCTAGTGGCAGTGACAGCCAATACCCCTCTCTCATCCCCCACTGTCAGAGTATGGTAAAAACCATCAAACTCCGTGGGCCTAGGCTCTACTAAACCACCATCAGAAGGAAGCAAGCATATGTCACAAAATTCAGTAAGAGGAATCTGATGGGGTTCAGCATATAAGTTAAACAACACCTCAGGGGGATTATTCCTACTCAAGAAATTAAAACTTTGCACAAAGGAATTTGTGAGGAGATGATACTGTTCACATTCAGCTGCGATGAAGTCGGTGAGGCCGGCATTAGCAGCATATTGTGCAAACTCCTGAAGGATTCCGGCCCCTTCCATGAACAGGTTATGCGGCCATTCACACGGCCGTACCTCCGCCATTCTTCGGGTATGGAGATCACTGTCAGATGACTCCCCAATAACTCCCTTGGAGTTCTTCTTGGAAGCAAACTTCCTAAAGATATTCATCTTTTTCCTATGAACAAAATTCTGAAATCTTTAGTCCACAAAAAAATTTCTCAACAAAACTTCACAAGATTGGTAGCATTAAATTTTCTCAACAAAACTTCACAAGACCTGGTGCACCTCCCTCTGATATTATTTGCACCAAAAATTCTTAAATATTCAGAAAAAAAATCATATTAAATTTTCAGAGTATTCTGAGAAATTTTATTTTTGGGTCATTTTTTATTGCACGGAAAATTCAGAAAACAGACAAAACATGGCATTTTATTTTATTTAACTAGTAAAAACAGAAAACAAAAGGTAGGGACAGAAGGTAGTGTTCACTAAATTCATCAACTTCATACCTCTCAAAAATGATTCATTAATAAGGTTGATCAAGTCTTATTAACAGCCACTTCCGATTAGCATGAAACCGAAGAACTTCCGTAAAACACTAAGTTACCTCAATGGGGATATGAATGTCCCCAAAAATAAGCGTTTCATATTTCTTTTTGACAGTAGGTAGAGGTAGTTGAAAACTTCCAATAGTGATTGTCGGAGATTTTTCAATAACATTAATACCATTCACTTGGAATTGTTTCTTCGGAAAGTGCACCGTATGCTCATTACCATTGATATGAAAAGTGACCTTGCTTTTATTGCAATCAATAACAGCCCCTGCAGTATTCAAGAAGGGTCTACCAAGGATAATCGACATGTTATCGTCCTCGGGCATCTCAAGTATAATAAAGTCAGTCAAAATAGTAACATTAGCAACAACAACTGGCACATCCTCACAAATACCGATAGGTATGGCTATTGATTTGTCAGCCATTTGCAAGGATATTTTAGTAGGTGTGAGTTTATTCAAATCAAGTATTTTATATAAAGAGAAAGGCATAACACTAACACCAGCTCCCAAATCACATAAAGCAGTTTTCACATAATTTCTTTTGATGGAGCAAGGTATAGTTGGTATTCCCGGATGTCCAAGCTTTTTAGGTACTCCATCTTTAAAAGTATAATTAGCAAGCATGGTGGAGATTTCAGCTTCCGGTATTTTTCTTTTATTGGTGATGATGTCTTTCCTGTACTTTGCATAAGGAGGCATTTTTAAGATATCAGTCAAGCGAGTACGCAAAAAGACTGGCCTCAGCATTTCAGCAAAGCGTTCAAATTCTTCATCATCTTTCTTTTTAGTTGACTTAGGTGGAAAGGGCATAGGTTTTTGAACCCATGGTTCTCTTTCTTTATCGTGTTTTCTAGCAACAAAGTCTCTTTTATCATATCTTTTATTCTTGGGTTGTGGGTTATCAAGATCAACTGCTGGTTCTATCTCAACATCATTGTTTGGTCCTTTATTATTTGGTTGAGTATCTTCATGAACCTCATCATTATCTTTTTCATTATCAGAAGGTGAGTGTTCACTACCAAATTGAGTTTCAGCATCAGAGATAGAAACTTCATTATCATTATCACGAGGTTTTTCTACTTCAGGTTCACTAGAGGCATGCAAAGTCCTATCATTTTTCTTCTTCTTTTTCTTTTTAGAAGGACTACGTGCATCAGTGTCAACTCTTTGAGAGTATTGTTCAATTCTTTTTGGGTGTCCCTCAGGATAAAGTGGTTCCTGAGTCATCCTACCTCCCCTAGTCATTACTCTAACAGCATGATCATTGATATTATTATTCATTTCATCTAACAACTCTCTTTGAGATTTAGCAACTTGTTCTAACTGAGTTTGAACCATAGAAGCATGCTTTCCTACACCTCTAACACCATTTGAGATTCTAAATAGCAAGTCACTCAAGCGAGCAATCATATCAGAATTTTATTTCAATCGTTTCATAACATTTGCATTGAAGTGATCTTGCTTTCTAATGTAATTTTCAAACTCATAAAGGCATTGGCTAGGATGCATATTGTGAGGATTATCATTATCATTGAATTTCATTAGAGAATTTACCTCTACAACCTTAGGTGGTGGTGGTGTATCAAGCTCATGTATCTCTTCAATAGGAGGTAAATTTTTAACATCCTCTGCTTTAATACCTTTTTCCTTCATAGATTTCTTTGCCTCTTGCATATCTTCGGGACTGAGATATAAGATACCCCTCTTCTTCGGAGTGGATTTAGGCGGTGGTTCAGGAAGAGTCCAATCATCATAATTTTTCAATATGTTATTCAATAATTCTTCATCTTACCCAATAGTTCGTTCCCTGAAAACACAACCAGCACAACTATCTAGGAAATCCCTAGAAGTATCGGTTAGTCCATTATAGAAGATATCAAGTATTTTATTTTTCTTAAGAGGATGATCAGGCAAAGCATTAAGCAATTGGAGAAGCCTCCCCCAAGCTTGTGGGAGACTCTCTTCTTCAATTTGCACAAAGTTAAATATTTCCTGCAAGGCAGCTTGTTTCTTATGAGCAGGGAAATGTTTTTCAGAGAAGTAGTAAATCATATCCTGGGGACTACACACACAACCAGGAGCAAGAGTATTGTACCAAACTTTAGCATCACCCTTTAATGAGAACGGAAATAATTTGAGAATATAATAGTAGCGAATTTTCTCATCATGAACAAAAAGGGTGGCTATATCATTCAACTTAGTAAGATGTGCCACAACTGTTTCAGTTTCATAACCATGGAAAGGATCAGATTCAACCAAAGTAATTAACTCTGGGTCGACAGAGAATTCATAATCCTTATCATCAACAAAGATAGGTGAAGTAGCAAACTGAGGATCACATTTCATTTTAGCATTCAGAGTCTTTTCTTTATACTTGCATAGTAGTTTTTCTAGATCATCTCTGTCCTTACAAGCAAGAATGTCTCTAGTTGCCTCCTCATTCATAACATAACCTTCTGGTACCTTTGGCAATTCATATCTAGGAGGGCTAGTTCTAATAGGTGTTTCAAGATTTTCAGTTTCAAGCTCATCATCAGTTTCAACAATCTCATGCTGCCTTACTCTAGCAATTTGTTCATCAAGAAATTCTCCTAGTGGCACATTATCATCAAGCAAGGTACTAGATTCATCATGAGTAGCATTCATAGCAGAAGGAGCATCATGAATAACTTGCGACATATCAGAATTGATAGCATGTGGTGGTGTTGCAAGTCTACTTATAACATAAGGTGAATCTAAAGCGGAGCTAGATGGCAGTTCCTTACCTCCCCTCGTCTTAGAGGGAAAAATCTTAGTCTTAGCATCCTTCAGATTCTTCATAGTGATAATTTGATAATAATCCCAAGTGACTCAACAAATATAGCTATGTTCCCCGGCAACGGCGCCAGAAAAAGGTCTTGATAACCCACAAGAATAGGGGATCGCAACAGTTTTTGAGGGTAGAGTATTCAACCCAAATTTATTGATTCGACACAAGGGGAGCCAAAGAATATTTGCAAGTATTAGCAGCTGAGTTGTCAATTCAACCACACCTGGAGATTAATTATCAGCAGCAAAGTGATCAGTAGCAAAGTAGTATGATAGTTTTGATAATAGTAGCAACGGCAATAGTGACAGTAACAGTGATAGCAGTAGTTTTGTAGCGAGGGCAATAGTAACAATAGCAGTAGTAACTTAGCAAGATCAATATGTAGGAAAATTGTAGGCATTGGATCGGCAATTCGTTGGATGATATTCATCATGTGACAATCATAACCTAGGGCGATACGGCACTAGCTCCAGTTCATAAACATAATGTAGGCATGTATTCCGTAAATAGTCATAGGTGCTTATGGAAAGAACTTGCATGACATCTTTTGTCCTACCCTCCCGTGGCAGCGGGGTCCATATTGGAAACTAAGGGATATTAAGGCCTCCTTTTAATAGAGAACCGGAACAAAGCATTAACACACGGTGAATACATGAACTCCTCAAACTACGGTCATCACCGGGAATAACGATGGAAGGATATGCATCCAACCAGGCAAACAGAAGCTTTGTCACATTCTTCCTGTTGAATGCGAGGTTACTATTGTCCATGAGGCTTAAGTTTTTCAACAAGAAATTTCTCACGGACGGACATGTTGAACAGCAAAAAAAGAAGTTTCAGGTGGACAAATGGGCTTCTGAACGTGCTCGGCTTCTATTTACAACAACTTGTCATCATGTTCCAATTAATTTTTTGGCACAAGATGTTGATTTTATGGATCAGACCGATCCATTTGTTTGTGACTGCCAAAAACAGTGGTTGGGTTAGATGTTATTGCCATGTTCAATCTGGATTTTGTCTAAATTTGATGAACAATTAATCCTTGGGCTTTTGTACCGTTTGTAAGCTTGAGTTACATGTTGTTGCCCTCGTACTCCCCTCCGCCTGCCACTACACTACCACATCTTCCACGGCTCCTGTTCGTTCCCGTCCAAGGCCTCGCCGTCATTCTCCACCTTGGTTCGCTTGCTGTGCCCGCCGCCGTCTGGCGTTGTCAACATGGTCAATAACCGAGAGGAATCAGGAGATGACTGTACGTGGAGAGGCTGACAGTAGAGACCCACCAGGGTCATGGCATTACGCAAGCAGGTGCCTCGTTATTACAAGCCAAAAAAAATATTTCCTCCTAATTGTTTGACATCTAGGTCCCACGCCATTGTCAATGTAGTCAATAAACGAGAAAATTACACAACGAGCGGCTAACACCAGGGACCCAGCAGCTCGCCCAGTTGTTTTTTAGTTTTAGAGACGGACCTAAACTACGCGCTGTGCGGGGGCTGTGGCCTGTCTAGCCCACACTTTTATTTAAGCACATGACGAGCCCAGTTGATATCTTTTTTATTTCTGAAAATGGCTAGCCCAGTTCTATTTTTTTTTTAGAATACCCAACCAAGGCCTACTTGCTTTTCTCAGCCCTACTGGGCTGCAAATCTTTCAAGACGAGGAGGGATGTATTCGGCTTCCCCAGAAAATGGGCTATAAGTAGTAAGAAATGGGCTGTAAATTTTTAAACCAAAGCCAACCGGCGATTACATTCAAATTTTGTTTTTTCAGGATTTCAAGATTTTATATTTCATTCTTTTTTTTTTGCGGAGAAAATTTCTTTGTATTTTATTTTGATATAATTTTTTTAAAATTATTTTTAACGTGACTCAAAATTTCGTGATGAAAAGAGTTCGGACCCCACTGAAATATGCAAAATTTTGTTGAATTTTTTAGCAGTGGCCAGAATATGGTCTGTAATGCTAATAAGAAGAATATGGGCTTCAAAATATCCTTAAGAATTAGCAAATGGGCTGTGAATTATTGAAAATAATGGCAAATGGGTTGTATGCTATTTTCCACAGGTTCGGAGGCTGACTTGTGGGCCTACTAGGTTGACGATGACGCTGTCCTAAAAAAAATTGACGCGTACGCAAGGCTTTGTCAACTTAGTCAACACAGAGCAGTGACTGTTGGATGTCCATCCAATGGCCGTCGTGCTTCTTCAATCTCTGATCTTCCTGCTCCAGCCGCCCAAACCAGCGCGGGCGGGACTGCCTGTTCACTCCTCCTGTGGCCAGTTGTGCTGCCGCCAGGCCATCCCTCTACCCACCCGCACCTCCTGTTATTTTTCCGTGATGTCAGCCTCACCCCGCAGCCGACCAGTCAGCCATCGTACTCCCCTCAGCGTGGGCATCCGCTGCTGTGGCTAGCTTCGCCGGCTCCGGGTCGTTCCCTTCCTGGGCCTCGTCGTCGTCCACCGCGTTGGTGCTCTCGGCGCGGCGTGGTCAACATGGTTAACCAACAACTGCCATCGGAAGAGGGATGTAAGTAGAGAGGCTGATAGTAGGGACCCACACAAGCAAGTGCCTCCTTATTACGGAAAAAAAAATGATTGCTCCTGCTGACAGCTGGGACCCATCGGCTCTATCTTCGCACGGAAGGAAGTGCCTCCTTGTTATGCAAAAAAAATTGTTCCTCCCGATGACAGCTGGGACCCGGCAGATTTGGTGGCTGACTTGTGGGCCTACTAATCTGACACGTACGTAGGGCTTTGTCAACTTAATCAACAAATGATTCTAGCAGCTGAACCGTTGGATGTTAATCCAACAACCATGTCGCTTCTTCAACCTCTGATCTTGCTCCTGTCTCCCGTGGGCGGCAGTGCTGCCGCGCACCCGAACCAGTCAAGTTTCCCACTCCTCTCCATCTGTGACTCCACTGCCGCGTCTTCCTCATCTCCGGGTTGTTCCAGTCTGGGGCCTCACCATCGTCCACCGGCCTTGGTGCGCTCAGCACGGTACGGTCAACGTGGTCAACAAACGAGAGTCATTGGAAGATGACTGTATGGGGAGAGGCTGACAGTGGGTACGCATCACGCCCATGGACGCATGCATGCAACTGCATCCTTTTTACCCTAAAAAATAATGTTGTCTCCCCCTGACAGCTGGGACCCACCGGCTACATCTTCGCACTCAAGGAAGTGCGTCCTTATTACGGGCAAAAATAATAATTCCTCCCCCTGACAGCTGGGACCCATCAGCTATATCTTTGTATGCAAGGAAGTGCCTCCTTATCCTCCCTGACAGCTGGGACCCATCCGGTCGAACCGTACGTAGGGTTGTCTCTCTGGTAGCGAACGTGTACGTACATACTGGTCGATCGGTCTCTCTGCAAGGATGAACCGTGGCCGAGAAAGGAGCGGCACGTGTGACGTAGCAGTTGAGGCAGTCCTGTATAAATCATGTACACGTACGTACAGCCACGCTGCAAGAAAGTAAATACGGCTATGTACGTACATACGGGCGGGGTCTCGAATGCGTACAGTGACGGCGTCCTGTTCATCGGCAGCCAACCGACTGGGTCGGAACAGAGAAACAGCGTCGTGTTCATCGGGAGGCAACAGACTGGGTCGGAATGCGTCGTGTTCATCGGGAGCCAACCGGCTTGGACGAAACAGCCGAAACAGGGTCTGGCGTACCACAGAACGGAGTAAACGGCCTTCTGTTCGACCGGCTATGGTCGAAACGGGATCCTGTTCATCGGGACGGGTCTGGCATACCGCAAAACGAAGGAAACGGACTTGTGTTCGAGCTCCTACAGTCGAAACGGGGTGCTGTTGATCGGGAGGGGTGTGGCGTACCGCAAAACGGAGGAAACAGACTTGTGTTGGAGCGCCTACGGTCGAAACGGGGTCCTGTTCATCGGGAGGGGTGTGGCGTACCGCAAAATGGGACTCCACGGGCTACTGTTCATCCATCGTCGACTTCCTCCAGCCTCCACCTGCTACTGTTCATCCACCGTCGACTTCCTCCTGCCTCCACCAGCTACTGTTCATCCATGGGGTCCTGTTCATCCAGCCTCCATCGGCTATTGTTCAACCAGCCCTCCACGGGGGCCTGTATATCCAGCCTCCACCGGCTCCTGTTCAACCAGCCCTCCATGGGGTCCTGTTCAACCAGCCCTCCACGGGGTCCCTCCACCGGCTACTGTTCATCCACACCCACCTCCTCGATCGGGGTCCTGTTCATCTAGCGACAATGGCCTCTACTACCACGGGATCCTGTTCATCCAACACCTACCGGGAACTGTTCATCCAACCCCCACCGTGGACTGTTCATCAAGAGGCAGCTTCGATCGGCTTCAGTTAGCAGCAGTAGCGAAGAAATCGCCCGGGTTCAGTTAATAGCCAGGGCGATCGCTCCGGTTCAGTAACGTAGCTAGTGCAATCGCTCGAGTTCAGTAAGCGAATGCCTCGCACACACGCGTGTACACGAGAGAAACGCGCAAACCTCCATGCATCGCTCGGCCTCGACCACCCACCGTAACCGGGAACTCCCCGATATTTTCCTCGCCCTCGCTTCTACCATGATTTTTTCCGTCCTGGACGGCCCAAAGAATGTCATGCAGCTGCGTCTCCAGCCCGCCCAGGACAAAAAGCCCATTTTTTGTCATGATTTTTTGTCATAGAAGTAGGAGCCCACCACATCTATGATGATACGTGTTTTTGTCACAATTATTGTCATAGAAGTGTCATAAGCATGACAGAAAAAAATTCGTTCGGGCCAAAATGTCATGGATGTGTCTTTTTTTGTAGTTATGGCGATGTGAACTACATTATTGACTCTAGTAAACTCTTTGGGTGTTGGTCACATGGGGATGTGAACTATGGGTGTTAATCACATGGCGATGTGAACTAGATTATTGACTCTAGTGTAAGTGGGAGACTGAAGGAAATATGCCCTAGAGGCAATAATAAAGTTGTTATTTTCTAAGGAGTTAGTCACGAGGTGATGTATTACGGAACGAGTAAAGAGACTTGCCGGTAACGAGATTGAACTAGGTATAGAGATACCGACGACCGAATCTCGGGCAAGTAACATACCGATGGACAAAGGGAATTACGTATGTTATCATAACAGTTCGACCGATAAAGATCTTCGTAGAATATGTAGGAGCCAATATGCGCATCCAGGTTCCGCTATTGGTTATTGACCGGAGAGGTGTCTCAGTCATGTCTACATAGTTCTCGAACCCGTAGGGTCCGCACGCTTAACGCTCGTTGACGATATAGTGTTATATGAGTTATATGATTTGGTGACAGAATGTTGTTCAGAGTCCCGGATGAGATCACGGACATGATAAGGAGTCTCGAAATGGTCGAGAGATAAAGATTGATATATAGGACGATGGTATTCGGACACCGAAAGTGTTTCGGAGGGTACCGCCGGGTCACCGGAAAGGACTTTCGGGCATCCCCAGCAAAGTTATGGGCCTTATGGGCCAAGTGAGGGAACACACCAGCCCACAAGGGGCTGGTGCACCCTCTATAGGGGCCGGCCCTATGGGGAGGGAAAGGAAAGGGAGCAGGGAAGGAAAGTGTGGAGTTGGACTCCCACTTCCTTCCCTCTCCCCTCTCTTTCCTTTCCCCCTTGTCCATACAAGGAAGGGGGCGCACGAGGGCAGGAGCCTGATACGTCTCCAATGTATCTATAATTTTTTATTGTTCCATGTTGTTATATTATCATTCTTTGATGTTTTACAATCATTTTATAGCAACTTTATATCATTTTTTGGGACTAACCTATTGACATAGTGCCCAGTGCTAGTTGCTGTTTTTTGCTTTTTTTTACTTCACAGAAAATCAATACCAAACAGAGTCCAAACGCAGCGAAACTTTTTAGAGATTTTTTTGGACTAGAAGACACAAGTTGGGCCAAGGAAGTACCAGAGGGGGGCTCCGAGGGGAGCACAACCCACCTGGGCGCGCCTGGGGGCCCAGGCGCGCCCTGGTGGGTTGTGCCCACCTCGGCCGCCTCCCGCACTGCCTCTTTGCTCTATAAATACACCGAAATCCAAAAACCCTAGGGGAGTCGAAGAAACACAATTCCAGCCGCCGCAAGTTCCAGAAACCACAGATCCAATCTATACACCATCACGGAGGGGTTCATCATCCTCATTGGTGCCTCTCCGATGATGCGTGAGTAGTTCATTGTAGACCTTCGGGTCCGTAGTTAGTAGCTAGATGGCTTCCTCTCTCTCTCTTTTGATTCTCAATACAATGGTCTCTTGGAGATCTATTTGATGTAACTCTTTTTGCGGTGTGTTTGTTGGGATCCAATGAACTTTGAGTTTATGATCAGATCTATATTTTTATCCATGAAAGTTATTTGAGTTTCTTTGATCTCATATATGCATGATTACTTATAGCCTCGTATTTCTTCTTCGAATCTTTGGTTTAGTTAGGCCGACTAGATCGATTTTTCTTGCCATGGGAAGAGGTGCTTTGTGATGGGTTCGATCTTACGGTGCTCAATCCCAATGACAGAAGGGGAAATGACACGTATGTATCGTTGCTATTAAGGATAACAAGATGGGGTCTATTCCTACATGAATAGATCTTGTCTAGATCATGTCATCATTCTTATTGCATTACTCCGTTTCTCCATGAACTTAATACACTAGATGCATGCTGGATAATGGTCGATGTGTGGAGTAATAGTAGTAGATGTAGGCAAGAGTCGGTCTACTAATCCTGGACGTGATGCCTATATAATGATCATTGCCTGGATATCATCATGATTATTTGAAGTTCTATCAATTGCCCAACAGTAATTTGTTTACCCACCGTATGCTATTTTTCTCGAGAGAAGCCACTAGTGAAATCTACGGCCCTCGAGTCTATTCTTTATCATATTTGCCTTCGAGATCTATTTTTATTTGCTTTTATTTTCAGATCTGTATTTCTAAAAACCCAAAAATACCTTGCTGCACTTTTTTGCCATTTATTTTATTTCGCATTTATTCGAGATCTATTTATCCAATCTATCATAATTTTTCTCCCGTCAACTCGACAATTTCTGGCACCGTTACCCGAAAGGGATTGACAACCCCTTTAACACGTCGGGTTGCAAGTATTAGTTCTTTGTGTGCAGGTACCGTTTACATAGTGTTGCTTGGTTCTCCTACTGGTTCGATAACCTTGGTCTCATCACTGAGGGAAATACCTACCGTAGCTGTGCTGCATCATCCCGTCCTCTTTGGGGAAATACCGATGTAGTTCAAGCGACATCAAAAAGAATTTATGGCGCCGTTGCCGGGGAGACATCATCAACATCTATTAGGTTCCTAATCACAAATCTCATCTCCTTGCAATTTACATTATTTGCCATTTGCCTCTCATTTTCATCTCCCCCACTTCACAAAATTTGCCGTTTTATTCGCCCTTTTTCGTTCGCCATTTTTTTCGTCAGATCTGTTTTTGTGTGCAATCTTGTTTGCATAGTCACGATGACTCAAGAGAACACGAAGTTGTGTGATTTTTCCAATACCAACAACAATGATTTTATTGGCACTCCGATTGCTCCTCCCGCCACTAGTGCGGAATCTTGTGATATTAATGCCGCTTTGTTGAATCTTGTTATGAAAGATCAGTTTTCCGGTACTCCTAATGAGGATGTTGCGTCCCATCTTAACACATTCGTGGAATTATGCGATATGCAAAAGAAAAAAGATGTGGACAATGATATTGTGAAATTGAAATTATTTCTGTTTTCTTTGCGAGATCGTGCAAAAATTTGGTTTTCTTCCTTGCCTCGCAATAGTATCGATTCTTGGGATAAGTGCAAGGATGCTTTTATTACTAAGTATTTTCCGCCCACGAAAATTATTTCCCTTAGAACACAAATCATGAATTTTAAGCAACTTGAGCATGAACATGTTGCGCAATCTTGGGAAAGAATGAAATTGATGCTAAGAAATTGTCCTACTCATGGTTTAAATCTTTGGATGATCGTACAAAAATTTTATGCGGGATTGAATTTTGTCTCTAGAAATCTTTTAGATTCCACCGCGGGTGGTACTTTTATGGAAATTACTTTGGGTGAAGCTACTAAATTGCTTGATAATATTATGGCAAATTATTCACAATGGCATACTGAAAGAGCTCCTACTACTAAAAAGGTTAATTCGGTTGAAGAAATAAATTCTTTGAGTGAAAAAGTTGTTGCTCTTATGAAATTGGTTGCTAATAAAAGTGCTCCTATTGATCTTAATGATGTGCCTTTGTCTACTTTGATTGAGCAAAATAGTGATGCCGTAGATGTGAATTTTGTCTCGCGAAACAATTTTAATAACAATGCTTATAGAGGTAATTTTAATCCTAGACCTTTTCCTGGAAATTCCTCTAATAATTATGGTAATTCCTATGGTAATCCTTCTTATAATAATAATAGGAACACCTCTGATCTTGAGAATAATATTAAAGAATTTATCAATGCTCAAAAAGTTTTCAATAATATGATAGCAGAAAAGTTGAATAAGATTGATGATATGTCTAGAAGCATTGATAGAATTTCTCATGATGTAGAAAATCTCAAGTTGAAAGCTTTTGTGCCTAAGGTTTAAGAATCAATTAAAGCTTTATATGTTTCTATGGATGAAAGTAAGAAAAGAACCGCTATGCTTAGAGCTAGAAGAGAATTTTTAGAAAAAGCGTTTTCTAGTGATTGCTTTCATAAAAATGATGAAGATCTTAAGGTGATTGGTGTTTCTTCTATTGATTTATTGTTTAGTAAAATTAAAATTGATGATAAAGGGACTGAAGAAGAGTCAACTTTAGCTAGAAGGCGTCCCGATAATTTGGAGGGTGAAAATCTTGTTGAGAAAATTGATAAAAGTGGGTTTGGAGTCAAAACTTTAACTAGTGATGTGCTCACTCTTTTGGATTACAAAGACTTTAATTATGATAATTGATCTTTGATTGATTGTATTTCTTTGTTGCAATCCATGATAAATTCACCCCATGCCTATGAGCAAAATAAAGCTTTTACTAAACATATCGTTGATGCTATGATGAAAGTTTTTGAAGAAAAATTGGAATTAGAGATCTCAATTCCTAGAAAATTACAAGATGAATGGGAACCTACTATCAAAGTCAAGATTAAAAATTATGAGTGTTTTGCTTTATGTGACTTGGGTGCTAGCGTTTCCACAATTCCGAAGTCTTTATGTGATGTGCTTGGCCTTACCGATATTGAAGAATGTTCTTTAAATTTGCACTTGGCGGATTCTACTATTAAAAAGCCTTTGGGAAGAATTAATGATGTTCTTATTCTTGCAAATAGGAACTATGTGCCCATAGATTTTATTGTTCTTGATATTGATTGCAATCCGTCTTGCCCAATTATACTTGGTAGACCGTTTTTACATACTATTGGTGCCATGATTGACATGAAAGAAGGCAATATTAAATTTCAATTTTCACTAAGGAAGGGTATGGAACACTTCCCTAGAACAAGAATTAATCCACCATATGAATCAATCATGAGGGCATCTTATGGATCTAGAAATAAGGATGACAACACTTAGATCTATGCATTATGCCTAGCTAGGGGCATAAAACGATAGCGCTTGTTGGGAGGCAACCCAATGAATAAATTTTATTTTTGTCTTTTTCTTTCTGTTCTTGAGTGTTTGCACAGTTATTCTACTGTTATTATTGTGTTTTTTATGTTTTAATTAGTGGTTGTGCCAAGTAAAGCCTTTGGGATAGCTTTGGTGATAGTTGATTTGATCTTGTTGAAAAACAGAAACTTTTGCGTCCAGTAAAATAATTGTTTAAAATCACAGAAGGGGCGAAAAATTCTGAATTTTTTACACAAGATTGATATACAAATTTCCTCTGTTTTCCTAATGTTTCAGAATTTTTGGAGTTAGATAAGTATGAGAACAATTCTCCTCTTTACAGACTGTTTTGTTTTGATAGATTCTATTTTCTTTGCATTGTGTGCTTATTTTGATGAATCTATGGTTTGTATTGGAGGGTATAAGCCATGGTAAAGTTATAATACAGTAGATATAATGCAATAACAAAATTTGAATGGGTTTTCTACAGTACTTGAAGTAAAGATTGGTTTTCTTATACTAACGGATCTCACGAAGGTTTTGTTAAGTTTTGTGTGATTGAAGTTTTCAAGTTTTGGGTGAGATCACGATGGATGAAGGAATAAGGAGTAAGAAGTGCCTAAGCTTGGGGATGCCCCATGGCACCCCAAGCCATTATCCAAAGAGAAACAAGCAACTAAGCTTGGGGATGCCCCCGAGTGGCATCCCCTCTTTCTTCTAACGACCATCGGTATTTTACTTGGAGCTATATTTTTATTCGTCACATATCATGAGTTTTGCTTGGAGCGTCTTGTATTATATGAGTCTTTGCTTGTTTTTATTTTTAGTTTAAGTCTTCTATTCTTGCTGGACACACCTATTTCGGAGAGCCAAAATATTACTATGATTTGTTAGAATTGCTATATGTGCTTCACTTAAATTTTTTGAGCTATGGAATTGCTCTAGTGCTTCACTTATATCTTTTTGAGCATGGTGTGCTTGGTTATTTTGAAGAAATGCTCTCATGCTTCACTTAGATTTATTTGATTGTTAATAATTTTGAAGAAATTCTCTCATGCTTCACTTATATTATTTTGAGAGAAGAATTTTTTTATGCTCATGTTCTTCACTTAGATTTGTTTGAGCTATCAAAAGCAACATATGAAATTAGTCCCAAAGTGATAGATATTCAAGAGGGATATAATAAAAACTTTCATGAAGATCATTGGACAAAATAAACTTGATTCTTAGTAATAGTTTTGCGGTATGAGGATATAATATGTGAGTCATGTTGATGAGTAATTATGCTTTAGTAAGAATATTGGTGTTAAGGTTTGTGATTCCCTATGCAACCACGAAAGTCAATAGTTATGCAATGAAATTGCATCCTAATTGTGGTGCATTATTCGGTGTTAGTTATGCTTAATGCTCGCTTATGAGATTTTTCGTTTCTTGGTTGGATGCTTCTCAATCTTTTTGCTAGCCTGCACTTGTACTAAGTAGGAATACTACTTGTGCATCCAAAATCCTTAAACCAGTTTTGCCATATGTGTCCACTATACCTACCTATATGCGGTATTCTTTTGCCGTTCTAAGCAAATTTGTATGTGCCATCTCTAATTTTCAAAATAAATTTCCTTTTTGTGTGCTCGTACCGCTCATGAAATGGTAGGGGGTGGCTGATATTTTTTCATGCTAGATGTGTTATTCTCAAGATGAGTGTTTATTCACTTGTCATTGCACGAGAGTACGGCAAAGGTATTAGGGATGCCCAGTCCCGAAATGAAAAATGAATTTACTTTATGTTGTCAAATAATAAATTCCTTGGAAAGGGTTGGTATGGACGGCACCCGTGGATTCAGTTAGCCGTGGAATGTGAAAGTATGGTGGAAAAAGGAATAAACTTTATTTTCTGTTTGGGAACCGCCTATGATATATCTAGCATGGAAAGTATTAGGAACTACTCGATCGTTTTCGTTGACAGGAAAGGCATGCCACCCAAAATGTTTTATCTCTATCTTTTTTCGCTTTGAGCTCTGGCACCTCTACAAATCCCTACTTCCCTCTACGAAGGGCCTTTCTTTTTACTTTATGCAATTTTTATTTTTATTTGAATCTCCATCTTCTCTTACAAAGCGCCAACTAAGGGGCACTATGATCGTACTTGAGCATTGGGTGTAGCTAATATGCGAGTGTGTGTCATGAATGGATCAATGATTGAGCATAATAGGCTAGGGATAACTTGCTTTAGTGTTGATATTTTGAAATACATGGTTGCTTGTTGATATGCTTGAGTATTGAAATCTTCATGTCAAAACTAGACTATTGCTTTGAACCACATAAAAGTCCATATGTCCATGCTACAAAAGAAAAGAATATGTGATGAACATGTTAGGCAGCATTCCACATCAAAAATTCTGTTTTTATCATTTACCTACTCGAGGACGAGCAGGAATTAAGCTTGGGGATGCTAATACGTATCCAATGTATCTATAATTTTTTATTGTTCCATGCTGTTATATTATCATTCTTGGATGTTTTACAATCATTTTATAGCAACTTTATATCATTTTTTGGGACTAACCTATTGACATAGTGCCCAGTGCCAGTTGCTATTTTTTGCTTGTTTTTTACTTCGCAGAAAATCAATACCAAACGGAGTCCAAACGCAGCGAAACTTTTTGGAGATTTTTTTTGCACCAGAAGACACAAGTTGGGCCAAGGAAGTACCAGAGGGGGGGGCTCCGAGGGGAGCACAACCCACCTGGGTGCGCCTAGGGGCCCAGGCGCGCCCTGGTGGGTTGTGCCCACCTCGGCCGCCTCCCGCACCGCCTCTTTGCTCTATAAATACCCCGAAAATCCAAAAACCCTAGGGGAGTCGACGAAACACAATTCCAGCCGCCGCAAGTTCCAGAAACCACAGATCCAATCTAGACACCATCACGGAGGGGTTCATCATCCTCATTGGTGCCTCTCCGATGATGCGTGAGTAGTTCATTGTAGACCTTCGGGTCCATAGTTAGTAGCTAGATGGCTTCCTCTCTTTTGATTCTCAATACAATGGTCTCTTGTAGATCTAATTGATGTAACTCTTTTTGCGATGTGTTTGTTGGGATCCGATGAACTTTGAGTTTATGATCAGATCTATATTTTTATCCATGAAAGTTATTTGAGTTTCTTTGATCTCATATATGCATGATTACTTATAGCCTCGTATTTCTTCTTCGAATCTTTGGTTTAGTTAGGCCGACTAGATCGATTTTTCTTGCCATGGGAAGAGGTGCTTTGTGATGGGTTCGATCTTACGGTGCTCAATCCCAGTGACAGAAGGGGAAATGACACGTATGTATCGTTGCTATTAAGGATAACAAGATGGGGTCTATTCCTACATGAATAGATCTGAAGGAAATATGCCCTAGAGGCAATAATAAAGTTGTTATTTTATATTTCCTTATATCATGATAAATGTTTATTATTCATGCTAGAATTGTATTAACCGGAAACTTGATACATGTGTGAATACATAGACAAAATACCGAGTCCCTAGTAAGCTCTACTAGACTAGCCCGTTGATCAAAGATGGTTAAGTTTCCTAACCATAGACATGTGTTATCATTTGATGAACGGGATCACATCATTAGGAGAATGATGTGATGGACAAGACCCATCCGTTAGCTTAGCATAATGATCATTAAGTTTTATTGCTATTGCTTTCTTCATGACTTATACATATTCCTCTGACTATGAGTTTATGCAACTCCCGAATACCGGAGGAACACCTTGTGTGCTATCAAACATCACAGCGTAACTGGGTGATTATAAAGATGCTCTACAGATGTCTCCAAAGGTGTTTGTTGGGTTGGCATAGATCAAGATTAGGATTTGTCACTCCGAGTATCGAAGAGGTATCTCTGGGCCCTCTCGGTGATGCACATCATATGAAGCCTTGCAAGCAATGTGACTAATGAGTTAGTTGCGGAATGATGCATTACGGAACGAGTAAAGAGACTTGCCGGTAATGAGATTGAACTAGGTATGAAGATACCGACGATCGAATCTCGGGCAAGTAACATACCGATGACAAAGGGAATGACGTATGTTGTTGTGCGGTTTGACCGATAAAGATCTTCGTAGAATATGTAGGAGCCAATATGAGCATCCAGGTTCCGCTATTGGTTATTGACCGAAGATGTGTCTCGGTCATGTCTACATAGTTCTCGAACCCGTAGGGTCCGCACGCTTAACGTTCAATGACGATTTGTATTATGAGTTATGTGATTTGATGACCAAAGTTTGTTCGGAGTCCCGGATGAGATCACGGACATGACGAGGAGTCTCGAAATGGTCGAGACATAAAGAATGATATATTGGACGATATTATTCGGACACTGGATGAGTTCTGAGAAGTACCGAGTAATTATCGGAGTGCCGGAAGGGTTATCGGAACCCCCCGGGGAAGTAATGGGCCAACATAGGCCTTAGGGGAGAGAGAGGGCAGGCCAAGAGGAGGTGGCGCCCCCCCCCCTGGGGAGTCCGAATAGGACTAGGGGAGGGGGCGCGGCCCCCTTTCCCTCTCCCTCTCCCTCTCCCTTCCTTCTTCCCCCTTCCACCAAGTGGAATCCTACTAGGACTTGGAGTCCTAGTAGGACTCCTCTCTCTTGGCGCGCCCTTCAGGGGCCGGCCGGCCTCCCCCTCTCCTCCTTTATATACGGAGGCAGGGGGGCACCCTAGAACACAACAAGATCAATTGTCTTAGCCGTGTGCGGTGCCCCCCTCCACAGTTTAACACCTCGGTCATATCATCGTAGTGCTTAGGTGAAGCCCTGCGCCGGTAACTTCATCATCACCATCGCCACGCCGTCGTGCTGACGGAACTCTTCCTCGTCCTCAACTGGATCAAGAGCTCGAGGGACGTCATCGAGCTGAACGTGTGCAGAAGTCGGAGGTGCCGTACGTTCGGTGCTTGATCGGTTGGATCGCGAAGACGTTCGACTACATCAACCGCGTTAACCTAACGCTTCCGCTTTCGGTCTACGAGGGTACGTGGACACACTCTCCCCCTCTCATTGCTATGCATCTCCTAGATAGATCTTGCGTGAGCGTAGGATTTTTTTTGAAATTGCATGCTACGTCCCCAACAAGATCTTGTCTACATCATGTCATCGTTCTTATTGCATTACTCCGTTTCTCCATGAACTTAATACACTAGATGCATGCTGGATAGTGGTCGATATGTGGAGTAATAGTAGTAGATGCAGGCAGGAGTCGGTCTACTAATCTTGGATGTGATGCCTATATAATGATCATTGCCTGGATATCGTCATGATTATTTGAAGTTCTATCAATTGCCCAACAGTAATTTGTTTACCCACCGTATGCTATTTTTCTCGAGAGAAGCCACTAGTGAAATCTACGGTCACCGGGTCTATTCTTTATCATATTTGCCTTCGAGATCTATTTTTATTTGCTTTTATTTTCAGATCTATATTTCTAAAAACCCAAAAGTACCTTGCTGCACTTTTTTGCCATTTATTTTATTTCACGTTTATTCGAGATCTATTTATCCAATCTATCATAATTTTTCTCCCGTCAACTCGACAATTTCTGGCACTGTTACCCGAAAGGGATTGACAACCCCTTTAACATGTTGGGTTGCAAGTATTTGTTCTTTGTGTGCAGGTACCATTTACATAGTGTCGCTTGGTTCTCCTACTGGTTCGATAACCTTGGTCTCATCACTGGGGGGAATACCTACCGTAGTTGTGCTGCATCATCCCTGGCTGCCTTCCTCTCCCCTCCCACCTATATATATATGTAGGAGGGGGCGCCTAGCACAAGGACAGAACATTGTCTTAGCCATGTGTGGCGCCCCCGTCCACCGTTTACTCCCTCAGTCATATTTTCGTAGTGCTTAGGCGAAGCCCTGCGGAGATCGCATCACCATCACCGTAACCACGCCGTCGTGCTGCCGGAACTCATCTAGTACCTCGCCGTCTTGCTGGATCAAGAAGGCGGAGGACGTCACCGAGCTGAACGTGTGCAGAACGCGGAGGTGCCGTACGTTCGGTACTTGATCGGTTGGAGCGCAAAGAAGTTCGACTACATCAACCGCGTTGTTAAAACGCTTCCGCTTACGGTCTACGAGGGTACGTAGACACACTCTCCCCTCTCGTTGCTATGCATCTCCTTGATAGATCTTGTGTGGGCATAGAATTTTTTTTTGTTTTCATGCAACGTTCCCCAACACCCTGGTGTCGAGAACTCCTCGGTTCTCAAAGCCAAATGTGTTGCACCACTGCTCAAGCGTCATCGTACGTAGAACTCCTTCGAGTGTGAAAGAGCAGCTCGCCAACACCCACGAATCATCGAGAGTGTGCTCGAAGGTGGGGAGGAACTCCACGGTGATATTGTGATACGTCAGCTAATGGAAGTTACTGAAAACTCTCATCTCTATGTTGCCCGCTAGCCATGCGAAGTCGTTGTGGAGCTCTTGGGACTATCTTGTTTTATGTTATTTTACCTTAGAGAGGGTAGTAGGTCCTACCTAATACTCATAATCATGTGCTAAGAATAATTAACTAGGGTTGGTTAGATGATTATGATGATGATGAGTATGACTTGTTATTATGATAATGAGTAGAAGTTGTTAGATGACTATGATGATGATGAGTTGACTTGTTATTATGATAACGAGTAGAAGTTGTTAGATGACTATGATGATGACGAGTATGACTTGTTATTATGATAACGATGATGAGTTATTATTAATGATGATGATGCTTAGTTGTTATATCATTATGAGCATGATCAGTTATTATATATATCAGTGGGTGAAATAAACATGGATTAGATTCAAGTGGAGGCAACACATGGTGCGGATCGAAAGTACTACAAATCCAAACTTGATCATAGTAATCCAAACTAAAGTGATCAAGTTTGGATTAGTAGTACTTTGGATCTGCACCATGTTGCCTCCACTTGAATCTAATCCATGTCTCTTTCACCCGCTGAAATAATAACTCATCATGATCATAAAATCATATGATGAGACTACTATATAAAACCAATACAAATACAGCGGCAACACGCAGTAGAAAAAAAACCAGCAAACTTTACCAGTAGCGCGTGTAGCCCACCAGGCGCTACTGCTAGGTAGGTGTAGTAGTAGCGCCGGGTGGAACAAACACGCTGCTGCTAGGAAGGTGTAGTAGTAGCGCCTGGCGTCCACAGCACGCTATTGCTATGCAGGTAGTAGTAGCGCGGCAAGTCCGTGCTACTGGTAAACATTAGATGTAGCGCCGTATCAGTAGCGCGCCCCCCGCGCCACTACTACGCCTCCAACCCGCGCTACTAGGCTTTTCCCTAGTAGTGAAGTACTGATTCTTGGCTCAAGAGGTTCAAGGAAGACTTTAGCTTACTTCAACATAGGATAAAAGAGGCTCATAGGGCCATGATAGTTTCTTTTGTTGCCACTCTAAACTAGCTCCCAAAACAGTGCAACCTACATTCCTCCCCCACTGACCAAAAGTGGCAGTAGGGGCTATGTAAATATGCAACTTGTAACTATTTTGCATTTATGAAACCACAGTATGAGCCTCGCCTACTATTTCCCGGGGTAAAAAAACACATAATTGGATAAAATATATAGCATCCAACACCATGTTATAGTACATATTACATCGGGTGAGAGAGAGAGTGCATCGCTGCACGGGAGGGAAAAGGATGTTGATGACGATGGTGAAGTTGATGGAGGTGATCACCGTGACGATGGTTCCTCCGGCGACGCTTCGACGCCACCGGAAGAATGGGGAGATAGGCCCCTCCTCCTTCTTCTTGCTTGGCATCCTCCCTAGATGGTAGAAGGTTTCCCCTCTGGTCCTTGGCCTCCATGGCTCCCGGAGGGTGGGAGCTCTCCAAGATTGGATCTCTCCTCCTCTGTTTCTCTCTGTTTTCAGTTCTGTTTTCTAGCCGAACACCCTTTGTTATATATCTGGAGATTTGTAACTCCAATCGGGCTGAAATTTTGAGGGGACCGCCCCCCCCCCCCCCCCCACATAAAACTAGCTTTCTTGTGGTGAAATAAGGGCACCAACTGACTTCAGGATGCCACATGGCCTCCTGCCGCTCCCTACCCCCAGGGCGGGCCACCTGGCTGTGTGAGGCCCTCGGGCAATGTCTTTGCGTTGATTCCTTTGCCCAAACATCACATATATTCCAGAGAAAACTATATTAAATCGCCGGGATATTTTGACCTTTCCTAGATATTGATTTTCCGTGAAGCCAAAAACAATAGAAAATAGGAACTACCAATGTGCACTAGATTAATAGGTTAGTCTAGAAAAATAAAATAAATTTATGCCAAAAATATGTAAAAGCATGAAACAATAAAAAATTATAGATATGTCGGAGATGTATTTTTTTAAGCAAATTTGTCGCCATTTGTCGACCCCCGATTACTCCCAAACCTTATTTGGCGCCTTAAACATCACTTCTAGGCGTTTTCACCAAGTGACGCACATCCCCGATCCCTCCCACACAAAATGGGCCGACCCATGTTATATCGCTAGTATCGTTGTGATGGCTTCGTAATGTAATATGCGGCACACTTATGGCTTTGTGAAGTTTCAAACCATTTTCCTCTTTTTTTTGCCGGCTCTTTGTTCGGTCTTTTATCTCTCGTTTTCTCTTGTTTATGTTTTTATTTTTCTCCTTTTCAAAATTAGTTGTTTTTTTTTCAAATTCATGAACTTTTTTCTAAAATTTTGAACTTTTCGGATTCGTGATCTCTTTTCCAATTTCGAGAACAGTTTTCAAAGTTATAAACATTTCTCAAATTCACACATTTTTTAATTTGTGAACTTCTATAAACCCGTGAACTTTCTCAAATCAAAGAATTTTTTCTAGAGTTGTGAACTTTTTTCAATTTCAAAAATTATTTTTAATTTCATGAACATTTTTCAAATCCACAAAATTTTGTCAAATTCATGAACAAGTTTTCAAATTCACAAACATGTTTGAATTCATGAACTTTTTCAAACCCACGAAATATTTTTCAAATTTTTGAACATTTTTTGCAAATCTGTGAACTTTTTCCAAATTCACAAACTTTTTTTATTTTTTGTGAACTTTTGTCAAAATTTTGTCTTTTCTTTTAAAAAAGTCAACGGTCAGCCGGCAAACCGTTCAAGCGGTTCACTTGCTCAACCGATCGAACTGGCGAGGCGTTGGGGGCAGGGCGAGCGACCTTCCGCTGCTGGGCCGTGGCGCGCTTTGGGCGCGTGCGAGCCCCAGTTGTGTTCGGGCGTTTTCTCAAGAAAAAACCCTGGGCTGCCAGCCCATGCCGGGGAGCAGTTAGCGAGCCAGCCGACGGAGCCGGAGGCCGGCGCCGCGGATTTAGCGAAGCTGCCGACTTTTGGGGGTTTGCGAGAGCAAAAAACTGGCTGTCACCCGTGCCTGTCCTCCACTGCCGTCTGCCGCCGGCCCCCTCCCCCCCTTGCTTCGTCCGTCCTACTCCTGAACCTGTCGCCGCCGAATCCGGCATCGCCTAGCTTCAAACCCCCCTCCTGCCACCGGAGCGACCCTCGAAGCGGCCGGCGGACCTCAGACGCCCGCCTCCCTCCCCTCCCCTCCGCTGGACCGACACCCAGGCCGGGCGCGGCTTCCTCTCCTTGGGTAAGGAAGCCCTAGCTTTGCTCTTCTTTGTTCGGGTTACTGCCGTTACGTTTCTCTCTAGCCTACTTTTCTTCGCCGTGAATCAATCGAATCCGACCAGATCCCTCTTCCTCGAGGCCTTTCCCGGCTCATCCCGGTCCCCGTTCATATCATAGGACCGTCAATCAGGTCGCAGGATTAGCACCGCCGCTTGCTGCTATTTACCTTCAGATTTCACTATGAATAAGGGTACACAGAAGCTCAACCTCATGCGAATTTTATCATCTCCAACCACTCGTATGAACATAGAAAATAGTGAATTACATTCTAGAACTAGTAGGTCTCGGCGGCGCGGCATGCCCAGGTTGCTGTTAATGTTTTTTAACCATATTTCTATTGCTCTTGAAAATACATCACAGAAATGGCAATTGGCAAACAGTCACAACCACATATGTCTACAGCATATTTTCACTATTTCTCCCCAACTCAATCTGGAATGTATTACAATACTAGAGTTAACAGATCGCACATATATTTTTCACCTTTTACGTCTGTTTCCGCCTGCATCCTGAGCCGTCAGGGAATCCGCCATGTATTTTGGTGTCCTGTTACCCGCAAGGCCTAAACTCGTACTAATACCTGTTTGATTTCAGGAAATTTGAAACAAATGCTTGTTATTTTTGGCTTCTCCAAGAAAATCATTTTATGGGTTGCTAATTGTTCTCTATTTATCCGTTGTTCACATGCCCAGAATTTGTAGCTCCAATTCTTCTCATAAATCTGGATGAGAAATGACCGTTTTCCATTTTGTTTTGCAGTTGAACCATGACCGCGCAGACCAAGAAGAGGAGCCCCGTGGAGAGTGGGGACGCTGCTATCGGCACGGCTCTCGTTGGCTTTGTCTCCAATAACGAAGATTTGGGCCCCATTGTGCGGCATGCTTTCGAGTCCGGAAGGCCTGAGGCTCTCTTCCACAACCTCAGGGGTATCGCCAAGAGGAAGGAGGTTGAGATAGAGGAGCTCTGTAGGCTTCACTACGAGGAATTCATCCTCGCGGTCGATGAGCTGCGTGGGGTGCTGGTCGATGCTGATGAGCTCAAGGGCGCGCTGTCGGGTGAGAATCTGCGCTTGCAGGAGGTTGCTAGTGCCCTGCTTCTGAAGCTCGATGAGCTTCTCGAGTTGTATACGGCGAATAAGAATGTTGGGGAAGCGCTTGCAACATTGAAGATCTGTCTGCAGGTCACCAGCCTTTGTCAGGTGTGCAACAGGGACATTGCTCAAGGCAAGTTTCACATTGTGTTGAAGACTTTGGAGCTGATTGAGAAGGACCACCTGCAGAATATTCCTCTGAAGCTTCTTAAAAATGTTGTTCAGAAAAAGATACCGATGATGAAGCTGTACATTGAGAAGAAAGTTTCTGGTGAGTTTAATGAGTGGCTTGTGTATATCAGAAAGTTTGCAATGGAGATTGGACAGGCCTCGATACGCCAGGCCTCTTTGGATCGTCAGAAAGATGAGCGAATGCGTGCCTGGCAGAGGGAAGCAGAAGAATGTAGTCGTGGGGGGTTTGATGAGCATGCTTATGCCTTGGATCTGGAGTACATAGATGAAGAGTCAACACTAGAATTTGATCTGGCACCAGTATACCGAGCATACAACATCCACATATCTCTTGGCCTTGGGGAGAAGTTTCGAGAATATTACTACAGTAACAGGCTCATGCAGCTTAACTTGGACATGCAAATTTCTACAACACAACCCTTCCTTGAGTCCCACCAGCACTTCCTTGCTCAGGTAGCTGGATTTTTTATTGTTGAAAACTGTGTTCTTAGAACTGCAGAGGGACTTCTATCTGAGAGCCAGGTTGACACAATGTGGGAAGCATCTATTTCTAAGGTCACCTCTTTTCTAGAGGAACAGTTTGCACGCATGGATGCAGCTAACCACCACCTCCTTGTAAAAGATTATGTTTCTCTTCTAGCTGCAACCATGAAGAAGTATGGGTATCAAGTCACATCTTTGCTTGAAGTTCTTGACAAAAACAGGGACAGATATCATGAGATGCTTGTTTCAGATTGTCGGAAGCAGATACAAGGCGTCTTTGCTAAGGACTCGTATGAAAGGATGGTTATAGAGAAGGAAAATGACTACAACATGAATGTCGCAGCATGTCAACTTGAACCCATTGATGCAGTGCCGGATTTGCCATATGTTGCGCCATTTTCCTCATCAGTTCCCAGTGCTTGCCGTATTATCCGTTCCTTCATTGAGGATTTGGTAAGCTACTTGTCATATGGTGTTGTGATCAACTCCTATGATGTGGTGAAAGGATACCTAGACAAGCTTTTAATTGAGGTACTAAATGATGGTCTTCTGAAGTTGATACATAATGGTAGTTTGGAAATCGCACAGCTGGTACAGATTGCAGGAAATATTGCCATTCTTGAGCGGTCATGTGACATGTTCCTCCTGCATGCGGCCCAACTTTGTGGACTTCCTAAACGGCTGCTTGGGAAGCCTCATTCTGGTTTGACTGCTAGAGCTGTGCTCAAGGCCTCCCAAAACGCAGCGTTCAATGGATTAATAACCTCGACCAATTCCAGAATTGATGAATTCATGCTGCTGCTGACCAGCATCGATTGGACCACAGAGGAAACTCCAGAACATGCAAATGACTACATGAATGAAGTCCTCATCTACCTCGACATGGTGGTATCGACCGCACAGCCGATTCTGCCGAGAGAGGCCCTCTTCAAGGTCATTTCTGGTTCACTCAGCCACATCTCAGACTCCATAGTAACAGTTCTTCTCAGCGACAGGGTGAAAAGGTTGAGCATCAATGCGGTTGTAGGTATTGACATTGACCTGAAACTGTTAGAGGAGTTTGCAGAAGACAGATTCCACACCAGTGGGTTATCGGTCCTTAAAAGGGAAACAAGTTTCAAAGATTGCCTTGTCGAGATTAGGCAGCTGACTAATCTTCTGCTGAGCAACCACGCCGAGAGCTTCATGAATGCTGTAATCAGGGAGAAGAATTATGCAGCCTTGGACCACAAGAAGGTAGCCATCATCTGTGACAAGTTCCGGGATGCTCCCGACAGCTTGTTTGGGAGCCTTTCGAGTAGAAACATGGTGCAGAGTGCTCGAAAGAAGTCCTTGGATGTGTTGAAGAGAAGGTTGAAAGATTTTAGCTGAGATTAGCCATGTTGCATCTGAAATAAGCTGGTACCGGTTGAGTAGAACTTAAATTTGTTACTGTAAAACCTTGTCTGGTCTTGTGATTTTCTTGTCTAGAACATAATTACTGTCCTCTGTTTCATGTGCACATTTAGGCTTGGGCTGCCTGCTTACAGGATGAGGCCGCGAACTGTAGTTGTATGCTCCAAATTTCCATCTAAACTTAGTTGATACTGTCCTTTCACTAGAAGAAATAGAAGAAGGCAGTTTCATTCGTACCAGTGCAAGCTATTAAAGGCTGAAGTTGACACAACCACAGGGTTTGGTGTCCGTAAGGGAGCAGTAAGTGTGAAGAAAGCTGTCAAATAGACTGGTGCTGGTAATCATTGTCTTCCATTGCTTAAAGAGAAAACCTTCGATTGTTTAGGGAGAGAGACTTGAAGGACGGTGAAGGTTTAGCGGCTTGGCTTTGATGAAAATTACTTCTTTGACAGTTAGCAAAACTTTAAACGCTCCCTGAAATCTCTTTGATCAGATAACTTTGGAATTAAACCGTTAGCTTTTCGACACCAAATCAATGTTAAAAAAAATGCTATCAGTGTCAGGCATTGATGTAGTTTCCTGGTTTTGGATTCAGTTTACTGTAGTATTTCTTAGTTTGCTGATCAGCTTTAGGCAATGAGGTATTCTCAAACTGCAACTTAGTTTCGCCTTCTTTTTTCTGTCTAGAAGGGGAAAGCCCTCATGTTTTCCCTTTTTAGAAACTAAGAACCTACAAACAAGAAAAGAAAACAACACACAGGCAACCTGGATTGTGTGCATTCGTGATGCGTTGGCCGGGAGCAATAGAATTCTTCCATTTTGGTCTAAGGCCATGTTTAGATTGTCGTTTTCCTTTCAAATACCCTTGTAAAAATACAGGTCTCCGCCGGTTGTTTCTTCTCCAGCCGGAATTCCCTCACAGCCCGGGTAGGTTACGCCTGTAAATTAAATACCCTTGTACTGTATTAAAATATCCAATGCCAAGCGCGACCTAAAAGGAAAAACACTGGCAACCAACGACATCAGGCCTAACAGGGAAATATCAAGGCATGACAATGAAAAATGAAATCTAGAATGTTAGCATGTGGTCTGTTTGTATTGGTTTACGTGGGTTTTGGCTAATTAACTAGGTGACTCTCTTCTGCTTAGTTAATCGATGAGACAAATCTTTTTCTTCGTTTCTAATTTTTTTTCCAGATATGAAGTAATTACTGGATCACCCGTTAGAAAGCCACAACTAAGATTTTTATTTGTCTCCTAAAGGCACTTCATTGGGTAATGGAAAGCACAAATGCCATATCCGTTCGTCTTGACACTTGAGTCTTCCTGAACAAGTTTATCTGCTACTTTGTTACAAACCTACTATGTTAGATGCTCTATCCTTTTGATGTAATATCAGCCATAGGTTTCCCTACCACTTGTGGCAATCGTAATAGTAATTCTCTTCTTTGGCCTTTGCATTAGAAGTTAAGTTCAAGAAAAGGAAATGTGAAGGTTAGTTTTTTTTTCTTTTGCGAAAAGGATCAGATCTGTTATAAAAGTTCACTGGAAGTACAAAGCATCTCAAACATAATGAAATTACATCGAGAACGCTAGTTAATGAATTAAGACCCATCAAACGTGAAGAAGAATACACCGAGCTTCACTTTTCTTTCCGCTTATACATGGTACAATTATGTAGTTTTCGCTAATATATTTACACTTATGGTAGTCAGTAATAACTCAATTACAATCATTAGTGTGAATTAGGACGCCATTGTGTATTAAGCATCTACTGAACACCAAATAGTCAAGATCCAGTCCCATTGCTTGCTGCTACTGATGTTATTGCCTGCTATCATGAATTCCAAAACTTGATGGTTTCATTGTACCCCCAACAAAGGCAGCAAATTGTGCGCTGCCTAGACTAAAAAAGTCTAGCTCAATATGTTTTTAATCTTTACTCTGGACCTTGGGCTCCCTATGGACTGTTTTCAAACAATAAGGTGCTAGCAACTTACTATAACAATCATATCTCAAGTTGCAGTATACCTTATTTTCCAGAGGACTATAAAATAGACCGCTGGGCCAATCTAAATTTTGCTATGTTTTTTAGTCTCTCCAACAACTTTATAGTTTACTAATAAAGCATCCAATCATTGATTACATGCATCTGTGTTGATTTATGTTTATATTTATGGTAATTGTTTGTCAATACCTATTTCTAAGTTATATAGTGCATACAATTGATTGGACTTCAACTTTGCTGTAGAACTGAATGTTGTTCTTGTTGTAACATCATGTAGTTTCTGATGCTTCATCGAGATCGATATGGATATAAATGGAACTTGGATGCTACCTCACCAAAACATGCTATGTGTCATTAGGTACGAAGACGGACGCCACCTAGCAGCCAAGGGACACCCCAAGGGAGTAGGAGAAGCACCCCAAGGCCATGAGGAAGGAGTCCAACAAGATCAAGACAGCACCTCCCAGGCGACCCCGTGCGCACGGGCCATCCAAACCCCGTGGCCACGGGCCACCCAGAAGGCTTCTGTAGCCGAGACGGGGCAGCGCGCCAGAACACGTCACGGCAAAATGAAGTTCTTTTAAGGACTACCATATAATGGACCGGTGTTCACTAGAGCAGTCGTAACTTTATCATTCGGAGTCCGTTTCGGACCCACAAGTACTCAAAATGCTTGCGACGAGCATGCGAATCTAGAAAATATTTCCCGCTTGCGCCAGGAGGCCCAGAGGACCCTCAAATTCGGCCCTTAAGCAGGACTTTTTGCCCCTAAAAGTCAAAGAACATAGTTCCATTAATAATTGTTAGACTCTAAGTCTTCCGAAAAGGAGTATCAAGATTTAATCTTGAATCATTTATATGGAAACTATCTCGGATTGTATTGGCATTTTGCCAATTCCAGAGTCAGGGTCCATCAACGCTTCCTTGTGTATCGTGGGTGTACTCAAAATGCTTGCGACGAGCGTGGGAATCTAGAAAATACAACCGGCTTGCGCCAGGAGGCCCGGAGGTACTCCTGGCCATGGGCAGCCCGGCCCGACCCGGCCCGGTCCGAAAAAGCCCGACCCGACGCTGCACCTGGTTCGGGCCCAGGCCTATATTTTGAGCCCGAAGGCCGGGCCCGGGCCCGCCATTTTCGCGATTTACTGAAGGGGCCCGGCCCATGGCTCGAGGGCTGGTGGGCTTTATCACTTTCGGCCCGGGCTTGGGCCCAAAAACCAGGCCCGATGGCCGGGCCGGGCTCGGTCCTAGGTTTTCTGCCTCGGGCTTTGGTAGGCCCGGCCCGAAGCCCGGCCCGGCCCGGCAGATGGCCATGTATACCCGGAGGACCCTCAAATTCGGCCCCTAAGCAAGACTTTTTGCCCCTAAAAGTCGAAGAACATCATTCGTCGCTACTTTTCAGACAAGTTTCTTCTTGTATAATCACCAGATAGGTATTGGAACCAAAGTTTTTTTTTAATTTACTGGGTCCAAATAAAATTGCCTAGGAACAATCTTAATCAACAATCGTAGGCTGTAAATGTGATGTTGTTCAGAAAAGTAATTGAGTAGTATAAACTGAATTCCTAACACTACTACAACTCACGCCAACCATGACACACAGCACGCAAGCCACACACTACCACAACTACAATTCCTACCTAATTACACTAACACAAATACTTGTAGGACTTGGACAAGATTACCTAACGTTCTCTTCCCAATCTTGACTCTTTGTCTTCCATGCTCCTCTGATTTTTGCTCATTGTAAATTCGTGATGTGACGATCTAACTCAACCGTCATATATGTAAACTAAGTATGACCATGCTTGGAAAGTGGACACATGCATTGCACCTCTTGCTCGAAAATCCATCTCTGCACCCGAGCTCATCTGCACCCGCGCCGCCTTACACTCGCTTGGTTGGTTGGTTGGTTGGTTGCCGCCTTACACTCGCTTCACACCAAAATGTTCTCGTACTTCCTTGCAATAGATTCACCGTCTATGGGTCGCACACCTCATCGCTTTATGATGGTTTCCCCTGCCATCATTCGCCTCCGGCATCCCACGAATACACACTGGTTGTAACAAGGACACTCCACGAGGACACAACTCATGGAACACCATGCACACCGCTTTAGCTGCGACGAATTCCCATAGAGACGAGTACTTGGACACAACCACACCTCACATACACCCCGACTGAACGTGTGAACGCGAGCGTATGAATCCTTGATTCATCTAACTCCACAGGATGACGATCTTGACGAGAATCAGTTCTAGATATCCTTGAGTTAGTTAGACAAAACAAAACACAATTTTAGTTTGTTACGTTGCTAGATGAGTTTAAGGAAAACTAGATCCAAATAACCCCTTAGGGAAAGAAAAAGGATATCATATCGCTCTTTTGCTTGCAATCTACATTTCATCTTACCTATGCAACCGTCATGTCCAGGGCCAGGGGAATGAAAGAATTTCAACAATAGCTTCTTTAATGTGCAATAAATTTTCTCCATGAGTGGGTATAGGATACTACCATGGTGGAAATCCAAACCCGATGGTTATACTTTTTGCGAAAAAAATCTGATGAATTGATTCTCCTGATTTAACTCTTTCGAGCCTTGGCCCCGGCCTGAGTCTAGTAGTCACTATCCAGTTAACTTTATTGGTATTGAAGCCTAACATGTTGTTTGACTATTGTTTCTATATGAATTTTAAGAAAAAGTTGAATAAGAGTAAGTGATATATAAGGTAGCAGTTAAATTTTCATCTAGCATGAATATATAGCCCCATCGTGTTTTAAAAAGCATCGATAGCCTCATTAGGTTATTGACACCTTCAAATTTGAAGTTCAACATTTCCTTTGAACAACGATCTCACTGGATGTTGCTTGTAAGAAATTTGTTGTTAAGGTCACTGCTTACCTGCGATGTGGTGGGTTGGGCAGAGTGTACTCGATTTCATGGAGTACTGTTGTTAGCGAGGACATGAAACCTTATTTTGGCGGTGTTTCGCTTTCAACTGAAAGAAACTGCACAACTTCTCTTGTGTACACGTGTTCTAACATTTCTCACATGTTTTCCTCTTTCTGCCATGCACTCACCAAAGAAAAGGAACAGACCTATTAAACTGGGTTGTCCTTCACAACTTGTAGTTCCAAACAAAAAGTCCATTTAATTCTGAACTGCTCCCTCTGTAAAATAAACTTACAGAGGGAGTAATTCACATCTTGACCGATTTGCTTTCGTAAAACCTTGTCTGCATTTCCGATTTCTTATGTAAAACACAATTGCAGTCCTTTCACTTGAAGAATTTTAAGCATCGACCCCAAATTTCCATCTGAACCTAGTTGACACCATCCTTCCACTTGAAGAAATAGAATCAGGCATTTTCTTTCGTACCAATGCAAGCTATTAAAGGATTAAGTTGACAGACACGACTACAGGGTTTGGTGTCTGTACCGTAGGGGAGCAGTAAGTGTGAAGAAAGCTGTCAAACAGACCGGTGCTGGTCATCATCGTCTCCCGTTGCTTAAAGAGAGAAGCTTGGATTGTTTAGGGAGAGAGACTTGAGGGACAGTGAAGGTTTAGCAGCTTGGCTCTGATGAAAGCTACTTCTCTGACAGTTAGCAAAGCTGAATGCCACCCTTAACAAATCTCTTTGGTCAGATCACTTTGGAATTAGAACAGACTTTAGCTTTCAGACACCAAATCAATGAAACATATTTGAAAACTGCATCGTCTTGTCATTCTAGGGCCCTGGGGAAGTAGAATGAGATATGATTTCCATTCTTTTTGGGAACTATCAGTAGAAGATTGTGTTGGTGGGCTATACTACACTACTGCAAATTATTATGTTCATGTTTCCTGTTGATCTGTCATATAATTATATATCCAGTGGACACATTCTCTTCGTCTTGTGACGTGTGCGGCACAGGAGAGAGGAAAGGGACGGCAGCAGGGAGGGGCAAGGCAGGGCAAAGAAAAAGAGGAGCTGCGGCACCAAAAACAAAAGCTTGATGAGAAGATGCCAACAACCACCAGTCCAGTCCACCCTCACTTTGCTTTGCAGACAATCTCTCTTCTCTTTCTCCAGTCCCTCCCAAAGATCCCCATCATCAGCCAGCGCCATCATCTGATTCCGATCTCTTCCCCCCATTCCCCATCACATTTCCCACTTCCCAACCTCGAGAAAAAAAGCGCCATGGATCGAGCGCCTACGCAGATGCTCCTCCGCCTCCTCCCCTCACCCCGTCACAATGATTTGGCCTCAGAGATCCTCTGCTAGTACCTGAGCACTCAGTCGTCTCGGACTGAGTGAGTGAGGTGGTGGGCAACACATCTGTCACAGTGTGTTGCTTCGCCTTTTCTCCCCTGCTGTTGCGGTTGCCAAGATTTGGTGCTAGGAGGAGGAGGGGGAGGCAATGGCGTCCTCGCCGCCTGCAATCGTCGGGACGGAGCCCACCTGGGTGCCCTACGAGCCAACCAGGGACTGCTCCCAGGGGCTCTGCAGCCTCTACTGCCCCCAGTGGTGCTACTTCATCTTCCCTCCGCCGCCGCCCTTCGACCTCGCCGGCCCCGGCCCGGACGACTCCTCCGGCCACGTCTTCTCCCCGCTCGTCATCGCCATCATCGGCGTGCTGGCCACCGCCTTCCTCCTCGTCAGCTACTACACCTTCATCTCCAAGTACTGCGGCACCTTCGGCTCCCTCAGGAGGAGGTTCTTTGGCCCCGGCTCCGGCGGTGGTGGGGGCAGCAGCGGCGGTGGGAGCGGCCACGGGCAGTCCAGGAGCCAGGAGTCGTGGAACGTGTCGCCGGCGAGCGGGCTGGACGAGGCCCTGATCAACAAGATCACGGTGTGCAAGTACAGGCGCGGCGACGGGTCCGTCCTCCACACCACCGACTGCTCGGTCTGCCTCGGCGAGTTCCACGACGGCGAGAGCCTCCGGCTGCTGCCGAAATGCAGCCATGCGTTCCACCAGCAATGCATCGACACTTGGCTCAAGTCGCACTCCAATTGCCCCCTCTGCCGCTCCAACATCACCTTCGTCGCCGTCGAGGTGGCGCCGCCGGAGCCGGAGGGCTGTGCTCCGGGCGAGACCGACCGGAGCACCCATGAGGTGGTTGTTGAGATGTATGAATTGGAGAACCTGTGTGAAGAGCAGCAGGATGCGGTGAGCAGTGGCGGCGTCAGAGCTGAGCGTGATGATCAGGAGACGGAGGACAGCCGAGAGGGAGCAGAGGAGGAGGAGGAGGGAAATGGCACGGCTGAGATCAGAGAAGAAGGCGTGCCACCACCGAAGACGGGGTCGAACCTGCACCGTGACAGCCGCATGTCCATCGCCGACGTGCTGCAGTCCACCATGGAGGACGAGCTGATCGCAGCCAGGGAGAGCGGGCTCCTTGCCGGCGGTGCCGCGGGGAGAACAGCAGCAACGGACGGGGCCGCAACCGGCGCGCGTTGCAGGACGCCATTTCAGAGCAGCCGATGAAGAGGCTGCCGCCCGGCGGCAGGTCGTGCTTCAGCAGCAAGAGCGGCAGGGGAGTCGTCGTCGATTCAGATAATGCAGTGCGAGGTGGCCAGTCGTGACGATCCTGGGCAAGCTTCCGTCCCGTTTCTGTGCATGATGGGACGCCAATGAGGACCATATCATCGTACTAATTCAGAGATGTCGTCGTCCTGTGATAATGCTGATTTCCCTCGGTTGCAGCACGCGATGCTGCTGCGAACCGATGCTTGGGTAAGATCTCCTGTGATGATAGTTCAGCAGGCGTTGGATCTTTTCGTTTTTCTTTTTGCTCTTCCATCATCTGATGACATAGGTTCGATCTCCTCCACCACTCAGTCCATTGTTTCAGTGGACATGTTTTGCTGTGAGTTCAGTAACAGGCTCAAGTTTTCAACACCTCGAATGAGTTTTCTTCTTTCACCTTTTATGTGTGTTTATGCCTTTGCAACTGTTGTAAAGCGAGTGTGAAATCCGAAGGATCGAATGTTAGGAGTTTGTTCTGAAGGTTCGAACTAGAACTGTTCTCTTGCATACAGAGCACACCTGTGGAGCTCAAATTCAGGGACACAATCTATATTCATTATACTAGTAATGAAACTCGCGGAGACAGGCCGAGAGATAAGTACTTATATTTGCAGTGTGTTCTGTCGCTGACGCTTGCTGTGGTCCATGATGAATTAGCTAGCCTGAGTTGCTTGCAGCACGGCTCTTGGTCAGATCTGGGTTTGAGATAGTAGATGAAGCGGAACCTGATTCCCCCCAACCCCACCCGCACCCACTTTGCAGCAAAAGGAACGGCGTTTTTATATCGGCCAGCGCCTCCCTTTGTTCCTAAGCTGAATGCGGGTTTACGGACAATAGTGCCGTGGAAGTTTCTGCAGCGGGAATCCCGTCCGTGGTTAGGCCTTTGCCTTTGCCCTCCCCTCCGTAGCACGTGTTTCTGGCCTTCCAGATCTGTGCTTGCGGTTTGGTTGATATGGTAGAGGCAAATAATTCAATACTCTATCTGCGAGATGGTTTCTCTCTCTCCTGCTCTCGCGAAGAACAGTTGAGCCGGGAGGTTGCAGATACAGTATTATAAATTGGCTTCACCAATCACCACACGAAGCTGATGTCCTGAATGCCAGGCAGTGCCTGTTGGCAGTTGGCATCACACCCATTCTCTGTTGTCTGTGCATCATCGATCGATCCTCAGTCGTTCACCGACCCCCCCTCTCTCGGTAGTCGTCGTGGTTGCTCTCTGAAGCGATCTCCACTCCATCTTCGCAGATAATGGAAGAGCGACTACTCTGCGGTCTAAAATGTTATGTTATTTCTAACCGGCTCCTAGTCGATCCTCAACCTGTCGTAAGGGAGTAATTTTCTTTTACTTCGGCCTCAATTTTTTTCCAAAATATACTCCACCGCTCGGCGGCTGAGTAAACACCGCGCCTCTTCTTCACTGCCTTCCCTCTCCACTCCCATGCCAAATCTGCGCCAGCGCCGCCCCTCCCACCCCTCACCGCGGACACTCCGTAGGCTCCGCCACTGTCCTCTACCACTTGAATTTGTGCCTCCTCGTCCCGTCGCCGGCCAAGAACAGGTGGATCTGCGGCTGCTGCCGCCGCCGACGGATTTGGCGTTTCCGGTCGCTGGCGATTGTGCCTTGCCATGGATTGGCCTGGAAGCGGACCGCAGAGTCCCGACAATGCCTTCGTGCCGCATGCAGGTACCGACGTCTCTAGCCACTCGAATCTCTCCCGTCGGCGGTTCGCCGGCAAACACAAGCCCAGCCGTGGCACGGGCTCGACGCTGGCCAAGCGGCTCGCCGGCTCGCCGTTGCCGGTCATACAGTGCGACGACCGCACGCGGCAGGTGCTGCGCCGAGTTTCTACCACGCCGCAACATCCCGGATGGATGTTCTTCAAGTGCACAAATGATGGGGGTATGTGCTTGTTTTGATTCGGTTGTTCATCGGAGTCAGCGCAATCTTCGGTAGCTCATTGTTTGCTCATCTCTGTGTGTAGGATGGATGCAAGTTTTGATATTGGGAAGAAGAGTCCATCGAACTATGCATTTCCCTGTAGGAAAAGGCTACCAAAGGCAGATAATTAGGGCTGCGTTTGGCAGCAAAGTTTTTTTAGAATACCACGGTTTCTGAAAAAAACCATGGTTTTGAATACTTCGATGCGTTTGGCTTCAGCAAAAACTAAAGTTTTGTAAACCACAGTATCCTAAAAACCATGGTTTTTTTGGAGTATCTGGAAAAGAGGTCCCGACCTCTTTTTCCAAAACAGAACAGAGAGAAAACGTCGGGGCGATCGCAGTTGACGTTGCCGTCTGCGTCGAGATAACAATTTCCAGCTGCGGCCCCGTCCTATTTTTCCTCTTTCTGTTATATGGTAACGACCTGTATTATATCTCCAGGTTATAGCCGATTCTGTTTGAGTTTTTTACGAGTAGTAGGTCTCTCGGGTCCTTCCAGCCGGCGTCATGCGCTAGTCTCCATCTCTTCTCTTCATCACGAGCGAATCAAGCTCACCACCAAGGAAAAAAGGTATGAGCTCGTTTATGCCCTACAATATTCCGTCCGGTAATTATCTATCCAGTCTGATTGGAACAGTGCCGCAAGAGGTCGCATATAGATTAGAGGTGACACCGCCAGATGGGATGACGGCACTGATTAGTATGCAATGATCTTGCATGCTTCTCCATCGATTCCTTGGCTGCCGATTAATTTAGGGCGAGTAGCGCACACTGATTAGATCGATTGGTCTTTTGGAGAACATTAGCAGGCTATTTCTCCATCGAGTTCTTGGCTGCCGGTTTATCTCCGGCGAGTAGCTCACTGATTAGATCGATTGATCCTTTCAGAGAACACTCGTACGCAGCACGCAGCACGCAGCAGGCTATATATGCTAGCTAGCCAATTCTCTATAAATGGCGCACGTATGAATTTAGGACCGGCTGGAAGTACATGCACGTATAGACATATAATAATGGCAACACGCTAACGATTGCAATTACTTCAATCTAGTTGACTAATGAACTGAAGTGGGATATCTTGCAATTGTGTGTTCCTTTGAAGTGGGATATATACAGGTGGATTAGTCGAAGCCTTCAATGCCAGCAGCCCATGCAAAGGCCATGCGTGAACGAAGGATGGACATATTCTAGATCAGGTGACGCGCATGTAGGTGCATCAGCGATAGTCATATTCTACAGATCCTAGTATCTAGCTAGATCGAGTCAGACGCGTGCATGGCGGCTGCATGCAGCCGGCCGCCGTTAACAACCGCTAATTACCCAGTCATCCACTCCAAATACTTAGGTCAAAACTTTGATAAGACAGCACCAGCCAAACACATGTAAAACTGAGAAAAATATTGGTTTTGAGAAACTGTGGTATTCCTCGACCACCCATGCTAATACTGTGGTTTTCAATTACCACAGTTTTCTAAAAACTTCTGTGCCAAACTAGCCCTAGGTGTTGAATCCCACACATACCAATGCATTTTAAAACATACACACAATATGCACGATATGTGTAAATACAACATGATATCACAACATAACTCTACGACTCAATTTATTTATTTAGGAGGCTCTAGGGAGCCATATATAGCATGACATTACAAATATGGATCTCATGACCTAACATACAAAGACATACAAGCAACGGGAGCATAAACATGTCTGAGTACAGACAATTACGAAAGAAAAAGACTGAGAAGCTTGACTATCTACAAGACTCTTCATAGGAACCAGACCTCTGCCTGGAATTCCCAAGCTAATCGGTGAATGTTCAACTCATCGTAGAAACCACTAGTGAGACTGAGGTCTCCTCTACAAAAACATAAATTAAGCAACCGTGAGTACAACGAAAACTGATAGATGTTGATACACTCGTTGCTAGAATAGAGGCTAGAGATGAGACTAGAGATGCGATTAGATGCGAAACAACGTCAACTTCTTTAGAATCGAAGAAGAAAGAAGTGTTCAAGCTCGAGAAGCCGCATATCAACAATGAAGACATGGAGAAGATATTAATTCAACTAGTGGGAGCAGTTAGGGAAATTGGATATCTTTTAAAATGTCTGATTGTGGTTCTTGTTTTCTTTGATCTTGCTCTTGTAGCAAAGAATTGATGAATTATTATATACTACAATGTCGTTGAATGAAATAAGGAAGCGAAGAAATGTGTTTCAGTGGCTGAAAATGAAATGCAAATGATTTTTTTACTACATTATATATAGGGGATATGCTAGGTCCGCCAAAATTTAATGAAGTAAATTTACTTCACTAAAGTTTACTTTACCGGATACTCCACTATCTATTGGAGATCGGTTAGAAATGCCCTAAATAAACAACCAAAGTGATCTCCTTGACTGAGGTTATCAGGTTAACCAAATGTGTGCAACCAATACGGTTTACTTTTTTGTGCTCCCTCTAATACGCATAGGCTGCTTATCTAGGCGCAGTACGCTGTCGGCGCCCTGGGGTTAAGACGACGAAAGCAGCGATTTGTCGGCCTTGGGATTTGCTCCCTTGTAATATCCGGTGGTCATCGGCGAGTCGCCGAGAGCATTGTTCCGTGTCTAAAGATAAAGTAATGCCACATCCACATGGTACATGTGAAGCTGCGGCTTAAAGGTGCTGGAGCGGCGGGCGACCATTGGTACTTGTGCTTTGTTTGCGGCTTTGTTTCGAACTCGCGACGGGGATTCGGCGGAAGAAGAAGCAAGTCGACATCTCGCCTTCTTTTCTCTATCTTTTATTTATTACTTTTAGCATGTGGATACACAAACTGAGGGAGGGGCCGGGCTTCCGAATGTGACGTAGGTTCTCGTGTGAGATGATCTGGTTTGCTCTCGTACCACCGTGGGAAGGGGTGGATATCTGGTGATACGGGTCCAGAGATGCTCCCCTGATCCTGGACCATATGGTGCGTTGGATCTCAATGGAGGGACAGGATCGAACATCCTCCCTTCTCACTGGAAAACATGCAAAGTACACCCTGGGTCATTCTCTAATTCAGCCACAGATCTATCATCCTCCATACTAATTCTGTCCAGTGTGTCCACCCCTTCGATTCATTGGCAGAAAAAAAAAAGTTAGGGTAGGGAAGTCCCGCCGCCGCCGGGTACTATGGGGCGAATCGCTCCGCTGTCGTATGCCCCGTCGCTTGGCCCGCTGGCGCCGGTTTTTATAGCAGATGTCCAATCGGGGCTGAACGCCTCCTCCTTAGGGATGGCAATGGGTAGGGTATGGGCGGGTACAACCTCCTTTTGCCCATACCCATACCCACAGAAAATTTCTGTACCCACCCACTTCAATACCCATGGGCATAAATTGGCACCCATGCCCATACCCATCAGGTATCTTATACCCAATGGGTATACGATGGGTATAATATATAGCATTTAATTTTTTTTAAAGGTAGAGAAATGAGTTTAAAATTCAAGTGATAATGGGCGAGCAGTATAGCATTAACGCGGCCTCTCCGGTGTGTGGTCTCTTGGAGGTAGCAAGGGAGTATGACCAGAGGTTGGTGGAAGCCCAACGCAGTGGGAGTCGGTAGTGGCAATGGGGGGTCGCTGGATCGAGAGTTAGACATGAGTCCAGTAGCGAAGAGTCGAGATTTCATCTTTTCAAGGAGTCACATAGGACGTATGAGGAGTGACGAGCAGGTGATTACGAGCCTATGAGCTATGGCGGTTTTAAGGAATGCGAGATTTATGGTGGGCCATAGGAGTTGGATGTTGACCCCATATGTCACAGGAGTTATTTTCATTAATTAATTATTTCTGGGTATCCATTGGGTTACCCATGGGCATAATTTCATACACATGCCCTACCCATATATTTTGCGGGTATGGATACCCATTACCCGTGGGTACAAAATCTCTCCAAATCTTGCCCATGCCCATTGTCTTCGGGTAGGGTACCCACGGGTACCCATACCCATGGGCAAAATTGCCATCCGTACTCCTCCTACTGTAATGCTGCCTCCATTGGTGGTCCTGGAGTAGCCCAGCCTGCGGCCCTTTCGGCGGAAAGTGCAACTGATAGGAGCTAGGGTTCTCCCCGGTCTAGGGCGTAGCTTGTAGGGAAAGGAGGGAGGTGGGCGAGGGCTGGAGCGCGGCGGCCGGCGGCGAGGCGCCGTCCTTGCGGCGGTATGGCGGCGGCTGAGTCAGGAGGCGGCTAGGGTTTAGGGTTTCCGGCTCATCTGGGAGCCGGGCAATAGAATTGTCTTATTGCTTGAATCTCAAAATAATCTTACAAGTTGTATATATAACCACGATGTGAAATAAAAACTAAGATAACTTGCGGGCTAAGCTTGCCCGGTGGGCCTCCTACGGCCGTAGGTCCGGCCGGTCATAACATCTCTCCCCGCCTGCGCAAACAGCTCGTCCTCGAGCGGAAAGTCGGGGTAGTGTTGGCGGAACTCCTCGCGCTGCTCCCAAGTAGTGTCCTCCTCTGAAAGTCCAGTCCATTGAATCAACACGTACCAGGAGCCGCGGCGCAGCTGAGCCTTCAACGCCTTCTCCGGTTCAGGAAGGAGACGCCCGTCGGTGACCGGCGGTAGCGCTGGAGGAACCGCGGGTGGCTCTCCACGGAAGGGCTTGAGCAGCCCCACATGGAAGACATCATGAATCCGCGCACCTGCCGGAAGCTGACGACGGTAAGCCACCTTCCCAATGCGTTCCAGGATAGCAAAGGGACCGGCATAGCGAGGACCCAGCTTCTTCTTCCCGCGTGGGTTGAGGGACTGCGTAGAGCGATGAAGTAGACGCAGCCACACCCAATCACCCACCGCGAACTCCACCTCGCGATGGTTGCCGTCGTAGTAGTGTTTGGCCAACTGCTGGGCCTGAAGGAGGCGTTGCCGGACTTCTGCCAGCATCTCGTCATGGTTCCGCAGAAGAGCACCGGCCGCCTCGGTCCGTGCCAAGGCCGGATCAACAGGAAGAATCGGCGGAGGTGGCCGGCCATAAACCACCTCAAAAGGCGTAGCACGGAGGGCGGAGTGATAAGAGGTGTTGTAGCAGTACTCCGCCCACGATAGCCAGTCCACCCATGCGCGAGGGCGATCACCTGTGACACAACGCAAATACATGGCAATCACCTTGTTAACGACCTCGGACTGGCCGTCCGTCTGAGGGTGGAAAGCTGTGCTCAGGCGGAGCTTAATGCCTGCCAGCCGGAAGAGGTCGCGCCACACATGTCCCTTGAACACGGGGTCCCGATCACTGACGATCGAAGATGGGAACCCGTGGAGATGGACAATGCCATCGAAGAAAGCCCGAGCGACAGACGCCGCCGTGTAGGGATGCCCGAGCGTGATGAAGTGGGCATACTTGGAGAAGCGGTCGACCACCGTGAGAATGACGGACTTGCCGCCCACCTTGTGGAGGCCCTCGATGAAGTCCATGGAGCTGTCCGCCCAGACCTGGGACGGCACCTCCAAAGGCTGGAGCAAACCAGCCGGCCGTAGAGTCTCCGTCTTGTTGCGCTGGCACGTCACACAATACCGTACCCAGTCACGGACCAGGGCACGATCTCCTGGAATGTAGAAGTCGGCGCGGAGACGATGGAGTGTCTTCTGCGCCCCCTCATGGCCCGCCGAGTGGGCGAGGCGCAGCACCTGATGACGAAGATCGTCGTGCGCCGGAACGAAGACCCGGCGCCCATGGAGGAGCAAGCCGTCGGTGAGGCGCCACGGCTCATCCAGTTCCCCCGCAGCCAGCTGCTGCTGTAGGAGGAGTGCGTCGGCCGCGGCTGCTGTCGCCCGTCGGATGTCGGTGAAGAGGGCGAAGGACGGCCCGGTGATGATGCAGAAGGCCGCCCCCTCCATCGCACCGTCGTCCGTGTCGGCGTCACGCCGAGACACGGCGTCGGCAACGGTGTTAAGGCGACCCGGACGGTACTCGACAGTGAAGTCAAACCCGAAGAGTTTACTGATCCACTGGTGCTGCAGCACGGTCGAGAGCCTCTGATCCAGCATGAACTTGAGGCTATAGTGATCCGTACGGATCCGGAAGGATCGACCCCAAAGATAGGGCCGCCAGTGACGCACCGCCTGTACCAAGCCAATGAGCTCATGCTCATAGGCCGCCAGCTTAAGATGGCGGGCGGCAAAGGGCCGGCTGAAGAAGGCGAGGGGCCCATCGCCCTGATGAAGGACCGCACCGAACCCCACACCGGAGGCGTCGCAGTCGACGGTGAACGGTAGGTCGAAATCAGGCATCTGCAGGACGGGACCCGTCGTGAGGGCCCCCTTGAGGGCCTCGAACGCTGTGGTGGCATCCTCATCCCAAGAGAAGGCGTCGCGACGGAGAAGGCGCGTGAGCGGGGCCGCGATGAGTCCAAACTCCCGGATGAATTTCCGGTAGTACCCGGCAAGGCCCAGAAATCCGCGAAGAGCCCGCGGAGACTGCGGAATCGGCCAGGTGGCGACGGCCGCCACCTTGTCGGCGTCCATGGCCACCCCCTCGGCCGAGATGACGTGGCCGAGGTAAGCGACAGAAGGCGTCCCGAACGAGCACTTCGAGCGCTTAAGATGAAGATGATGCGCCCGAAGCTCGTTGAAGACGATGGCCACATGCTGGAGGTGCTCTGCCCAAGAGGCGTTGTAGATAAGAATGTCATCAAAGAAAACGAGGACAAACCGACGTAAGTAGGGCCGGAGGACATCGTTCATCAAGGCCTGAAAGGTAGCCGGGGCGTTGGAGAGGCCAAAAGGCATCACCAAGAACTCGAAGTGGCCGTGATGAGTCCGAAACGCCGTCTTGGCGATGTCGTCTGGGTGCATGCGCACCTGATGATACCCCGACCGGAGATCCAGCTTGGTGAAGAAGCGCGCCCCATGGAGCTCATCGAGAAGCTCATCGACCATCGGGATCGGAAACTTATCCTTAAGTGTGAGAGCATTAAGGGCGCGGTAGTCGATGCAGAAACGCCACGTGCCGTCCAACTTGCGAACGAGGAGGACCGGCGCAGTGAATGGCGACGTGGAGATCCGGATGATGCCCGCGGCAAGCATGAGTGCACATTGCCGCTCCAACTCGTCCTTCTGCAGCTGAGGATACCGGTAGGGCCGTACGGCCACCGGTGCTGAGCCCGGCAGGAGGTGAATACGGTGGTTGTAGACCCGGGCCGGTGGAAGGCCCCGCGGCTCCTCAAAGAGATCACGGTGTTGCTGCAGGAGGTGGTCCAACAACGGATGCTCGGCCTCGGTGGTGGCCGCGGCCAGCTGGAGCGAGGGCGACGCCAGGGTGCCTCCAATGCCCTCCCAGCGGACGCGGCGGCCCAGACGCCCGAAGGTCATCGTCAGGGCGTCGAAGTCCCAAAGGATGGGACCGAGAGTCCGCAAGAAGTCGACGCCGAGGATGAAGTCGAAGCAGCCGAAGTCAATGTCGGCGCATGTGATGGTGAAGTGCTCATCACCGATAGTGATGGGCACGTCGCGGGCGAGCCCATGGCAGCGTAGACGGTCGCCATTAGCGACGGTGACCCGTAGCTGCTCCCCGCCTGTCGGCTGTAGCGCGAGGCGCCGCATGGTGGTCTCCGGCAGGAAGTTATGCGTGGAACCTGTGTCCAGGAGGGCCACCAGAAGCTCGCCATGGATCGTGATCGGTAACAGCATTGTCCGTTCATCACGGATGCCGGCCAGCGCGTGGAGCGAGACGACGAGGGCCGTCGCCGGAGCGGGCGCGGGTGCTGGCGCGAGCTCCGCGGCGGCTAGGTCGCCGAGGCCATCCTCCGGTGTGTCCTCCTCGGTCTCGTCGGTCGTCTCCAAGTAGAAGAGGCGCGGGCAGACATGGCCCGGGGCATAGGGCGCATCACAGTTAAAGCACAGCCCCAAGCGCCGGCGCTCGAGCTGCTCTGCCTGAGAAAGGCGCCGGAAAGGGCGTGTCGCGGCCGGGGTGGCCGCTGGTGATGCGGTCGAAGGCGCGGGTGCTGTCGGAGGTGGCCGGGGGGTGTGCCGGCCCCCACGAGACACGGGTGTCCGCGTCAAGGCCTGGGCGCGCTGCTCGAACGCCCGAGCGTAGTACATGGCCGTCTGAAGGTCTTGGGGCCCCTTCATCTCGACGTCCACGCGGATGTGGTCGGGAAGGCCGCCGATGAAGAGTTCAGCCCGCTGTAAGGCCGTCACACCCGGCGCGTGACACGCCACGGCCTAGAAGCGGTCGGCGAAATCCTGCACCGTGGAGGTGAAAGGCAGGCGGCCCAACTCGGCCAGGCGGCTCCCGCGCATCGACGGTCCGAAGCGAAGGAGGCACAGCTCGCGAAAACGCTCCCACGGGGGCATGCCGCCCTCGTCCTGCTCGAGGGCGTAGTACCATGTCTGGGCTGCCCCGCGGAGGTGGTAGGAAGCCAGCCAAGTGCGCTCCGACGCGGGCGTGCGCTGCCCACGGAAAAACTGGTCACACTGGTTGAGCCAGTTAAGTGGGTCGTCCGAGCCGTCATAGGTGGCGAAGTCGATCTTGGCGAACCGGGGCGGCGTCTGGGTCGTCGCGCCAGGGCCCACCGGCTCGGCGATGCGGAGAGCTGATGACGGTGCTCGGTCCATGGTGGGGAGACCGGTGTAGGCCCCCGTGGAGCCCGACGAGGCCCCGGACTGCAGCGTGGGCACCGACGGGTCCCCGGCCTCCGTGTAAACTGGCGGTGGCGACGTCCCGGTGATCCAGGCCGGAATCGGAGACGGTGACGGTGGGAACGGGACCTCCTGTATCGGGAGACCACCCGGTGTGGACTGGCCCAGGCCGGAGCTAGGCGGCGGCGGTGGCATCTGGACCGACGCAGCGGCCGCGAATGGCGCGGCTGGGGACGGTGCGGGCCAGGACGGCCACTATGGGGCTGGGGCGGGCGCGGGAGGCGCGGGCGGCGCCGCGAGCGCTGGTGCGGCCGGCGGCTGGAGCGCCGGGTAGCCCCCGGCGATGGCCGCGGGAACCGAGTACCAAGGCAGGGCCGGCGGTCCGGAGGGAACGGCCGGCGGCAGCGGCGGTGGCGGCCCGTACGGGCTGGCCAGGTAGAGGCGGATTCCCTGGACCGCGACGACCAGGTCGTTGAGGACACCGGCCATGGCCTCCGGGGAGTAGTGGGTCGGCATGGTGGACGGTGATGGCGGCGGATCCGTGCCGGGGGCGGTGACTGGCCGGTCGACGCGCCGGAGGAAGAATCCATCGGTGCCGAGGGAAGGGCCAGCGGGCCAGTGGCGATCGGCGATGGCGCGGCGGCGGTGGTGACGAGGGGCAGCGACGGGGTGGGTGGTGATGAAGACATGGTCGAAACCAAGCTAGCTGATACCAAGGTGATAGGAGCTAGGGTTCTCCCCGGTCTAGGGCGTAGCTTGTAGGGAAAGGAGGGAGGTGGGCGAGGGCTGGAGCGCGGCGGCCGGCGGCGAGGCGCCGTCCTTGCGGCGGTACGGCGGCGGCTGAGTCAGGAGGCGGCTAGGGTTTAGGGTTTCCGGCTCCTCTGGGAGCCGGGCAATAGAATTGTCTTATTGCTTGAATCTCAAAATAATTTTACAAGTTGTATATATAACCACGATGTAAAATAAAAACTAAGATAACTTGCGGGCTAAGCTTGCCCGGTGGGCCTCCTACTGCCGTAGGTCCGGCCGGTCATAACAGCAACACAGATCGGAGAAGCAGAGCTCTATTTTGTTAGTTTATTATCCTTGTTCATCCAAACATTAGTTTTTAAAATATAAAGATTATCTTGTGATTTTTTTCTCCACAATATAACCCTTACTAATCGGAAGCCTGCCACAAATGACTCTGCAAAAATCTTGCTGTGGCAATAAATTCACACTAGGAAATAGTTCCCCAATTGTGCGTTTTTTTACAATAGGAAACTGCAAGTGAAAAACAATGCCTATGTCAGTTGTCCTCTCATCTGTATGATGTGTGTGCAAATTTTTTAGGGGGGGAAACTCGGGAGAGATTTATATATTATGAAAGGATTGAGTAGAACAAACTGGTTCGTAGAGTGGATCAGTACAGATACTTGACGTAGCAACACTAGTCGATGTCTGCTAATTTTCCCCCTCTTAGGATCCCTCGATCGTTGTCGAGCCGTTAATTCATAGTATTAATGTACATCATGATTATCTATGTACTGGTAATGTGCACGTCATTTCAATTGTATGTCACTGCTACATGTAAAGTCCGATGCCTGTTACAGCTAATTACGGACATAGTTAAGGTTTACTTTTATGCATGCTCCAGCAGTGTTACAAGCATACATGTCAATAAATGTTTGCATATTTCCTTTGCAGAAAGTCGTCCATGATGTAGCCGATGCCCGATGGAGAGCATTGGTCTGGGTGTAAGACCTAGCACTCGGCTTGCACTTGAAGATGTTGCCAATAGCAGTTTCACGGTAAATAAGTTGATGCTTTAAAATAATTGTGCCTTGCTGTCATTTATTTATTTATTTGTACCAAAATCAACCCTACAAAATATAGGTTTAGAAAAGTACCATTTAACAAAGAGACATTATAGAAGAACATAGATAAGAACAAACCAAATGTTTGATGAGAAGAAAGGTTGGAACAATGAAGAAATTATAGAAGAACATTGACCTGTATTCTTGAAGAAAAATGAAGAAACAATCCTTGTGCATCATTGTTAAATATGAGAAACATCGTAGCCCTTGAATGGCCTTGAAGGATACTAAAATTCTGTTTAAGTAAAATGGAACTTGGAAAAGTAAAAGAGAACTACCTTACAAAAAGTATGTAATGCTCGTGGTAGACTGAGGGAACATGTCAATTTTAGCAATGCACAAGTTGTACCTAGTCAATATTCTGGTAATTTATTTGGAATAGACCAGAATTCGCAGAGGAGGCACAAGCTGATACAGTCAGTGGGCAGAAGAAGAGCTTTCCACTGCTAACTTTGTCAAAGGAATTTGGGATGGAAAATGCTTTCTTGTAAATATCTTTCTTGTAAAATATGGAGCAGGCTGATATTGCAGCCAGCAGATGAAGATCCAAGAATTTGAGTCATTTATTGGAGCGTCATTTCAAAGTGAGGTCATTATCCACCCACTAGCTATATCATGCACAAAAGGAAGTGCGCAAAAATGAAGCAGGGTTCACAACCGGCAACTAGTGGAAAAAAGAAAAAGAGGTGAATATAACTCAATTGGTTGTCCTTCATGTCATGGTCTGGTAGGTCAACAATTGATTTTTTTTCATGGTCTTATAGGTCAAGAAACAACAAAATTAACCAGGAGAATTAGATGGCGCGAAAGGCATAAAGGTTATTGGCATCACTGAAGTGTTTAAACAATTGTCATATTTAATGGTGTACGTAGCTAATTGTGGATTTTTATCACATGTCTGCTTTTGTGGTCGCCACAGGATAGTGTCCTAGGAGATAAGGACTCATCAAATGAATGAATGAATATGTTCCGTGTCTTTGAACTTTATGTTCTCAATACTTGTTGTGTGATCAGATATTGCTCGTGACTAGTATATTACCGTTGCCTTGCTATAAGTCCTGATTGTTCTTGTGGAGCAGCTCTTTTTGGAAGGAGTAGCATCTCCACTCCCATCTCTTTTTTGCTTTCCAATGAGTACATCCGTCGCAAAAAAACAAATTATGTACAAGTACTTGGCTACTTGCAATGTCCTTCTAATGATGTGTACTCGCAAATTTTGTGCAGTCTTTACATTTTGGTGTATGTTTGATTAATCCATGTGCTCTGTTTTGATACAAATTAGATCACCCAGGTATGTGGTAGGAGCAGCCAGGATGTGGGCGCTAGGACAAGATCCGTAGGTGATATACTGAGAAAAGATGAGGTATTGACGAGACATGTAGATTTGTTATGATTTTGCAAGGACATGCTACTTTCGGGGGGCAAGACGAAAATGTAGCAAGGGGCCATATGTAAATGGATAAGTGAGATGATCTGGGTCTTTCATGCAGATCCAACGGACCAGGTAGTCCCGGAGCATGGCATCAGCTCATAGCCCGTATCACTCGATATTTCCCCCCGTGGGAAGTACTATTCAATTGAGAGGTCTGCTTCGGTACAACCCCCAACGTATAAGGGCATTTTGGGCATACGATGCTTAACGTATACCCACACCCGTATGCGATGTCGGCATACGCGTACAGCCGAGCCAATACGGCCGCCTGGTGCCTACCGCGCCTCTCACGGGAAAAAAAAGACTTACACGCACAACCTAGCTGCCCGTCCGGTGATCACGTGCCCCCATCGAACATCGCCCCGTTCGGCCGATCGCCGCCCTTGCCCGCCGTACATTACGGCCCCCGGTGCTGCTGGTTGCAGGCGTCGGTTGCCATCCCCCGGCACACGACGCGTCTCAGCCAGGTCGGACCGCGTCACCCTTTTCGCCGGTCGCCGTACGCAATCTGGCCCCGTGTACGTTGTCGCCGTCGTGTTGTGGGAAACCACGGTCACCTATGGGGCCATCAACCCCTTTTGGTTCGGCGGGGGGATGGGCACGTTGCACAAAGAGCAGAGAAGCATCGCGCAGCACATCAGAAATCACATGGGCAATCTTTACCCAGGTTCGGGCCGCCGTGAGGTGTAAAACCCTACTCCTGCTTTGGTGGATTGATGGTGGATAATGGTGGTGAACGTAGCACACTCGCCCGGGAAGGTCGCTCTGGGGACGAGAGCGGCTACGCGCGTATGGATATGCGAGTATTCAACCCTTTCTACGGTCGCCATGGGCCTCCTTTTATAGATTAAGGGGTCACCACAGTGGCAAATCAGTCTTTGCGTACTGATTAGATAGCCAACAGTGCTATCATATCTAACTCTGCAGGCTGACAGAGCGCATTAAATGCGCCGCTCAATGTCACATCGCAGCTCGCCCGGTAGGCCCTTCCGGGCTGTTTTGCCAGCTTTGCGCCTGCTCGCTTGACACGTCTCAGGACGGGTGTCATATGGAGGTGTTTGCTGTAGGAAGTGTCTGCCAAGTGGCAGAAAGCAGCCACTTAGTCACCTTGGAGCTTGACACCGCTTCGATTACTGACTTGCGTCGCTTGTGAGGTGGAGCGGTGGAGTGGCTTGCCTCCGCCAGCACCGGCAGGCCTGCCGGGACGATCTGGGAGCTTGCTTCCGGGGCAAAACCCAACCCTGCCAGGCTCGCCTGCCCGGCAAGGTAGGTCCTTCCCTTGGCGATGCCTCGTTCCTCTGGCTCGCCTTGGCCTTCTCGACTTGCACTTGGATCCTTCAAAGGAATTGATTCTCCTTGTTTGGTCTGATCTTGGTCTTGTAATCTTGTCTCTGGACTGTGCACAGTCCGTGCAATGGACCCAGGGTCTGTTGCACCGACAGGATCCCCCGGGCCTGGCACGGACGCGCCGCTGGGTGTCGTCGGGGTAGGCCCTAACCAGTGCACAGGCAGAAATGTAAGGGCGGCTCCACCTTTTGAGATCTTCTTTGCTTCTTTATTAACCTGAGCTTGGGTCAGTTTCCGGTTTTCCCGCGCGTCGTGCAACGCCAATTGTGGTGGGGCCATTCTTGTAATGGCCCGTGAATGACTTTAACGCACGGGCGGGTAACTGCCAATTCACTCTTCCCACTGCGCCCTTATCCTTAGCCACGTATGCTGCATGCATTGAGTGGGGTAGGTAATGGAGGCGCGTGGTGCGGGAGAGCATCAAGGCAGGGGCCCGATCTTCTTGGATTGGTGGAGGAGGACGGGGGGTACTCGTCGGTGAATCAGCCCCCACCCCCGTCTTGCCTATAAAAGGAGGAGCGGGGGAGGAACGGAGGCATTCATCCACATTCTTCTCCTCCTCCGTCTTCTGCTTCTTTTGGGTATGCTGAATGGAAGAGCCTGGGGCCGGCCCCCGGGCCCTAGCTTGGGGTTTCGTGTGAGCCCCATGGGGGCGCTCGGGCGGCGCGGCGGTAGCACCGGAGGTGGCGACTCTGGTGTGCTCATCGCCGGGTCGCCCGTGGCTTCAACTTTAGTGAGAGGCGATGCAAACGACACCATGCCGAGGCCCAAAATGGGCAGAAGGTGTGGTAGTTGATTGCGGCCTATCCCCCCTTTTCCTGCGGCGTTGGAGGGAGGTTGCAAAAATGGTTCGCCATTGGTGAGGGCGGACCCTATCTCCCCGTACTCGGCCCGTCCGGCGCATGGGAGAGCCTCTAGTCCTTGTGCATGCTTCCTTAACGGGCGGGGTCTTCGTGTCGCCGGACCGTCGGGGACGCCCATGCTCTCTGTGGGGGTCTCCTGGGGCGCGCGGCGTTTGCATCGCAGGTGGCGGTAACCCACGACGCGTCAAGAACGGGGGCGACCGTTCCGTCGAGCCGTGTTTGCCGGTGACTCCGTCTGGGTTCCCGACAGTGCCACCGCCCGCGCCTGCTGTAACATCCCTAGGTTACCCCACTCTGGTTAAGCTGCTTAACCTGCCATGTCATCATGATCATCTTCATAAAATGGCATTAGGAAATAATTCAACTTCAAATTTCAATTCAAATTGCAAGTCAAATATTTATTTCTTCAATCAACCAAACAAAATTGTTCATGATGTTGCAAATATTCCCAAGGCATTTATAAAATTGAAACCAACTTCATATAGACTCCAAGAATGCCCCTGGACATTTACAACAGTAGTCCAGCAGCATTTAACTCACCTCATTCAATTTCAAAAAAATATTAAAACTATTCCAATTGTCACCAAAATATTTGTGGCACTGCCTAAAATTGTGTTGGATTTATTGGGTCTAGTCCCATATTTTCCGAACACTAATTGGATGCACAATTAATTCATTTTTCCTCTCTGGTAATAAATAAAAAGAGAAAACAGAAAAAGGAGACGGGCCAAGTCACTTACCTGGCGCTGGCCCAGCCCAACTCACCTGCCCTGCCTCGCTGTCGTCTTCCCCATGGCTAGGCGCGCTCGCGCCGGTGGGTGTCCGACACGCCGACGGCCACCGACGGGCGAGGGGATAAGAACCTCCCCTCGGCCCCTCCTTCCATCCCTATCCCCTTCTTCTCTCTCCCTGGCCACTCCTCTCCCTCTCCTCGAGCTCGCCCACTCCGCTCCCCTCTGTCCCGAGCGTGCTCGTCGCCGTCGCCGCGTCGTCTACGCGGCCAGTGAGCATCTCCTGTCGCCGTACCGCGTCCACCCGCTCCGCCTCCTTCGACTACGCCATCCAGACGAGCCGCAGGACGCCAGGCACCTTCGAACGCTGCCCCGGCCTCTTCTTCCCCCTCGGATCGCCGGAGGCTGCCGCCGTCGATTCGGCCTCCCCTGCGCTCCCGTTCACCCAAGGGGCCTTCTTGTGCCCGCACGGTGAGCACCGCTTCTCTCCGATCCGCCTTCCTTCTTCTTCTGCTTATCCCCGAGCCGGAACGAAGCCGCCATCGATCCGGTGCTCCGGTGGCTGCCATTGCCGTGCGCACCGTGCTCTCCTAGCCGTTCCACTCAAGCCAGTGGCCCTGACGAGCTTCTGGAGAGCTTCTGCTTCTGCCTAGCTAGTTAGCTCGAGCTTTTGCGCTGCGTTACGTCGATTTCATGAGTTCCCGAATTCCGGCCGCCGCGTTCATGCTCGCCGCCGTCGCGTAGGACCTCCCCGACCCCAACCAACCCTGCCAACGGCCGCAGCATCGAATGGCCGTTCGAATGCAGCAAACGGCGCACGATTTGGTGCCCCCTAGAGGAAACCCGAGCCTCGCCGGCGACACGGCCGCCGCGCGGAGCTCGCCGGCGAAGTTCCGGCGACTCCGACGTGGCACCGGCGTGGGGTCCACCCACAGACACTGCCCAGTGGGCCCAGGCCGCCGTTTGACCGCGTTGACCCCGGTCAACGCACTTACTGTTCCCTAATGACGCTGACACGTGGGCCCTTTCGATTAATTAACATAAGTTAACTGTTATCTAAAATTAATTTAAATAATTAACCTAATCTAGACACTGACAACTGGGGCCCAGACCCTTAATTATCTCTGTTAGATTAGTTTAAAATACTGTTAGACACTGAGAGGCTGACAGGTGGGCCCCACCTGTCAGTTTGACCAGTCAGCCGACTACTGACGCAGTGCTGACGTCATGCTGACGTCAGCAGGCACTATTCTGGATAATGTTGAGTTTATTAAATAAATAAATTCCAGAAATTCAAATAAACTTTAAAAATTAATAACTTTTAAACCGTAGCTCGGATCGAAAAAGTTAAAACATGAAAGTTGCTCAGAACGACGAGACGAGTCTGATCGTGCCGTCTGTTTCTTCATCGGACCCCCCCCCCTACGTAGAAGAACTCGTAACTCCGGACCCGAATCCGGCAGATGAATAGTGCACACACATCGGATATTAAATCCCAGAATAATTCTAAAAATAACTAAAATGACTTAGATGCATATTTAGGCAACCCTGCACTGCATCATAGCATCACACGCACCGTATTGCATTTGTTTGCATTATGTTTACCTGTTTCTTCCCCCTCTTCTCTCTCGGTAGACCCCGACGTTGACGTAGCTCCCGAGGCAGACGCAGCTCAGGAGTACGACTACGTCCCCGACGACACCACCGACGACCTTGCCCTTGCCCCAGAGCAAATAGGCAAGCACCCCCATTTTGAACATGCCTATATCGCCTATTCTCTTCTCTCTTATGCTTGCATTAGAACTGCTACTGCTACTGTTTTCCTATATCTGTTGCATAGCCTGATTATTGTACCCTGTCTTGCTACCTTACTGGTTATCCTAGACTGCTTAGTATAGGCTGGGTAGAGACACGACAGAGACCCCCACTGGATCCCGACTGCCCTGCTGGATATCAGAAGACCCGATCATCGGGATTGAAGACTAGACCCCGGCACCGCACATCATTTCCCCTTAGTTGCCGACACTGCTGGGTTACCGTCGAGTGCCGAGGGTGATACCTCGTCAGCACTTCTGATGTTAACCTTGTAGGTTAGTTACTCGGTCGTGGTAAGCGAGGGTGATTCCTCCTACACCACCCCCGACAACGACATCGTCGCGCAACTCCTCAAGTGTGGACCTCGAGGGTGATTCCTCCTTCGTTCACCTTGATGATAACATCAGGTGGGGTTCCATCGAGGGTGATTCCTCAGGGCTCCCCTGGTGTCAGACACACAGTTACTGTTGATGAGTTGACTTGCACTAAACCATGATACTAAAGACGGGTCGGCCCTGAGGGGTACCCGCGCGAGCTTAATGCGAAGTGATGTGGAGTCGGGTTGACCTGGATGGTGCCCGCGAGATAAATACGAGGCGTGGCCGGGCATTCTTAGCCCTTGCCGCAAGTCCTCGAGACGGGGCGACGGGGTCACATCGATCGTGAGTCTCTGCTTGTTTCCGCGCGCTCCTAATCTACTATGGTTTGGATATTTGATCCGAGGGGCCTCTGGCCCGATAGCACTAACCATCACGTGGGCATAGTATGGGCGTTCTGCGTCGTATACATCAGCCAAAGCTCTATTGACGTCAGCGAGGAGCGGCCCGTTTTGGATTGGACTGGGAACGCAACTGCGCTTGTATTAAGGGTTTGCTAGCTCTGCTTCCAAAACGTCCTCGCAACATGCAGGGTTTCCGGGGCGAAGGCCCAAGACCCCCGGGGGCATAGGTTAGTCCGGCGTGCTGACCTCTCTTTAGAGCCTAGGTCGGGTTGCGGCGTGTTGCTTAGCCGAGGCCGGGCATGACCCAGAAAAGTGTGTCCGGCCAGAGTTAAGCGAGCGTAGTGGGTAAGTTGGTGCACCCCTGCAGGGAAGAAACTTCTATCGATAGCCTGTCCTACGGTAACGGACACTCGGAGTTGTATCCCGATCGGTACAACTAGAACTTGATATGAGAACTGGATAGTACGGCTCTGGGATTGCTTTCTCGCAGGGAGTCGAGAAAGGATCTCAGGTCGAGGTTGATGATACTACTACTACTACTATACATTATGTTGATCTGCTCTCTTCTAATGCTGCAAGACTGTCGAAGATTGTTGAAGATGCTAGTCTTCGATAAGACTAGGCTTCCCCCTCTATTCTGGCATTTCTGCAGCCCAGTCCACATATACAGCCCCCTTTGAAAATGTTGCATATGTAGTGTAGATCCTTGCTTGCTGAGTACTTCGGATGAGTACTCACGTTTGCTTTATTTTCTTTTTCCCCCATATTCCATTTGATGCCACCAGACGAAGGAGCCCCTGAGCTAGACGCCCCAGCCGACGACCAGTACTACTACCCGCCTGGCGAGTACTACTACTACGAGGAGCCGACTGACGACCAGGAGTAGGATCGGAGGGTCCAGAGCAGGAGGCCTACGCCTTTCGATCGTAGTATTTTATTTTACCCCGCCTCTGTGAAGGCCTGTTTCTCTCTCTGTAATATATCTGTACCCAGATATCTAATGCTTCCGCTGACGCTTGTATGCCATCGAGCTATGTATTCGAGCCCTCGAGGCCCTGGCTTGTAATATAAAGCTTGTATGACTTTATTTATGTTTTAGAGTTGTGTTGTGATATCTTCAAGTGAGTCCTTAGGCTTGATCGTGCGCATTTGCGTGTATGATTAGTGCACGATTAAGCCGGGGTCGTCACACCTGCCCTCCGGTTTCTTCCTCTTAGCCCATCGGAAGTGTTCTCCTGATCCTGGGGAGGCGCCGAATCCAGGCCCGCCTTCCGCCTTCTCCGTTCCTTCCTGCGATTTCCTGAAGGAGATGGACAAGGGCAAAGGCATCACGGGGCACTTATCTTTTTTCAGTCTTAAATCTGTAGGCACTTACCAAATTTTAGTTCAAATAATGTAATCTCTTGGATCCATGTTTATATTCCGTGAGATTTGTACTTGTTGATCAGCATATTAATGAAAAAGATAAGCTTTGCCGAGTACTTGTGCATGTATGATATTCATGCAGAGGTGAAACGCCTCCATACTTTCACGTAAACAAGTAGATCCCGGTAAGCTACCTTGCCGGCACCCCATAGGACTGCTGCCGTGAGGCTGAGCCTGCCGGGCACATAACCTATTGGGAGAGACCAGCCCCCCGCCAACCCCTTTCAGCCAAAGGCCACTATGACCATCCTGACCGAAGCAGCGTTCGTGTCAGTAGACGGGAGCACCTTTGTTTCCGAGGCGGTGAGGTTTTCGTATGCACAAGTTCTACTCACGGAACATGTATGGATAAGAGATGGAACTTATCTGTTTGGCTTGCCAGAGACCGCAATGCTGGCTTGTCTTCGCATCCTCTTCGTAGGACTGAGTCCACGGCAGGAGCCTGCAGTTTATGCAAATGAAGATGATGCCAGATGCAATCTATCTACATGATCATGCAACCTATCTACATGAATCATGCAATGCTCATGAAATGCTTATGCATGCATGCAACTTGTCGGGGGCCCCCAGCGCTTCATTTACTTCTCTGTTGCTCAGGGTCTACGCCTGGCTTTGTACAAGGGGTTACATGCAGCTGAGGCAAGGCCTGTACAAAAGGGTGGTTGTCGGGCAGGGCCCGACAGCCGCGCTTTACAGGTAGAACTTGCGGAGATGCTCAATATTCCATGAGTTTTGCAATTGAATGCCATCTCTGGTCTCCAGACGGACTGCGCCAGGTCTGGTGACTCGTACTACCCGGTAAGGGCCTTCCCACTTCAGCGACAGCTTGTTTGTACCCTTGGCGGACTGAACGCGCCTAAGGACAAGGTCACCTTCCTCAAAACATCGGGCATGAACCCTGCGGCTATGATAGCGACGCAGGGCTTGCTGATAGCGTGCAGCACGCGTAGCAACCCGGAGACGGTTCTCCTCGAGAAGCACGGCGTCGTCACGCATGTGCTGTTCCTGCGCTACTTCATCATAGGCAAGCACTCGAGGTGACCCGTAAATGAGTTCCGTGGGGATAACTGCTTCTACCCCATAGACTAGGGAGAAGGGAGTCTGTCCGGTAGCTCGGTTTGGTGTCGTTCTGAGGGACCAAAGAACCACCGGCAGCTCATTGATCCATTGCCTGCCGTGCTTCCGTAGCTTATCAAACGTTCTCGTCTTGAGTCCTCGCATCACTTCAGCGTTCGCCCTCTCAGCTTGTCCATTGCTTCTGGGATGTGCGATGGATGCAAATGAGATCTTGCTTTCGAGGGCATGAACATATTGCATGAAGGCGCGGCTCGTGAACTGGGTGCCGTTGTCGGTGATGATCCGGGCAGGGACCCCGAAGCGGCACACCAATCCTTTCAAGAACTTGATAGCTGACTGAGCAGTCACCTTTCTCACGGCATCTACTTCCGGCCACTTTGTAAACTTGTCGATTGCAACGAACAAGAATTCAAAGCCCCCGGCAGCTCGGGGGAAAGGGCCGAGGATGTCGAGCCCCCAGACCGAAAACGGCCATGACAAAGGGATTTTCTGGAGTGCTTGGGCAGGCAGATGGATATTTTTGGAATGGAACTGACAGGCTTCACACTTGGTGATGAGCTCAACCGCATCTTGGAGGGCTATGGGCCAATAGAATCCTTGCCGGAATGCTTTCCCAACTAAAGCCCTTGACCCAATGTGGGAGACGCACATGCCTTTGTGTATCTCTGCCAGCAGTTCCTTTCCTCCTTCCCGGCAAATGCACTTCAATTTCACACCGTTGGGCCTTCTTCTGTATAGTGTGTCATCGACAAACTGATACATACTGGCCCTATGGGCTACTCTTTCAGCTTCTTCTTGTTCTTCGGGAAGTTCTCCGGTTTGGAGGAAATGGACTATGTGCCTTGCCCAAGTTGGAGCCTAAGGCTCGGCAACAAGGACTAGCGGCACCTCCTCATTCGTGGGGGTGCATCCCTTGACTGCGGGGACCAGTGGCCCTGCAGGAGGGTGCATCCCGGCAAGCGAAGGGGAGTTGTTCCCGGCAGGGTCCCTGCCGGGAGCCCCGAAAGGCTCTACCGGGAGAGCCTTACCGGAGTCCAATTTCCTCCTCTTTTGGGCCATTGTTGTCGGGGATATGGAGGGCTGAGTAAGATGGAGAACAAAAGTCCCTGGTTCCACAGGAAGTTTTTGCGCAACGCACTTTGACAGGTGATCAGCAATGCTGTTTTCCGCACGGGGTACGTGCTCTGTTTGCAACCCGTCAAAGCGCTCCTCCAATCTTCTCACTTCCTCGACGTATGCCTCCATCAATGGGCTTTGGTAATCCTTGTTGACTTGTCTCACCACCAGTTGTGAATCTTCTTGAATGATCAGCTTCTTGATTCCCAATTCTGTGGCAATTCTGAGCCCGAGAAGAAGCCCTTCATATTCTGCTGTATTGTTGGTTGCCTCCTCCCAGGGAAAGTGCATCTGGATGGCGTACCTCAGGTTCTCTCCAGTGGGAGCCACTAGAAGCACGCTAGCCCCTGCACCTTGTAGGGAGAAGGCACCATCGAAATACATGATACATTCTTGGGGCGCTTCCTTGCCGGGGATAACTGTTTCCTGTACTTCTTCATCAGGGGTTGGCGTCCATTATGCAATAAACCTTGCCAACGCCCTGCTCTGGATTGTTGATGTGCTTTCAAACTTCAGGCCAAAGCTGGATAACTCCAATGCCCACTCCACTATCCTGCCGGCGGCCTCTGGGTTTCGAAGTATCCTTTGCAACGGGAAGCGGGTGACAACCGTGATCTCATGGGCTTGGAAGTAGTGGCGCAGTTTCCTTGAGGCCATGACAAGGCCAAAGATCAAATTTTGCACGCCAGAATACCTGGATCTAGCCCCTTGCAACAGGGAGCTGATGAAGTATACTGGGAGCTACACCACCTTCTTCCTTGCTGTGTCCTTGGGGTTGCTTCCGCTGTCATGCTCTTCTTTGTCCTGATCCGTATCTGGCCTTGCCGGGCCACTCTCTTCCTCTTCCCCGGGCGGGACACTTGCTGAGGCGGCTGCTTCTTCCACTTCTCGCTGCGCTACTAGGGCCGCACTAACCACTTGATTAGTTGCTGCCAGATATAGCAGTAACGACTCTTGTGGTTTGGGTGCGACCAAAGTAGGCACAGAAGACAAGTAGGCCTTCAAGTCCTGTAGTGCTGCATCTGCTTCCGGGGTCCACTTCATGGGTCCTGCCCTCTTCAAAATCTTGAAGAACGGCAAGGCGCGCTCGGCAGACTTGGAGATGAATCTGCTAAGTGCGGCAACACATCCTGCCAAACGCCTCACATCCTTAACTGTCTTGGGTGCCTGTATCTGCTCAATAGCCTTGATCTTATCGGGGTTGGCCTCTATCCCACGGTGGGACACAAAGAAACCAAGTAGCTTGCCGGAGGGAACGCCAAACACGCACTTCTCCAGATTCAGCTTCAAGTTGATCTTGCGCAGATTAGCAAATGTCTCTTCTAAATCCTGGAACAGGGTTGATCTGTCCTTGGTCTTGACCACAATATCATCCATATAGGTTTCAATGTTCCTGTGCAACTGTGGTTCAAAGCCAATCTGGACTGCTCTTGCAAAAGTAGACCCGGCACTCTTCAACCCGAAAGGCATGCGCACAAAGCAGTATGTGCCGCATGGGGTGATGAATGAGGTTTTTTCTTCGTCTTCCTTGGACATAAAAATCTGATGGTATCCAGAGTATGCATCCAGAAAAGAGAGCAACTCACATCCTGAAGTAGAATCCACGATCTGGTCGATGCGCGGCAAGGGAAATGGGTCTTTTGGGCATGCCTTGTTCAGATCCGTAAAATCTATGCAAAGCCTCCATTTTCCATTAGCCTTGCGCACAACCATTGGGTTTGCTAACCATGTTGGATGCAGTACTCCTCTGACCAAACCAGCTGCTTCAAGTTTCTTGATTTCCTCGGCAATAAACTGCTGCCTTTCCAAGGCCTGCTTCCGAACCTTCTGCTTGACGGGCCGGGCATGTGGGCAGATAGCAAGGTGATGCTCGATTACCTCCCTGGGAACACCAGGGATATCAGATGGTTGCCAGGCAAACACATCGATATTCGCCCGCAGGAAGGCAACGAGCGCGCTTTCCTATTTGTCATCAAGGGTGGCGCTAATAGTGAAAGTACCATCAGCGCCAGCCAGCCCTGCCGCGAACTTTTTCACTTGGGGTGGAGTAGCCTTGGATCTCTTGCTGTTGGAACTCTCTGGCATGTCATCAACGAGCGTGGCACATTCCACAGAGGTACGCTTCCCAGATTCCTTGCCAGTGCCTCTGCTATGCTTTTCCTTGGCGGGATCTGTGGCTTCCGCGACCTTTGCCATGACCGCGTCCCGGTACATCTTATCCACGCAAATAATTGCGTCTTTCTTGTTCGACGGAACGGAAATGACGCCCATCGGCCCTTGCATCTTTAAGGTGTTGTAGGCATAGTGGGATGCTGCCATGAATTTGGCCAGGGCCGGGCGCCCAAGGATCCCGTCGTACGGCCGAGGGTGGTTAACCACATCAAACACAACTTTCTCAGTCCTGTAGTTCAACTCCCCTCCAAATGTCACTGGCAATGTAACCTTTCCCTTAGGATGGCTCCTGTCGGGATTGACTCCTTGAAATGTGCCTGTGGCCTTAAGTTCTTCCTCTGCTATCTGGAGTTTGTTGATAACCTTTGGGGAAATCAGATTCAACCCGGCCCCGCCGTCAACCAGCATCTTTGTGACCTTGAGGTTGCGAATTGTTGGTGAGACCAACAATGGCAAGCACCCTACCGCAGTAATGCGGTCGGGGTGGTCATCTTTATCAAAGATGATTGGCGTGCGTGACCACTTGAGCGGCTTCCGAGAATCTGCCACTGGCTCCATGGCATTGACTTCATGCGCGCACTGTTTAAGTTGGCGGTGAGAGGAGTGCAAAGATGCACCCCCGTCAATGCACATGGCGTCAGTGGCCTTCTGGAATTCCTGCTTGCTGGATTCCTCTTCATTCCCTCCATCACTCTCATTACTGCAATCCTCCTTCTCTCGGCCCTTGGCAGGTTTCCCATGGTTTCGAGGAGCCTTGCCGAGGCGATTTGCTTCACCACCCAGGCCCTTCCCGCCAGCACCATTCTGACCTTTTTCCTTATCGCGCTTCTCATACTCAGTCTTCTGTCTCTTGACGAGTTGCTCAACCTGATGACACTCTTGGAGATCATGGCCCTTGGTCCGATGAATCTTACAGTACGGCCCATCGCTTTTCCCAGCCTTCTCGACAGCCGCCGCCTCCCGGCAGTCAGCGCATGAGGTAGCCTCCTTGCCGGGGGCTTCAGCCTTGGCCTTCTTACCAGTACTAGGCATGCCTGATCCATCAACAGCCATCACTGTCTTATCCTTGTGCTTCTTGTTGTGCTTCTTGTTCTTCTTCTCCTTACTGATGGTTTCGTCGTCATCTTCTGAGTCGATGTCGATGCAATCTTCCTCTCCAGGAAGTTTCCTCCCCTCCTCCACCCGATCACACTTGTCCACCAAAGTGTAGAGCTCCTTCATAGTCTTGGGCAACCGAACGTTCATCTTGGAACGTATCCTGCGGTTGCGCATGTTGGATTGGAAGGCAGCTATCATGGCAGCTGGGTGGATATCTGGGATATTTCTGTGGACTCGACTGAATCTCTGCAAGTACTTCCGCAGAGTTTCTCCTTCTTTCTGCCGGAGAAGCTGCAAATCGCTGGGCCGCCCTGGTTCTTGATGGCTGCCCGTGAAGGCACCAATGAACTCGTGGCACAGGTCAGCCCAGGTCGAAATGGAGTTCTCCGGCAGGTGCATCAACCAAGACCTCACATTTGACTTGAGGGCCAAAGGGAAGTAGTTGGCGAACACCTTCTCATCTCTTCCCCCGGCAGCTTGAACAGCGATGGTGTAGATGCTCAAGAACTCTGCCGGGTTTAGTCTCCCATCATACTTCTCGGGTATCTCTGGCTTGAACTTGCGAGTGGACGGCCAACGGACTTGCCGCAGCTCACGGCTGAAGGCAGGGCACCCAACCACGAAAGGTAGGCACCCGCCATCTCCGAGCGCGGGCTCGTCGACGTCGGGGCCATCGCACCCATTGGTCTGGCGGGGGTTGTCGCGGCGCCGCTCGTCGATGACGCGCGCGCCTTCCCTTCGCCTGCCCTCCGGGGCACGCTGTTGGTCTTGACGCGCTCGAGGATCTGACGAGGCCATCGAGACGTCATCGGGCGCCTGGTTCTGCGGCTCCCGGGCGGCTTGCCGTGGTGGGGATTGCACCGTGAGGGTGGCCCCTCCCGCACGACCAGCCGCACGAGCCGTCGTTGCCGCTTGGGAAGGCCGTGGCGGTCCGGCCCGCTGTGATCCTTCCGCCTCGGCAAAACCAATCAAACTTTGGATGGTGGCTCGCCACTCATCCATCTGGTCTGCTGCCGGTGGAAATCTCAACAGCAGTTGGGCTCGCGCCATGGCCTCTGAGGCAGTGCTTGGCATAGGTGATGATGATGTAGATCGTAGTGTCGCTCGGCTCCTAACGTTGCCGGTGGCGACTGCGCCGCGCCCTTGCTGCTGTGAACCAGCCGTCTGGACGGCATGGTGATGCGGCGGAGGCGCCTGAGGGCCAATGGCTCCGTTGGGCACAATAGCTGGGTCAGCCCGCCCCGGGGGTGGTGCATGCCCTGCGGTCGCGCCCGCAGTGGGGGCAGCCGGAGGGTTGCGATTCGCCCCAGAACGAGCATCATCACTGCGGCTGTGCCCGTTGGCGAGGAGAAGGGGTTCAGGCGGAACGATCCCTCCATCCGTATCTCGTGGAGCATGGCCGTCGGGATGTTGCTGATGCTGTCCTTCCCCGGTACCTCCCGTTCCTGCTTCGGCCGTGGGGGAGGTGGTGACGGCGCCGCCTGCGCCGACCACGTCCCCCGCAGCATCCACACCCTCGCGAGCCCCCGCGTTCCCTGTGCCGTCAGCGGTCGCGGGTGGCGGAGCCTTCGAGGTGGACGGGTGGTTTGCAGCCCCGGGCTTCCTCTTGGGCGCCATAGTCGATGACGCCGTCGATGTCGAAAATGTCGATGAAGATGACGCACAGCGTACGCTCTCGGTTTCGCGCAAGTGATCCCCCTACCTGGCGCGCCAAATATGTCGTGGGAAACCACGGCCACCTATGGGGCCATCAGCCCCTTTTGGTTCGGCGGGGGGATGGGCACGTTGCACAAAGAGCAAGAAGCGTCGCGCAACACGGCAGAAATCACACGGGCAGTCTTTACCCATGTTCGGGCCGCCGTGAGGCGTAAAACCCTACTCCTGCTTTGGTGGATTGATGGTGGTGAACGTAGCACACTCGCCCGGCAAGGTCGCTCTGGGGACGAGAGCGGCTACGCGCGTATGGATATGCGAGGATTCAACCCTTTCTACAGTCGCCATGGGCCTCCTTTTATAGATTAAGGGGTCACCACAGTGGCAAGTTAGTCTTTGCGTCCTGATTAGATAGCTAATAGTGCTATCATATCTAATCTCTGCAGGCTGACAGAGCGCATTAAATGCGCCGCTCAATGTCACATCGCAGCTCGCCCGGCAGGCCCTGCCGGGATGTTTTGCCAGCTTTGCGCCTGCTCGCTTGACACGTCTCAGGACGGGTGTCATATGGAGGTGTTTGCTGTAGGAAGTGGCAGAAAGCAGCCACTTAGTCACCTTGGAGCTTGACACCACTTCGATTACTGACTTGCGTCGCTTGTGAGGTGGAGCGGTGGAGTGGCTTGCCTCCGCCAGCCCCGGCAGGCCTACCGGGACGATCTGGGAGCTTGCTTCTGGGGCAAAACCCAACCCTGCCAGGCTCTCCTGCCCGGCAAGGTAGGTCCTTCCCTTGGCGATGCCTCGTTCCTCTAGCTCGCCTTGGCCTTCTCGACTTGCACTTGGATCCTTCAAAGGAATTGATTCTCCTTGTTTAGTCTGATCTTGGTCTTATAATCTTGTCTCTGGCCTGTACACAGTCCGTGCAATGGACCCAGGGTCTGTTTCACCGACATGTCGGTAATCGCGCCGTGATCTGGCCTCCGTGCACGCCGTTGTCGTCCGCAATCACGTCGTGATCTGCCTCTGTGCACGCCGTCGCCGTCCGCAATCACGCCGTGATCTGCCTCCGTGCACGTCGTCGCCGTCCACAAGCAGGCCGGAGTGCATGCACCTCACGGACTTGCCGCCAGACATTGAGACCCGCCAACCACTTGGTTTGTCACATAAACCGTCTAATTCGCATCAAAACAATTTAGTTGTTGTAAATAATCATCTTGCAACGATTTTGATATTATTAACTATTCATCGGCACGACCGTAGTATATCTAGTTTGATTTTGAATTGAGATATGATTTTTTATTTTAAAAATGCAGTGTTGGTAGTGAGGTTATTCAATGGAGGAAGAAACAGGATTTACGGATGCGCTCTTGCAGACGAGTGAGTGGTATGGTAGCGATAGTGTTGGTCGTACCGATAAGGATCGCAGTGTTGGGGAACGTAGCATGCAATTTCAAAAAAATTCTACGTTCACGCAAGATCTATCTAGGAGATGCACAACAACGAGAGGGGGAGAGTGAGTCCACGTACCCTCGTAGACCGAAAGCGGAAGCGTTAGCTTAACGCGGTTGATGTAGTCGAACGTCTTCTCGATTCAACCGATCAAGCACCGAACGTACGGCACCTTCGAGTTCTGCACACGTTCAGCTCGATGACGTCCCTTGTGTGACGACCCCGGCTTAATCGTGCACTAACCATACACGCAAATGCACACGATTAAGCCTAAGGACTCACTTGAAGATATCACAACACAACTCTAAAACATAAATAAATTCATACAAGCTTTATATTACAAGCCAGGGCCTCGAGGGCTCGAATACATAGCTCGATGGCATACAAGTGTCAGCGGAAGCATCAGATATCTGGGTACAGATATATTACAGAAGGAGAGATAAGCCTTCACAGAGGCGGGTAAAATAAAATACTACGATCGAAAAGGCGTGGGCCTCCTGCCCTGGACCCTCCGATCCTACTCCTGGCCGTCAGACGGCTCCTCGTAGTAGTAGTACTCTCCGGGCTGGTAGTAGTAGTGGTCGTCGACAGGGGCGTCTGACTCAGGGGCTCCAACGTCTGGTGGCATCAATTGAATATGGGGAAAAAAGAAAGTAAAGCAAACGTGAGTACTCATCCGAAATACTCAGCAAGCAAGGATCTACACTACATATGCATCATTTTCAAAGGGAGGGGGCTGTATATGTGGACTGGGCTGCAGAAATGCCAGAATAGAGGGGAAAAGCCTAGTCCTATCGAAGACTAGCATCTTCAACATCTTCTTCAGTCTTGCAGCATTAGAAGAGTGCAGATTGCATAATGTAAAGTATAACAGTGTCATCAACCTCGGCCAGAGATTCTTTCTCGACTCCCTGCGAGAAAGCAATCCCAGAGCCGTACTATCTAGTTCTCATCTCAAGTCATGTTCTAGTTGTACCGATCGGGATACAACTCCGAGTGTCCGTTACCGTAGGACAGGCTATCGATAGAAGTTTCTTCCCTGCAGGGGTGCACCAACTTACCCACCACGCTCGCTTAACTCCGGCCGGACACACTTTTCTGGGTCATGCCCGGCCTCGGCTAAGCAACACGCCGCAACCCGACCAAATACTTAACAGAGAGGTCAGCACGCCGGACTAAACCTATGCCCCCAGGGGTCTTGGGCCATCGCCCCGGGAACTCCTGCACGTTGCGTTAGGCGGCCGAGAGCAGACCTAGCAACCCCTTAATACAAGCGCAGTTGCTTAACCAGTCCAACTCGGCGCGCGCCGCTCAATCGCTGATGTCCATTAAGCTTCGGCTGAAGTATACGACGCAGAACGCCCATACTATGCCCACGTGATGGTTAGTGCTATCGGGCCAGAGGCCCCTCGGATCAAATATCCAAACCGATTAGTGGTTTAGGAGCGCGCGGTAACGAGCAGAGACTCACGATCGATGTGACCCCGTCGCCCCGTCTCGAGGACTTGCGGCAAGGGCTAAGAATGCCCGGCCACGCCTCGTAGTTATCTCGCGGGCACCTCTCAGGTCAACCCGACTCCACATCACTTCGCATTCATGCTCGCGCGGGTACCCCTCAGGGCCGACCCGTCTTTAGTATCATGTTATCATGGTTCAGTGTTCAGTCATAGTAACCAAGTCTCCGTGTGTCTGACATCAAGGGGGAACCCTGAGGTATCACCCTCGATGGAATTCCCGCTCGATGCTATCGTCAAGGTGAACGAATGAGGCATCACCCTCGAGGTCCACACTTGAGAAGTTGCACGACGACGTCGTTATCGGGGGTGGTGTAGGAGGAATCACCCTCGCTTACCACGACCAAATAACTAACCTACAAGGTTATCATCAGAAGTGCTGACGAGGTATCACCCTCGGCACTCGATAGTAACCCAGTAGAGTCGAGCATCTTAGGGGAAGTGACGTGCGGTGCCAGGGTCTGATCTTCGATCCCGTTGCTCGGGTCTTCTGAGAGTCCAGCGGGGCAGTCGGGTCAAGTGGGTCTCTGATAAGGCTCTACCCATCCTATACTAAACAGTTTAGGAGAACAGGCAGGTATCAAAAGTAGGCTACAATAAAGCAGGCTATGCAGCAGGTATAGGACAACAGTAGCAGCAGTAACTTCTAATGCAAGCATAAGAGAGAAGAGAGTGGGCGATATCAGAATGCTCAAAATGGGGGTGCTTGCCTATCTGCTCGACGGCAAGGGCAGGGTCGTCGGGGACGTAGTCGTACTCCGGAGTGGCATCTGCCTCAGGACCTACGGCAACGTCGGGGTCTATCGAAAGAGAAGAGGGGGAGGAAACAAGTAAATATAATGCAATCAGATGCAACACAGTGCGTGCGATGCTATGATGCAATGCAGGGTTGCCTAAATATGCCTCTAAGCCATTTTAGTTATTTTTAGAATTAATCTGGGATTTATTAACCGGTGTGTGTGCACTATTCATCTATCGAAATCGAGCTCGGAGTTACGAGTTCTCCTATGTAGGAGGTTCCGACAAGGAAACAGACAGCACGATTAGACTCGTCTTGTCGTTCTGAGCAACTTTCATGTTTTAACTTTTTCGATCTGAGCTCCGGTTTAAAAGTTATTAATTTTCGAAGTTTAAATGATTTTCTGGAATTATTTTTATTAACAGAATTGAATTATGACGTCAGCATGATGTGTTGCTGACATCAGCAGGTCAACAGTGACGCTGACCTGGTCAAACCTGACATGTGGGTCCAGTGGGACCCACATGTCAGTCTCTGTTTAGACTAACAGTGGATTAGTTTAATTAGCAGGGTTAATTAGGGAGTGGGCCCCATCTGTCAGTGAGACATTTAGACTAACTAATTGATTTTAATTATTAAAGCATTTTATTTAAGCTAATTACTAGCGGGGCCCACATGTCAGTGGCTGGGCCGCGCCCAGTCAGCACGTTGACCACGGTCAGCGTGGTCAACTGGGGCCAGGGGGCCCACTAGCAGTGACTGGGAGGTGGGGCCCCATCGAGCCACGTCGGCGGCCGGCGCCGGAGATGCGCCGGCGACCGTTTTCGCGGCGGACGATCACCGGAGTGGCTCGGATTTGCTCCACACTTCACCAAATCGCGCGCGGTAACTTGCGTTAGAAAGCTAGCGCTCGCGCGCATCGCGTGGTGCTCAAAGCTCCGCTGGAGGTGACCTAAATCGACGGCGGCGTCCATCCTTGCGGCGGCCGGAGTTCGGGCTCGGGCAGAAACGGTGCTAGGAGGTACGGGGGAACGTGCACGCGTGCTCACAGGACCCGCACGAGCTCCAGGAGCTCGATGCTGGGCTCGGACGAGCACGACAGTGACTGCGGTCACGGCAACGAGGTGCTCTGCGGTGGCGAGCTCACGACATTGACGGCTGCTAGCTACGGGCGACGGTGGGCAGCGCAAAGCGATGGAGAGGAAGGTTGGGAGCTCACCGAGCGGCTATGAAAAGCCCTTGGTGGCTTAGGAGCAAAAGACGGTGCCAGAGACGACAAAGCTCGCCGGAGGCAGAGAGGTGTGGGCGCGGCTCGATCCGCTTGCTGCAGGGCTCCCTGGCTCCTTCTGCTCGGCGTAGTCGACAGAGTTGAGCACGGCGACGCGCCTGGACGAGGTGGTGCGGCTCGAGAACGGCGGTGGCCGCGAAGACGAGCGGGGACGGCGGCGGTGGCATTCTGCCGCGGTGGATCTGAGGAGGAAGGAGGCGGGACGAGTGAGGGGAGGAGCTGAAGAGGGGCTAGGGTTGAGCCAGGGAGCTCGGGGTCTTAACAGCGCGCGGGCGATGGCGGATGGGCGACGCGTGCGGCGGCCGTCGCCGTGTCGGCGCGCGGGCGCGACAGCGCGAGAGGAGGGGGAACGACCGCGCTGGGCTGGGCCAGCTGGGCCGTTGGTCGGGGCACTGTGCACTAAGGCCCAGTGCACAGTGCCTCGCTTTCACTTTTCTGTTTTCTGTTACGCATTTTCTTTTATTCTTTTCTGATTTGAATTAGTTAGGGCTCTTATGCACTTTTGTAAAATGTGGAACTTGGTCCAAATAATGCAATGCAATATTACCCATCACCGAAAACTTGTTTGGACAGATTTGGATTTCATTTGAATTTGAAATGATTTTAAATGGATTTAATAATGCTGTTTTGATGCTGTTTCAAAATGTTTGAGTCATTTAATTAATCCAAATGCTACTAGTGATATTTTTATAAATGCTTCTGGAATATTTGCTAATTAGTGAACATTTTTCCAAAGGTGTTTGAGCAAAATTTATTTTGCACTTTTGAATTTGAGTTGATTTTCAGAATGGAGTTTGAATTATTTTGGTTAACCACTATGATTAGTCTCTGCAAATGATATGACTTGGCAATATTAGCAGTTGATCACAGTGGCTATTACACAGGGGTGTTACACCTCGAACTCTTGATCCAGCAAAGTGTCGAGGGAGAGTTTCATCAACATGATGGCGTGGTGACGGTGATGGTGAAGTGATCCGCGCAGGGCTTCGCCTAAGCACTACGACAATATGACCGGAGGAGTAAACGGTGGAGGGGGCGCCGCACACGGCTAAGAACAATTGGTGTGTCCTTGGAGGCACCCCCTGCCCCCGTATATAAAGGAGGGAGAGGGGAGGAGGCCGGCCCTAGGGGCGCCGCAAATGGGAGGAGTCCCACTTGGGCTCCTAGTAGGATTCGGCCCCCCTTTCCTTTTACCGGAAGGGGAAAGGGGGAAGGAGAGGGAGGAGGAGAAGGAAAGGGGGGCGCCGCCCCCTCCCCTTGTCCAATTCAGACTCCCCATGGGGGGGGGGGGCGCGGCCACCCCTTGTGGGCTGCCTAGCCTCCCTCCTATGGCCCATATGGCCCATATCTTTCCCCCGGGGGTTCCGGTAACCCCCCCGGTACTCCGATACGTACCCGATACATTCCGAAACACTTACGGTGTCCGAATACTATCGTCCAATATATCAATCTTTACCTCTCGACCATTTCGAGAGTCCTCGTCATGTCCGTGATCTCATCCGGGACTCCGAACAATCTTCGGTCACCAAAACACATAACTCATAATACAAATCGTCATCGAACGTTAAGCGTGCAGACCCTACGAGTTCGAGAACTATGTAGACATGACCGAGACACATCTCCGGTCAATAACCAACAGCGGAACCTGGATGCTCATATTGGTTCCTGCATATTCTACGAAGATCTTTATCGGTCAAACCGCAATGACAACATACGTCATTCCCTTTGTCATCGGTATGTTACTTGCCTAAGATTCGATCGTCGGTATCTCCATACCTAGTTCAATCTCGTTACCGGCAAGTCTCTTTACTCGTTCCGTAATGCATCATCCCGTAACTAACTCATTAGTCACATTGCTTGCAAGGCTTATCATGATGTGCATTACCGAGAGGGCCCAAAGATACCTCTCCGATACTTGGAGTGACAAATCCTAATCTCGATCTATGCCAACCCAACAAACACCTTCGGAGACACCTGTAGAGCATCTTTATAATCACCCAGTTACGTTGTGACGTTTGATAGCACACAAGGTGTTCCTCCGGTATTCGGGAGTTGCATAATCTCATAGTCAAAGGAATATGTATAAGTCATGAAGAAAGCAATAGCAATAAAACTTAACGATCATTATGCTAAGCTAACGGATGGGTCTTGTCCATCACATCATTCTCCTAATGATGTGATCCCGTTCATCAAATGACAAAACATGTTTATGGTTAGGAAACTTAACTATCTTTGATCAACGAGCTAGTCTAGTAGAGGCTTAGTAGGGACTCAGTGTTTTGTCTATGTATTCACACATGTATCAAGTTTCCGGTTAATACAATTCTAGCATGAATAATAAACATTTATCATGATATAAGGAAATATAAATAACAACTTTATTATTGCCTCTAGGGCATATTTCCTTCAGTCTCCCACTTGCACTAGAGTCAATAATCTAGATTACATTGTAATGATTCTAACACCCATGGAATCTTGGTGCTGATCATGTTTTGCTCGAGGAAGAGGCTTAGTCAACGGGTCTGCTACATTCAGATCCGTATGTATTTTGCAAATCTCTATGTCTCCCTCCTTGACTTGATCACGGATGGAGTTGAAGCGTCTCTTGATGTGTTTGGTTCTTTTGTGAAATCTGGATTCCTTCACCAAGGCAATTGCTCCAGTATTGTCACAAAAGAATTTCATTGGACCCGATGCACTAGGTATTACGCCTAGATCGGATATGAACTCCTTCATCCAGACTCCTTCATTTGCTGCTTCTGAAGCAGCTATATACTCCGCTTCACACGTAGATCCCGCCACGACGCTTTGCTTGGAACTGCACCAACTGACAGCTCCACCATTCAATATAAATACGTATCCGGTTTGTGACTTAGAGTCATCCGGATCAGTGTCAAAGCTAGCATCGACGTAACCATTTATGATGAGCTCTTTGTCACCTCCATAAACGAGAAACATATCCTCAGTCCTTTTCAGGTACTTTAGGATGTTCTTGACCGCTGTCCAGTGATCCACTCCTGGATTACTCTGGTACCTCCCTGCCAAACTTATGGAAAGGCACACATCAGGTCTGGTACACAGCATAGCATACATGATAGAATCTATGGCTGAAGCATAGGGAATGACTTTCATTTTCTCTCTATCTTCTGCAGTGGTCGGGCATTGAGTCTTACTCAACTTCACACCTTGCAACACAGGAAAGAACCCTTTCTTTGACTGATCCATTTTGAACTTCTTCAAAACTTTATCAAGGTATGTGCTTTGTGAAAGTCCTATTAAGCGTCTCGATCTATCCCTATAGATCTTGATGCCCAATATATACGCAGCTTCACCGAGGTCTTTCATTGAAAAATTCTTGTTCAAGTATAATTTTATGCTATCCAGAAAATCTATATCATTTCCAATCAACAATATGTCATACACATATAATATTAGAAATGCTACAGAGCTCCCACTCACTTTCTTGTAAATACAGGCTTCTCCAAAAGTCTGTATAAAACCATATGCTTTGATCACACTATCAAAGCATATATTCCAACTCCGAGATGCTTGCACCAGTCCATAAATGGATCGCTGGAGCTTGCACACTTTGTTAGCACCTTTAGGATCGACAAAACCTTCTGGTTGCATCATATACAACTCTTTTTTAAGAAATCCATTAAGGAATGCAGTTTTGACGTCCATTTGCCAGATTTCATAATCATAAAATGCGGCAATTGCTAACATGATTCGGACAGACTTAAGCATCGCTACGGGTGAGAAGGTCTCATCGTAGTCAACTCCTTGAACTTGTCGAAATCCTTTTGCAACAAGTCGAGCTTTGTAGACAGTAACATTACCATCAGCGTCAGTCTTCTTCTTGAAGATCCATTTATTCTCTATGGCTTGCCGATCATCGGGCAAGTCAACTAAAGTCCACACTTTGTTCTCATACATGGATCCCATCTCACATTTCATGGCCTCAAGCCATTTCGCGGAATCTGGGCTCATCATCGCTTCCTCATAGTTCGTAGGTTCGTCATGGTCTAGTAACATGACTTCCAGAACAGGATTACCGTACCACTCTGGTGCGGAACGTACTCTGGTTGACCTATGAGGTTTGGTAGTAACTTGATCTGAAGTTTCATGATCATCATCATTAGCTTCCTCACTAATTGGTGTAGGCATCACGGGAACTGTTTTCTGTGATGAGCTATTCTCCAATTCGAGAGAAGGTACAATTACCTCATGAAGTTCTACTTTCCTCCCACTCACTTCTTTCGAGAGAAACTCCTTCTCTAGAAAGGATCCATTCTTAGCAACAAAGATCTTGCCTTTGGATCTGTGATAGAAGGTGTACCCAACAGTTTCTTTTGGGTATCCTATGAAGACGCACTTCTCCGATTTGGGTTCGAGCTTATCAGGCTGAAGCTTTTTCACATAAGCATCGCAACCCCAAACTTTAAGAAACGACAGCTTAGGTTTCTTGCCAAACCACAGTTCATACGGTGTCGTCTCAACGGATTTAGATGGTGCCCTATTTAACGTGAATGCAGCTGTCTCTAATGCATAACCCCAAAACGATAGTGGTAAATCGGTAAGAGACATTATAGATCGCACCATATCTAATAAAGTACGGTTATGACGTTCGGACACACCATTACGCTGTGGTGTTCCAGGTGGCGTGAGTTGTGAAACTATTCCACATTGTTTTAAATGAAGGCCAAACTCGTAACTCAAATATTCGCCTCCGCGATCAGATCGTAGAAACTTTATTTTCTTGTTACGATGATTTTCCACTTCACTCTGAAATTCTTTGAACTTTTCAAATGTTTTAGACTTGTGTTTCATTAAGTAGATATACCCATATCTACTCAAATCATCTGTGAAGGTCAGAAAATAACGATACTCGCCGCGAGCCTCAACACTCATCGGACCGCATACATCGATATGTATTATTTCCAATAAGTCAGTGGCTCGCTCCATTGTTCCGGAGAACGGAGTCTTAGTCATCTTGCCCATGAGGCATGGTTCGCAAGCATCAAATAATTCATAATCAAGTGATTCCAAAAGTCCATCCGCATGGAGTTTCTTCATGCGCTTTACACCAATATGACCTAAACGGCAGTGCCACAAATATGTTGCACTATCATTATCAACTTTGCATCTTTTGGCATCAATATTATGAATATGTGTATCACCACGATCGAGATTCAACAAAAATAGACCACTCTTCAAGGGTGCATGACCATAAAAGATATTAGTCATATAAATAGAACAACCATTATTCTCTGATTTAAATGAATAACCGTCTCGCATTAAACAAGATCCAGATATAATGTTCATGCTCAATGCTGGCACCAAATAACAATTATTCAGGTCTAAAAATAATCCCGAAGGTAGATATAGAGGTAGCGTGCCGACGGCAATCACATCGACCTTGGAACCATTTCTGACGCGCATCGTCACCTCGTCCTTAGCCAATCTTCGTTTAATCCGTAGCCCATGTTTCGAGTTGCAAATATGAGCAACATAACCAGTATCAAATACCTAGGTGCTACTACGAGCATTAGTAAGGTACACATCAATAACATGTATATCAAATATACCTTTGTTCACTTTGCCATCCTTCTTATCCGCCAAATACTTGGGGCAGTTCCGCTTCCAGTGACCAGTCCCTTTGCAGTAGAAGCACTCAGTTTCAGGCTTAGGTCCAGACTTGGGTTTCTTCCCGGGAGTGGCAACTTGCTTGCCATTCTTCTTGAAGTTCCCCTTCTTTCCTTTGCCTTTTTTTAAACTAGTGGTCTTGTTAACCATCAACACTTGATGCTCCTTCTTGATTTCTACCTCCGCAGCTTTGAGCATAGCGAAGAGCTCGGGAATTGTCTTATCCATCCCTTGCATGTTATAGTTCATCATGAAGCCTTTGTAGCTTGGTGGCAGTGATTGAAGAACTCTGTCAATAACACTATCATCTGGAAGATTAACTCCCAGCTGAGTCAAGTGATTATGATATCCAGACATTCTGAGTATGTGTTCACTGACAGAACTGTTCTCCTCCATCTTGCAGCTATAGAACTTGTTGGAGACTTCATATCTCTCAACTCGGGCATTTGCTTGAAATATTAACTTCAACTCCTGGAACATCTCATATGGTCCATGATGTTCAAAACGTCTTTGTAGTCCCGATTCTAAGCCGTAAAGCATGGTACACTGAACTATCGAGTAGTCATCAAATCAAGCTTGCCAGACGTTCATAACATCAGCATCTGCTCCTGCAGCAGGCCTTTCACCTAGCGGTGCATCAAGGACATAGTTCTTCTGTGCAGCAATGAGGATAATCCTCAAGTTACGGACCCAGTCCGTGTAGTTGCTACCATCATCTTTCAACTTAGCTTTCTCTAGGAACGCATTAAAATTCAAGGGAACGGTAGCACAGGCCATTGATCTACAACATAGATATGCAAAAACTATTAGGACTAAGTTCATGATAAATTAAGTTCAATTAATCGTATTACTTAAGAACTCCCACTTAGATAGACATCCCTCGAGTCATCTACATGATCATGTGTTCCATATCAACTAAACCATGTCCGATCATCACGTGAGATGGAGTAGTTTTCAATGGTGAACATCTCTATGTTGATCATATCTACTATATGATTCACGTTCGACCTTTCGGTCTCCAGTGTTCCGAGGCCATGTCTGTACATGCTAGGCTTGTCAAGTTTAACCCGAGTATTCCGCACGTGCAAAACTGTCTTGCACCCGTTGTATGTGAACGTAGAGCTTATCACACCCGATCATCACGTGGTGTCTCGGCATGATGAACTGTCGCAACGGTGCATACTCAGGGAGAACACTTATACCTTGAAATTTTAGTGAGGGATCATCTTATAATGCTACCGCCGTACTAATCAAAATAAGATGCATAAAAGATAAACATCACATGCAATCAAAATATGTGACATGATATGGCCATCATCATTTTGTGCCTTTGATCTCCATCTCCAAAGCACCGTCATGATCTCCATCGTCACCGGCATGACACCTTGATCTTCATCATAGCGTCGTTGTCGTCTCGCCAACTATTGCTTCTACAACTATCGCTAACGCATAGTGATAAAGTAAAGCAATTACATGGCGATTGCATTTCATACAATAAAGCGACAACCATAAGGCTCCTGCCAGTTGCCGATAACTTTTACAAAACATGATCATCTCATACAATAACGTATATTACATCATGTCTTGACCATATCACATCACAACATGCCCTGCAAAAACAAGTTAGTTGTCCTCTACTTTGTTGTTGCAAGTTTTACGTGGCTGCTGCGGGCTTCTAGTAAGAACCGTTCTTACCTACGCATCAAAACCACAATGATGTTTCGTCAAGTTTGCTGTTTTAACCTTCAACAAGGACCGGCCATAGTCAAATTCGATTCAACTAAAGTTGGAGAAACAGACACCCGCCAGCCACCTTTATGCAACAAGTTGCATGTCTGTCGGTGGAACCGGTCTCATGAACGCGGTCATGTAAGGTTGGTCCGGGCCGCTTCATCCAACAATACCGCCGAATCAAAATAAGACGTTGGTGGTAAGCAGTATGACTATCATCGCCCACAACTCTTTGTGTTCTACTCGTGCATATCATCTACGCATAGACCTGGCTTGGATGCCACTGTTGGGGAACGTAGCATGCAATTTCAAAAAAATTCTACGTTCACGCAAGATCTATCTAGGATGTAACACCCCATGTATTAAGCTACAGTAATCACCCTTTTGATTATGTCAAGTCATCATGATCAACAGTGCTTAATCATCATTAGTAACATATCCCTTTTCAAATTCAAATTCAAATGGAAATTCAAACTTAAAGTGAAAATAAAAGTTGTTCAAATTTGAAAACTAAAATGTTCATAATATTGTAAATATTCCAGAGACAATTCTAAATTTATAACCAATATTCACTAAATTAATTAAGTGACTCTTACAGCAACAAAACAGTAGTATTTAATCCTTTTAATTAAATAAAATCCCAAATGAAAACCTTTGGACTCAAAACCATTATATTGCAGTGGCTTATAATGCACCATATTTATTTGGGTTAGTCTCATATTTTACAAAAGTTATTTGAAATAAACACAAAAGACAAAACAGAAAACAAAGGAGAAAACAGGAAAAGAAATAAAGAAAAGAAAAAGGCCCACAGCACTGGGCCTAAGTGGCCACAGTGCCCGGCCCAGCCTGCGCAGCACCGTCTCCCTCCCCCCGCACTGCTCATGTCACGCGCTGTCGAGCACCTGGCGAGCGCGCAGCCAGCTCCCCCTCCGAGCGGTCGACAGCGCGTCGCGCCCGCCGGGGAGGATAAAGAGCATCTCCCGCGCCCCTGGCTCTCCCTCGCTCACTCCCTTTCGCTCTCCCTCGCCTCCCCATCTCACCTGAGCGCCACCGCCGCCATGGCTCCGGCGTAGCCACGGCCACCGTGCCCCGTTCGCCTCCCCGACGTGTCCAACGTGCTCGCCGTCGTCCCCTCCTTCGACTACGCCGACGAACCGAAGACGAGGGCCACCGCAGCGCCTCCCCGAGCCTTCTTCCTCCTCGGATCGTCGCCGCACGACGTCGCCGATTATGGCGACCTCGAGCTACCTCGAGCCCACTGCCCTTTCCCTACGGCTCGCTGTGAGCACCCCGTCCTCCTCCCTCTCTCCCTGCATTTTCCTCTGCGCCATAGCCGCCGCCCCCAACATGCCCGCACCTAGCTCCGCCGCCGTGCTCGTCGCCGTCACTACACACGCCGGCGAGCTCAAACGAGCTCGTAGCCGAGCTCAGCACGTCCGTGCGGACCCAATACACACACGCGCGCGTTTTGCCGCGGCCTGTTTCACCGATCCCGTCGACGCCCGCACTTCGGCCGCCGCGGGCGAGCTCACCGTCGCCGCTACGGTCCTTCCCGGCCGTCCTCACCAGCGCGGATGGACGCGGCACTCCTCCCGCTCTCGAACGCGCTAGGCCGCACCCGATTTGATGCTCTGTGCGCGAAATCCGGGCTCGCCGGAGTTGAGCCACCGCGTCGGGGCTCACCGGCGCACTCCGGCGGCCGGCGCTGACCGGGCGCCCACGTGGCAGCCGCGGGCTCCGCCCTGTGCCACTGACCGATGGGCCCCCCTGCCCATTTGACCCGGTCAGCGCTGCTGACTGGGCTAGCTGTGTCATTGACATACGGGCCCCACCACTTAAACGTTTTAAAATAAATAAATAATAAAACTGTTAATTAATTAATTAGTTAATTAAATACTAATCTATCACTGACTACTGGGGCCCACACCTAATTAATCTGTAATTAGTTTAAATAAACCCTAATTAACCTAACAGAGGCTGACATGTGGGTCCCACTGGACCCACCTGTCAGGTTTGACTCTAGTCAGCCAGAGTTGACTGCTGACATCATTTTTTCGTCATGCTGACATCACCCTTATACTATTTTGGATAATTCGAATTTAAATAAATAATTAAATTCTAGAAAATTAATAAAAACTTTAGAAAATCATATCTTTTAATCCGTAACTCCGATGAAAATAATTTATATATGAAAGTTGATCAGAAAAATCCCACGAATCCGAATATGCCCGCCTTTCATCTGTCACATGCTCCTAGCATGATGAACATGGAACTTCCCTCTCCGGATCGTTTGTCCGATAAATCCAAAGACCCGGGAAATATCGTCAGATATTCTCCCCCTCCGTCTGATACGTGTAGTACTGCGTTAGACTACCCCTAGCACTGCGTATTGCCATGACATGCATCGTGTTGCATCTGTTTGCTTGTATTTATTGTTTCCTCCCCCTCTTCTCTCTTGTTAGACCCCGACGCAGTTCCCGGTACCGACGCAGCTCCGGAGCCCGACGCCACCGTTGACGACCTTGCCCTTGCCACCGAGCAACCAGGCAAGCACCCCCCCCCCCCTTTGAGCATACCGATATCGCCTATTCTTTCTCTCTCATGCTTGCATTAGAAATGCTGCTGCTGCTGCTTTACCTATTCTGATGCATAGCCTGTTTATTGTAACCTGCTATTGATACCTTACCTGCTTATCCTAAACTACTTAGTATAGGCTGGGTAGAGACCTATCAGTGACCCCACTTATCTCGACTGCCCCGCTGGATTATCCGAAGACCCGATCAACAGGATTGGAGACCAGGCCCCGGCACCGCACATCACCCCCCCTTAGTTGTAACAACAATGCAGCGTTACTATCGAGTGCCGAGGGTGATACCTCGTGTAGCACTTCTGACGTTAACTCTGTAGAGTAGCTATTCGATCGTGGTCATCGAGGGTGATTCCTCCTTCACCACTTCCGATAACGACGCCGTCGTACAACACCTCAAGTGTGAACCCATTGAGGGTGATTCCTCCGAGTTCACCTTGACGGATACATCGAGTAGGAATCCAACGAGGGTGATACCTCGGATTCCCCTGATGTTATGGACACACGGATACTTGGACTGTACTATTGTTACTTGGAAAGGCGGGTCGACCCTGAGGGGTACCCGCGTGTGATGTGAAGATGGGTTGCCTGTATGGTGCCCGAGTGATGAATACGAGGCATGGCCGGGCATTCTTGGCCCTTGCCGCAAGTCCTCGAGACGGGGCGACGGGGTCACATCGATCGTGAGTCTCTGCTCGTTACCGCACCCCCAAGGTACTAACGATTTGGATATTTGATTCGAGTGGGCCTCTGGCCCGATAGCACTAACCATCACGTGGGCATAGTATGGGCGTTCTGCATCGTATGCATCAGCCGAAAGCTCTGTCAGACGTCCAGTTCAGCAGTGCGGCATGGAGTGATTGGCGCCATTCACGACAGAGGTGGTGCTTGGATCTGAGCCATGTGCGCAATGACCCAAAGGGCGAGGGGCGATGGCCCAAGACCCCCTTGCGCTTAGGATGTAGACCGGCGGGGACCTCTCTGCTGAGCTCTAGGTAGGGTAGCGGTGTGTCGTTTGGCCGAGGTCGGGCATGACCCGGAAAAGTGTGTCCGGCCGGAGTTAAGCGAGCGTGGTGGGTAAGTTGGTGCACCCCTGTAGGGAAGAACTAATCTATGCATAGCCGAATCATCGGTAACGGACACTCGGAGATGTATCCCGATCGATACAACTAGAATTGGATACTATGGCTCTGGGATTGCTTCTCGCAAGGAGTCGAGAAGGGATCTCAGGATGAGGTTGACGACTGTATGGCTTTGGGATTGCTTTCTCGCAGGGAGTCGAGAAAGGATCTCTAGGTGAGGTTGAGACTTAATGATACTACTACTTTATATTGTACTGTTCTACTCTCTTCTTTTGCTGCAAGACCGCTGAAGATGCTAGTCTTCGATAGGACTAGGCCTTCTCTCTATTCTGGCATTTCTGCAGCCCAGTCCACATATACAGCCTTCCTTTGATAATGTTGCATATGTAGTGTAGATCTTTGCTTGCTGAGTACTTCTGAGTACTCACGGTTGCTTTGCTTTCTTTTCCCCCATATCAGTTTGTCGTGACCAGATGACGGAGCCACTGAGACAGCTACCCCGCCGACGATCGACTACTACTACTACTACCCAGAGGGTGGTTACTGTTTTGAACTTGCCGTCGACCAGGAGTAGGTTCGGAGGGTCCCAGGCAGGAGGCCTGCGCCTTTCGATCGTAGTGTTTTATTTTGCCCCGCCTTTCTAAAGGCCTTTCTGTTTCTCTTTTAATATCTGTACTCAGATATCTGATGCTTCGGCTGACGCTTGTATGCCATCGAGCTATGTATTCGAGCCCTCGAGGCCCTGGCTTGTAATATAAAGCTTGTATGACTTTATTTATGTTTTAGAGTTGTGTTGTGATATCTTCCCGTGAGTCCTTAGGCTTGATCATGTGCATTTGCGTGTATGATTAGTGCACGATTAAGCCGGGGGCGTGACATAGGAGATGCACAGCAACGAGAGGGGGAGAGTGAGTCCACGTACCCTCGTAGACCAAAAGCGGAAGCGTTAGCTTAACGCGGTTGATGTAGTCGAACGTCTTCTCGATTCAACCGATCAAGCACCGAACGTACGGCACCTCCGAGTTCTGCACACGGTCAGCTTGATGACGTCCCTCGAACTCTTGATCCAGCAAAGTGTCGAGGGAGAGTTTCGTCAGCACGACGGCATGGTGACGGTGATGGTGAAGTGATCCGCGCAGGGCTTCGCCTAAGCACTACGACAATATGACTGGAGGAGTAAACGGTGGAGGGGGGCGCCGCACATGGCTAAGAACAATTGGTGTGTCCTTGGAGGCGCCCCCCGCCCCCGTATATAAAGGAGGGAGAGGGGAGGAGGCCGGCCCTAGGGGCGCCGCAAATGGGAGGAGTCCCACTTGGGCTCCTAGTAGAATTCGGCCCCCCCTTTCCTTTTACCGGAAGGGGAAAGGGGGAAGGAGAGGGAGGAGGAGAAGGAAAGGGGGGCGCCGCCCCCTCCCCTTGTCCAATTCGGACTCCCCATGGGGGGGGGGCGGCCACCCCTTGTGGGCTGCCTAGCCTCCCTCCTATGGCCCATATGGCCCATATCTTTCCCCCGGGGGTTCCGGTAACCCCCCCGGTACTCCGATACGTACCCGATACATTCCAAAACACTTCCTGTGTCCGAATACTATCGTCCAATATATCAATCTTTACCTCTCGACCATTTCGAGAGTCCTCGTCATGTCCGTGATCTCATCCGGGACTCCGAACAATCTTCGGTCACCAAAACACATAACTCATAATACAAATCGTCATCGAACGTTAAGCGTGCGGACCCTACGGGTTCGAGAACTATGTAGACATGACCGAGACACATCTCCGGTCAATAACCAACAGCGGAACCTGGATGCTCATATTGGTTCCTACATATTCTACGAAGATCTTTATCGGTCAAACCGCAATGACAACATACGTCATTCCCTTTGTCATCGGTATGTTACTTGCCCGAGATTCGATCGTCGATATCTCCATACCTAGTTCAATCTCGCTACCGGCAAGTCTCTTTACTCGTTCCGTAATGCATCATCCCGTAACTAACTCATTAGTCACATTACTTGCAAGGCTTATCATGATGTGCATTACCGAGAGGGCCCAGAGATACCTCTCCGATACTTGGAGTGATAAATAGTAATCTCGATCTATGCCAACCCAACAAACACCTTCGGAGACACCTGTAGAGCATCTTTATAATCACCCAGTTACGTTGTGACGTTTGATAGCACACAAGGTGTTCCTCCGGTATTCGGGAGTTGCATAATCTCATAGTCAAAGGAATATGTATAAGTCATGAAGAAAGCAATAGCAATAAATTTAACGATCATTATGCTAAGCTAACAGATGGGTCTTGTCCATCACATCATTCTCCTAATGATGTGATCCTGTTCATCAAATGACAACACATGTCTATTGTTAGGAAACTTAACCATCTTTGATCAACGAGCTAGTCTAGTAGAGGCTTACTAGGGACTCAGTGTTTTGTCTATGTATTCACACATGTATCAAGTTTCCGGTTAATACAATTCTAGCATGAATAATAAACATTTATCATGATATAAGGAAATATAAATAACAACTTTATTATTGCCTCTAGGGCATATTTCCTTCACGCAGTACTGAAGAGGATGATAGCAGCGACAATGAATTATGGTCGTCATACGATAATTTACCTGAGGAGGACTTTCAAAAGAATGAGGATGGTGCTTGTAGTGAAAACGTAAGTGACGTGTATATTGATTTCGTCTGACGATCAACCATATGGGTACTTACATGTGAATGCAAGCCAACTTTCATAGCTTTTTGCCACTCTATGGATTTTCTTCAATTTTCCCAGTCATAATACCCTAAAAAACTGTCCGAGCATGACGCAACGTTCGTTTGGTGTTCGAATTTGTTCAATTCTTGCATTGAGTGTCAGGGTGATCATACCAACTCACTTGCAAAATTTGGGGCCATACTGAAGATGACCAAAATTTGACATTGTTCTGCGGAGGCCGTTCGGGTAGAGCGAAGGGCCCGTCTCGAAGGACGTTTTTTTCGACATCTTTCAAATGGATCCGATTTTTTTTCACATTCTACTACCATCAGCCTTTTGCCACTCTATGGATTTTCTATGTTTTTCCCGGTTATAATACCCTAAAAATCTGCCCGGACGTGACGCAACGTTCGTTTGTTGTCCGAATTCGTTCAATTCTTGCATTGAGTATCGGGGTGGTCATACCAACTCACTTGCAAAATTTGAGGCCATTCTGAAGATGACCAAATTTTGACATTGTTCCGTGGAGGCTGTTCGGGTAGGACGGAAGGGCCCGTCTCGAACGACGTTTTTTTCGACATCCTTCAAATGGACCCGAATTTTGCAAATGAGTATGCTGTAGAAATTCAGACAAATTTATATATTTGTTCCGACGTGACGTAACGTGCGTATGTTGTAGAAATTCGGACAAATTTATGCATTTGTTCAACATATATTTTCAAATACTAGTTAAATATTTTAATACTTATTCAACCTTTTGAAATACTTGTTCAACATTTTCCAGTACTTGTTAAACAATTTCCAGATACTTGTTAAACCTTTCAATACTTATTCAACATTTCCAAATACTCGTTCAATATTTTTTAATAATTATTCAATATTTTTAAATGTGTTTTTCAACACTATTTTTAAATATATATATATATATATGATATATATAGTTATGTATATGTACAATTTTGTAAACTATAAAGAAAAGTACATCAATAACGAATACAATTATAAAGTATAAATAAAAGTACACAAATTAATTCCAATTTAAAGAGTGTTTTTTGAATAATTATTCAATATTTCATAAAGTATAACGAAAAGCACATACATACAGTTCAATTTATAAAGTATCTAATTGTATTTTTATATTTTTTTGATAACTAATTGTAATTTTATATGCACGGCGCCTTGGTTGCGGTGGGCGTCGCGCGTGGGCCGGCCTAGTAACGCCGGGCGTGGTTGCGGTGGGCGCCGCGCGTGGGCCGGCCTTGTAACGTCGGGCGTGGTTGCGGTGGGTGTGGTGCGTGGGCCGATCCAATGACGCTGACGTGGGGTGCGTGGGGCCAGGCGTCGGGTTTTTCGTGTACACGTGATTTTTTTCGTTTACCCAGGGGTTTCGGCCGTCTAAATAGTTCGAATGAAATTCTGTCGAAACCAAACCAAATTTCACTCATATTTAAGATATTTTACAAGAGTTCGAATGAAAATTGACTAGAACATAAAAAAAACCTAAACTACTCGTTGTCGATGTCGCCCAGCCCTGCGTCGCCAGCATCCGCTCCGCTCCCGCCGACGGTGCTGCTGCCTGCCCCGCTGGTGCCCGCTCCTGCAGCGCCGCCACCGAAGCCCGCAACCGCAGTGGAGAGGCGCAGAGTCTCGCTCGCTCAGGCCCGGGCTGTCGTCAGGTGCGCGCGGCGGCACCCACCCCGGCGCCGTCGTCGACTCCCGGATCGCCTAGAACAGCCCGGGCATGTCTTTGGGATCGCCTGCGTCAACGACGTCCGGAGGAGACGGCGGGGCGACGTAGGCGGCCGGCGCCGGCGGAGGGGGAGGCGGGGGCGGGGCGATGGCGGCTGGAGGTGAAGGAGGGTGCGGGACAACGCGGGGCGCGCCGCGCGGTGAGGTGACGGCATCGGGGTGGCCGAGGGCGTTGAAGCGACCGCCGCAGCTTGTCGCTGCGGCGCGGGGGACCGGGGAGGGGGGGGCGAGGATGCCGTAGCGCGCCAGGTCCTCGGCCTGATCCACGGTCAGGGATGACGGCCAGGACCCCGCTGCTGCCGTGTCAAGTCGGCCACCGCCGCCCCACATTGTCGCCAGGAAAGGAGGGGACGGGGGACCGGGGGGAGGGGGTGGATCTGGGGGTTGTGTGATGGCAATGTGGCGGGAGGCGGCCCTTTTATAGACGAGAGGGGGGGGGTGGACGGGCGGGGTCGGTGAGCGGCGCCAAATGCCATTACGCCGCCTCGGGAGCCGGCAAGACCGGGCGCCATTGATGCACCTCGGGGTCGGCGAGTGGCGTCTCGCAGGCGGAAACCGCCCGCCCACACGCCACGCCGCGGTCAGCCCTGACCTCGACTGGTCAAATCGGGGCGACACGTCGCGTGACTAAGGCCGACGTGGTGGGCCCGCCGCGTGGCGATCTGACGGCCCGGCTTGCCTCGTGCCGGCTGCGGCTTGGCGCGGCTCGTCCCGCAGCCCCATATTCACGGCCGCGCGGGGGTATCGGCGTGGACGGGCGGGGGGTGGTCTTTTTAAATAAGACAATCGTGCCCCTACTAGCGAAGGGGTATGAGCAAATCTTAGCTCTTAATGTGTTTAAGGGGGGTGTATCGAAGCAGAGGTATTCGATTTAACGGGGACACTCACCTCTCCTTTTCTTTTTCTTTTCTTTTTTGAGGGGCTCGCCTCTTTTAAGTTGCTCCATTTTGTTCGTAGTTACTGCAAAATCTCAATGTAAAGCGTGATCTGTATTTGCATTTGCGATCACATCCCGATAAGAAAGAATTACAACATTAACGGCAATCTTTTTTTTTTACCAGAGTAATCACATTTACTTGATCAAGATCAAGACTTGAACAACAGTTATTGCAATCCATATTCAAAAGAGATGGACGGGTAAACCGGACGAGTATTTCTTTATGGAGTGCTGGCACATGTTTCCCTATCTGCATAGAAACGTAAGAGTTTGGGTATTATTTCAAATGGTTAAAAAAGATGGCTATGATGACCAATGTTTTTCCAAAGGACATGAGGGATGGCAATGGGGCCTCATACTCGCCAAACCCATGTGGATTTCATCTATGAGGGGGGTGGGGACGTGCGAACACCTTCCCCATGGGTATATTTACCGAATTAATTTATTCCCCATAGAGTACAATGGGGATGAAGACGATATCCTATTTTTACAGACCTGATACCCATCGTGGACCCGCTTTTTAACTATGACACACAGGACCATGTATATATCACTGTGGTCGACCCTAAAATATTCACAAACAAACTTGCAAAGCAAACAAAAGTCCACGAAAAAGCCGTGAACCAACCTCACGTCCTCACCTCAGCCGCCGTCATCACCAAGAAGTTAGTACGACCTAGATCGGTAGCAATAGGGAAAGTACAACACCTCGTATGTACGGGGATGAGGATGGGGCCCCGTATATATGAGTATTTGTTTATGGGGATGGGGCCCGTTACCCTGTGGGGATGGGTATGGGAAAATTTTATCTCCAGTCTTGTAAACGGGGATGAGGATGGATGATTGGGGAATAGATGGGGACGGGGATGTTATAGGGGTCCCCATAGGGGATTGTCCCTATTGCCACATGATGGTCAATGTTGTCAATGTGTCATCTCCCCAAGAAACATGCATGAGTTGAGGTTTGTGTTTTCCCCTCCCCTCGCCTAGGCAACCTAGGCGATGATTGATCTCCCCTCCTCTCTGACGTTGACCCCGGGACCCGTCTCCCTCTGAGGAAGTGAGGGGGGGGGGGGGGGGTGAGGACCCTAGGCTCTGGTTTGGTAGTGGTTGGGTTAGGAATAAAATTAGGTTTTCTCTGCGTGGCGGTTGCGAGACGAGGGCAGTGCCGTCGGTATGGAATAAGATCTCCGCGCGCGGTCCACATTCTGGTGGTACGGTTGTGTACCTTCAAGAGGCGTGTGGAGGATGTGGTCCTTGCGGAGGTGGCGCTTGGGCGCTTGGCGAATGGCGGCGCTTCTTGACACGGCGCTTCTTTGTCAAGATGATCTTCTACGCTCCGGTCCACTTCGAGTTCGTCCACAAGGACATTTAGGGTTTCTCGTTGAGCATGCACGGTCACGAAATCTAGTGTGAGATTGTTTCAAGGGTTCAGTGAAGGCAATTGCGGCTTTGTTCGGTGATTAGGAACCTCAATGTAATTTTTATTATGGTTGAGGTGCTTTGTATTTCTGGTGAACCTGGTACTTTTCACAAAAAATTGTAATCTACAACCAAGATAAACTCGCTGTTCCATGACACTCAATGTACGCATGTGGTGACAACAAAACGGGACAGCAATTAGCAATAGATACAAATCTTTGAATGACATGAACAAAGTCAGTCAATAATCAACGTAAAAGCCGATCTGGCACAAAATGATTTGATGGATGAACAAACACATTGCCAATATTACTGAAATTCCTGTTACAACTGCTCGTTTCCCGGGATGAACCTTAAATACAAACTAAGAATGAAGTCCAACGAAGAAAACGAAATACTGAGTATTGCACAGAACATATGATTTTAGAAATATTTGGAGTTCTATGAGAATGGGCGCTGTGATGTTACCAGTTCTCCTATCCTGGGATGCACCTTACCATGATGCAGATCAAGATCACAAGTAAGCAGTGATCTCATAGCGATATGCTATTGTAATCGTCGAATCCATAGAACATCTCAGTCAGCTCAGAAAAGCTCATTGTTGGCGGATATACATGCCGAACATTGGAGAGGGGCGTTGAAGAGCTGCTATTTTAGCTTTGATTCAGATGGCTTAGAGAGACGCCTATAATAGAAGCTATCATACGCGTCTTTAGATATTAGCCCGTCTGTAAAATCATACATTACTACGTAACAATCTCGCGCCGCGTCGCTCACGGGGGGCGGCTCGGGCGGAAACCCAAGCCGCCGCCGCCGCCCCCGTCCTCTCCATCTGCTCCCCCGCCGCCGCCGGAGGACGCCAGCAGGCAAAGCCTGCTTGGCCGACGGCGGTGGCGGGGATGTCTTCTCGCGCTGAGATCCCTCGCGCGGGGAGTGTTCCAGCCAGCACGGCGCGGCGGCCCCGGACGAAGCGCCTAGGCGGCGGAGCTTGGGAGCCGGGGCGGCGGCCCCGGGTGCTGGTGGTGGTGCTGCCGAGGTGGCCGTGTGGGCGGCGCTGGAGCAGACCTGCGGCGGCGGCAAGGTCCTGCGATGGCGGATGGTGGCGACGGGGCAGATCGGTCCCCTAGCTTGCTGCGCGCGCCCCTGACCTCCTCCCCAAGATGGCGTCGTGGTCTGCGGCGGCTGGTGTCTGATGGAGTCGCGGACTGGCAGTGGCCATGGTGGCGGCGGGCTGTTTCCCCATGAGCTGCACCTGACGTCTTCCAAGATCCAACCTAGCTGCGGCCAATCGCAAATATGCCTCATGCATGGCGGCCCTCGTCCCTGGCAGCGCCCACCTCCCTCGATCTGTGGTGGTGGCTCCGGCGTGGCGGTCGTTGAGGCAACGGTGGTCTTGGCATTGCTCCGGCCACGCGGTCTCTGAATTGTTGGGGCTGCGATGATGTACTTGATGGAGGAGGTGATTTAGATCCGATTGGCCGGATGGTGGCGTATGTAGATTGTTCTGCAGCGACTTCATACGGATCCACGACATCATCAAAAAGACTTCGGGAGGTTTTATCTCCTGATCCGGTGGATGACTTTAGTGGTGGGTTACAAATTATGGATAATGACTTGACGCAGAGGGTTGTTTGTGGAGTAGCGGCGATCCAATTGTAGCTGCTCGGATAGCGGAAAAGCGGTGGAGACAACACATGTGAGATTTGGATGGTGGTGCTATGTGCACCCGGTCTCGAGCTCCGGGGCGAAAGCCTAGGACAGACCTGAGTGGGTATTCCTGGCAATGGCGATGTTTTTTTATGTCGTTACCTTGTTGGAGGCATTGCTCGGATATGTTCGGACTGATTCTTCAGGGTGAAAACTTTGATTCTGACCTTTGTGGTTGGATCCGGTGACGGCGTCGCTTGAGTGTCGCTTCCTTCCTGAAGGCGTTGCTGTTGAAGATCCTTGTCATCCATGTGGTGTCAATGGTTGGTGCGGATATGGTCTTAGTTGTAGTTTGTCGATTGTTCATCTGATCGCTTTGGGGCTTATTTCTTGTTTCTTTTTCTTTTTTCCACACCTGCACATAGTTTTTGGTCTTGTGACTTCGCTAGTTGCCGGTGTGTTTCTGTGTGTGTGTTCGGTTGACTGTGTGCATCTTAGTTATGCAGAGGCCGGGTGTATGTTCAGTGTGATGTATCATCTTGATGCTCCATTTGAGCCAATAAAATCCACCCTTTGTCGAAAAACGTAACAATCTCAGAAAATAGCAGCTCTTCAATGGGATTGATATGGGTTTGTGTAGCCGGCTAACCTTAATCGCTACCAATGAACTTGCTACCTTGAGATCTTTGTTGCAAGGTGTGTGCCTCACTGGAGTCCCCGACGACAGGTCGTTGCTTAATGGCGCGGCTGTCTCCACTAAAGGCGCCTACGATGCTCTTGCTTCTCAGCTCTCGGATCCAACACTTACCCACATATTGGACTCTCGCATCCCTAGCAGGGTACGAGTGTTTGGTTGGCTATTCTATCTAGACAGGTTAAACACAAGGGCTAATCTTCATCGCAAGACCATCATCGACTCCCCGTCTTGTCCGTGCTGTAACGCAGCACCAGAGGACCGAGCTCACCTCTTCTTCACATGCCCGACGGCTGCCTCCATTTGGGGTGCTGCCCCGTTTCTCACCACTGGCTGACTTGTGGAGTGCGTCGGTTCAGCCCGGGCTTTCTCCGTCAGTCTGGCCTTTTATTCTGCTACTCATGTTATGGTAATTTGGGATGCTCGAAACGCCAAAACCTTTAGGAACTTCTCTCTCTCTCCAAATGATGTAATTAGGGCTATTATTTCTGACTTCACCCTCTGGTCACACCGCCTTAAAAAGGCGGATCAAAGAATCCACGCCGGATTGTGACCGGATTTTTTCACCTCTCATCTTTCCTGAACCTTTATTTTTGATTGAAATATATTCACGAGGGGAGTCCCCCCCCCCCCCCCCCCCCCCCACACACCCCCATGACAGTTTAAAAAAAAACAATCTCAGAAAATAACAAGTGAGTGAGATGCTATATGTACATTACATCGTTAAAACTCCATCTCACTTCTTTTCATCCGATGGAAACAATGTGATTAGTGTCTTTCCCATCACCTTTCCAATACATTCACAACATATTTGAGAAGCAAAGTACATACTACTCCCTCCGTTCCTAAATACAAGACCATACATCCGTATGTAGTACATAGTGGAATCTCTAAAAGGAATTATATTTAGGAACAGAGGGAGTACATTACTAAATATACTCCCTCCGTTTCATTTTACTCCGCATATAAGATTTGTGTTGAGTCAAACTTAACAAACTTTGACCAAATTTGTATAAAAAATATCAACATCTACAATACCAAATATACATAATATGAAACTACATTCCATAATGAATCTAAAGATATTCCTTTGGACTTGTAAATGTTGATACTTTTTTTTATAAGTTTGGTCAAAATAGAGATACTTTGACTTCAGACAAAAGTTATATGCAGACTAAAAGAAACTGAGGGAGTACCATACATGGTTGGGAAAACCTCTTGCGCAGTCCACACCACCAAGCGTCACACACATGCGGCAGATTTAAGGTGTTTGACCAGCGGTGCTTTTGTGTGTGTAGTGCATCTTTTTAGTAGAAATATATCGTTAGTGCTACTTGGTGTTGATGAATTGATATTCAGCACCGTAGTTTTTGACATAGTAGAAAATAAGTTTCACATATACCACATACACATAATCATCGATATAGCGTCTATGCAATCGACAAAATTCCACTTTTCGATGAAATCTTCTCCTGTCCTTGGTTGGCCGTAACTCGTCTATATAACTGCATGGCCTCCCCCATAACCGCGGGTTGTGATAAAAGCTGCGACCTTTTCTTACTTGGAGGATGAGTAGGGCATCCATAGTCATAGTCAAACCGCCATCCTGAATTTCTTTCGATGTCTGCAAACTTCTCAAAGAACTTTGGGGCAACTTGCGGATCAAAACCAGCCGCAGCAAGCAGCATGATTCCAATGTAGTCTGCCTCACTCTCTAGCCTACATATATGAAAATTATCAAAAGAGCATCCAACGAATATGAAACACTAGGTGATCAGATGGAGAAGTGAATGTACTGTACCTCGGGGATGGTATGGATAACCACTCGGAATTGCATCTCTGGACAACATGCCCGACCTGTAAAAACGGCACCGGTGTACTTACATCAGGTTAAATGAACACCACAGAACAATGTAAATGCATGTGCTCATCAATAACGGACCAACAAATTAACTAACCTCGTGCGCAATAAGGTAGGCAATCTCTTCATCGGTCTCGAAGCGTTCAAGCAATCCGTCGAAGACTACGATCTTGCCGCCACCGGGATGGACGTACGCATTGCATTCCTTGTTTTTGGTGACGACGACCTCCCAGTTGAGCTTGCCGAGATGCCTCGTGTGGGGCCGCACTATGCGCGCCATCCCCCGCTTGCTCTTGATGGCAAGCCCGCGGTCGATGGCGCCGACGATCTCCGAGGTGAGGCGCCGGACGCGTGCGCTCTGGTAGTGGCGCGGGCGGAGGATCTTACGGGCGTTCGTCTTCTTGAAGTGAGCGAACTCGAACTCCTCGAGCTCGCGATCGTCATCTGGGGGGTGGAGGACGATGTGGACGCGGTTACTGTAAGGCACGACCTCGAGTCGGTATCTTTGACAGACGGCCATTGCCGTGCTGCCGACGACGAGAGCCGCCGTCGCAGCGGGGCTGCCGGCAATGTGGGCCGCCAGCGGCAGCGCGAGCGGTCGGCAAACGGCAGGCTTGACGTGGCGGAGGAGTTTCTGGATGGATTCCAGTATCTCCTTCTGGGAAGGTTGAGCTTGAGCTTCAGTCGCCTGCGGTTGAGGAGACTGTCGCCAAACGCCAGGGATGAAGAGCCCTTGGATGGACCCCAACACCTCTGGTAGCTTCGGGGACGGGAGGGGGAGCGAGAGCGGCGGCGGCGCTGTTATCGCCAGAGAAGACGGTTGACGGACGGCACGCTGATCACTGTGGAAGAAGAGTCCTTGTATCTTCTCCCCTAAGGCCGCCAAGCGCCGTGGGAGGCGGACGGTGGCAGGCTTCTTGTGGCCCGGGGGGCGGACGGCGGCAGGCTTGTGGCCAAGGAGGCCGACGAGGATGTCGACGATTGGAAGCGCCGCCGTTTGATCCATACGGGAGGGCTGGTTTTGGATCCACACGTACATGGCTTGCAGAGTCCGGCGATCATGTTTGGTTTATGTGGAGGGAAAGTAGTCGAGTCCGGTTCAGGTTCGTTTTAGGCTTGTGGAAGGTACCGACTCCAGTTGTGGATCGGCCTTTCCTTTTGCGGCATGACAGGATTCGTTTTTTTTTAATCAGCTTTCTTTCTGGTGCTAGCGCCCGAAACTTATCCCACCTTTTTTTCGCGTTTGCTATCACTTCTTGGAAAAAAACACACACGTTTCAGTCGATTCCTCGCAGAGCACCGAGGCGGAGATAGGGTCACATGACCGCCGTGGCTCCCCCACCGAGTCCGAGCCAGGACCTCACATGAGGTGGGGACAATACGGCTTGCCACGGTGTTGCCGGCACAGGCGAGGACAAGGTTTCATACGTGCGGGTGGGGGACTTTGCTGGGGAGAGCTCGCCAGGACTTCGCTGGAGGCGGGGATGATGTGGCTCACCGCGGTGTCACCGGAGGAGGACAGGAAGGGATGGACAAGACGGTGGAAGGATGAAGACGAAGGATGGCCGTAGGATCGACTGAAATGTAGAAAAAATTAGGCAACTGCTGAATAATCAAAAAATTGAGGCAATTGTTGAATAATCAGCTTCTTTTATAAGGGAATATTGCAGTAGTTCTGCTAATTCATTTAAAAGGAAATAAGTTGGTCATAGGCTCACAGCTGCTAGACCAAAGAGGATATGGCAGTAGAAACCGAGCAATAAAATGAAGAAATAAAAGATAAATGGATCATCTATTCAGAACATCACCGACGCTTCGGAAACACCATTAACAGTACACCTTCTTGGGAATCTTTGCATGCTGACTTTGTTCCATAAATCTGGTGTGATTTAGTTCCAACGCCATTTCGATTCTTCTCCGAAATTTGAATTGCATACGAAAACAAAGTTCAGTATTTACAAAAATAGAGTTCAGGATCATGGAGGATGCACCCTTTCACTGGGCAAATTTCTCCCTTCTTAATGCGTGATGCCTCCTGCAGCCCTGAAGAAAATATCATATGTCAGTGTCTGGGTAGTGAATTCAACGAATCTGGTCTCGTAGAATCTTCTCTCTTGATGTTTCAGTATATTTGTGAATCTCTAGAACTTAATATTGTCTAAACATGTATGAGCTCTTTTACGGTGATTGGAGAGTTACGACTCGTAATTTCGTGTAACTCCACCTCTGAATTTTTCTAGCCGTTAGATCTAGGAAAATCAGTTAAAGATTTACTTTTTTATAGAAAAGGGTATAATAGTCTCTGTAATTTTTCTGGCCGACCTGATTCTCTCCTTTTCCTTTCTTCCTTCTCCCGAGAGGAGAGATCATCGCCTAGGGTTTGTGCCTGCAGCCGGCTCCCGCACTCCCCGGCGGTCGGGACTGGGATCCGGTGGTCTCCTGGAACGGCGAGAGGGCCAGCGATTGTGACTTTGACGTAGACATGTTCTAGCCGGAGGCCGACTCGTCGCACAAGCATCGTCCTATCTCGCCGCCCCTGTGACGACAACGGAGTCGGCGGCGGCTGATGGCTTGTCAGCTGGGGAGGATGACGACGAGGACCTGGCCCACGTTCGCATCATTCGCGAGAACCTCCACCTGAACAAGGCCTCGTCGTCCTGCACTGCCGTCCTCACACGCTCGATCTTGCGTCTGCCCCCCATATCACACGGAGGATGATGGTCAAGGATGAGGATGCAACGCTACTTCTCGCACTACCACTCTGGTGAGTCAACTCGTGATCTGGTTCCGTCGGATTCCAATTTGGAAACGCTGATTACTATCATGCGGTTATAATTTGAAAACTAGAACAAGACAACAGCATGACCTGCTCTTTTTTCCAATCACGTACTTGAATGGGTTCTCAATATGTTATTGAATTGTGAGTACAGATACTCCAAAATTGTCATTTTAGTGTAGCTATTTCCAGATCTGATTGTTCTGAACGAGTAGAGCCTGCAAGCCTCGCGCCATGCTGTAATGTTTGTGAATATGCTTACAAGTTCACTTTGACATGAAGAGAAAATGTATGTCCAGTTCAATGCTCGGGCTATCCTTCCGTTGCTTCTCGACAGAAACCATTAAACTTCTGTGAGTAGTTTGCAGATTCTTCATTGACGGTATACTATTAAACTTCAGAGATGAAGGTAAATGTGTGGTTTCAGGCTTGTTCTCGCTGCACAAAATTGAAGTCAAAGACTACCCCTTCACAAAATTGCAAGCAGGTGTTGGAAGGGAGGCAAAATAATCGTCTAATGCACTGTGAGAAAGGTGGATGTTCAAGTGTTGGCATTTATGCTTGCAGGTCTTGTTCTGTACCATAAACAGCAGACGTGGTATACAAGTAAGCACCAAAGAAGCTTCTTCAGATGTTAAAATATTTGTTATCTAGACTAAATTTCTGTTTTTTGACGTGGATAAAATAATAGTAATATCGCCGCATGAATATGATTTCACCACAAAGAATTGAGATTACAAAAGGTGGAACTACCGTGGAGCAATGAAGAAACCAATATTGCTTTGCAAGCAGATGGAGCTTTTGGAGTAATTATATTTCTTTGTTGTGTAGGACATGATGGCAAACTTGATGTTAAATGCATTTTGTTGAGAAGAAAAATCCTGTAGTTTCTTTGTCGCGACATCAGTTACTTTATGTGTAATACAATGCAATTTAATTTGAATTGCATGCATGATTGTTTTAGACTATTTCTGTATGTGAGATTGTTGGATTACTTGTGTTGCATCTTTCACCTGCCAGTCAATTTTTTTGTATTTCTTACCAACCATCAAGGCGCAACGACATCATGTTGTGAATGTGGCAGCGAACTCCTCAAACACTACCACCGTCGATGTATTTTGCTTTGCCATCAAATAGTAGCATGGTGTGGCGAGAAACTAAAATGGAGAACTTCGGAGCATGTACTCGGGATCTACATGGAACAGAAGAACCGAAGGACGATAATCGATATGGCCATATAGGTTGTGTATCCGGTACTGTATTAGAGAGAATGGACGGATTAATTTTCTCATGTACTCAAATATTTGTCAAATATATATATTGATGTAGTTTTTAGTGACCAACATGTTTAGCTTCTTGCATAATTCACGATGTCGTACAAGTCACTAACGTACTTAAATACACATGGATTTTATGCAATATGAGCAACTCTGATGTCATACAACTCAATAACTGTCCGATCTTAGTGGCAATGGCGGAGCTACAGCAAGGCCGGATGGGCCATGGCCCACCCAATATTTTGAAATTTATACACAACTTTTTTTGGGCCTTAGAACTCCGGCCCACAGGCTATTTCTTCCATTTTGGCCCGCCCAGCCCTCCCGGAGTTGGCCTTCAAGTTCCACCACTGCTTAGTGGTCACAACATGCCGGAATGACCCATAGTGCTAGAAGGGATCAGGCGAACGATAGTGATAGTAGTAGGATAGGACGACTCATGCTAGTAGATATTTGACCGCATGACGCGTGGACCAGATGACCCCCAGTGGTAGTTGTATGTCGGGACTACTTATAAAGGTAGTTGTGGGTCTGGACAACCCATACTGTTAGTTCTGGATTTGGATGTCCAGTAGTGTTAGTTGTGGGTCCGGACTATCCATTGTGCAGGCTAGTTGCCGGACCGGGTGACCCATAGTGGTGCTTTTGGATCCGAACACCCCCCTAGTGCCAATCATGTGTCCGGTCTACTCATACTGGTAGTTCTGGGTTTGGACGACCAGTAGTGCTAGTTGTGGATCCGGACTATTCATTGTGCATGCTAGTTGCCGAATCGAGTGACCCATAGTGCCATAGTGGTGCTTTTGGACCCGAACATCCCATAGTGTTAATCATGTGTCCAGTCTACCCATACCGGTAGTTCTAGGTTCGGATGGCTCATAGTGCTAGTTGTGGGGTCGAACAAACTTTAGTAGTTCGGATCCGCAAATACCATTTTGAGTTGTATCTACTTTAGGTGATTTTATTTTTTGACAACAAATTTTAGGTGATATCGTTTTTTGAAGGATATTTCAGGTGATACCTACAAAATTACTGGTACAACTTTAGCCCACACAAGCAAGAAAAAAAAGGACTAATCTGCACGCTATCATGTTCCAGTTCCAACCTCTCCGTAACTAACGCACCCCATCTCTCCTGAAATCCCTCGATTAGGGCTCGTTCCCCCTAACCACCACGACCCTTGCATCTCGCAAAAAAATAAAATAAAGAACCACTCCCTCTCTCCCTCGATCCCATCTCTCGTGACTGCGTAGATGGCGGCGGCGGCGGCGCGAGGATCCGGAGGCGACGATCTGGTCGGAGGCATCTGCGGCCAGCGAGAGCGGCGGCCTGGAGGTGAACGAGCTCAGCGGAGGTAAACCACGTACCATATGAAGGAGTTCCTGCCTATGTACAATGCCTTCACACTGGTAAGTCTCTCGTCCTCTTCCTTCCCGTCTCGTCTTCCCACGCTACGAGGTTTTATGCAATTAATTCTTCAAAACGTGACCAGGCTGTTGTGTTGTTTCTGCTGAAACAAAAGAATAGTAAATTAGTAATGATCACATCACCAGCAGATTTACATGTGCAAACCGAACAACTTATGAAAGCTGTGGCGCTGATTGTCAGGAGTTTTTCCTCCTCTTTTGAGTAGATGCAAGATGGCATCTACTTTGGCTAAATGACAAAACAATGCCAAAGTTCCCGGCACTTATTGTGCTGCCAAATGTTTTTATAGCCAAATAGTGAGTGCATGTTCATCCTCACTGGGTTTGAGTTTTATTGTTGTTCTTATATAGCATTACTTGAATTTGTTATCATGGTTGTGCAGGCTGCCACATTTGAAGGGTCAAATTTACAGTAGGCAAAAATAAACTCAGTCTAAACCCAGGTTTTAGCACTGCAACACAAATGATTGTGAAAATTTTCTATAGGTTAAGAATAGATATGTAGTAGGGAATAGTGATAACTCAGTCAAAAACAAGGAGTAGGGTTAGCTTTAATATCTTTGTTTCATCAGTCTAAATAACAAAAAATTGTTCTGGCACACATCCATTGATCGTGAGATGGAAACATGCTCAACTCAAGCAGGTGTACCTCATTTTAAATTTAGTATCACTCCGGGTCAATCTTGAACTTGCTACAAGGGCGTAAGATGTAGGCAAAACTCGTTTCTATAGATAACCTGTTTCAGAAATTGACCTTGTTTCTATCGAACAGTAAAACCCAAGATTGATGCTGAAAGTAACTCAAGAAAAGCTTCTAAAATTGATGTTGAAATAAAATGGCGGAAAGGCCCATGCAGAGGTGTGACAACTACATCGACTTTATTTGGGTTTTCTCAAATCCTTCATATTTCTGCTGCTTGACAAATTTTCTGTTGTTATAATTGTGCAGGCAAAGCTTAAAAGCACTTTGCAGCTGCAAGATCTGTTAGATGCAAAAAGAATACTTGTACTGCCTGCTAGCTAGGTGACTTTATGTTGCTAGATGAGCACCTAAGCATGCTGCAGGACGATTTCATCAACCCGGGGAGCCTGGAGTGCGTCCAGAGGGCGAACAAGATGGTAAACAAGTACTAGGGCATCTCCTAACCTACCCGTTTGCCGTCCTTATCTCACCACATAGAGCAGCAAAAAATCTGCAATTGCATAGTTGCAGTCTCTGCGATGGTAGATGCTGCTTCTGTCTAGATATGGATGCACTTTCAGCATTGTAAGCTTATTTTGTATTGATGGTTCTGTTCTTACTATATGAGATGCAAATATGTAACAATATCCTTGACAAGTCATTTGTTATTTGGTTGTTCTTGTAATGGACATGTATGTATAACGAACCAGAAATCTACTTGACGATAGAAGGATGGACCTTGACAAATAATGGAAATTAATCTGATGACATGAAAAATAGGTAAAAAGAACTCTCATCTTTGGGATAACAAAACCTTAAGTAAATGTCACTAAAGGATACCCCAAGTAATGACCCGAGCAAAACACAAGACAAAACTCTTGTAGAACTCATTTCTAGTGCAGTTGGTAGTGTAATTTCGTGCCTTTTAATTTTGAAAAGGGCATTAAGCACCAGCATTCATTACTCATCTTCAAAGTAGCATTTGCAAGAAACCATGTACTTGGATAGAGACATTCGAAGTCAGATGCCTGCACCTAGTTTCAGCAACTTCATAATAAGGTTCCGATGAATACATTGGACTCTACCACAAGCAGCACAAACTGGACTAGCAGACCAAGCTAGAGGCATCCATGTGGACTGACCACGGCACACAGCAGGTGGCAGGTGAGAAAACTCTAGAGTTGCTCCTTGGCAGCGCCCCCTGCTGCTCTAGCTTGCTGATGATTCCTTGTACGATCTAACCAACCAAGGGAACCCAACGTCAAAATGAGGCCGCTTCCAGGTGCACCTAACTATCAGCAAAGCTAAGCAAATCTGCAAAATCCAACCTTGCGGAACTCCCTGGATTGCGTGGAATCAAAGATCAGACACACCTTGTCGAAGTCCTGCACAACAGAGAATCACAATAAAAAATCTATAACTCAGTTATTACATATTAGCCATATTATTCAGATGCAAAGCTCTTGACATCAGGTCATCAGCTACGACCATGAAGAAAATAACATTATAAAACAATAAAAGCTCTAGCTGCTAGAATCTCAAGCTATTTTCCTGCCTGCCAACCAACTGCCCTCGACATTATTAAACTAGTCATCTGGACATTTTGGGACATTCCCTAAAGAAGCAAGGTTCATTCCCTTCACTGATTTTATACAGAGGCACATCAGGGCAAAGACCTTCAAAGGTCACTGCATGTTCTATGAATTTATGAGGAAAACAATTATTGATATATGTCGAACAGTAATAATATAGTACACGAAAGCAGCAAGGTTAATACTTCATTCCATACCTCGCCAGTTTCAAATGCCGCCTGATTCTCTTTCGTGTCCACGCACTTACCCATACAAACAAAGACTTCGGCATTTATGTCCAGTATCATCACATCTTCGGCCAACAGATCATGTTGTAAAAAATTGATTACTTACTTCGCTAACCTGCAGGTAAAAAGGCCTGTTAGAAATTTGAAATCTAGATGCCCTGGAACATTAGAATTTTTAGTTCAAAGAATAAGACAGCAAACCTCCAGCTTTCCTGATAAGTGCTGATCATGTTAGGACATTAAGTTGTACATGGTAACAACAATGAGAAGTTTGTGAATAAATATACAAAATTTTATAAGGTTGTTAACAAAGCGCATTTTCCATCTGTGTGAACATCATAATTACACTAAATCTCATAGTAATTAAATATTTGGATGTATTTTAACAAATTCTATAGTTGTCAACAAATTCCAAGAGAACTTGAAATTTCTGAACCTTCCACTTTCAGTCGATGATGGGCTGGCTCGTTGAAAAAAAAAAGGAATGCAAGTATAACCTTGACTAGACTGGATCCTGAATATCTTGTACAACTATGAGTAAAAGCAAACTAAACATCACCAGTTTCCTACTGAAAGCTTAAACTTATGTATGTCAGAGTGGCTGGCGAGTGGTGACTATGTATTTTCGGGTTATACAGAAAATAAGGGCAAGATCAGAAGACAGCATGTTGCAAGACATTAAACAAAGCAAAAAGATTCAGATAAAGAGCAGAGCAAATACACAAAGATTCAGATTGAGCCACATGCTGGTGGGTGGGAGGGGGGAGTGGACGCTGCCTACCCACGGACTGGTGGCCGGTGTTGCTGGGCGTTACCGGCTGCTCGACGGAGGGAGCCGCTGCAGGGGGCGGTGGGGCAGGGAGGCATCGGGCAGGATCGGCACACCGCAGCGGAGGGTTTCCAGGGAGGCGGCACACCGCTGCAGTGGGCGCCGGGCTGGAACCCTCGCGGCAGGAGCGAATCCAGGGAGGCGGGCCGGTGGTTGCTTCCCTGCTGGATTGGGGCCGCCGCGGGATCCAGGGAACAAGGGTCGGCAGACGATATTGCGATGGGCAATTTACTAAATTAGTGACGGATCTACCCTTCGAAAAATTAACTGATCCACCAAAAAATTGTACCGGTCCCACCGTTACATGTAATTTTTCGTAATTTTTGTTTCGTAACTCCTATTTTCCCACCCTTGGATTAAGGTGGATGGACGGCTTGTAAAATCGCCAATCACCGTAACAGTTGTATGTATGGTATATAAAAGAATTAGTCAGTGTCAGAAAACCACCGCAAAAACAAACACTATATTGGAAATAGCATTATACTATAGTTATCTAGCCTTGCCAAAACGTGTAGCCACGCCAAATCAACACTATACTGGAAATAGCAATGATCAGATTCACCCTTCAAATAAGTATTATGTGGAACTGCTGGATAAACAAGCAAAACACTGGAGCAACTTTTATGCATTAACTAGTGTCTAGGCAGAATACATTTTTTTTTTAGAATACATTTTGATCTGTAATTCATCATCAAAACGTCGTCGTAAATACAACGCCTTGCAGAGGAACAAACTACACACCGTCTATCTTAAATATCTAACCAACCTTTAATCGCAAAACTATATGCAACAAATTGATTCTGAAAACAAGTACACATGAACTATTATTGATAGGATTGTAGACAAGGTATTACCTGTGGTAGTTTCTGTAGGGATAATATGTTGTGTGCTTTCTTTTAGGAATATTTCTAAAATTCATTGTATCAAGTTGTACCATCAAAGCACCGATAGTTGTGGATAGAACCATCGTGTTACTGTCGTTATCATACCCAAGTATATATTTCCTTTTTTTGTCCCTTGGCAACACTGATGAAAGGAGCTGATCTAGTTGAATAGTTTTCTGTAATACCCATCGGACACCATCATTCTTCAATTTCCTTCCTCATAATTGGATGCGCACATTCGACTTCAACAAAATCGCGAGACCGAGGCCATCATCCTTTGTCCATAAAATCTGAAAATATCGATACCCTGTAAAATGGACATTAGTTGGCTTCTCAATCACACAAAGGCTTTGTCTTTCCAAATCCAACTCAAGGATGCCACCATCATCAAGTAGCCAATAAATTATATTCCCAACTGTAATGCCGGGCCTTTCATCACAGATCCGACTCGTAGTTGCCACCAAGAAAATATTTCCCCATACACCAGACTCTGACTCGTAGAGACAACACGTTGCATGTTTTTGATCAAAATCATTGCTCATAAAAGCCACCTTAAATGGGCTTAGACTGCAATCACCGTACGCATGTCCATCTTCAGTGGCAGCACACAACACAACTGCATTCTTGACAAAACCATTTGTAAAATTATGGAACCTTGGTGGAAAAGGAACATGATAGTCATGGCCAGTGAGAGGATCCCATACGATGGCCTCTTGGTCACTCAGGTTGAGGAGGATGGCAAGGCCATGGTGGCAGCCATGAATGTTGAGCGCTTCATATCGGCAGTTTCGCTGCAATGGAAAGCGCATGAAAGGAATGCAGGCGGGAGAGTCCAGAGTAGGGACAAATACCGCACTTGAGTTAGTATTCCCTGCAAAGAAGCCAAGTAGAGGAGGTTTTTAGTGGTGTCTAAGGAAATGTTTGAGGAAGTCAGGATCTAAAATAATGTTGCGCTAGCATGTGCAAACAAGGGAAGCACATGGAAGGGAAGAGGGTTGTAGAGGTAGACGGAGGAGGATCTCCTCCAGGAGGTATTTATCATCGAGTGGGTGCACCGGTGCCGGTGATGCTATAGCAGCGGGGCGACGGATCATGATGAAAATTCTTGTGCGGGCCTCTCTGTGAAGTGTGAAAGTGGAGTCAAACTAATTGCTTGGCCTTCAGAGTCAGGAGAGCGCATATCTCACTTTGATGATACTTCTATGCTAAATAGGTAACGTGACGTGAGTACCAATGAAATTTTGGAATATTCATTGTTCATGTTCATCCTGTTCTTTGGAACTAATCATGATTCTAATTCTTGGAAGACAACGGAGCCAGCTAACTCTCTTTGGACATTGGTGACACCCGACCTGCAGATACATGCTATATAATGCTTAGACCTTCTTGGACACAACGTTGGAAAGGAACCATTAAGCTTTTAATTATTTTCTGTTGGACATTTTTGTATGGCAGCTAGCAACTTTAGATGCATTCTATTTTCACAACTATTTTGTTACTAGTGAACTAAATTATTAATCTCAACATCAGCTTAATAATAAATAGAGAAGAACTTGCGCGGTGACGTGCTCCACCATGCCTAGTGCTACCCAGTTTTATTTTTGATAAAAAATAATATATTAATATCAAGATGATACTAAGTACACCCAGTGTTTACAACAACACAATATAAAGGGCTAATCGAGACATCGAGGATACATATAACCAAATTATTACACATAGTGTTTTATAAAAAAGAGTCATGAGCATAATACAACACTAGGATTTGGATGTGGCTTTGGGATACACCCTATAACGATTTTGCCTTACGCTTGTAGCCAACAACTTTTGATACTCATGTTATTGGAGGGGGTTTCAAAACCGTCTCAAATACCAAGAACCGCGGACGGTTTGTTCAAAGGAACCACTTCTAATTTTTCAGAATTACATGCGGTTCTAGCTATAGAACAATATATACTGCTTTTTAATTCGTGCATCAGTCGTGGCTCTTCGCAACAATGAGTCTGTGAGCTCTGTCGGCCGGTGGGAGACAACAAGAGTAGGCCTGCAGCAAGGTGGCTGCTGCATGCGGAGATGCTCCAGGGGGATGGTGCTGCCACGACCTCACGGTGTGGTGGTTGGAGGGTTATTGGAGGGACGGCGGCACGACAGCAAAAACGAGCTCGCGCGATGGTGAGATGGATTCAGGCAGGGAGGAAGAAGTCTCTAGAGCAAGAGGATGAGGCAATCGGTGGGTGCGACATGCGTGGGATATAGGCATGTGTTGTCTGTAGGAGGCGGCTGACAACACGTGAGATCAGTCAGGTGGATAGAAACTTTTCCCATACATTAATATCAAGATGATATTATTTACGGCCGGTCTCTGCGACAACGCGGTATCCAAAGTAGAGACATCGATGATGTGCACAACCAAAAAGGATAAAAAGGAGAGAGAAAAAAAAATCGTAAAGGTCAAGGCAAGGTGAACAAGCCGCTGGAGCACAACATCGACAACTACCACCGCTATAGGCAACACAAAACTACGAGAAGACCTCCTACGGCGACGCCTCTAGAAAAGGTAATGGTGCATGAACGTCTCCGTCGTCAGATTCATCCATTTAGGCCAAATCATGGCTTTCACCCAGGGGTGACATTCGAAGCGGACTCGAGGCGGTGCCTTCAACAGAGGAGCGTAGACCACCACTGCCAGGTAGAACTAATGGAGGCTAGACCTAAGGTTTTCACTCGAAACTCGAGACCATGTACTCAAAAATCACCACCAAAAACAAAGCCCACATAGTTGCCATCACCAACTTGGCAAGAAGAAGTCTTTCTAAAATGCTTGGATCAACACCAAAATCATAGACCAGGACAAAACTGACACATTAGGCATATCCTGAGACGCCTGATCTATGTGCTCTAATATGTAGCATCCCGATGATGGATACCCGTTGGAGTTCATCCATCACGTGGATGGAAGGTAGACTATTATGCAGGGCCACATGGCCACATCGCACGTGCCACCTCTAATGGTCACTCCGGCCTATTGGCTCTATCGGCCGTACCAACAATTGTACACGTTTCAAAGTGAGTGACCACGAAAAGACACTATAGGAAAGGCCGGCCCTCACCGGATCAGGCTGTACTACGGCCACTCCTCTGCTGCAGCACGAGTGAAAATGAACAAAACTGGCCCTTTTTTGAAAGTTCAACACAAATGGTCTCGATCTGAAAATATTTCACAAAATGGCCCTCTTTTGCATGACGCCCGGGGCTAGGGCGCCATGCTAAAGAGCATGACGCTCCGGGCTAAGGCGTCATGGTCGTGACATGTAGCATGGCGCCCCGGGCTAAGGTGTCATGCCAAATAGCATGACGCCCTAGCCCGTGGCGTCATGCTATCTATCATGACGCCCTAGGCCCGGGCGTCATGCAAAAGGGCCATTTTGTGAAATATTTTCAGAATGGGGCCATTTTGTGTTGAACTTTCGAAAAAGGGCCAGTTTTGTCCATTTTCACGCAGCACGAGGCACGAGCCACTATCGCTAAACATCCCCGACGTCAAGATGCGAAGGCATCATGTCATCGGCCGACCAGAAGCCCGGTCGTAACCATTGCGGATGGGAATAGGGTCAGATCTACCATCACCATGACGACACAATAATCACCAATAGGCCTGGGGCCGCAGCCCCGAAGTTCAGGATACCAATGTGCATCGTCTAGGGTCGCTGCCGCTCCCCAGCTGGAGGGCTCCCCACAACGAGGTGACGAGCACGCCGCCGTCATCAGCCTGACTGGCTTAGCCTACCGGCTTCCTTCGACTGCGGCTAGATGGGCATCAGGAAATGGGACGAGGGTGCGGCGACTAGGAGCGACGTGAGCGAAGCGGTACGCGTCGAAGAACCCTATGTGAACCAACTCTCCTGGTGAATATAATCACTAGCTAAACTGACTCGAACTGTGGATCACCATTTTCTTCTTCGGCATGACACGATTAAATGTATTTTAATCACCTTTCTTTTCTCTTTTTTCAAGCGAAAAATGGCAGTTCTTCTGCAAATTCATTCAAGAGGAAGAAGTTTGTTACAACTACTAGACCAGAGAAGAAAAAATGAGACATAATCAATCTTCTATTTAGAGCATCGCCCACATATTGCAAACGCTAGCTCTTCACCCGGTGACCATGAGCAGCAGCATGTGATCCTGCTGAGTGTCGTCGGCGCCAACACCATTGACAGTTCATTTCTTGGCCATCTCTGCATATTGACTTTATTCGTCTATCTGGTGTGCTCTAATTCCAACGCCATTTCTAGCCATTACCACCCGATCTCTATTCTTCGAAATTTGAATTGTGTGCAAAAAGGGAGCTCCATGTTATTCAAAATAGAGTTCAGGATCGTGCTGGTCGCACCCTTTCCGTAAGCAAAGCTCTCCCTTCTGGTTGCGTGACGCCTCCTGTAGCCCTGAAGAAAAATAAAATCATACGTTACCTATAGCGTCACTGAATTCAGTCAATCAGGTCTCTAGTGTCTAATATGTTCAGTAAAGAGTGAAGTGCACTGTATGTCCTTGAACTATTTCAGGGGTGTCACGCATGTCCTCGAACTATGAAAATCGTCATCCAGGTCCAAAATCTATCTGATCCCATCTGATTGGCCAGCTGGCGTCGTTAACCGTGAACAGTGAACCGGTGAACAGTAATATATAAAAATATAAGAAATTCACGGATATTGAAATAATGTTCGCGAACATTTTTTTAAAGTCACGAATTTTTTTTTAAATGTTCGCAAACAATATTTGAAAATGTTCGCGGACCACAAATATTGTTCGAGGGTATGGAAAAAATATTCACGACTTTACAAAAATGTTTGCGAAAAAATATTCGTGACTTTAAAAAAATGTTCGTGAACGATAAATTTGAATATTGTTCGCGGTCCACAAATATTGTTCGCGGGTATGGAAAAAATATTCGCGACTTTAAATAAATATTCACGAAAAAATATTCGTGACTTTAAAAAAATGTTCGCAAACAAGAAATTTGAATATTGTCCGCGAACCACAAATATTGTTCGCGGGGATGGAAAAAATATTCGTGACTTTAAAAAAGGTTCACGAATTTAAAAAAATATTCGTGAAAAAATATTCGCAAACGATAAATTGAATATTGTTCGCGAACCACAAATATTGTTCGCGGGTATGGAAAAAATATTCACGATTTTAAAAAAAGGTTCGCGACTTTAAAAAAATGTTCATCGGGTACACAAATATTGTTCGCGGGTATGGAAAAAATATTCACGATTTTTTTATTTATTTTTACTGTTCACCACCGCCTGTTCATCGGGTACAGAAACGGTGTTGTCCCTGGGTGGCATTTTACTGTTCACCGGTTTACTGTTTATGGTTAACGACGCCAGCTGGCCAGACAGATTTTGGACCTGGATGACACACTTACTGCACTTCGAGGACCTGGATGACGATTTTCATAGTTCAAGGACCTACGTGACACCCCTGAAATAGTTCGTGGACCTACGGTGCACTTCACTCTTCAGTAAATTAGCAATCATTCAAATTTACCCTTCCTAAACATTATGTTGAACTGTTGAATGCAAAGAAGAACACTAGAACAAGTTTCATGCATTAACCTAGTGACTGGTCAGAATACTTTTTGGTCAGTAATATAAGCACAACGCCCTGCAGAGGAACAAACCACATCATGTATTCTTAAATATCTAACCAGCCTTGTTAGCACACACATGGACAATATTGCAGGAGATTGATTTTAGAAACAAGTAAACATGAATATAAGTATTATTGACACGATGCGTAGACAATGTATTACCTGTGGTATAGAAGTTTGTATAGGGATAATATGTTCCACCCTCTCTCATAGGAATATTTCTCAACTCCATCGTTTCAAGTTGTATCATTGAGGCACCCATGGTTGTCCATAAAACGATCGTGTTACTGACGCTATCGTACCCAATTATACACATCCTTTTTCTCTCCTTCGGTGATACCGGCGGAAGTAGCTGGTCTAGTTGAATTGTTTTCTGCAGTCCCCATCTAACAACATCATCATTTTTCAATTTCCTTTCCCATAATTGCATGCGCATATTGGACTTTGACAAAATCGCAAGACCGAGGCAACTATCCTTTGTCCATATAATCTGAAAATAGTAGTGGCCTGTAAAATGGATATTAGTTGGCTTCTCAATCACACGAAGGCTTTGCCTTTCCAAATCCAACTCAAGGATACCAGCCCCATCAAGCAGCCAATAAACTGAATTCCCAACTATAAGGCCAGAGTCATCACAGATCTCACCCGTATTTTCCATTGAGATAATATTACCGCATACACCAGACTGTGACTCGTACAGACTACAGATTGCATGTTTTCTATCAACATCATTGCCCACAAAAGCCACCTTAAATGGGCTTAGACTGCAGTCACCGTGCACATGTCCATCTTCAGTGGCAGCACACAACACAACTGCAGTCTTGACAAAACCAATCGTATGACTACGGAACCCTGGTGGAAAAGGCACAGGATGGTCACGGCCAGTGAGAGGATCCCATACCATGGCCTCTCGGTTATATAGGTCGAGAAGGATGACAAGGCCATGGTGGCAGCCATGAACGTTGAGCTGGTCATATCGGCGGTTCTGCTGCAACGGGAAGCGCGTGAAAGGGATGCGGTCGGGTGCGTCTAGAGAAGGGATGAAAACCGCACACGAGCCGTAATACCCAGCAAAGAAGCCAAGTAGAGGAGGTTTCTGGTGGTGTCTACGGAAGCATCGGAGGAAGTCGGGATCTAAGATAATGTTGCGCCAACGTGTGCAAACAAGGGAGGCACGCGGAAGAGAGGAGGGCTGCGGAGGTAGGCGGAGGAGGATCTCCTCTAAGAGGTATTTATCATTCAGCGGGTGCACCGTTATCGGTGACGCTAGAGCGGTGCGACGGTGGATCATGAGGTAAATTGTTGGTGCAGAGCTCTAACGGTGGCTTGAAGATGGGAGTGAGATTAATTGTTTGGGCTTTGGAGTGAGGAGAGCACATGTCGCACTTCATGTACTTATATATATGGAAAATGTTAATGTGACGTTTGACCGAGTACCAATGGAATTCTGGAATATTCGTTGTCCCGGTTCATCTCTTTTCTTTGGAATTAACCATGGATCTAATCTCAGGAAGATAAACAAACCGCCCAGATCTCTTTTAAAATTGGTGACATTGACACCCAGCCTGCACATAGATACTACAGTGCTTATCTCTCCTTGGAAACAACGTTGGAAAGGTACAAATGAGTTTGTAAGTATTTGCCATTTGATAATTTTTTGTAAGGTGGCCAGCAATTTTGGATACATTCTGTTGGCGCAATTAATTGGTTACTAGCAAACTGATCATGAATCTCAACATCAACCGGCTCAATAACAAATAGAGAGGAGCAAGTGCGATGATGTGCTCCATTCTGCCCCGTGCTGCTCAATTTGACAGCTTGGTGGAGTATTCATGAACCGTTTTCATCAAGGAAGAAGAAAAGGCAACTCTAGTTATTTGAAACTTAGAATATTTCCTATGTTTTTCCTATCCTGCATACCAAATGGCTACTTATATCTGATCGTATCCAATGTTTGATCTAATAGCCATTAGATCAAACATTGGATATAAGACTACTTATCTCAATGTGGGCCTCAATTTTTTCCTATCCCCCGAGGCCTCAATTGGCCATCAAATGCCACCCTGCAAAATTTAGCTTCCATTTCGGTCACCAACTCCTGCACTGCACCAGTTAATTGTGTACAAAGAAATACCTTGTGTTTAGTACGATAGAACACAAAAATAAAACATACCCGCTGATTACGTTTCAAGGAATGCATGAAATAAGCAGACCGGCGGTTTTTGTGCAATGTGATACCCACAGGAGCTAAAAACTCGTGCAGGGTCAAAATCTAGGTTTGAATGTGTCCTGAACTAATGATAGATATTTTTTTTCGCAAAAAAATACTAATGATAGATATTTTTTCTCGCAAAAAAAATACTAATGATAGATATTTATTTTGCTATCAGCATTTTAAAATATCATGGCTACTGAAGATGATAATTATCTCTCTTGTACACTAGTACACCTCACGTATCATTGAATGAGAGCAATTCGCAAAGGGTGGAAGCTGTGTACCCAAATATGGCAGAGAATATATGGGCATTTTTTTTTAAAGAAGGATCACCCTCAGCCTCTGCATCTGAATGATGCGTGCAGCCATATTATTAAGCAAAATGTTCCACAAATGGTCTGTGATACAGCAGTCACTCCCAAGAAAGCCAGAGTAAAATGATAAATAAAGTTGCCACAACCGATGAAAATATAACAAGATGACTAAACATCTAGTCTATTATTGGACCATAATCCAAACTGGTTGTAGTTATCCCGTGATATACGGGCATATAGTATGGACCTTCTTTTTTTACTGAATGTACTTCTTAAGGTTATTGTATTGTATTGTATTGTACTGGCACTCTAAATAAGCCGTCCCCCCGCGGGAGGAGCACTGCTCTCTAGCGCATGTTTTTATTTCTTATTTTTGTTTTATTACTTTTACATTTTTTCCTGAATCAAAAATATTTTCCTGAAATTTTAAAAACTTTCATCACGCATTATAAGTTTATCTAATATTAAAAATATATTCACCTAACTCAATAAAACATTTATAGAATTCAAAAAAAAATGTATGTGACATTTTAAAAATAATCACGGGTTTCAAGAAAATGTTCGTGATGTTTAAAAAATATTGAGGCAATGTATAAAATCTTTCATACCATTCAAAACAATGTACATGACATTTAGAAATGTTCAAGTTTCAAAAATAAGTTTGTGGCATTTTTAGAAAGTGTTTACAATGTGAACAAAATGGTCTTGTAACTAAAAAAATGTACCATTCAGAAATATGTCCGCGGCATATTAAGCAAAATATATATTCTTGACATTTGATAAAATGTTCAGAATGTAAATAAATGTTTGCTCGGTTAAAAAATGATCTGTGCTATTGAAGAAATGATCTCGTGTTTTTGAAACATGTTTAAGTATGTATTTGTTAAAATGTTCAAAATCATGTATTTGAAAAATTGTATATCACGTATTTAAAAAATATTCAACACGTACAAATAAATCTTATGCATGTATAAGAAATGTGTACAATGTGTATTGAAAAAAAATAGACATCTGTTAAAAAGAAGGAGAAAAAGAAAAATGAAAAATAGAAGAAAACCGATAAGAACAAATACATAGGAAAAGGAAAAAAAACTGAAGACAAAAATCAAAGAAAGAAACACAAAAAAACATAACGGAAAATTAACAGCATAGAGGGTTCTAAAACCGGACTGGACTAGTCTATAGAATCTTCCCCAAACCGCTTAGGTGGGCCGGCCCACTAAGGCGAGTGTAACTACTTCGCAGCCTTTTGCTCTGTCTCGTAGACTAGTAAGCTTGCACGTGCAATGCACGTCTGTAACATTGACCAAATGAATGGATGCACGGTGTTGTGTCATTGCTCAAGTTGTATTTTCAACAGTGAGACATCACTATGGTTAAATTGCGGCCTAGAGACAATAATATATTGTTTGTCCATTCGGTGCTCCGATAGGATGTAAAAGAAGAAGAAAACCAGTTATGATTAGAAAGCAACCTTGCATTGTGTGGAGATGCAATCCTTCAACTGGCCTTAATATCATGGTGTAAGCAAGTAACAACTAAAATCTGAGAGAGAAAAGATGAAGGGTATTTACACCAACAAATAGTTTATAAATGTGATAGCCTTGATAATGTACTATGACATTTCCAACGATCAATTAAATTATGTAAATACTCAGAAATCACACCTGAATAACCACTAAAACGAAAAAAAGACTTCTCAAATAAAACCTTATAACAAAAAAAATCCTAAAAAATATCTCACTGGATCCAAGCTCCGCACGTTGAGTGTGAACTAAGATGACCTAACATATTACTGTGAAGACATGTCAAACGCATGAGATGTAGAGAAAACCTGCTAGAGTAGTAATTAATCATCTCCACTCCAACTATAAATATGCCAACAAAATTACGAGTACCTAATATCAATGAACTACATACCATACATTGTACAACCAGTAGTCTACCACACTTGTTTCTTGACAGAACTTGCATAAAGTTTTAAAAAGGTAAATACAAATAATAATCCAAGATAAGATGAAGATCAAAATTGTGATGATCTTGGTTATTCAATCAATTCAGAGAAGAGCAAGAAAAGATTTGTTTCCAACATGTTAGATAGAAATATTTCAGATGTAGAAGAGTAGGAAAAGTTTAGTCTTCAACATAATAATTGAGATGCAAAAAATGCCCCCATGTCTGAAATCAGAAATATCAATCTCAATATAGAACCAGGATACCCAACAATGATATGCCATACACTTGAGAGTTGTCACCCTCCATGTGACCTATGGATATGAAATTAAGATTTTATTATAAGGTGAACCATTCACTGTCCATGTCCCCACCATTTATAGGAATAACTTGAGATTTTAAAATACAACAATTGGTGCCCTGCATTTATAGGAGAATAAATTCAGATTGTAAGGAAAAAATCAGATAATTTTGTTGGGGAACATTGCATGGAAAACAAAAAAATTCTACGCACACGCAAGATCTATCCATGGAGATGCATAGCTACGAGAGGGGGAGAGCATCTTCATACCCTTGAAGATCGCTAAGTGGAAGCGTTTATCAACGCGGTTGATGTAGTCGTACACCTTCACGATCCGTCCCGATCAAGTACCAAACGTACGGCACCTCCGCGTTCAGCACACGTTCAGCTCGATGACGTCTTCGCCTTCTCGATCCAGCAAGAGAGGCGAAGTAGTAGATGAGTTCCGGCAGCACGACGGCGTGGTGACGGTGGTGGTGAAGAACAATCTCCGTAGGGCTTCGCCAAGCACAACGAAAACTATGACGAAGGAAAAACTAGAGGGGACGGGGTTGCCGGCACACGGCTTGGTGAATCTTGATGTGTTTCGTGTGCTAGCCCTACCCCTCTATTTATATGTTGAGCCCTGGGGTCAAAACTTGGAGTAAAAGCCTCCTCAAAGTCGGTTTTCCCCGAAAGGCAAAAGTCCCTCTTGGACTCCAGGATCAGACGCCAGGGTTCTCGGCGTCTGGACCCAGACGCCAGGGTCCTTGGCGTCTGGCCCCTGGCCTTCGGCAAAACTGCCTTTTGCACTTACCAAAAGCCCGTGGGCTTTACCCCTTGGCCCAAATAAAGTGTTCTCGCACCAGAACATTTCGGAAAACATCCGAAACCCCTTCCGGTGAATTCCGGAACCCTTCTGGAGATCAAACACTATTATCCCATATATTAATCTTTACCTCCGGACTATTCCGGAGCTCCTCGTCATGTCCGTGATCTCATCTAGGACTCCGAACAACATTCGGTCACCAACATACATAACTCATATAATACTATATCGTCAACGAACGTTAAGCGTGCGGACCTACGGGTTCGAGAATGATGTAGACATGACCGAGACGCTTCTCCGGTCAATAACCAATAGCGGGACCTGGATACCCATATTGGTTCCTACATATTTTACGAAGATCTTTATCGGTCGAACCTTTATGACAACATACGTAATTCCCTTTGTCTGTCGGTATGTTACTTGCCCGAGATTCAATCGTCGGTATCTTCATACCTAGTTCAATCTCGTTACTGGCAAGTCTCTTTACTCGTTCCGTAATACACCATCTCGTAGCTAACTCCTTAGTCACTTTGCTTGCAAGCTTCCTGTGATGTGTATTACCGAGAGGGCCCAGAGATACCTCTCTGATACACGAAGTGACAAATCCTAATCTCGATCCATGCCAACTCAACAGACACCTTCGGAGATACCTGTAGAGCATCTTTATGATCACCCAGTTACGTTGTGACGTTTGATTGCACACAAGGTATTCTTCCGGTATCCAGGAGTTGCATGATCTCATAGTCGAAGGAATATGTATTTGACATTAAGAAAGCAATAGCAATAAACTGAACGATCATATGCTAAGCTAACGGATGGGTCTTGTCCATCACATCATTCTCCTAATGATGTGATCCCGTTATCAAATGACAACTCATGTCTATGGTTAGGAGACCTTAACCATCTTTGATCAACGAGCTAGTCTAGTAGAGGCTCACTAGGGACACGGTATTTGTTTATGTATCCACACATGTATTTAAGTTTCTGGTCAATATAATTCTAGCATGAATAATAAACCTTTATCATGATTTAGGAAATATAATAATAACCATTTATTATTGCCTCTAGGACATATTTCCATCAGTCTCCTACTTGCACTAGAGTCAATAATCTAGTTCACATCGCCATGTGATTAACACTCATAGTTCACATCGCCATGTGACTAACACCCAAAGAGTTTACTAGAGTCAATAATCTAGTTCACATCGCCATGTGATTAACACCCAAAGAGTACTAAGGTGTGATCATGTTTTGCTTGTGAGAGAGGTTTAGTCAACGGGTCTGCCATATTCAGATCCGTATGTATTTTGCGAATTTCTATGTCTACAATGCTCTGCATGGAGCTACTCTAGCTAATTGCTCCCACGTTCAATACGTATCCAGATTGAGATGAAGAGTCATCCGGATTGGTGTCAAAGCTTGCATCGATGTAACCCTTTACGACGAACTCTTTATCACCTTCATAACCGAGAAACATTTCCTTAGTCCTCTTTAGGTACCTAAGGATAATTTTGACCGTTGTCCAATGATCCACTCCTGGATCACTATTGTACCCCATTGCCAAACTCATAGCAAGGCACACAACAGGTCTGGTACACAACATGGCATACTTTATAGAACCTATGGCTGAGGCATAGGGAATGACTTTCATTCTCTCTCTACCTTCTGCAGTGGTCGGGCTTTGAGTCTGAGTCAATTTCACACCTTGTAACACAGGCAAGAACCCTTTCTTTGACTGATCCATTTTGAACTTCTTCAAAACTTTGTCAAGGTATGTGCTTTGTGAAAGTCCTATTAATCGTCTCGATCTATCCCTATAGATTTTGATGCCCAATATATAAGCAGCTTCACCGAGGTCTTTCATTGAAAAATTCTTATTCAAGTATTCTTTTATGCTATCCAGAAATTCTATATCATTTCCAATCAACAATATGTCATCCACATATAATATCAGAAATGCTACAGAGCTCCCACTCACTTTCTTGTAAATACAGGCTTCACCGTAAGTCTGTATAAAACATATGCTTTGATCACCTCATCAAAGCGTATATTCCAACTCGGAGATGCTTGCACCAGTCCATAGATGGATCGCTGGAGCTTGCACACTTTGTTAGCACCTTTAGGATCGACAAAACCTTCTGGTTGTATCATATACAAGTCTTCTTTAAGAAATCCATCAAGGAATGCAGTTTTGACGTCCATTTGCCAGATTTCATAATTATGAAATGCGGCAATTGCTAATATGATTCGGACCGACTTAAGCATCGCTACGGGTGAGAAAGTCTCATCGTAGTCAACTCCTTGAACTTGTCGAAAACCTTTTGCGACAAGTCGAGCTTTGTAGATAGTGACATTACCATCAGTGTCTGTCTTCTTCTTGAAGATCCATTTATTCTCAATGGCTTGCCGATCATTGGTCAAGTCCACCAAAGTCCATACTTTATTCTCATACATGGATCCTATCTCAGATTCCATGGCCTCAAGCCATTTATCGGAATCTGGGCTCATCATAGCTTCTTCATAGTTCGTAGGTTCGCCATGGTCTAATAACATAACTTCCAGGACAGGATTACCGTACCACTCTGGTGCGGAACGTGCTCTGGTCGACCTACGAGGTCCAGTAGTAACTTGATCCAAAGTTTCATGATCATCATCATTAGCTTCCTCTCCAGTTGGTGTAGGCATCACGGGAACGATTTTCTCTGATGTGTTACTTTCCAATTCGAGAGAAGGTATAAATACCTCATCAAGTTCTACTTTCCTCCCACTCACTTCTTTCGAGAGAAACTCCTTCTCTAGAAAGGATCCATTCTTGGCAACAAAGATCTTGCCTTCAGATCTGTGGTAGAAAATATACCCAATATTTTCCTTATGGTATCCTATGAAGACGCACTTCTCCGATTTGGGTTCGAGCTTATCAGGCTGAAGCCTTTTGACATAAGTGTCGCATACCCAAATTTTAAGAAACGATAGCTTAGATTTCTTGCCAAACCATAGTTCATACGGTGTCGTCTCAACGGATTTAGATGGTGCCCTATTTAACGTGAATGCGGCTGTCTCTAATGCATAACCCCAAAACGATAGTGGTAAATCGGTAAGAGACATCATAGAACACACCATATCTAATAAAGTATGGTTGCGACGTTCGGACACACCATTACGCTGTGGTGTTCCAGGTGGCGTGAGTTGTGAAACAATTCCACATTTAAATGAAGGCCAAACTCGTAACTCAAATATTCGCCTCCGCGATTAGATCGTAGAATTTTTTTTTTCTTGTTACGATGATTCTCTACTTCACTCTGAAATTCCTTGAACTTTTCAAATGTTTCAGAATTGTGTTTCATCAAGTAGATATATCCATATCTACTCAAATCATCTGTGAAGGTCAGAAAATAACGATACCCGCCGCGTGCCTCAACACTCATCAGACCGCATACATCGGTATGTATTATTTTCAATAAGTCATTAGCTCGCTCCATTGTTCCGGAGAACGGAGTTTTAGTCATCTTGTCCATGAGGCATGATTCGCAAGTATCAAATTATTCATAATCAAGTGATTCCAAAAGTACATCCGCATGGAGTTTCTTCATGTGCTTTACACCAATATGACCTAAACGGCAGTGCCACAAGTATGTTGCACTATCATTATCAACTTTGCATCTTTTGGCATCAATATTATGAATATATGTATCACTACGATCGAGATTCAATAAACCGTTCACATTGGGTGTATGACCATAGAATGTTTTATTCATGTAAACAGAACAACAATTATTCTCTGACTTAAATGAATAATCGTATTGCAATAAACACGATCTAATCTTGTTCATGCTCAACGCAAACACCAAATAACATTTATTCAGGCTCAACACTAATTCCGAGGGTAGAGGTAGTGTGTGATGGTTATCATATCAATCTTGGAAACATTTCCAACACACATCATCACCTCGCCCTTAACTAGTCTATGTTTATTCTGCAACTCCTGTTTCGAGTTACTAATCTTAGCAACTGAACCGGTATCAAATACCCAGGGGCTACTATGAGCACCAGTAAGGTATACATCAATAACACGTATATCAAATATACCTTTGTTTACTTTGCCATCCTTCTTATCCTCCAAGTATTTGGGTCAGTTCCGCTTCTAGTGACTATTTCCTTTGCAGTAGAAGCACTCAGTTTCAGGATTGGGTCCAGCTTTGGGCTTCTTCACGGGAGCGGCAATTTGCTTGCCATTCTTCTTGAAGTTCCCTTTCTTTCCCTTGCCATTTTTCTTGAAATTAGTGGTCTTGTTAACCATCAACACTTGATGCTCCTTCTTGATTTCTACCTCCGCTGATTTCAGCATCGCGAAGAGTTTGGGAATTGTTTTCGTCATCCCTTGCATATTATAGTTCATCACGAAGCTCTAGTAGCTTGGTGATAGTGACTGGAGAATTCTGTCAATCACTATCTTATCTGGAAGATTAACTCCCACTTGATTCAAGCGATTGTAGTACCCAGACATTCTGAGCACATGCTCACTGGCTGAGCTATTCTCCTCCATCTTGTAGGCAAAGTACTTGTCAGAGGTCTCATACCTCTCAACACGGGCATGAGCCTGAAATACCAATTTCAGCTCTTGGAATATCTCATATGTTCCATGGCGTTCAAAACGTCTATGGAGCCCCGATTCTAATCTGTAAAGCATGGCGCACTAAACTATCAAGTAGTCATCAGATCGAGCTTTGCCAAACGTTCATAATGTCTGTATTACCTCCTGCAGTAGGTCTGTCACCTAGCGGTGCATCAAAGACATAATTCTTCTGTGCAGGAATGAGGACAACCCTCATATCACGGACCCAGTCCGCTTTATTGCTACCATCATCTTTCAACTTAGTTTTCTCTAGGAACGTATTAAAAACAGGGGAGCTACATCACGAGCTATCGATCTACAACATAATTTGCAAACATATTTTGACTATGTTCATGATAAATCTTAGTTCAATTAATCAAATTACTAATGAACTCCCATTTAAATCAACATCCCTCAAGTTGTCTAAGTGATACACGATCCAAATCAACTAACCCATGTCCGATCATCACGTGAGATGGGGTAGTCATCAATGGTGAACATCTTCATATTGATCATATCTACTATATGACTCATGTTCGACCTTTCGGTCTCCAGTGTTCCGAGACCATGTCTGTACATGCTAGGCTCGTCAAGTTTAACCCAAGTATTCCGCGTGTGTAAATCTGGCTTACACCCGTTGTATGTGAAGGTAGAGTCTATCACACCCGATCATCACGAGGTGCTTCAAAACGACGAACTTTAGCAGCGGTGCATACTCGGAGAGAACACTTTTATCTTGAAATTTAGTGAAGGGATCATCTTATAATGCTACCGTCGTTCTAAGCAAAATAAGATGCATAAAGGATAAACATCACATGCAATCAAGATATACATGCAATCAAGATATGTGACATGATATGGCCATCATCATCTTGTGCTTTTGATCTCCATCTTCAAAGCATCGTCATGATCTCCATCGTCACCGGCTCGACACCTTGATCTCCATCGTTGTGTCGGGGTCGTCTCGCCAACTATTGCTTCTACAACTATTGCTAACACATAGCGATAAAGTAAAGCAATTACATGGAGCTTGCATTTCATACAATAATTAAGAGACAACCCTAAGGCTCCTGCCGGTTGTCGATATTATAAAACATGATCTTCTCATACAACAACGTATATCACATCACGTCTTGACCATATCACATCACAACATGCCCTGCAAAAACAAGTTGGACGTCCTCTACTTTGTTGTTGCAAGTTTTACGTGGCTGCTACGGGCTTCTAGCAAGAACCGTTCTTAACTACGCAAAAATCACAACGGTGATTATCAAGTTTGCTGTTTTAACCTTCTTCATGGACCGGCCGTAGTTAAATTCGATTCAACTAAAATAGGAGAAACAGACACCCGCCAGCCACCTTTATGCAAAACAAGTTGCATGTCAGTCGGTGGAACCAGTCTCATGTGCGTGGACATGTAAGGTTGGTCCGGGCCGCTTCATCCCACAATACCGCCGAATCAAAATAAGACGTTGGTAGTAAGCAGTATGACCGTCACCGCCCACAACTCATTTGTGTTCTACTCGTGCATATCATCTACGCATAGACCTGGCTCGAATGCTACTGTTGGGGAACGTTGCATGGAAAACAAAAATTTTCTACGCACACGCAAGATCTATCCATGGAGATGCATAGATACGAGAGGGGGAGAGCAACTTCATACCCTTGAAGATCGCTAAGCAGAAGCGTTTATCAACTCGGTTGATGTAGTCGTACACCTTCACGATCCGTCCCGATCAATTACCAAACGTACATCACCTCCGCGTTCAGCACACGTTCAGCTCGATCACGTCCTAGCCTTCTCGTTCCAGCAAGAGAGGCGAAGTAGTAGATGAGGTCCGGCAGCACGACGACGTGGTGACGGTGGTTGTGAAGAATAATCTCCGCAGGGCTTCGCCAAGTATAACAGAACTATGACGGAGGATAAACTAGAGGGGACGGGGTTGCCGGCACACGGCTTGGTGAATCTTGATGTGTTTCGTGTGCTAGCCCTACCCCTCTATTTATATGTTGAGACCTAGGGTCGAAACTTGGAGTAAAAGCCTCCTCAAAGTCGGTTTTGCCCGAAAGGCAAGAGTCCTTCTCAGACTCCAGGACCAGACGCCAGGGTTCCCGCTGTCTGGCCCCTGGCCTTCCGCAAAACTGCCTTTTGCACTTACCAAAAGCCCCGTGGGCTTTACCCCTTGGCCCAAATAAAGTGTTCTCGCACTAGAACATTTCGGGAAACATCCGAAACCCCTTCCGGTGAATTCCGGAACCCTTTCGGAGACCAAACACTATTATCCCATATATTAATCTTTACCTCCGGACTATTCCGGAGCTCCTCGTCATGTCCGTGATCTCATCCAGGACTCTGAACAACATTCGGTCACCAACATACATAACTCATATAATACTATATCTTCAATGAACGTTAAGCGTGCGGACCCTATGGGTTCGAAAATGATGTAGACATGACCAAGACGCTTCTGCGGTCAATAACCAATAGCGGGACCTGGATGCCCATATTGGTTCCTACATATTCTACGAAGATCTTTATCGGTCGAACCTTTATGACAACATACGTAATTCCCTTTGTTTGTCGGTATGTTACTTGCCCGAGATTCGATCATCGGTATCTTCATACCTAGTTAAATCTCGTTACTGGCAAATCTCTTTTCTCGTTCCGTAATACACCATCTCGTAACTAACTCCTTAGCCACTTTGCTTGCAAGCTTCTTGTGTTGTGTATTACCGAGAGGGCCCAGAGATACCTCTCCGATAGACGGAGTGACAAATCCTAATCTCGATCCATGCCAACTCAACAGACACCTTCGGAGATACCTGTAGAGCATCTTTGTGATCACCCAGTTACGTTGTGACGTTTGATAGCACATAAGGTATTCCTCCGGTATCCAGGAGTTGCATGATCTCATAGTCGAAGGAATATGTATTTGACATTAAGAAAGCAATAGCAATAAACTGAACGATCATATGCTAAGCTAACGGATGGGTCTTGTCCATCACATCATTCTCTAATAATGTGATTCCGTTATCAAATGACAACTCATGTCTATGGTTAGGAAACCTTAATCATATTTGATCAACGAGCTAGTCTAGTAGAGGCTCACTAGGGACACGCTATTTGTCTATGTATCCACACATGTATTTAAGTTTTCGGTCAATACAATTCTAGCATGAATAATAAACCTTTATCATGATTTAGAAAATATAATAATAACCATTTTATTATTGCCTCTAGGGCATATTTCCATCAAATTTATTATACATGCTTAGTGTATCCAATGCGGGAAGAACGATGAACCATGTTAGCCTATGGTAATGTAAAAGGCTCTAAAAAGGAGCATACAGCTTAACAGGCTAGAATTTACATATTCAAGTTGTGATCATTTTGGATAAAAAGTCAGCATTAAGTTTCTAAACCAAAGCTTTGCATACGTCTAAAAGGAAAATTATGAAAATAGAAAAAAATATATGAATAAGTATGCTAAGTGACTAATCGAGCCAAAATGTGAAAGATGGTAGAAGATGCTACACATTACTGGACATAATGTCAGTGCTTACAGCCAACGAACTCTTACAAACACAAATTACATAAACCACTAATCAAATGACATGAAGTAAGAACTCACTGATCACTCAGGTGCACTTGCTCTTCCCTTCTCTTGCTCTGGTATTACTGGAGCAACGACCTCCTCACCGTCAGCATCCTTCTCCACTACCTCTCTTGCAGCCTTCCCATGCTTTGGTGCAACTGGCCTTGACCAGCTTGTCTACGTCCTTCCACCAGAAGCCTTACAAGGTGCATGGCTAAGGACGTATGAGCTTTTAAAGGCATTTGGCCAAGCACTGGAACGTAATGTAGTGGCTTGCTTGCTTTCTATAAAAGGTTGAAGGAGAAAGTCAGACATAGTGTAATGAAACAAAAATATTAGCTAAAAGGGGGCTTCAAAGCTATTGAGTTTGCCATGGCTGCGAGTATTCACCAATAATACAACAACAAACGACACCTAAATTACAATGTCAAAATACAAAAAATTGCACTCATAAGCACAGAACATACAACAAATCAACAATAGGATTAAACCTAAGAACATGATGTCTACATAACTTACTGTCAGCAAGTTCGTCCAAACTGCCATAATACTATCACTATGCAGCAACCACAATTACTTTGATTAAATTTAGCCTACGCACAGTACATTTGAGGTTCTAGTCTGCAGTTGTGTACTTATGTAACTTCAGTGTCCAGAACTTATGTTTTATAATCGAGAAAAGTATGTTTTTAGTCCCTCAAGTTCCCAAAAAGTACAGACTTGGTCCCTCAAGATTTTTTGGTATACATTTGGTCCCTCAAGTCTCAAAACCGGACAAATTTAGTCCAAAATCAGATTTTGACCGGGTTTGACCGCGCAGACTTTGACCGGGTTTGACTGGATGAACAGTAAATTCGTAAAAAAAATTCAAAAACAGCTCAAAAAAATCTGAATTTTTTTGTCATGCAACATGCTTACATGCGCAAGGTGCGCCCCAAATTTCGTGGTCTTTCGACACACGAGGCGCCCATGGCAAAAAAAACAAAAAAATCTACAGCTGATGAACAGTAAAATCGAAAAAAATAGCAAAAGAAATAAAGAAAAATCTGAATTTTGTGGAGTTCAATATACTGGTGTGCACAAGGCCCGTGCAAAATTTTGGCATGTTTCGATATTCGAGGAGCTCGTGGCAAAAAAAAAACAAATTTTCGCTCACAAAAAAAGCCAAAATTTGTTTTTTTTGCCATGAGTTCCTCGAATGTCGAAACATGCCAAATTTTTGCACGGGCCTTGTGCACACCAGTATATTGAACCCCACAAAATTTCAGATTTTTTTGATTTTATTTGCTATTTTTTTCGATTTTACTGTTCATCAGCTGTAGATTTTTTTTTTTTTGCCACGGGCGCCTCGTGTGTCGAAAGACCACGAAATTTGGGGTGCATCTTGCGAATGTAAGCATGTTGCATGACAAAAATTTTCAGATTTTTTTGAACTGTTTTTGAATTTTTTTTACGAATTTACTGTTCATCCGGTCAAAGTCTGGGCGGTCAAACCCGGTCAAAATTTGGTTTTGGACTAAATTTGTCCGGTTTTGAGACTTGAGGGACCAAATGTATACCAAAAAATCTTGAGGGACCAAGTTTGTACTTTTTGGAAACTTGAGGGACTAAAAACATACTTTTGTCTACCGAGAAAGAGCCATGAAAGCAGAAAAGGTGGTTAGCCAAATGAAAAAAAAAACAGAAAAGCTAGATTATCATCATAGTCTATTTTAGTACCAAATGCAGTCTATCTGTATACTTGACACTATATAGCCACCCAGAGACATTTTTTACCATTTCCTTGACTGATTATTTTATTTTCCTTATTAATGTGTTCTCGGGAGCTGAACCACTGAGTTGGTGACTTAGTGTACATTTTACGTATAAGCTCATTCATTAGATTAACCACCATACTTTTTCCTTTTCGGCCTGTATAATGTCTCGTAACCATGCAGCAAGAGGCATATACGCCATGTAGTGAGACCCTGCAGACGAAAATGAAATCATATGAGAGCAGATCTATTTATGCATTAAGTATATAGTATCTTTCTTCTTCCTCTAATCAGTTATCATCCATTATTTCACCATTTCGCCCCTTTATGCTATTGCTGATTCTTTGGAAGAGTTGGGACGCAAGAAACAACAAGGTTTTCCAAGGGTTCGAAATTGATGCTCCAGATTCTGTTAGAGCTATCTTGGATGATCTAATTGTATGGTCTCGTAGACTTAGTCTGAAACTCAAAAGGGCCACGTCGGTCTGTGGCGTGAGTTCCTCTCCTCACAACACTCTTAACTCTATAAAACCCAGTGGTTTTTGAAATATATTCACGTGGGAAGCCTTTCCCCCGATGACCGTTTCAAAAAAAAAAGAAAAAGAGCATCAAGGTGGTTTATTCATAGATCGGTTTCAAGCAGGAACATCCATCATGGCATCATCCATGACTGCGTGAACAGAACAGGAAGAGACTTCTGATCTGTCACAACATGGATTCATCCTTAAGCATTAAGTATAACAAAAATAGGAATACTATAAACCTGAAAGTTGGACAGGCCGAAGTTGCTCTTCTGAAATTCCACCAAGGCGTTGTGTCACGGAGTCGAGCTGCTGCGTCCAGGACTCCAGGCCATGGTGTCCGCGCGAGGAGTGGGGGCGATGGTGACTGCGGCGTCGGGGCAGTGCAGTCTCCATGAGGCGTGGAGCAGTGCCGGCGAGGACAGTGTCCAGGACATCGCGTCGACGACAACCAGATCGTAGCCTCGACCCATCCCGTCCCGAGGAATGGCGCGCTATAGCTGCGGCGGTTCCCGCATCGGCGCGTTGCGGGACGAACCCGGTAACGCCCGCGTCCTCGGCGGCGGCGGCGGCGGCGGCGGCTTCCGCGTACTCGACAGCAGCTCGTGGTTTGAGTAATGGAAAGGAAGGCCGGGACAGCGATGTGAGCACTCCTCGTCGGGGCTGTCGCGCCTCTCGCTGGGTTCGCAGGGCAGAATCTGAGGTCAGAGGGGACGGGCGGCAGAAAGAAGTCCACATAACCCCCTGAGGTTTCATGAAACGGACAATTTACCCCCCGAAGTCTAAAACCGGGTAAATAACCCCCTGATCCAGGTGAATCACCCCCTCGCACCTATTAGACTGGTTTTTCAAGCGGTTTTGGTGACTGATTGCTGGTGCCAGGTCGGCACGGTTCCTGTCCTCCTCCGACCTTCTGCCATCGCGTGTCGCGCCCAAACCACACATCGACCTCACGGCAGCACCAACCAGCAGCCAGCCACGAGGGAGGCAAACCCAGCATGGTACATGAAGCACCTTGTATTGCATGATGTGCTACTGTTGCGACCCCTCCCCTTCGTCCTCTCTTTGAACCCCGGCGGGATGGCTTCTCGAGCTCTGTCCGCCTCCGTAAGAAAATTGGTGCATCAACGGGATGATAAATTGGCAAGGCTCCCGGCTCCTAGGGGCGCATGGCGCACCAGCTCCTAAAGCAAGCAGACGCGACTGTGTTCTGGCCATCGTGCAAATTACGGCCTGCCATCGTGTCGCCCGTGCGCCGTCGTCGCCTTAGTCGCCTCGGCTGCCCTCGCCGGCCACGTTCGCTTCGTCCTCAAGACTCAAGTCAACAACAGCTGGCGCCTGCACCACATACCGAGCTTGCGCCCATGCCACCTGCGGCTGGGGCTGCCGCTGGCAGCTGACGACGTCCACCATTAGAGCTAATCACGATTAGAATAGTCATGTCCAGCTTGTACATGGTGGCAGCGTACTTCTTGTGTGTACGTGTGTGCTTGTGCAGGAGATAATCGATCCAACAGCAGTATGTACGGGATGTACGTGTGTATTGTCTCCGGCGGAGCTTGAGTTCACGTACCATCGGGACCTCGTGCCTACGTCCACAAGTGCACGCGCCTCGCCAGCTCCTAGTCGCTTCCGGCGCTCATGTCCTGCTCGTCACAGTCGTAGACGACCTCCACCGTCCGCCTCCGAGAGCATAAGTACGACTGTACCAGCCACTGGTCACGGGGGACGCAGCAGGAGCGCTATGGCGCAGACGGCCATAAGGATACCCCTCAAACCTTGGGCGCATGCACTGGGCCGGAGAGCAGGTTCAACGACGTTGGCCTGCCTGTGCCTGGTCGAGGGGATGCCTTTCGATGCAAGACGATGCTGGCTTCGCGCAGGCTGCACGTCCTGGAGCTGGGAAGGCTCACCGCCAAGAAGCTCACAAAGTTACAAGTGTGGGACTCGGCGTGCTACATGTTGATGTCCTGCGCCGTCAGTGGCACGACACTGGTTCGTGCTCGGAGTAGGATGGACGAGCACAGCTGCATGTCAGGAACGAGGAGCACCTCACCCCGGCATCAAAACCACCTACAAAACTACTCTAACCAGGGTTAGGGGGTGATTAACATGGTTTTAAAAAAGTTCAGGGGGCTATTTACCCGGTTTTAGACTTCAGGGGGTAAATTGGCCGGTTCGTGAAATCCAGGGGGGATATGTGGACTTCTTTCCGGGCGGCATGTGGGGCAGCCAGCGGGGCGGCGGACTGGGAGGTAGGCGGCAGGTACGGGATCGGAGCGAGCCGGGCAGGAGAGGGCATCGTGCGATTTGGTTGAAAGAGATATGGGCGTCGTGGCTGGGTTTTATTAGTGCGGCGCAGGGAGGTTGCTAAACACAGCGTTTTAGATAAAACGCGTTTTTTTTGCGGGGTTAGATAAAACGCGTTTGGCGGCGTATCTACAGGAGTTAATAGACGGATAAGATGTTGTTTTGGATCTCCGCACTTCATGCTTTTACAGGGGTAGTGGATGACAAACCACCAACTCCGTACAGCCTCACAAAGGTCCACTACGCTTTACAAATACTTCACACGACAAGCTCGTCGGCATGGGTGCAGCTATATGTCGCTTAAAGCGACCCCGAAGGACCTCTCGCCCCAAGAGGCCCCTAAATTGGTCTGCCTAGCGTGCCACGAGCACTGCTCTCCAGCGCACATTTTTTCTTCCTTTTTTTATTACTATTACTTATATTTGTATAAAATAAAAAAATTCCTTCAATTTGAAAATTATCATCACGCGTACAAAAATGTTTATACAATGTAAAAACATTTCATGTAATTAAGAAAAAAATTGATAGTATTAAAAAATGATCATGGCATTTTAGAAATATTCAGGCATTTCGAAATTTTATAAGATGATTATAAGATGTAAAACAATGTTGACGTGAATAAGAAAAATTGTATCTTTTAGAAATATGTATGTGACATATTAAAAAAATGACACTTAGTTTACAAAAAGTGTTTTGTGCAATAAAAAATGTTCAACATGTAATTTTTAAAATTATTCAAAAACATGTATTTCAAAAAATGTACACTATTTATTTTAAAAATATTCAACATGTATCAAAAAAGTGTTATGCATTAATAAGAAATATGCACAATGCGTATTGAAAAATATACACATGTGTTGAAAAGAGAAAGGAGAAATAAAAACAGTATGAAAATAGTGAAAACCGATAAGTACAACACATAGGAAAAAGTCATAGAAATGAAAAAGAAAGAAGAAAAAATCAATGAAACAAACACATAAAACAAAAGGGAAATTAATTCATGGAATATTCTAAAAGCGGACTAGACCAAACTGTAGAACCTGCCCAAAACCGTTCAGGTGGGCCAACCCACTAAGGCGAGTGTGCCTTCGGCACAGGCGAGACCGAGTTATGCCTCGGTACACGGAGTGGCGGCACCACGATTCCTTCGCACCCCTGGCTGCCCCAGGCCACCTTCGTGCGCTGTAGCTACAGTACATCATCATAGCTACAGTGCTGCTGCAGTTAGCAAAGTAATCAACCTTCACGCCCCAGGCAGTCGCCCGACTGCCTAGGGCCTGTCTCCGCCGCTCGGTACAGGCAACAAATAACTCTTGCCCGCTGGCATGCCCATCAGTAAATCAAAGTTTTTGGTTCAAGGGTTGTTAGAAAACGCCTGGACCAAGTGATGATGAAATCGTTGTACCCGCTCAGACCAATAAGAAAAAAGGCCAAAGATGACAAAAAGAATGCCACGCTTCCCACAAGAAGAGTAAAGCTGTCTACCGCATTTTATAGTATTCTATTGTACTGGCATGACCTTTTCCTCTGTCTCGTGGATCACAAACCACCGACTTCCCATAACGCTTTACGGAATTAGTTCAGAGGGAAGCTCGCCGGTATGGGCACGACTACATGTCGTTTATAGCGACCTGAAAGGGGCTCTCGCCTCAGGAGCCCTCTAAATGGCCCGGACCAGCATGAGAGGAGCGTTGTTCTCCAACGCACGTCTTTTTCTTTTTGGTTTACTACTTCCTCTGTAACCTTTTATAAGAAGCTTTCAGTCACTACTTAAAGTTTATAGAGGGAGAAATTTTTATTACATTTCTGAAATGAAAAAAATATTTTCATTAAATTTAAACAACATTCATCGTGCGTTCAAGTTTTTTTTATAGAATGTAAGAAAACGTTCACATAATTCAAAAAATTGTCCGTAATATTTCTATAATGTTTATGCAATGTAAAAAAAATGTCTGTGGAACTAAAAAATTTGTACCATTCAACAAAAAGAATTTCACATTCGAAGAAAATGTTCCCCATTTTGAAAAAATGTTCGTGACATTTTTAGAATTTTTTTATAGAATGTAAAACAAAGTTTAGCATAATTTTAAAAAATTACCATTCAAAAACATGTAGGTGTCATATTAAAAAGTATTCACGCATTTAAAAACAAATTTGTGACATTTTTTAAAATGCTTATACAATGTAAAAATGTATGTTACTTTCGTACCATTCAAAATACATACATCGCATATTAAAAACAATATTCAACATGTTTGAAAATATGTTACGCATGTATAAAAGGTATGTACAATGCATATTGAGAAAAGTGGACATGTGTTGAAAAAAGAAAAAAGAAACTGAAAGTACCGAAGGAAAAAGGTAGACGAGAATAAAACAGCAAAACAGCAAAAACTAGTAAGAAAGAACACATAAAAAGGAAAAAAACACATAGAAAACAAAAAAGAACAGCATGGATGGTATTAAAACCGGACTGGTCTATAGAACCTTTCAAAACCGCTTTAGGTGGGCTGACCCACTAAGGAGAGTGTGGATTCGTTGCCAGAGGTGAGACGGAGTTACGTCTCGATACGGGCGAGAAATAGGTGCGACCGAGTTACGTCTCGATATAGGCGAGAAATAGCTCTCGCGCGGTGGCATGCCTTTTGGTAAACAAAAGTTTTCGGTTGTAAAAAAATGCCTTTTGGGCTGGACAAGGTGATGATGAAACGACCGTACCCGCTTCGCCCAACAGAAAAAGAAATCTCTACTATCTAAAAGAAACGCAATGTTCCCTCTCCCGTCTTACGTTTCGTCCAACCTCTTCCTGACTTTGTCCCACCCGCCGACCGTAATTCCAACACCAACCCCTCCCACCCTCCTCGTCAGATTTTTCACCTCTACTCCCTCCGTCTAGGTGCATAAGTTATCTTACGAAAAACAGATATTCACTACTAGATATTTCATTATAACCGAGGGTCCAATCACCGTCGGATATTTTCTATCACTGTCAACTATTACTAAAACCGATGGTGCACCGTCGGCTATCTCCCGTCGGCCTTGCTTCGTCGGTCATTACAGTAATGGCCGACGGTACGGTCGGGTAATATTGTCGCCTACGGTAGTTAGCCGACGGTGAGCCGTCGAGCATGTTATTGTGACCTGCTGGCTCATCTTAGCCCGACGACATTTGTAGCCGACGGTACTTCATCGGGCATATACTCTCCGACGGTTATTGCTTCCCGTTGGTTTTCAAAATAGTCGATGGTACATTTGACCCGTCGGACCTAGTTATAACCATGAGGAGAAACCTAGTTATAACCATGAGGAGAAACAAACCGTCAGCTTATTAGATGGTCGACAGTGCATACAACCCTTCAGGAAACCTATTAGTCGAGGGCAAGCGAACACCGTCAATTTATAAATTCACCAACAGTTTGAAGTCCCCAATGGCATTCCGTGTAACCGAGACATTTGTTCCGCCATTTGGCATTTCTCACCCCTCAGATATTTCTTTCACCAAGGGGTGTTTCACACGATAGCAATAACTCAGAATATTGGCATTTCAAATGCATCTCATACACAAGCACAATATTGAGTTGCTTCCAAATTGCATTAACCATAATTATCAAATGTCAAATGCAGAACAAAATAGTAATTGAGATAGGTCACATTTTGCATAAGATAAATTGTCCACTAAGACAAATTTGTCCATAAGATAAAGTGTTTCAAATATCTAACATAACTTCATTTTGGCATGACTTGAAGATCATTAGGCTTCTATAGCCAATCATCATCATCATCGCCATCGCCATAGTCATTATATCCCTCATCTCCATAGTCATTATATCCCTCATCGCCATAGTTATCATACTGCTCATCACCATACAGACCACCCTCGCCATAGTTATCATATCCCTCATTGCCGTAGTAGTCATCCTCATCATCATTCCCATGACTCATACTGCCTCCAGTCCTGCTTCCCATTCCCTATGTAATGACAAGACTAGTTGTCAGTATAATGTAGATGAAATTTAAGTGACCTATAGGGACCAAACTTAATTTTTCTAATTGACAGGTTAGCTGCTAGCTGCTATTTAACAGTATGACTATCTAACAATATGCTTGCCTATTCACCTTTTGATCCTTCACATGAAATTTTCAAAGGAAACATGAATCAGAAGGAACACATTGTCCAAGTACAGTGCATATCTATCTGCAACCCTACTATCAGCAGTGTTTACATTTGCAGTCACATGACACAGCCGAACAAGTAAACTAACAGAACACTATTGGCTAGTTTGGGCATATAGTAAACTAATTAAGAATGACATGTACAAAAAGAGGTTACTATAAATTTCCATTCAAATAGGTTTAATGGCAAAAGCTCACTTAAAATTTACACCAACAATATTTTAGATTACACTGCACATACAGTACCTAGCATGGAGCTAATTGGAATCCTGAAACTAACAATTTAGAGTGATCATGAGTGTGTATGGCCGAGCTTTAAGAGATAGCAAGCGTCAGTTTAGCTCCCAGTAATAACTTTGTAAAGTACATTTGTAGAGATGTGCATGTGATCTTGTTTCAAACAACAGTCAAAAGCATATACTAGCAGCATGTGTCCCAAGGTGAAATAATCCTTGCACGTATATGTATTATAATTGAAATGCATATGTACAGAGGCTTCACCGAACATGGTTCAACAATGCTTAGCTAAAAAGGAAGAGTATTCGTAAGAAAAATATTCCGGATGGTTAGCCTAAAGTCTTTAATGTCTACTAATTCTTTCCCTGCGACCTGAATAAATTATATATGAAGTACAAATAAACTATTCTTCATACTATTATATGTTTGCCTATTGATGATTTTCGAATTAACATGGTTCAGTTTATCTAGTTTTGCACATAAGAAATGATAGCAAATTTAGATATGCGAGCAAACAAGACATATGTACAGAGAAACAAGGCATATGTATAGAGAAACAATCCTGGCAACTGTAGGCTATCAAGTGTGGTCTTCACTGCATTTTTTCTCATAGAAGTGCAGATAAACTTGTTCTATCAACCATCAAGTATTTACATGTAGCAGCAGTCATTTCTCCTTGGTGATATAATCCTTTAGAGGAATGCGCCGATATAGTTAACCATGCATTTCTTTTCATAAATCTATAATTAAAATATATGAAGGATCTACCTCTGCTACTACTTTCCATGACCCAAAATCTTGCGCCAGACTTGCACACACAAATTCTTTCTTGATATATGGTCTAAATGTGCTAATGTGCTAATACATATGCAAAGAGAAACACAAAAATGGTGGAATAAGGAGAGGTCATCACCAGACATGCAGACACGACAACAATGAACTAACCTTTTCGGTTTGGTGTTGAGGCACATCACCTTGTCCCCTTTGAAATCCGCCTTCAGAATATGATGGGGACTATGTATCATACACAAAAGAAACATTACTTAATGGTTCAATTGCTGCAAAGCTACCATTGAGATGGGTATAACTTACCAAGTCATCTGCTGTTGATTGCATTATGCCATCAAAGTCGACTCCTCCTTTCTCAGCCAAAGACTATAAACATCACATGTTAGCACAACCCTATTCACTCAGACTCCAATTTATAAGACAAGACAAGATTACCTGAACAACAAGCTCAATGCCTCGAAGACGCTTGATCTCCGACTGCAAATGTTTGTTTTCTCTTTCTAGACGGTCCTCCCTAGCAGACCGCACCGGTTGTGAGGTCATCACCCTTTTAGGCTTAAACTTCGCCTTCTTTGCTTTGTTAAACAACTCATTAGCAATTCCCAGCCTGCCATGTGGCATTCTACCTGCTGCTTCGTAGATGATTTGTCCGTCTAAATCTGGGTGCTCCTCTTCCCAATTTTCTCCATGGGCATTTGTCATTGCCTTATCAAAATCCTCCTTTTCAAATTAAAAATTAATGTAAACTATAGTGTTATGCACATAGTTCTCATGATGCTTATAATGAACTAAGTCGCAATATTTTACTAACCCAATGACCAGCAGTTCTTTGACTGCATGTCTGCTCTTCATTAGTCCCTCGATGCAATTTGTGCGTGTGAAGCCAAGCACCGGAAATTCCAGGGTCTTTCCCGATTTTGAGTTTCTGCATTTCAAGAGTTTGACACAACATCCAATGTAAGTGAAACTTTCTTATTCAACAGTAAGCAGAAAGATGTTTGAGGAAAATAGTACCAGAAATTGAAATGTGGCAACAACATTTCTCGCACTACTACAATGGAAGACCGTGTCCCCATTAGCAAGTCTGTTCCTCTTGTTGGTTAAAGATAACCCTCTAAATTCAGCACTACTCCACTACTCACATTGTAGACACCAACCAACATGGGTACCAAAGTCAACTCTCTTTGCAGAAATTAAAGCTTCCTTAGTTGGCCAGCGATTACCATCATCATCCACTTCTGTTATGTAGGCAATTGTCCCTTCTTCTTTAATCTTTTGATGGCTGCCGCCATTTCCTCATGCAGCATCTACTTCACTTTCCTAGTTAAGTTCTCCTCCAAAACACCATCTGCCTTCTCTTGCTCCGATGGGTCACACTTGAAACGCCACTGCTAAAAACCATCCCAAAATATTTTTGTTAGTTACTTGTGCATTTGTGGAAGTGAGCATATGCATAATCATCAAAGCTTCCAACACTTCATAGGTAAACCAAGTAGATTTGTCATGCAAAGAGATGGGTGATAGGGAAACCACCTTAAAGTTGCTACTGTAGTATACACATAAAACATAACCTTTATGTGAGCATGCCAGCTAAATCCTAGATTTAAGGTTCTACAAATATTCTTTCTGTTTCTTACAAAATTAGTTCACGGCTAACATAGTTTAGAAAGAAAGAAAGAAAGAAAGAAAACAAGATCAACTCATACAACAAGAAAACGTGCCAATCTAAAGTTATGAACCGCCAACAAATCATTACTGATGGATTGTGCAGAAAAGAAATTGCAATGTAGAACTAATGTACAATCAGCACAATCACGCAAGACAGAATTTAAGAAAAGTACTTAAGGGGGTGTGACAGAGACGAGGAGAGAGGGGAATGGGGAGGGAGAAGAGAATGATACCGCGGTGCCCCACTGTGATCGATGCGTGCCGATTGATCAGCCATTGCAGAGGAAGCAGAGGAACTCCTGACCACCCGTCGGAGTGGAAGCAGAGGGACGCCGGGCACCCCTCGAGCTAGATTAGTTTGGAGAACGAGGACGTGTTTGTTTTCAAAGAGGATCAGGAGACTATGGCGGTTAGTTTAGGACCTGATTTGATGCATGGTGCGCAGGCGCGCGAGAATTTTTTGGTGGGCGCGCCAAGAAATCAGCGCCAGATCGCCAAATAATTCGGTAACAGGAGTCCACGGCTGCGAGGTGGGCACTACCCACTACGCGAGAAACGTGAAAAAAAAAATGATAACCACGAGGCCTCCTCAACGGATTCAATTATATTATCCGACGCAAACCACGGTACATACCAGGGTTCGAGTAGCAATAGAACATGTGTATATCTCATTATCTCTACATCACATAATCGTGTCAATGTGTTATAAAAAAACATAATCGTGTGAATGTTGCAACAAATTGTCTCTGGTGTACGTGCTGATTAACTAATTGACCAAACAACTCAGTCTCCACATTTATTTGTGTCAAAATTTCCTCAATTTCAGTTTCAAAAAAATAAATCCCAAATTGCCTACTGTAGTGTACTAACCTGAAGAGATTGGGCGTGGTTAGGTCGTGGCCCGCCCACACGGTGTCGAAGAAGTCGCCGTGCTTGCAGGAAGCAGTGTCGGACTGGACGCGGTGGTGAAGTAGCTCCGGGGCTGCCAGACCTCGCCCGTCTTCTCCGCTAGTGCGGGCTCTCCCCACCCAACCCCCGCTTCCCCATCTAGCTCATGGCGGTACGGCAACAAGCTGCTGCTGCCTGCCGCCTTACTTTGGGGTCAAATCTAAGACGAGAGTGGGGAGGAGGACGGAGACAAGTCAGGTGACACATCTAGGCGGCGACCGCCGTTGAGAGAGAGGTGAATGTGAGCGGCAGGACAGAGGGGATGTAAGCGGCGGGGCTGGTCAACGGCGCTTTGAGATGGTCTAGTATAGATAATTTCTGAGGAGGCATACGTCACAACTTGTCTGATGTCCACCTGGTATAGCACGCTTTGCTAACGAATATCCAATTCTTAGCCTGGGCTCATCTGCACCCGCTCAAGAAACAATTCATAAAAAATTCAAAAAAAAATACAAATTATTTGTGCAAGGTAGATAATTTGGTGCGTGAGGTGCGCTCCAAATTTCAGACCATTTGGACATTTGAGTAGCTCTCAGCAAAAAAGACAAATTGGGTCAAAACAGTATATGAACAGTACACTATTTAACAGACCCTAAATTTGTCTTTTTTGCCGAGACCAACTCAGATGTCCAAATGATTTGAAATTTGGAGCGGACATCACGCACCAAATTATCTATCATGCCAAAAAAATTGGAATTTTTTGAATTTTTTTAGTATTTGTTTTGATTTTTTTATTGAGCGCAGGTGCAGATGATCCTGAGAGCCAAAACGCCTCACTCGCTTTGCTAACCTGTTTTGGTCTTGGGTTCGAATCATGCAGTGCACTTAGGGTGCGTTTGGTTGCAAGAGTGGTCATGAATGGGTTGAGATCGTTCAGAAAATAGACATGTTTGGTTATAAAGCACATGAATGGTTCGAGACAAAAAAAAGAGAATATGGTTTGAAGATGCTGAACTGTTCCACCCAACCAAATCGGTCGAATCAAATGGCCACCCTTTACATGCATGACTATGTGAGCATGACTGGTGGTCCCGTCCTAAATAATTAGCTCATCTCTTATATTCAGCCAAACACATGAATTGAATGGTTCAATCCCAAAAAAATTGGACGATCCCAACCCATTCATACGACACCTTCAACCAAACGCATCCTTAAATTTTTTGCGCACGCGTCATTAATTAATTATTAGTAAGTATGAAATCATATAGGACTACAATAACTTTTATACTTTTAACTTTTATTTTTTGGACCATTTGTTTTTTTATATAAAATCCTATTTTAATTCTTAGATTTCGCACAATTCGTTTGGCACATACACGATTCCCTTTTTTTTGACATGGCACATACACGATTCATGGTATGATCATAATACGTTTGATGATCCATTGGTATGTTGTATTTGGTTCCACCGTCTAACGGGTTTTTTCTTTTACATGGTAATACGTGTCTCATTCATATCATAAAGATCAAAGTACAAGCCATGTAAGGATCGACATGACAAAACTGAAAAGATAGCAGAACCTCTCTGAGCATGACACCAACGCTACGTCACCTGTCTCTAGCACCACCACCGCAACCATCGGAGAAAAGAATGACGGATCACCTCCTCACCAGAGCTCGACGCGGCTCCATCGCTGATATGCAGCTTTGCGGACCTCCAAGGTGGCTCGTCAAAAGTGAAGTCATTGCCGTTGAATGAATCAGAACAGGGCAACACCCCAGACATGCCATCGAACTCCAGATCTGGCACCCCACCACGACTAAGACGCCGAAGGAGGAAACCACACTTGCCATCCATCAACCATGAACCCAGCACACATTCCGTCTTCTCGATATCGTCCATGCAAACCACTATCTGCATCAGCTCCTGGACTACCTCCCAAACTCCGTGCCGACATTGGGGCAGACGCCGTCGCAACGGCGGAGCCCGAGGACACATGTTCACCACGAGGATGCCGCCGCCACACCATCCTTGCTTGAACAGGCTGATTTTCAAAACCATCCCCAACCATAGGGCCGATCGACTTGTCGGGGAAGAATCTGAAGAATCTTTATTCAGTGCCACCATCGCCGTCGCCGAAGTCAAGACGATGAACAACCTAAAAATGAAGCTACTTTAGTCTAAAACTATCCACACATGTGGATCCGGCGAGCCCCTCAGCACCGACGACCGAGATCGTCGACGGATGGGAGCCGATGGAGGACGGCGGCAGAGGAGGAACTCTCCTTGGGAGAGATGCTGGCGAGATCGCCATTTTCCTTCCAGAGGAAGAAAGAACGACCCGATGTATCTGCCTTCCACCGCTTAACGGTTGATTTGTTGTGTTTGTGGTGTCGGACAAGGATTGTATGTAAAGAATCGTATGTATATAATGACTCCCTTTTAATTTTGAAATACGGAACTTGGGCTTGTTATAAGTCACGGTAGTACTAGTACTTCATGACCATCCATAGGTGTTTACTAAGGACCCTAAAATGGTGATGAAAAATACGAACGGGTTCATACTGTACGAATATAGCCTCACCGTCACAGGGGACGACAGCACTTTGAAACGGTAAGGCCTTTGTGGCTCCATGTGGCAGACTCTTTGTAGAAAGAGCGATGCCTCCCTTTTACTTCCTTGATAAGGAGGAAAAAGAATGGTCGAACTGCTTGGGACAAAAAGAATCATATGTACGTATAGGATCCTATGCATAGCATGACACTTTCTTAATTTTAAAATACAACACTCATCCTCGTTATAATTCAAGATGTTAATTAATACTTCACGACACATTTGCATTTAATAAAATACATAAAGGCCGGGGTCCTTCTAGACACTGAAGTTGCATTTATTAAAAAAACTGAAGGTACGTACAAGGCAAGTTACATAAGTCCATAACTAAGAAATTAACAAACTAGTACTTTTGTAAGTACAGTTTTTTTAATTATCATATTTGTTTTGTCCTGTACCATTTTTTTTAAGCATCCTATATATTAATTGTGAAAAAAAACATAATGCACTCTCTTACAATAGCAATGCTAGATCTTAGTTCTTGGAATCTTCTTATACGGAATTATCTGGAATATAATATCGGTCATTTTACATTTATCGATGTTGTCCATTGAAACATATTATCGAGAGGGAAAGTCAACCGTCGGGTATTTTCTCAAATAACCGAGAGGCACACATGTACCGCCGGCCATTTTCACTCATAGGTGAGAGTTTTGTTTTCACCTTCGGCTATTAAATTTCACCGTCGGGCATTACATGTAATCCCCGTGGGTGTGGTAAAAACCGTCGGGCATTACATGTAATCCCCGAGGGTGTAGGGAAACCCGTCGGGCATTAGATGTAATCCCCGTGGGTGTAGGAAAAACCGTCGGGCTTTACAATGAACCGTCGGGCATTAAGTTGGATGCCCGAGGGGTGAATTTTCACCGTCAGGCATTCTAGTATACCGTCGGGTATTAGTGGTAATACTTGTCAGTTGACACTAACCGTCGGCTATTACTGTAATAACCGACGGCCCGTCGGCTATTAGATTTCACCGTCGGAAATATGGGGATTTCTAGTAGTGATTCCCAAAATGTTTAGGCGCCGTTCATTAACTTTTCATCTTGATCCCGTCCCAGCCTCGTTGCCAGCGAGCTCCCCGTGGAAACTCCCTTCCCTCCTGTTTTTTTTATCAACTACAACGACCAATGCATGCAGCGTTCATTAGGCAAGAATTCAAAGCTAGGTTGCATGCGATGAAGTGTGTGGGTCTGCATGGAGTAGTAAACCGGCATCTCTTAACTGCTGTAGTTAATTGATGCATTTAGTAGAGAAAAATCAGTATTTGATTGGAAGGAGGACCGGTCCAGTTTCTCCTCCTCCAATCTGCTTGCGCCTAGGTCATGATGCGCCTTCTAATGTGACTTATGCACCTAGATGGAGGGAGTACCAATCTTAAAACCGGAAGGTCTCCCTCCCGCGGCATAGTTTCCTCCAAATCAAAGGTAGATCACGACAAAATCCACGCACGCACAACTCTTGTGGGATCCCTACGCTAATCTTTCTCGATCCCTTCCATCTATACCTCCTAAAAATCTCTCTCGATCCCTTCTGTCGATACCTCCTAAAATCTCCCGTTCTGTTAGTACTGGTATCTCTACTCCTAATGTAGCAGTTGGTAGCCTGGTACTCCGGTTTTATTTTCGTCCGGTTTTATTTCCTCCCACCTCTCACGGGTTTTCTTATCCATTGGTTTATTTTCACTCCACTCTTTTCTTTCAAAAATCAGCACTTTCCTAACATATAAAAGATCACGGATCTAACTTTCCTAACTTATTCAAATCAACCGATCTCTCTCATTAATGCAATTTGCTTTAGGAAATAAATAATATATTTTCTGGAGACAAATAACGGATTTTAAGAAAATTAACAAGTAAACCATGACAAATAATCTCTACTTCTAATGGTGCAGTTGGTAGCCTGATACTCCTGTTTTATTTTCTTCCGGTTTTATTTCCTCCCACCTCCCACGGGTTTTCTTATCCATTGGTTTATTTTTCACTCCACTCTTTTCTTTCAAAAATCAGCATTTTCCTAACATATAAAAGATCACGGATCTAACTTTCCTAACTTATCCAAATCAACTGATCTCTCTCATTAATGCAATTTGCTTTAGGAAATAAATAATATATTTTTGGGAAACAAATAACGGATTTTAAGAAAATTAACAAGTAAACCATGACAAATAAATCTTATTGTGAAAGTGTTATTTTTTCATCTCTAAAGGGGGAGTACGTGTGTTATTTTGTTCATTCGTAACTCCCACCTCTCCGACGATCCCCCTCGCCCCGAGTTTTTCTTTCAACCGAACCTAACCTCCGTTTCCAGTTTTCTGTGGTCTTTAACCTTACAAAATAAAACTGCGGGAAACAGTTGATTGTGTGACCGGGAATTAATTTGGCGTCTACACAATCAACTCCAATGTTGCCCAAGTACAACTGGTAATCCCGGCCGAGAGCTGCTTCTTCTTTTTGAATAATTCTATGTTTATCTGTTATAGTTAACTTATTATGTAAGGGAGTCACTAAGATGTAATATGATTTATGTGATTCAAATGGTTTGTAATTTATAGAATTCACTAGGGTACACACTCATTCATGTATCTGTGGCAGGATTCTGATGGAGAAGATAAAGACAGCTACTGTGCTGAAAACAGTTTTACATCCTGGTTGGAAAAGGAAACGAAAAATATTTGAGTAAATTCATGCATGTTCTACTGCAAAGGAACTTCTTGAGGGATCTCACTGAAATTGGAAGTACGTTTCTATTTTTTCTTTATAGAGTTTGAGCATCTTGAAGGTTCATCACTTGATTATTCTTTTGGTGGGTATTTCTTGGTACAATGTTCTCATTGAGGAGCAAGTAGGCGGAGCACAGCAGCGATGTGATACTCCAAACTCCCACTAAATTGCATAGTTAATGATTCAAATCTTAGCATCTCATAATGGGTGTTCAATTACTTTCAAGTAATTTTATTCGTATATGGTGATCTGTTGTAATGTATAGATAATTTTTCTTATTTATCATGACCATTTTGTAATGTTTTCTTACCATTTCTGTAGGGCACCGATTTCTGCTACCACTTGCAATTATTTCTTAGGTAAATTTCTGGACCAGTGCACACCCAGATTTTCAGGATTAATAACACCAGTGGGTTAATAGAAATCCTAACATAGCGGCCCAGTTTATAAGGAAAACTAGGCCAAAAACCGCACAAGCGACAATGTCGACCACACGATGCGACACAAGCCTACAACCGCACCCAAACACACACCCTCGGATCCCAAGATCCAACACGAGGGCTCCGCCTCTGCTCTGGCTATGCGGCCGCGAGATGCAGCAGAAGAGCCCCTTCGCCACCTTCCCCGGAGCGCGCGTGGTGTTCGTCGGCGGCCTCCTCGGGTGGCATCGATACTAGGAAGGAGGGAGGGAGGGGAACACGGCGACACTGGAGGGGATTCCCCCGCGCCACCCCTGCACACACATCAATTTATTTTAATGGTATGGGATATAATATAAATGTGTCCTGTTTATGAATTGTGTTTCACATGGAACTATTGATGTTGTTTTGAACAAAGAAAAAAATATTTCTTAGTAGGGTTTAAGTCCTTGTTGTTAATAAGAAATTTATATTTCAAAACTTGAGAGATATGACATGCATAGTCCTGTAAAGTACAAGTAGAATTAAACTCCTGGAACTTATGAAGCCGAATAATATTTCAAGTTGTTTACAATTAGGGTGTAGAGGCCATAAGGCTTTTTGAATCTGACACAAGTCATGCACATTTGACAAGTCAAGGCAGAACACTCAGATTTTGGCCAAGCCCAATAAAGACATAGGCCCCGCAGGTAAGAGCACTAAGAACACATGTTTTTTCTCCATTCATGTTAACGTACCTTATTATTTTTCTTTCTAGGGCATATTGCTCTTCTCCTTTTTAATATTGATTATTTTCCTTTTTGTGTGAATTTTGTGCATGTCACGCAGCCAACTTTAGTAGTTCAGTTACACTAATATAAAGTAGTGAGTTTTATTACATGAGAATATGAATAGGGAGGTGAAGGAGGTATATTGGAAACAAAGTTTTGTTGGCAATTCCATTGGAAATATTATCGTAAGAACCGCCTAAGGTATTTTCCAACTTGTCAAATTCATGTGAATAGAGTAATTATTTTAGGGGACTAACTACATTTCTGCATGTAAATAGAACTTGCATTGCGGCCATACTTGAAGAACCACCTCAAATACATGCCAATATCAGGGCCTCACTTAGGATCTGGTATGTGGCTTCTAAAAAAGCTCAAGGTTCCACAATGCATCAATCAATTTACTTTCAGTGATGATCAAGACTCCCAAAAAGCTCAAGGCGCAGGCACACATCATTGTTGGTTTTCTCATGTCATGCCATGCTTGGTCTTGTAACTGAATCTTGAGAATCCGCTGGATGTTCCGCGAGTGTGCAACCAAACTTGGATGACTTAACGTACAAATGCATTATTCATAATGAAAGTAATATCAGTGTATGTGTTTAAAAAATTATGGCATACTTTTGTAAAAAGATGACATCTTCTTCCAGATAAAGAAGTGATCATGGTAAAAAAATTACTTTCTTTGGGTAGTCTCCATGACTAGAAGGTTGGAACGTTGAGATCGATATCAGGGAGTGTGCGTTTGTATAAAAGATTATTAGATACCAGTGGTGGCTCAAAGGTGCTCCCCACGGAAAATCGGTCGGCCAAGGAATGAGAATAGCCACATGAACTCCAAATCTCTATGATTTTGTTTGTATTTGAATTAAGAAAAGGGTAAGATAGTAAAATGGTCCTGTGTCTTTATAAAAGTATAAAGAAATACGGATAACAGTGTATGTACATCACCAGCACCACCACCACACTTATGCACTCACATATGGATGGGTACCACAACCCTCCTAATCATTCAACTACTGGTTGGTTTTAATAACATATTTTTAAGTTGTCAATAACATATTATTGTGTTTGATTTTTTTGTGACAATATTATTGTGTTTGATAGTATGATGTGTGTTAGCTGATTGTGAAAAAGAAGGACATGTGTTAGCTGAGATGTGCATTGTTCTCGGTTATTTTAGCTCTGTCGATAGCATCTTAATAAATAAATTTAAGTCCGTGGCAACGCACGGGCATTCTGCTAGTATATGCAACCGATCAATCGACAGCGGCTGCTTTCCATTCGGCTATCAATTGCCCCACAACCCCACGCACGATCTCTCCATGTGATCCGACATGAAAAGTCCCCGTGCACAATCGCTCATGTGCTCTATTTTTACCTAGCGGCTGTTGCACGGGACCTTGCCCTCCGTCATGACCCTTGCATTCCATCCGCCGCGTTGCCTGATCTCGCCCTCAACATCCATCCGCCGTGCCACCCGATATCCTCAGTGCCCATCAGCCGGTCCGCCTGTTCGCCGCGATCTTCCTCCATTGACCGATAGAATTGGCACCAAGCGAGCATCAATCACGGCACAGGCAGCCTGGCAGGTCGAGATGGACTCGAGCACGGTGAGACTTGACCAGGGATGCCCCGAAGGCCGAGCTGTTGCAGTAGAAGAAGAAGGTGCATTGGACTAACGCGGTGGTGTGCATCGCCCACGATGAACATGCCTATGGGCAGGTTCAGCTAGGCAACGTCGCACTGGCAACTAGCATGGCCAGCATCACGAGGTACTGGTGCAACATCTACACCACGTACGGGTATATGCTAGAAGTATACTATGTTCTGAAGCATGGCATAGCAGCTCCCTGATGCTGTTGTGTCGGTGTAATCTTCCAAATCTCGCCGGATGAGAAGGCAGTTATTTTCACACCCAGGTGTTAATGGATTTATGCGGTCCATCCTTGTTGATTCCTTTAAAGGTAGGTTGCTTTGTCAATTATTCTTTTGGCCATGAATCCATGATGTATCAATTAACTGGTTTGCTATGTCCCTACAATGTGTGAGATAATAGCAAATAATTGTGCAACTTTGTTTTGTAATGATGTATCGATGAATTTCTTTCTTAACCTACATGTTGCTAAAAATGACAGCAGGAAATAACAGAATTCTACCCACTGTTCTTGCCAAATCGTACAGATCAACTAGGCGCAATAATATGATTTCATGTTGGTTTGGTTTATGTTTCTTTTGATTACTATTAACACTTATCGTGATCACTAATTAGCAAAAAATCAAATCATATATGAGGTCAGAAACAATTGCTATTCTGACAGATAAAGAACAAAATACATCACCATTCACTTGATTTAGTACTTCTAAACCCATTAATTAGGCATGAAAGGATGAGTCCCCTTACTAACTACACGGCGATCTGTGTTTTCTTCTATTGTTCATTGTTCATTACCAGTGGTATGTGGTTAAAATATGAACATGCTGGTCGGATGATTTGTTTGAAATTTGATGGATTTTTTAGCCCATGTGTATGATAAAAGATCCTTATGTGAAAGTTCTGAAGATGAAAGTACTTCCACGTTGGACTTTTTTTCTCTCAAGTGATATCTCTTGATTCCATGCTTGATTTGTACTACACTTCAAGATTAGCTTTCTTGCAACGGGTAGGAGTCTGGTTGATTTGCAGGAGCAGTCAATCGAGACATATGGATGTGCAAGTATGTCAGCATCTAGACCATAAATTTGTAACAGGTCCTGAAGAGCATCACGTGTGCTATTTTCTGGCATAAACCTTGATCTTAATGCTCATAAAACAACAAAGAAAGACTACTCAGAGAGATGGATATAAACAAACAAGACAAAATATAGTTTGTATAGAAATAGTGGATGTTGGAACTAGAGAGAGAGAGAGAGAGAGAGAGAGATATGCATCATTGATAAAGGTAATAAGTTCAGATTCAGAAGTAAAAAACACCTGATACTCATGAGAACTCTAAAACTATTGTCTGTTAAACATGGTTGGGGTTAAACAACTAGAGTATGTATGGTCCCCGTTGTAACACACGGGCACTTACCTAGACAAAGATGTCGACGTATAATGTGCTGCCTAGTCTCTTTCATCAGATCGGTCTTTTGGTTGCATTGGCTAGAGCATGCACTTCTATATGGTATCGGAGCCAAGAGGTCTTGAGTTCAAGACCCGGCTGGCGCAATTAAATTGCAGCCCACTTTCGGTCCACGTTTAGGCCTGAGGGAGCCACACGTGAGGGGGAGTGTCGACGTATAATGTGCTGCCTAGTCTCTTTCATCAGATTGGTCTTTTGGTTGCATTGGCTAGAGCATACACTTCTACAAAAGATAATAAAAGGAAAATTGGTGTGGCTATGTCTTAATCGAGTGACATAATATGCAAGAAAGAAAAAGAAAAACTGGAGGAAAAAAAATGCACAAATCTTAATATAAGATCTCACGAATATAACATGCGCTGAGACAATAACGAAGTCTTGAGATTTAGCAGGACTGAAGAAAATAGGCACTCCTCTGCAAGAAGAATAAAGGTACCTACCGCATGTTATTGTATTGTACATGTACTGGTACAGCACCGCCTTTTGCTCCGCCTCGTAGATCACAAACCACCAACGGCTCCGCTAAAGCCTCATAGAGCCTAGGGGTCCACTACACTTTACAAATTACTCCTACCTCACAAGGCAAGCTCGCCGGCATGCCAGGTCGGTGCACCTAGCTAACTTAAAATCTCTTGCTGCCCACCGGCGAGCAGCCGCTGCGACGTCGCCTCGGCGTCGATGAGGCAGAGCACGTGGTGCACCGCCGCCGCGATGTCGTCCGCCGTCGTCAGCCCGCACCCTTCCTCCACCTGCACACATGAATCAACAGCATGAAGCCTGAGCTTTGTCTGCAATCGCACTCATCAGGAGCGAAGTTCACTGCACATAGTTAATGGCATCAGGCCAATGCACGCGAGGCAAAGCGGCGGTTCCGGAGCGCAGAGAGGCCGGATGAACAGGCGATCGGCAGCAGCGTGCTACATCGATCACTTCAGCTGCACCATCGACGGAAGTGAAAAAGCTCCCGTAAAGGCAGATTCTTCAATGGGGCCTGGGCGATCGACGGGCGCCGCTGCCATGAACAGCCCGAAGGAAAGGCACCACACACAGACCCTGTAGCCTCCCCTTTTTCTTTTCCCTGCTCACCTCGCCATGTCAATCTATCCGATCTACGGCCCAGCTCGGCAGAAAGATTCTCCATGGCGCCATCTCGCGCCTACTTTAGCAGGAGGAAAATTAGGGGGAAAATATATCATATATGCAGCTCTGCTTCTGCTTTTTGAGCTTGAAGTGTCATGGCTCGATGTAGTGCAGGCAGCAGCCATATGGGGGCAGGTCAAGTCCAGAGAGCAGAGCTGCTACAGCTTGGGGTGCAGAGCAGAGCAAAAGCCTCAATTGGGGAGCAAAAGCGTCTCGATCGATTCCGGAATCTCAATCTGGTCAAAAAGCCAATGACCGATGGCTCGAGCCAGCCAGCTTTCTGATCTTCCTGGCCATGGCCAGCGGCGGATGTACCATGAAGCGGCACTGGGTAGTGGCTACTGGTTCTAGCTAGCACAAGCAATGCACGCCAACCTCTGCAACAGACTAGCAGAGCTGATGCAATGCAGTAGATGCTTAGCACCACCGGAATTCCGGTCTGCGTCACACCGGAGGGAGAAGGTGGAATGATTTTGTTCACCCCATGCAACAAGATATGTGAAATGATTTTTGTGTCCTTGGTGACGAAGAGTTGCCGATCAGCTCAGTCTGGGGTAGTGGGGGTGTTTTGGGGAAGGTATCTCAGCCGGTGCAGACACAGAATGCTCATGCTTCACTGATATCTGCTTTCGCCGGAAGAAACAATTTGTAGGGAATTTTTTTCTACAGGGTTTAACTATTTTGTATGCATTGCTATAACCAACATATTTTTGGTCCTTCTGAAAAGCCACATGCAACAATAATAATTATACTCTAGATGTTTCGCTTACAAACGGGCCTAGTGGTATCATTCTCTGGTATTGTCATTTTCCGGCACTAACTTTTTTGCGCTCAAATAGGAGAAGATTCCGGCGATAAAAAATGCTAAACACACGGGCTGTTGCGATGGCTTAAGTTTTTATCAGAAAAGAAGGTAAAAATAATAAAAAATACTGTAGTTTGTAGGCGGCGGCATGGAAATGTACCTTGACGCTGAGGGAGTAGAGCGCGAGCGAGCCGAGCGTGGTGACGTTGAGGTGCAGGACGGTGAGCCTGAGCGCCTCCATTCCGGCGACCATCCTGAGCAGCTGCCCCGGCCGCCGCGGCGCCATCACCCGGACGCTGGCGTGCGTCTCCACCAGGGTCACTTCGATGTCCGCCACCCCGACGCGGTCGTCGGCGTCGTCTCGCGGCGGGAGGCGACACACGTACTGCGGGTACGTGAAGAACCCCGCGAACGGAGGACCCATCCCATCGCGCCTCGCCACCGCCTGCTTGCCCTCGCCGCCGCTCGTTGTCGCCGCGGCCGTGACGGTGGCGCTCGGCAATGACATCTCGTCATGGATTGGCGGCGGCTTGTGCTCCTGTTGCTGCTGAGCGAGGAGCGTGCGCTTCTGTGCCTCCAGGGACTGCAGCAGCTGCTCGAGCTCCTTGACGAAATCGATGGCGCCGCCGACAATGGATGCCTGGTCGCCCTACACGTCGATCGAATTGAAAGCCAGCGACAGTCAGGTACAGGTACATTCATCCATACAGAAGTCTGTTGCATGTGATCGAAGAAGTACAACTTAAAAGAACAGGGTGTAGTAGGTGGCCGTAACACTCTGTTTCCCCAAGAGAAAAAACAGTGTAGGGCATTTACTAGAACTATGAGTGAAGTGGTGATAGGGAGAGGAGGTGCATTAATGGCGCAATGTGGCCGAGGAATGTGTGTCTCGCGGAGGAGGGATACGCGCCATTATTGGCGTGCATTGGTTCTGGTAGTTTAGAACAGGGGCCGGAGTGGAGGAGACAAGAACTCCCGGCGCCACTTCACCATTGGCCCTCAGACATAATGACGCTCGATGTACAGATTTTCATCCTAAGAACTCAACAGAAAGAGCACAGAACGTACTATCAGGAATTCAGCAAGACGCCACAACGTGAACTTACCCGGTGGGCGTAGGACTCCGGCATGAGGGAGCGGAGCACGGCGAGGTACTCGTTCATCTGGCGGCGGCGGTTGCGCTCGACGGCAATGTGGGTCATCCGCTGGCTCTCGGCGTCCTCGCGGTTCTTGCAGCTCCTCGCACGCCGCCGCCGCTTCCTCCTCCCCTGCGCCTTCTCCCCTTCTTCCACCGGCACCGCCGTCACAGCCGGCGCCGCCGCAGCAGCAGACCCCGCCATCCATGCCGCTCCGGCGGCGTCGCCGAAGAGGAGGCTGCTCGCGGCCGGCGCGGCACTCGCGGCGGCCGCCGCGTTGAAGGTGTCGTAGACGAGGACGTCGCTGGGCGCGCACAGGGCATCCAGCGTCATGCCGATCCGATCGATCGAACTCGAAGGAGCTAGCTAGTGCCCGACTGCCCGTTGGTGCTACACTGCTGCTATACGCGTGTGCGTGCTTTTCTAGCGAGACATGGAGGGGGTAGGAAAGCTAGGACATGCACGAGGCGGTGTAAAATAATGGTGGCGGGCACCGCGCGGAGTGGGACGCGGCAGGCGCCAACTCCGTGTGTGGCGTGCCCGGGCGATGGGCTCGAAGCCTCGAAGCGCCGCAGCGAGCGCAGGCAGGCAACAGCGGCGCCGCAGACGCGTGGGCGGTCTGTGGCTGCGGCAGAGGCGTACGTAGGTAAGATTAGATCGACCTCCGTTCGTGGTCACCACGCGATGCTCCAAGCCAAGGGTTTGGCACCAAAACCCCGCTTTCTCTCGGCATTGCGGTGAGATCTTTGGAGCTGATCGGCTGCTACTACACGTGACGGGGGATAGGAGATGAGATCGACGGCCTGGCTGGCTAGCTAGCGGCCCTGCAGCTAGAAAAGTGAGGGGTGTGTGGTCTGGCGGCTAAATTTCGTGTTTTGACCCTTTTCGTATACTATTTCAGGATCTGACCCTCATTGAAAAAAAATTCGAGATCTGACTCTTTTCTTACCGTCAGACCTCTTGGCGGTTCCCTACCGCCAAGCCCCCTGGCGGTAGGCTGTTATACCCTACCGTCAAAGGGTCTGGCGGTAGGCCCTAGGCATGCTCTGTGTTGGAAACATATAACTTGTTGGCGGTAGGGTGTCCAACCCTACCGCCAAAGGGCATGGCGGTAGGCTATTATACCCTATCGCCAAGGGGTCTGGCGGTAAGAAAAGGGTCAGATCTTGAATTTTTTTTTCAATGAGGGTCAGATCTCAAAATAGTATTCGAAAAGGGTCAAAACACGAAATTTAGCCTGTCTCACTCCGTCTGTCGCTCCTGCTCTGCTTCGCTCGATATGTGGGAGTGTGTGTGTGGGGTGGTGTCCCTTCTCGGTATGCCAAATGACACCCTGCGGATGCTGGCTAGGCCGAGGCAGGGGGGCCCCGCGCACGGCGGCATCTTGCGCGAGAGGGTCCGATAATTGGGAATCGGCGTGGTGGCGGTACGTGGAGTGGCCATGCATGTGGCCATCCGATGGCCGGCCCAAAGCCTATCTATCCTCTTCCACCTCCTGACATTTCACCCCACCACCACCACCATGGATCTGCATGAAGGGGAAGGCTCCAACTCATCTCTCTTGACCAAAATGGAAATTAGGGCATCTAAACCTTCTACTACTGTTGACCGCAAATTTCCTCGGCTCCATGCATGGGGTTGCTTAGGCTGAACAGTGAAAGTGGTGCTGTCACATGCATGCATGCGTCCGTTCATGGCATGCATGGCGCATGAGATGAGATGGAATAGCCTGGGTAGGCACATGGACTAACAGTGGTCGGGACGGCGTGACAAGGGGAGGCGATCCATCGATGGATCGATGTCATGTGTACCACCGCACTTTCGACCCTGGGTTTGAGAGATGCTCACTTATCCGAATAAGCTCCAAGGCAATGGATCCAAGCCACCCAGATCCAAAAGGCTTCAACTTTTGGTACGCCGGTCGGTCGGCATATTCGTCCAGTCTTTCTAGCGTACCTTGCTAGCTATGCCCACCAGTAAAACCCACACGATAGATGCAGCCGGCCATGGATGTATTCACTATGCAGTATGCACGATCTTGATTATATTTTATATGGTGCATATTAGTGTTATCTTTCACGCCAAAATTACATGTTACTGGATGATGCCCCACAAGTTGTTGTTTAATGCTAAAAACAATAGAAAGTGTGTAAGCTTAAAAAAATATTTAAAAAATGAAGCATATAAAAGAAAAAAGAACTTTTGGATTGCGGTTAAAAGCATGTCATTCGTAATAAAAATATGAAGGATGAACTAGGTAGGTTGCAATCGCCTAATGCATACAATGTCAATAGAAAATATAATGTAAAAAACCCTATGATTAACATGCATTAATTGATGATGTGACCGCGCTGCATGCATATATTAGTGCAAAAAAGTAATTCATGACTTACATGCATGGTTCAACGTCCTGCGGAGCGATCGGGCTTGTTCATGAACAGTGACCGGTCACATCTCAAATTTTCGTTTTCACATCCGGGTACCTCAATTAGCAAACCCCAAATCCATATTACACAAGCATCATAAACTTTCGATACATCCGAACATCCGGCTACTACAACAATACATGCCATCAGACTACCAAATTTTGGCATGTTCTACATACATAGTAAGCTATGGACAAAATCAAGCATGGTTGCAATTGCCCGATCTTGGCGGAGAGGGACGGAGATAGCCAGAAGGGAGCTTGGGGACGGAGCAGAGCGGAGTGGAGTGACTAGGGTTTGGTCCGAGAAGCGAATGGGGACGAATGTATATGGGGTCGAGGTGGGCTAGCGTGGATCGGATCCGATGTGGCAGACGTGCCCAAGCGCAACCGGGGCCCCAGATTTGGGCTGGATATGAGTGGTGTCTGTCAGCCGGCCCAGGCGTTTAGGGCCGGTATGAAATGTCCATCTGGTTTTTTTTACCGGGCGTATAAGGGAGGGTTGGGGAGCCCTGCTGTAAATGCTCTTATGTGGCATAGTTGCATGACAAGAAATAATAGATAGGTAATTGTGGCTATTTAGAAACCAGGGATACGTGTGACATTGTTGCATGACTAGAAACAACAAGTAGTGAATTATAGCTTAGAGGTGCTTACATCATCTACAGCCAATCCCCCTCATATCCTCCGTATACGCCTGGGAGGACAACCTGGTTACTGCCCGGGCAGGAGAGAGAGAGAGAAAAATTTAACACAAGCGGACCCGCACTTTGTCCCCGTATGTCTGAGTTGTCCGCAAATCCTTATATTCAACCCATATATGGGGAGGATATGAGGGCTCGCGGACGCACCCGGTCAGTCTGACACGTAGGACGCACCTACACAACTGGGGAAAACCTTATACACAGAACCTTAGCAGTAGCGCTGGACAAAAAGGGGCACTACTGATAATTAGCAGTAGCGCGTGCAATAAACAGGCGCTACTGCTACCGACTTAGCAGTAGCGCGGCCCGGTAGAACAACGCTACTACTAAAATTGCCCGACCGTTCCCGCCACGCTAGGTTTAGCAGTAGCGCGCCCCCTTTAACTGCGCTACTGCTACTTCAATAGTAGTAGCGCGCTTTTTGTGCAGGGCGCTACTGCTAAGTTTGAACCTGACCACATGGCGGGCCCCACTTAGCAGTAGCGCCTCTCCCAGAAGCGCGCTACCGCTATCTTATTAGCAGCAGCGCGTTTTACACCCAGCGCTACTGCTAAACCGCAGCCACCATCTTTTTCCTCCCCCCCTCCCCCTCCCCCATCCTCTCTTCCTTCACTTTCCCCTAGCTCCCACCTCCTCTCTCCCTCACTTTGCTTCTTCCTCACTACTTCTCTCCCCCATTACTCTCCTTCTTCTACATATCTTTCTCTCTCTTTATTGCTCCTAACTAACTACACCACCTCCATTAATGCATCTCCTTTCTCTTTTTTCCTTCCCCCTCCACTAGTTGAACTTATCTCCTTCCCAAACTAGCTAGGTAGATCTAGCATTTAGTGAAGTGACCTATGTACCTCCCTAACTAGATCTATCCTTGCCAAGAAGAGTTTTGTCCACTTTTGATCATTCCATAGGTGTGTGTGGCGACACCGATTGACATTATCATCACTGTGCTCGATCTCGAGATAGGTGATTAAAAATTTGTGCTTTTGCAAGAATGGAAATATGTGTATGTGTGTGATATGACATAATCGGGCGATATGATGGAAATTGTGTGTGTGGCAATAGTTGCCGCCGAATTGTGCTTGTGAGTTGCCTATGTTTTGCCGAAATGTCGATTTATTTCCGTTTCGGCGAATTCCGGGCAAACTCTATATGTCCTATTTTTAGGAAAGGTCATGCCGAATTTTTGTATGACTTTGATGCATGCATGCATTTTTATAATCAATTTATTTATTATTACCGTGCAGGCGTTCATGATGGTCAGTGGAACGATGGTGGACAGGTGGTTGCGGTCGGCGGTGCAGGACATGAAAGAAAATAACCGGACAGAGATGTTATGTCCGTGTCGAAGATGTAAAGGAGGGGTTTGGCTCGACCCCTATGACGATGGTCGTGTGATGGCGCACCTGCACATGACTGGTTTCATGGATGGCTATACTCGGTGGATAATTGAAGATGAGGATGATGATGATGAGGACGCCGACGAGGCAGGCAATGACGACACAGGGCAAGACGAAGAGATGACCGATAATGGCGGCGGAGAAGCGGCCGGACATGGCGGCGGAGAAGGGGCCGGACATGGCGGCGGAGAAAACGTGGACTCCACGTCGCAGACTTCATCGGTACTAAGTTCAATCATGCGGGACCCTTATGTTCAAGCACTGCTTCGCAAGGAGACGAGTACTGACAGAGCTGCTTATAGAGAGGAGGCCAAGCTGCAGCAACTGGTGGTAGATTCGAACATTCCATTGTATGATGGTTGCGATCCCGAGGTGACCCGCTTGAGTTTCACGCTCGAACTTCTGAAGACGAAGGCTAAAAACAAATGGACCGACACTAGCCTCGATGAGCTTCTCAAGTACCTAAAGGATGTTCTTCCAGCGGGGAATCTATGTCCTACTAGTGTGGATGAGGCCAAGAAGATCGTGTGCCCTCTTGATCTGCCGCACGTTAGATACCATGCATGCATCAATGATTGCATAATTTATCGGAAGGAGCACGCGGAAAAAACTAGCTGTCCGGTGTGCAATGCTTCTCGATACAAGAAGGCCAGGAAGAAATCTCCCCAGAAAGTTGTATGGTACTTACCGATCACTCCCCGTCTGCAACGTTATTTTGTAGATCCTAAGGAAGTAAAGCTCATGCATTGGCACACGAAGAGGACAAAGCCCGACGATGGAGATGATCCGAAGCTAAGACACCTCGTGGATGGAAGCCAGTGGAGAGCGTTCAACGGCGAATATCGGTATTTCGCATGTGATGCAAGGAACATCGTGCTCGGCGCGTGTGCCGATGGCATGAATCTATTTGGCAACCAGAACACCAACCATAGCACATGGCCCGTGTTTGTATGGATGTACAACCTCCCCCCTGGTTGTGCATGAAGTCGAAGTACATACACATGAGCATGCTGATTCAAAGGCCGAAACAACCGGTAAATAATATTAATCTGTATCTGGGGCTACTTTAAGAGGAGTTAGACACGTTATGGAAAACACCGGCCAAGACATGGGACGCCAGCAAAGGCGAGTATTTCTATATGAGAGCCGCGCTGATCACGACGGTGCACGACTATCTCGGTTACGGATATGTCGCAGGCCAGGTGTGCCATGGGTATTGCGGATGCACGTGGTGCATGGATGATACGACGTCTCAGCAGCTAACGTCAACGAAAGATGGCGGGGCTGGGAAAATCGTATACATGGGGCATTGAAGATGGCTCGAGAAGGACGACCCGTGGAGAAACCGTGGAGATCTATTCAATAGTGAGGCTGAGCATCGAGGACCTCCACGTAAGCGGAGCGGCGCCGAAATCGATGAGCTGTTGAAAAACTGAGAACAGTGCCCCGCACCGGGAAAGACGATGAAAAAGGCGCCGGAGCCGCTGCTGAAGGTATGGAAGACGAGGTCTGTTTTCTGGGACTTGGAGTACTGGCACAAACTTGACACGCCTCATTGCCTTGATCAAATGCATATCTGTAAGAATATCTTTGAGAGCTTGCTTGCGACACTGATGAACATGCCGGATAAGACCAAGGATGGGCCGAAGGCAAGAAACGACTTGCAAGATTTGGAGATCAGGGCAGATCTGCACATGCCGCCCCGTAAAAAGTCAGAGGAGATAGAGACGGAGACAGAGGCGCGTGAGAAGAAGGGCAAAAAAGTAAAGGAAGAGGATTATTGCCCTCCTTCTTGCTTCACCTTAAGTCCGGCTGAGATCGATCAATTCTTCAAGTGCCTTACCAGAATCAAAGTTAGTTCCGGTTACTGTGGGAAGATAAGCAGATTTCTAGACACGAAGAAGAAAAGGTTCAGCGGGATGAAGTCCCATGACTGTCATGTGATGATGACGCAGATACTACCTGTTGCCCTTAGAGTGATAATGGACAAGCACGTCCGTGACACGCTTATTGGTCTCTACGACTTTTTTGACGTCATCTCTCGAAAGTCGATCAGTGTGAAGCAGCTCCGAAGGCTACATGAAGAGATTGTTGTGATACTAAATGAGCTTGAGATGTACTTCCCGCCCGCGTTCTTTGACGTCATGGTGCATCTGTGTGTCCATATTGTGGACGACATAATAGACATGGGGCCGTCATTCCTGCACAACATGATGCCGTTCGAGAGGATGAATGGGATCATCAAAGGATTCGTCCGTAACATGTCCCGTCCGGATGGAAGCATCGTCCAGGGCTATCTGACACAAGAGTGCATCTCTTTCTGCGAGAATTTTCTATATGGCGCAGACCGGCCGCCTGGTGTTGGTTTGCCCATTAAGAAGCACGTTGGGAGGCTCGAAGGAGAAGGTTACTCCAACGGTCGCAGGGAACTGCATGTGGCCTACTCAGATCGACGCAACGACTTTGACAGAGCAAACTTGGTAGTGCTACAACACCTAGACCAGGTAGATCCTTTCGTGACACTGCACAAAGAAACTATCGCAAAGAAGTATCGTGATCGGGGGGTATGCAGGACGGACGTCGAAGTTACTAGAGAGCATAACTCCACTTTCCTGCATTGGTTCAAAGAGCATATTCTTGCTAATCCCCCGGAAGAGGGCTCTAAGGACGGATTGCTCATATACGCCTTAGCACATGGCCCCTCGCCCAACCTCGTCACCTATCAGGCATACGATATCAACGGATACACGTTCTACACGGAGGCGAAAGATATGAACAGTGATTTTCAGATTTCAGGGGTGACGATGGAATGCATGACCGGCAGCAACAATGGCGCAACTGAGAGATTTTACGGAAGGGTCGAGGAGATCTGGGAGCTTGACTACCCTGGACTGCACAACGCGACGATATTTCGTGTCAAATGGGCTAAGAATGTTGAAAGAGAAAACCGGTATTTCACTACCATGACTATACCCGACGCCAAGAGCGCTACCGTGAACGCCATCGCAAAAAACGAGCCATGGGTACACGCTAAGCACGTGACACAATGCTTCTTCATAACCGACCAGAGCAATCCGAGCCGTGTTGTCGTGAGGAGAGGCAAAAGGAACATCATTGGAATGGATGGAGTCGCCAACGAGGAAGACTACGACTAGTACGGCAACCCAATGAGGAAAGATGATGATGACGATAAAGTATACGTCAAAAGAAGAATCAATACTACATTACCTAAGAAAGATCGTACTCCATGGAAAAGAAAAAGTCACAATGAGGGGCTCAATTATTCGTCAACGAAAAAGAAGGGAAAGAAGCTCACTCAAAAACGAAAATGTCGACGCTGAGAAACCATTATCGGTCAAATGATGTAATATATATGTTCCTATTTTGTGTACACACTTAACCATTATGCACGGGTCAAATGATGTAATATATATATGTTCCTATTTTGTATACATACTTAACCGTCAAATGATGCAATATATATCGCCTTAGTTATATACATTGTATCACCTTCCCTTCGTTCCTGCTCTCGGAAAAAAAAGGAAAAGAAAAGAAAAAGAAGAAAAGAAAAGGAAAAGAAAATAAAGGAAAAGAAAATAGAAGAAACAAACAGGAAAACTGCTATAGCTACTGGTGATAGCAGTAGTGCCTTTCTGGAAAAGCGCTATAGCTACGTTAGATAGCAGTAGCGATGTCTGGTAAAACGCGCTATAGCTACTGTTGATAGCAGCAGCGCTTCTTGGAAATTAGCTATAGCGCGTTTTGTTGAAACGCGCTACTGCGATGTTGACTTAACCCCCCCCCCCCGCGGGTTTCCCACCTCTGCTTCTTCCCTCAAATCCCAACTCTCTCTTCTCCCCCCTCGTCACCGCCGGAGCCCGTGCCCTCGCCCTCGACCTCGCTGGAGTCCTCGTCTCCCCCAACCCCGCCTTGCCTCGGTGCTGCGCCGTCTCCCTCGCCCTCACCCTCACCGGAGTCGTCGTCTCCCCCGACCCCGCCTCGCCTCGGTGCCGTGCCGTCTCTCCTGACCCCGCCTCGCCTCGGTGCCGCGTCGTCTCCCCCGACCCCATCTCTCTCTCTGCCCTCTGTAAGCCCTGTCCCCTCCCCTCTTCTCTGCTATTTAGTGCTAGTTAGTATGAACCCTAGGCTATTTTTTAGTGGTAGTTAGTTAATTAGAATTAGTATGAACCCTAGTTAATTACGTAGTATGAACCCTAGTTTAAAAAAACCCTAGGACAAATTAGTGGCTATTTTTTAGTGGTAGTTAGTATGAACCCTAGGTTTCAAACTATAGCTATTTTTTGTTAAAGCAATTGTTGCTATTAAAAAAAGAATTAGTATGATCCCTATAGTTAATTAGTTGGTATGAACCCTAGTTAAAAAACAGAATTAGTATGGGTTAAATGAATTATAGGTATTTTAGGTGTTTTAGGTGTAGTTAACAGAATTCTAGGTATTTAATTTTTTTAGTTAAAGCAGTTGTTGCTATTTAAATATAAAATAGAATTGATTAACCCTAGGTGAATTAGTATTTACCCTAGGACAGATTAGGTAGTATGAACCTAGTTAATTAGTAGGAAATTAACTAGGTTTTCAAATTAGGACAGAAATTTAGCTAGGTTTCAAATTAGGACAAAAATTTAGGTAGGCTGAATTTAGTTTCAAGTTCTATATTTTTCTTACTGTTATATGCAAATTTGAAGTGGTCATCTGATATGTGGACATGTGATGTTTGGAATTTGGACATGTGATATTTGGAAAATCATGGTTATGTGCAGGGTAAATGATCCGAGTGGCCTATGTTTCGCCGGAATGTTGATTCCCGTTCCGGTGAATTTCAGGCGCTCGATATGTCCACTTTTTAGCAAAGGTCATGCCGAAATTTCCCGTGAATTTGGGCATGACTTGTGCTAGAAAGTAGGCATATCGAGTTGCCGAGATTTGCTGCGACGGGAATGAAACGGCATTCCGGCAAACCATAGACGATTTTTTATGTCATTTCTCATTTTATTATAGTGTTAGAATTAAACGAGGTGACTTAATCGTAGGAAACATGTCGAACAACGAAGAAACTGGGCCTTCTAACCATGATGCAGACGAGATGGATTATGAGGGTGAACAACAGTACCTCGACTTTTTGTCTGCTAAGCACAGTCAAGGTTTGCAGGGCGGCCTCGATGATGGTACTGACGCCGACATCGACACCGATGGCGCCGGCACCGATGGCGGCGCCGAGACCGGCGGGGAAGGTACCAGCGGGGAAGATACCGGCGGGGAAGGTACCGGCGCCAAAGCCGCTACCGAAAATAAGAAGCAGAAGAAGCAGAGGATACGAAAACATAACAAACTCGGCATCGGATGACTGGTGATCACAAAGATGGCCCCTGGCAAGTTTGAGCCATTAGAGCCGAAAGAACCTCGCAAGTGCTATGGGAACCAAGTCGGATGCATCCTATGGGAATGCACGAGCATCAACGACGATGACTTAAGGGGTAAAGAACATTTGGGGTAGTTGCTCCTGACGAAGTTGCACAAGAGATTCAAGTTCCCCGACTGGGATGACAGCATAGAACAACCGTGGGATGATCCGAAGATGAAAAAGATTAATAAATCACGCCATGGGAATGTTCAACAATGATTTGGCCTCCTGGAAAGGGAGGGTGAAACGAGCTATTGAGGCTGAGGAACCCCTGTCCAAGATTCTGGAGGAAAATCCGACACTTACGGAAGAGGAGTTCCAAAAGTTTAAGGACACTTGCGCTACCGAGGCAGCTAAGGCTAAGGCTGCGAAATTCAAGAGCCTTCAGCAAAGGAACACGGGGAACCAACGCCTCGGAAGCCGTGGCTACCTTGGCAAAAGGCCCATATGGGATAAGGAGGACGCGGAACGTGAAGCCGTGGGTCTCCCAGACCCCTTCGCGAAGTTCACCAACCCCTTGGAGCATGACTTCATCAGGGCCCGCTACAAGTGGGACAAGGAAAAGAAGGGTTTTTACACGGACCCGATCACGAGGAAATTGATTAGAATACTGGTAATTATTCTTTTACCACCTTACATTTCGCTTCTGATCAAGTCGACTGCACATTCGTAAACGGTTCACGTTCCTTCTGCAGGAGAAGCAACACCAGCTTGTAGCCGAAAGCCAGTCTTCGTCGATGAGGCCCAAGTGGGACACCCCTCTTAACCGGGCCTTGAACGAACTTAAGGGACTCCCTTTGGACCAGCGGCCGCAATATGAACGTGTGCACGGCGCCGGAGACGGCACCACGTGGAAGGTCTTTTACAACGAGGGCCTGGAGGCCAAGAAGCAGAAAAAGAAGTTTAGTCAGGCGGACATCGACGAGAAGGTGAAGCTTGCGTTAGAGAAAAAAGCAGCTGAGGACGCGAAAAAAGCAGCCGAGGAGAAAAATGAGTTGCTACAACAGGCAGTCGCTGTAGCTGTAGATGCCTGCAGAAATGATTTCGCTACTAACTTGATCCCGGCTATCATCAACTAGACGAAGGAAAATCCAGACAAGACGGTAGATGATTTCCCCATGCCCAGTTTCGTCGGGAGCAACCCGGTGAACAACACCACCGCACCATCACCTGCTCACGCAACCGCGCCTGCTCCCGCACCTGCACCCGCTCATAGCAGACCGTTCTCAGTCTCTGGCGTTCTAGGCGGGCCTTCGTCTTTGGCTGAGCTCGACGCCCTCACGGTAATTACATGTCGCACCAATATATATCTAGAATGTTCCGTTTTCGTTGCCTTTCGGATGTTTTACGCCGCAGACATGTGTTTGCAGGCCGACGAAACCCCGTGCACCGTACTCTACTTGATCAAAGGCTAGAAGGTGGACGTGGGAAAGACGGTGATAACGAAGCCCTTGGAACTCACGTTCCACAGTCAGCCGATGCCCGGTGGGCACTTCAGGGTTACCTTGTCGAGTGTGAAATCGGGGCACGAGGATTTGCCTCCTCCAGTACGGCTAGGAGGAGAGGACGACGAGACCCCGCCGCGGCTTGGAAACTGCAAGGGTTGGGTGCTGCTATGGCCGAAGAATCTTCTTCGTCTGGAGCCGGCCGAGAGCACACCAATAACCACACATCAGCAAGCAGGTATGAACACCACCACCCCGCCTACGCAATTACCAGCGCCTGTAGTGCCGGGTGAGAGCGGCGGACGACGCGAGGAAGGGGGTCCAATAGTGGCTGATGTAATCGCCCCCGTAGAACAAAGAATGGATGATGAGATGGACGAGGATGGCCCTCTTCGGTTCCTCAATACAGGCACCTATGACGACTTAGATATGATGAGCCAGCCATATGATGACTCGGGCTATCAACATGCTGATGAGGAGATGGATGATCTGCCCGGGCAGGAACGTCCTAGCAGGGTTGATTGCAAGAAGTCTCTCTTCATGCAATCCTCACAGGACACGCCTGAAGATGCCGCCTCAACACAGGCTCAACTAGCCGAGTGTCGTACAGTGCTTAGCCCGACAACACTGGGGCAGGGGTTAAGGAAGGGTCTGAAAGGTCAGCCCAAGAAAAAGGAGAGGAAGAGACCGTGGAAGAGAGGCTCTGCTGCCTACAAACAAGCCAGAGCACATAGCAGCCAGACGGCGGATTTTGAAGAGCGTGTACCCGTCAAAGGTGCCGCCAAGTTTCATGTCACGGGCGAGCCGATGCTACCGCCGAAACCACTGGAGGCAATATCAGGGGATATCAGGAGACTGCACGACCATGTGCTGTCGACTGAGAAAAGCCTACTAGCCTCGAAGGATCCATGATATCTGACATACGCGGCTCGTATGCCTGAGAGAAAGTGCTACGTCGACACACGGCCCGCGGAGGTGTTCTTCCTGCGGTTTGAGCATATCTTCGAGATGTTTCTGACAAGGCGGCTCGATTTTACAATCGTCCGCCTTTTTGCGCAACATATGAGCTCCGTCATGAAGAGAGAAGAAGTCTCGCAAATCTGTGTGGCGGATCCATACTACATGCACGAGTCCTTCTTGAGTCTCGGCGACTTTGAGCGTAAAACTGCTAGGGAGTACCTCGAAAACTTCATGGTATAGAATAAGGACCAGGAAATTGTCCTTCTGCCTTGTCATCCAAAGTAAGTCAGTGCCGGACAACCCTTTCGTACATTTCAATCATTCCTTCTCACTCATATGGGGAATAATTTGAGGTGTTCTTTTCCCCGCAGCAATGGGCGCGCCATCCTTATCGTTCTTTACCCGCGAGTCTCCCACGCCGTGTATTTCGATCCTACCAGAAACTACGAGAAGAAGGACTACACCCACGTAATGAATATTCTAGATGATGCTCTCCAAGGCTTCAGCTTGAGGGGTGGCTACCTGCAGATCAGGAAACAAAGGAACAAGAAGACGGGTTTCTCGCATAAAACTAACTTCTGCTGCATCCATGTCCTGAAACCAAGCAGGAACGATGGATTCTACCTCCTCCATCTCATGATTGAGTTCAGAAAGGATCACCAAAAGCTTAGCATGACAACCAGAAACGATGATCATATCCGCAAGTGGATAGAATCTCAAGGAGAAGCAGATTATAAACTTAGAGATGACTTCTTTCGCATCCAGAGGGACATTGCGACGATCATCATGAAAGAAGTCGTCGAAGAGAAGGGGATGTTCCACCACGGCCCTATATCGCGAGCTGACGTCCGAACTCGCATAGGCATGCAACGTCAGGACCTCACGCCATTCAAGAAGCTAGGGTGCATCCTCGATGATCTGGAAGGATGGAAGTTCTAGTGATTTACGATGCCGATGATGATGATATGTGTCAGTTGAACTTGTATACTTTCTGTAGCGATGAAACTTTGTGATGTCCACGGTCCCTGCCGAACTTGCGTAACGCTACTTTGTTAGTTTGGGTACGATGACCTGCGTACCTCTAGTTAATTAGTTTGCGTACGATGAAACTGCGTTGATTATTTATGTTTACTATATGTTGCATCTAGTTGCTAACCCTTTCTTTTTCGTGTTGCTCAAGTATATTTTGTTGCATATGATTGTACATTCTCTTGATGAAGATGCATCTCTAACAGGTACCTAAATTCTTGATGGCGAAGAAGCAGTGCTATGTCGTGTACAAAGGGAAGGTTCCGGGAGTGTACGACGAGTGGCCCGAGTGTCAGACGCAAATGGAGGGGGTCTCGGGCGCCAGCCATAAAGGCTTCAAAAGCAGACAAGAAGCAGAAGCTAGTTACTTGAGGTTCACGCTAGCGCGAGAGAGGACTCATAACCGCCGCCTCATGTACTGCATAGTTCCGCTCTCACTCATACTGATAACTCTTCTCATGTATATTATTGTTTAGATGGATGACGATGTAGTTGCAAGTATTCGAAACTTGTATCGCTATTTTCGAGATGATGACGAGAGACCACTTTGTGTTGGATGATGATTATGATGATAACATGATTTAATGAGACTATTTGTATGTGTATGCTATGATTACATTTGTATGTGTATGATATGCTAGAGATTATTGTATAAAGCCTGTACAAATACAAAACAAATATGCAGAAAAAAAAGCAGAAACTAATAAAACTAGCAGTAGCGAGGGGAATAAAGTTAGCAGCATCGCGCACTTAGCAGTAGCGCGGCTTACTGTAAAACGCTACAGCTATTAGCAGTAGCGCGTTCCTGTAAAACTCGCTACTGCTACCTATGTATAGTAGTAGCGCGGGTCAACACGCGCTACTGCTACAAGTTAGCTGTAGCGCCGTATCAGTAGCGCAGTCGCCGCGCTACTGATACACCTAAAACCCGCGCTACTACTATGCTTTTCCCTAGTAGTGAGCTAGCCTAGACCGTTTCTTTCTTTATTCTTTCTCTTTTCCCTCTTTCTCCATATTCGCCAATCACATGCATTCGACCGAACAATTTAGGGCAAAGTGGGGTACATGGTTGCATGTATACACAAATGAGGGCTTAGAACAGACATGTCCGGACACTGATCAGATGCATCCGCCAACGTTTGAGGAGCCAAATCTGAGGAGACCGGTTGTATATACCCTTACAGGGTAGGGTGTGCGTGCATCGGTGCATGCATCAATAGAGATAGGTGTATGTGAACAGATGTGTTTATACTGTATTAAAAAATGTTTGGAGGTATTATATCGAAACAGAAAATAGGGCACACGACAATTTGAAATTGTGTGCACAAGTGAAAACTCCAAGAAGAAGACTTCAGCCTTGAATATTCCCACACGGTCGTAGAGACAGTAGCGCCGGCCACACAGCACTAGCACTACTCTCCTTTGTTAACTACCATATGCACGCCCTGCTTATCACCTTTTGACGGATGGTCTAGATGTTAATTGATTTCACGTGGCTAGTACTAACAACTGGCTAGTACCGAGACATAAGAATGTCTTTTTTTCGATGCAACCGCACGTGGTAGGAGTAGTAAACAGATCCACGCATGACGCGGCTACATGACACGTACGGAACAGCCCAGAGCACCAGGAGAGACCGGATCAGATCATCAGATTTGTATATAACTTCGAAAGAATCTGGCCAGCTTTTAGGCCATATTATATCATAATCATCACACAAACTCAAAGCTGGTGGTCGTGTAGTACAAAATGGACGCCAACTTAGGGGTTTGGCTCCTCTACAGTTGAGTACTTACTGTACCAGTACTGTAGTGCATAAATCCACCGTCTGTTGTAATCCGATGGCTCTACTCCTTCGTCTTCCTCCCCTCACTCTGCAACAATGGAGGATCCCAAATATTCCTACGACGGCAACCGCCTGGAGCGCCCCGGCAAGCAAGCGGCCGTCCGCACCGATGGTCTGCGTGCACGGCTGGGAGCCGCAGGACTCAGCTGTCAGCTCCATCCAGTTGCATGAGAAACGTGCGAGTCCCCGATCCCGATGGCTCCTTCTCCCTAAGGGGGAGACATGACCACAGCCGGCCTGATCATGAACCCGTGCCGCCCGCGCGCTCGAAGGCGAGTTCGTTGAAGCACTTGCCGAGTATCCGAACTTCCGAAGTTGAAAGAGATCTAGCTCGGCCGCTGAATCCACTGCTGGACGCGAGCGCTCGGACGCCGGCGAGAAGTTGCACGAGTGTATGGACTGGTTCGACAAGCAGCCGCCGGCATCGGTGCTCTACATGTCCTTCGGAACCACGTCGTCTTTCTGTGGAGAGCAAGTTGCGGAGCTACCAACTGCAGCATTGAAGGGCAGCAAGCTGATGTTTGAGTTCACAGGGTGGGCGCAGTTCCGGCGGTCGCCGTCGTCGCTGAGTATTTGGGATCATCCATCGCTGCAAAGAGTGAGGGGAGAAAGAGGGAGGTGAGCCATCAGATTGCAATGGACGGTGGATTGCATCAGCTACAGTACCAATACAGTAAGTACTTGACTGTAGAGGAGCCGAACCCCCAACTTTTTTTTTTTTTTGAGAAAGCCGAACCCTCGCCCCCCTTGGGGGGGGGGGGGGGGGGGGCGAACCCCCAACTTAGTGTTGGGGAAAGTCAGGAATGATCAACCAATCTGTACACGGACCCATGCGTGAATTAGCACGCGATGGCATGCATGCATGGGCTCACTCCAGGCGGCGGCGTTTAAGCCGTGTAGACCTTGGAAAGAAGAAGGCCATCCTTTTTTTTTTAATGTTGGCAGTCGCTCTGCCAAATTCATTGATCAGAAGGGGACAAAAACAAGGAGACAACCCAAGCGGGCAAACACCCAGCAGGTGAAATAAGAGAAAGAGAGAAAAAAACCCAAAAAAAGGAACAGGCAGAAGCCTACAACTCAGCCAGGGTCAAAAGGGATGCCAGCGCCGGCCATATTCCAGAGCCTGATTTCATCTTTAATCTTGCGAACAAGAGCTGTTTTGTGCATAGCCTCCTGTTGAAACAAACGCCTATTCCTTTCCCTCCAAATTTCCCATGTAATGAGCTGGATGAGTGAGAGGGTACTTTTCTTTGTCGCCGCTGGAGCAAGATGGAAGCATTTGCTCATCCAATCTTTAATGTCCGGGCATCCGCTCCAAGTAGTTGGGCGCAGCGACGGAAAAATTGCAGCCGAGGCGATCGAGTCCCAAATGTCCTTGGACCACGGGCAATCCACGAGAAGGCGGTAAGATGTCTCCAAGCTGCGCTCACATAAAGGGCAGAAATAATTATTTTCCCATCCACGACGAAGCAGCACATCTGCCGTGAGTATTTTGGCCAAGAAAACAGTCCAAATAAAAAAGCGGCATTTCCCTGACGCCCAAGTGACCAGGCCATCCTAGAAAGCTTTGGCGATGCCGAGACGTCCCAAAAGTGACGCCTGCATGGCACACTTTGAGATCCAGATTTCCAGCTACAGTGTCATGCCTGTTGGCGACGCGGTTTTCGAGGAGGGCAGGGCTGCTGCCTGCTGATCACATGGTGGATTCCCTGACAGTTGGACCACCCATGGTCCAAGCTCAGCCGCTATGGCGGTATACGGTCACGACGTGGCTACGTGGCAGCATGGAAGCTACACGAGCTGGCCATCGGCCTGTTCGTGTACAGGTGTATTTCGTATGTATAGCCTTCGGCCTGGGACCGGAAGGTACGGCCGGACAACAGTTTGTCCCCTCCACCGTATGCTGCCCGTCCAAAACCAAACATGTTTCCAACTTGTCGTATACTTGTATGAAATGGGTGCAATTTGTACGCTCGCTGCTCGCCAACTCGCTATCAGATGAGCAGGATCGATCGTCCGGCGTTGTCGTCGGCTTCAAGCAGCTATGGTCATCGTACGTACGAAAATAATTGAGATCACTATTTGTAAGTTACTACCTCCGTCCTGGTTTATTAGTCTTTTTTTATTTTGTGCTAAATTTTAACTATAGATTTAACTAACAAAATGTTAGTGCATGTCATAAAAAATTATATCGCTGGGTTCGTATTTGAACATAGTTTTCAATAATATTATTTTTTGTAATATGCATTAATATTTTATTAGTTAAATCTAAAATCAAAGTTTGGCATAAAATACTATGGAAATTAATAAATCAGGACGAAGGTAGTACTGTTTAAGAACCCTCTCATCTACCCACCACCTCCTCGTTTAGAGTGAATCGAATAAAAAACTCCTACATTCACGCCATAGGTCAATTCTGCCACCACTTTGCAATATAGTTATATAAAAAAATAGTAACAATGGTAGAATTTTAGTAGCCATAACGTAAAGTGGTGGCAAAATAGAACCTATGAAGCAATTGTGGCAGTTTTTTGTAATTTATTTACTACCTTGTCTTATTATGAGATTATTGTAAGTGTGAACAAAATGAGGGCATCTTCATTGGACGAGATCAATTAACTGCCAAGAAAGGCTTCACGACGGTGAATCATTTTATGCATTATTAGCGAGAGATTATTTATTTTTTATGCTTTCGTATAGTAATTGCATTTGTGTTGATAATCGTGTTTAGGAGGCAAAACATCAGGGGGGGGGGGGGGGGGGGGGGTGCAACTAAAATAAAAGGCATCTCTAGTTTTAGAGCATTATTCCCTATATTTAGTTTTGGTTCATGTTCCCTCTCCACCTTAACTGAGTTTGGCAATTAGGTGCATTATTAAAATCAGGTTTACTCAATCCGCTTGTGTCCAGTTTTGTGGCTAACTTTCTACAAGAAATTCTAAAACAAGTATATCACAACACAGTTTAGGAATCACAAACTGAGACTTCAAGCGAAGTTAGCACAGTTCTAGATTTTTTTTTAAATGCATGTCATAACTATTTTAAGGAAACTCTGAATGTTGCTAGAATTCAAAAGTTGTTTCTACATTTATTTACCATTGCGAATTCACTGGATTGACTTCAGGGTCATGGTCGGATCGTAGCATCCCTCGGGCCTCGGTGTGATATTTTACGGTGATTTGCATGGAAATAAAGCTCTGTGATGTATGGTTTGCCCAAGTTTCAAAATGTTTCTAGGTCTGCCAATATTCAGGTTATTCATATTTTATTTTATTTTATTTTTCTGTATTTGAATTTGTAAATATTTCCTCCATTTTACTTCAATTTATCAAGGTCCGCCACTACTCTGGGTTATTCCCATTTTCCTATTTTTCTACATTTAACTTTGTGAATATTTCCTTCATTTTACTTCCGTTTTGTTAAGATTTTACAAAATCAAAAGCTTCAAATATACCCATCTTTTCCGATATGCCCTTTTGCTGACCTAACCCTAATGAATGTAAAACCACGACCACTATCTGTAGACAAACTAAACCAGATCTATGGGTATTTGCGAATTGAGGGGGACAAACGACCATATCAGACAGTTTTGAGACTTGAGAGACCAAACCATCGAGTATAGAATCGGGTGAACAACTTTCCCCCTGATTTTATTTCTTCAATCACTTAGAGCATCTCCAACAGGCGTGCAACGCGCGGCGCGCTAAAAAAACGTTTACAGTGCCGGAATCACGAGTTTTTGCGCGCCGCAGAGCGCTGGCTCCAGCGGCCGCTGCAAAACATAGCGCGCGCGAGCCGCTCCAACAGACGCGCTATATTTCTTCTCCTTTCTACTACGACTCAATACACATTCGGCTCCAACTCTATAGGCATAGATAGATAAATAACGATAGATAGATAGTACATAGATAGATAAAAAACGATACATAGATAGTTCATAGCCTCCTCCTACGATAGATAAAAAAACTACTCCTCGCCGTCCTCCTTCTCCGACTCGGACTCCGCCTCGGTGATGTCCTCCTCCAACGTCTGAATGAAGGCATCAAGGTACCGATCGTCGTTGGAGTCCCAGGACGACGCTTCTCCTAGCTCGATGTTGAATTGAGCGGCCGCCTTCCGCGTACGCCTGTCCTCGCGATAGGCGGCTCGCTCCGCCCTCCTCTCCTCCCTCTCCGCCCCCCTTTGCGCGAAGAACTGGCGCTCGTTTATGACATCTTGCGGGAAGCGTTAGCGCCATAGCTCCATGGCTTCCTCGTCCATCTCAGCGAGGCTGAGACGGTGCTCCCGCCTCCGGTCCTTGCGACGATCCTAGTCAGTGATAAGCCGCGGGAGAGGCGCCAGCTCCCGCGTCGGCACCTCCGGGAAGTTCATGTCCCTACGAGACCGCCGGAGGCGCCACACCACCGCGTCGTACACGCAGGCGGCCTCGTGGGCGGTGTTGAAGGTGCCGAGGCCGAGGCGCATGTCGCCGGACCGGATCTCGGTGGAGAAGGCGCCGGAGGGGCGCGCGCGCACGCCGCGGTAGCCCGAAACTCCCCGGCGGCGCGGCGGCATGGTGGTGCGGCGGTGGTGCGTCGGCGGCGAGGCGAGAAAGCAACAGAGTGAGCGGGGGGAGAGCGGCAGAAGGCGCGTGGCGAGGTGGAGAGCGGTGGGAGGGCGCGTGGTGGGTGCTGCATTTATAAAGCGCGCCGGACGCCGCGCGCTAAAACTAGCGCGCGCGCGATCTTTCTCCACGCGCCTGAGTTTCCCGCCACCGCTGGAGCGCGCGAAACCGCCCCGCGCGCGTTTTTTGCAGCCACTGTTGGAGATACTCTTATCGGCTCAAATTTGTAGGCAGTTGCCTTTCAAAAAAATATTTGTTGCCTATTGCCTAAGAAACAGAGATGCTACTGGTATTGGCTGATGATAGCCGTTCCCGACCCCGACCCCCGCGTCGCCCGAGCCGGGCGACTCGGGGGAAACCCTACCCGCCGCAAGCTCATCCCCCGCCTCCAACCCACCCCCGCGTCGCCGTCGCCGGAGGGCCGGCCGGCAAAGCCGCGCCGGGCCCTGGGATGGTGGCGGCGGGGCCGTTCCTCTCCACCAATCCTCTCCCTCCGCCCTCTCCCCCCAGATATGGTGCTTACGGCGGCGGCGGCCTCCATCGGCGGTGCGTGCGTCCTTCCCCAGCGACTCCGGCGCGCTGGCGGCGCTGGTGCAACGCCCCCCTCCACCCCCGGCTGCGACTCCTTGCGGCAGCTCCGTCCGGCCCTGGATCTGGGGGTCCACTCCGGCTGGCTGTGGTGCTCTTCGGTCGACCCCGTGGCGGTCGTGCGCGCCCTGCTATCTACATCCCCCCCTCTTCCGACCCCTTCCTTCGAGCACCGGACCGGCCTCCTCGGGAGGCCGCCTTGGAGGCTGCTGGCTGCACCCGGCGGTGGCGGCTTCTGGCCACGCGCCGTCCGGATTTTGGTTGTGCGTGAGTTCCCCTCATCATCCACCCGGCAGGAGCGGCTTCAGCCCGGTGGCCATGGACCTGCGCCTCCTCCTGTGCTTCTGGTCTACCGGCGCGGCTTCGGACCCAGCGCGCCCTGTGAGATGCGTTTTCCGGCTACCTTGGCTTGCTGATTCCTCGGCATCTCTGCTTCACCACCACCCTGTCGGTACCTTGGTTGGCCGTCCATCCAGGTGCACCTTCGCCTCTGGCATGCTTCGGGAGCAGCGTCACCTTCCGGCTCCTTGGGCACGCCGGTGTCCCTGCTGCTCCGGTCCCGGTGGCCTAGATCTGCGCTCCTTTCCTGATCATGGCTCGTCCGGGGTTCCGGCCACCGTCACATCCCCGCCACCTTTTACTCCGCTCAGCCACGCAACCTCGTCCTCCTCCGAAGCTCGCGCGTCCAGCGGCGTCCGGTGCCTCCTTCGGCGACGGGTGCGGTTCCCCTTCCTGCAGTCGCTGCTCCGGCGTATGCCCGACTGCCTCGTATCCGATCTGTGCTCCGATGGCTTGGGATTGCTCGGAATTTGGCCAGGGCGAAATACCTGCAGCTTATGCTGGCAGCGGCGACATCCGCGGATGCCGTCCCCCTTTTTGAAGGCGCTGCCATGGCTATCTTCTGCGCCCCTCTTTGAGCTTCAGGGGAAACCCTAGGTCCGGTTTTCCGGTCCAGACGACGACGGCGTCTCGATGTCGTTCTTCTTCATGAAGGCGTTGTCTTGTTTTGCTCGTGGCATCCTCGGTGCTAGTTCTGGAGATGTTGGTAGTTTGGTTGTTAGTTGGATAGCTTCTCTAGTAGGAGAGTTTAGCTGTGTTCTTCTTTGCTTGGGTCAAGCATCTCTAGCCTTTCCGCTTCGGGCACCATATTCACGTCCCTCACATTCGTGTCATGTGTTGTACCACCACCTCATGTACTCATTCTATCTTCTTCTATCAATGAAATGATACGCAAGCTTTGTGTATTCCTGAAAAATACAACTATTGGCTGATTCATACGAATTTAAATTACAGGCTGATGTGTCAAATTTTGGTTAGAAGTCAGGGGCAAGAGGGAGAGTTTAGCATTTTTGCATAAGAAATCAGGTGCAGCCCCTTGTGCCCATAGATCCAAGTCCTCAAACTTGTCTACCTAGCCTGCATGCACGTAGTACATAGTAGGTACATAGAGGCAAGGCAAGAGCATATGCTGTGTGAAAATGGACGAAACTGGCCTTTTTTCGAAACTTTAACACAAAATGGCCTAAATCTGAAAATATTTCACAAACTGGCCCCTTTTCGCATGACGCCCGGAGCTGGGGTGTCATGCTAGAGAGCACGACGCCCCGGACTAGGGCGTCATGGTAGCGACCTGTAGCATGGCGCCCCCGGCTAGGGCGTCATGCCAAATAGCATGGCGCCCTAGCCCGGGGCGTCATGCTATCTAGCATGGCGCCCTAGCCCCGGGCGTCATCCAAAGAGGCCAGTTTCGGAAATATTTTCAGATTAGGGCCATTTTGTGTTGAAGTTTTAAAAAAGGGCCAGTTTCGTCCATTTTCACATATGCTGTGGTCGTGTCTGCATCCGCGTACCGGCGTACGCACACAAGTCCGTACTCGACCTCCCGCATCACCTGTACGTACTTACTGTAGCCAGGTCTATTTGCATCTCATGCATGCGAGGCATGCAGATACAGTCGCGATCAGCGAGTTCGTAGCCTACTATGCATACTACAGCTGTAGCTATAGCACTCTACCTGAGATGACTCGATCGATCGTTAGTTACCGCGTATTACCGATACCTCGTCCATGCAGCTGATTTCACGCTTGTTACACCGTCGCCCTATCGCTCAGCCGGAGTTGTCTTCCTGTCCACCCTCATGCGCGCGCGGCGCCATGCAGATGCAATGCATGCACATCGGCCGGCCGGCCGACCTGCGTGTGCGGGACACGATAATTAATTGCGACGGAGCAGGTGAGCAGGCCTGTGCGTGAGCTAGCTGCGTGAGCGTGACCGACCCGGCCGCAGTTTTAATTTGGAGGGACTCGCCGCAGCGCGGTCGCATCCGGCACATACGTACGTAGTACGTGCGACGCATGCACGCATGATTGTGCTGCCTGACGAAGCAATCGGCAGCAGCGCATGCAGAGCAGGGCCGCGGCCGGTTCGTGCGTGCCAAAGCGGAGTGAATGCGCGTTTTGGTGCCACGCGACTGCCCCAGCTTGTGGCCTGTGCAGCACTGCCGGACTCGATCGCGAGCGGCGACCTGCAGCGTGCGGCCTGAGGAGGTGGTCAATGCCTGACCTGCTGATTTGGTTTGGGCTCACACTTCCGTGTCCCGACGTGTGCTCGATCGAGCACCATGTGACTCCCTGTCGGGCTCACTCATTCGTTCACCCGGACGCTGCCCGTCGGCTGATGACCTGCGCGCACAAGCGGTACCGGTCGGCTCACATGTTATTTCGGCCACGGGCCGGGGTTTCGTTTCCTCACGTCTCGGTCGATCGAGGGGCGCCCGATGGCGATGGCGACTTGGATGAGATGTGCTACTGTTTCGCGGTTTTCATGGCAAATAAGAAACAGCACGCTCTACTGCGCGTAGGTGCGTCATGCTGCTGCCCTTGCCCAAAGCCGTCCCCTCCCGGCCCGCCTGTACTGTAGCTATCAGTTCCCTGGCCGTTCAATCAACTCGCTCGTCTGGTTGATCACTTCCAAATACGGATGCCGGTGGCGATGCGTACGCAGGTCTCGTCTTTGCTCCGAGAATCCGGCTACTAGCATATGCTTACGGCTTGGCATGATGGAGTTTCTGTTTCAGTTACATATCTTGCGTTACTCGGTTTTCGCAGTGGTTTGTTCCAAGATATATATTCTGTATATATTATTCGATCGGCCAGTTTGCCTGATGAAGCGACGATGCTAATAAATCACTGCCTACGCTGCCTGTATGACTGGTCAAGAGAAATAGTTCAGGCTCACGAGACTACTACGGCGCCCACTCCTCCCTAAATAAGGTTAGTTTCATAATTTGTTTCCACCTATGCGCGTGTTCAGGAAGTTTCGAGGGAGCTTCTCTGCGCGCTGCGCGAAGCGTAAGAGCATCTACAGCCGGACTTGTTAAATTCGACACCTCAAACGCCCGCGGGTACGGACAGTGACCGGTCACCCCTTAAAAAACGCATTCAACATTCGAATATCTCAAATTAGAAACCTCAAATCCATATTATTACATGCAACGTGAAACCTAATCTACGCGGAGCTCGTCCGGTTCCGCTCGCCCGGCTCCGTCCTGGCCATGTCCGGCGGCCGGCTACGCTCCTAAGAGTGTTGGGCCGGTCGCCGGCAAGGTAGAGTAGGGCATGGGACACGAGCTGGCTCACGGGACTCAAGGCCCCGCCGTCTCCCATGCCCTACTCTTCCTCGTTGGAGACCGGAACCCGAACGGTGCCGGTGGACGTCAGATCGATGATGGATCCGTCTGGGGACGAGCCGCCGACGTCCACCACGATGCGGTTGCGGCGCCCGGAGGCCCCGGACTGATGCGCCATACGGGGCACTGGAGAATGCGACTCCGCCTCGCTGACGTCCGCTGCCGCCTCCCGCGCCCGGTGCCTTGCACGGCGGGCACGCCGTGCCATGGCCTCATCGGAAGAGGCCCATGGTGCGTCCCGATGCTCGGCACGTCACCGGAGGGGTTGTGCGTCCGCCAGCGCGTTCGGACGCCAGACGGATCGCACGGCCTCCGGCGAGGCAGCTATGACCAGCCTAGTGCCGGATCCATGCCCCATTTGCGCGGACGCAATGGATTCCCGACGGATGGAGTCCGAGCGCAGCCGTCCACGGGCCTCCTCCCGGGCGCGGCGGAGCGCAAGCCGGACGGCCATCTCCTCCTCGGGGCCGCGCGGGATAAGCTCGGGGTCGACGAATCTGGAGGTGAAGGACACGGATCCGCTTCCCGCCATGCCGGAGAAGGCCGGAAGGAGCCGAAGACGATCTTGGGTGGCGGAAGGGGAATGGAGGGGAGGGGAGTGAAGTGGCTAGGGTTTGGTCCGGCGAGCGGATGGGGAGGAATTTATGTGGGGTCGGGTGGCCAGCATGGGCCGGGGTCCTGACGTGACGGGCGTGCCCGGGCGCCCTCATATCCGCCCCATATTTGGGCTGGATATGGGGGGTGCCGTTCAACATGGGCGTTTGAGGGCCGTTTGAGGGGCCCGTCAGGGTCAAAAAATCGTGACCGGGCAGCGACCGGGCGGCCTGCCCGGGCGTTTGAGACGGGTTTGAGGGGTCCGGTTGTAGATGCTCTAAAACAGCTCTTCCGTCCATCCGTCCGACACCCCCACCCCCGCATCGCCAACCCTAGGCGACACAGGGGCGATCGCGTCGCCGGTCCTAGGCCTCCTCTGTGATGACCCCGGCTTAATCGTGCACTAACCATACACGCAAATGCACACGATCAAGCCTAAGGACTCACTTGAAGATATCACAACACAACTCTAAAACATAAATAAAGTCATACAAACTTTATATTACAAGCCAGGGCCTCGAGGGCTCGAATACATAGCTCGATGGCATACAAGTGTCAGCGGAAGCATCAGATATCTGGGTACAGATATAACAGAGTTACAGATAGGCCTTTAAAAAGGCGGGGCAAAATAAAACACTACGATCGAAAGGCGTAGGCCTCCTGCCTAGGACCCTCCGAACCTACTCTTGGTCGTCGGTCGGCTCCTCGTAGTAGTACTCGTCGGGAGGGTAGTAGTAGTAGTAGCCGTCGGCGGGGGCAGCTGGCTCGGGGGCTCCGTCATCTAGTTGCCACAAATAGATAAGGGGAGAAAAAGAAAGCAAAGCAAATGTGAGTACTCATCCAAAGTACTCAGCAAGCAAGGATCTACACTACATATGCAACATTTTCAAAGGAAGGCTGTATATGTGGACTGGGCTGCAGAAATGCCAGAATAGAGGGAAAAGCCTAGTCCTATCGAAGACTAGCATCTTCATCATCTTCAGCGGTCTTGCAGCACTTGAAGAGTGCAGAATAACATAATGTAAAGTAACAACAGTATCATCAACCTCGCCCAGAGATCCTTTCTCGACTCCCTGCGAGAAAGCAATCCCAGAGCCATACTATCCAGTTATCATCTCAAGTCACCAGTTCTAGTTGTATCGATCGGGATACAACTCCGAGGGTCCGTTACCGTAGGACGGGCTATCGATAGATTAGTTCTTCCCTGCAGGGGTGCACCAACTTACCCACCACGCTCGCTTAACTTCGGCCGGACACACTTTTCTAGGTCATGCCCGGCCTCGGTCAAACGATACGCTGCAACCCGACCGAAAACTTAACAGAGAGGTCAGCACGCCGGACTAACCCTATGCCCCCAGGGGTCTTGGGCCAACGCCCCGGGAACTCCTGCACGTTGCGAACGCGGCCGGTGAGTAGACCTAGCCCCCCTTATACAAGTGCAGGGCGTTACCAGTCCAACCCAGCGCGCGCCGCTCAGTCGCTGACGTCTATTAAGCTCCGGCTGAAGTATAAGACGCAGAACGCCCATACTATGCCCACGTGATGGTTAGTGCTATCAGGCCAGAGGCCCCTCGGATCAAATATCCAAACCGTTAGTGTGTTGGTAGTGCGGAAACGAGCAGAGACTCACGAAAGATGTGACCCGTTGCCCCGTCTCGAGGACTTGCGGCAAGGGCTAAGAATGCCCGGCCACGCCTCGTAGTTATCTCACGGGCACCTTCTAGGTCAACCCGACTCCATATCACTCTCATCATAATCTCGTGCGGGTACCCCTCAGGGCCGACCCGTCTTTATCCAGAATAAATAGTATCAACAGTAATGTAAAGGCATCCGTGTGGCTACCACATCAAGAAGGAATCTGAGGCATCACCCTCGTTGGATTCCCACCTGACGTAAACATCAAGGTGAACGAAGGAGGAATCACCCTCGAGGTCCAATCTTGAGGAGTTGCGTGACGGTGTCGTTATCGGGGGTGGTGTAGGAGGAATCACCCTTGCTGACCACGACCGAATAACTAACCTACAAGGTTATCATCAGAAGTGCTGACGAGGTATCACCCTCGGCACTCGATAGTAACCCAGTAGTGTCGAGCAACTAAGGGGAAAGTGATGTGCGGTGCCGGGGCCTGGTCTTCGATTCCGTTGATCGGGTCTTCTGTTAATCCAGCGGGGCAGTCGGGATTAGTGGGGTCTCTGATGGGTCTCTACCCAACCTATACTAAACAATTTAGGATAAGCAGGTAGGTAACAATAGCAGGTTACAATAAACAGGCTATGCAGCAGAAATAGGATAACAGCAGCAGCAGTAACTTCTAATGCAAGCATAAGAGAGAAGAGAATAGGCGATATCGATATGCTCAAAAGGGGGGTGCTTGCCTAGAAGCTCTGCGGCAAGGGTTTGGTCGCCAGGGGCTTAGTCGACCTCCGGAGTTGCGTCGGTCTCGGGAGCTACGTCGACGTCGGGGTCTACCGAGAGAGAAGAGGGGGACGAAACAAATAAATACACAGCAGATAACGCAACACAGAGCATGCTATGCTTAGGATGCAGTACAGGGTTGCCTAAAGTATGTCTAAGTTATTTTAGTTATTTTTGGATTTAAGTTGGATTTATTAACCGGTGAATATGCACTATTCATATACCGGAATCGGGCTAAAAGTTATGGGTTCTCCTACGTAGGAGGTTCCGACATGGAAACAGACGACACGATCAAATTTGTCTCGTCGTTCTAAGCAACTTTCATGTATTAAGTTTTTCGATCTGAGCTACGGTTTATTTATTATGAATTTTCAAAGTTTAAACTATTTTTTGAAATTGTTTTTATTAACAGAAAAGGAAATATGACGTCAGCATGATGCAATGATGATATCAGCAGTCAACTAGTCGGCTGACCAGGTCAAACCTGACCTGTGGGTCCAGTGGGACCCACATGTCAGCCTCTGTTAGCTTAACAGTGGTTTAAACTAACTAACAGAGTTAACTAGGGGTGTGGGTCCCACATGTTAGTGAGACATTAGGCTTATCTAATTATTTTTATTTAATAAATCATTAATTAGGCTAATTAACCGGGGGGGCCCACATGTCAGCCTCACTGGGCAGCCCAGTCAGCAGTTGACTAGGTCAACCCAGTCAACTGGGGCCCGCGGGGCCCACTGTCAGCCACCCAGAGGTGGGGCCCGGCCAGCCACGTAGGTGGCCGGCGCCGGAGTTGCTCCGGTGGCCTCCCGCGGTGGCGAGCTCGTTGGAGCGCGTCGGATTCGCGCTAGGGGACACCGTTTCGCGCGTGGTTGGTTGCGTTTGACGCGGATCGGCGTCGCGCGTCGAACGGTGGTGGCCGGAGTGGCTGAAACGAACGGAGGCGAGCGCCACGAGCTCGCCGGCGGCGAGGTGCTTCGGGCGAACGATGGCAACGGTTAAACGGGGCGTGCGCGGGCGATCTATCTAGCTAGGAACGACCTATACGTGTGCGCGAACACAACGGGTGCAGGCCCGAGACCATTTGGTCATCGGAGCCACGCCGGCGATGGGTTTTGCGGCGGCGCATTTGGGAACTCGTCGAGCTAGGCGAAAGAGGGCGCGTGCACAAGTGCGTTCGGCTCCTACGGCGCTACTGAGCACGACTGCGAGCTCAAACGAGCTCGTCAGCGGCCATAGCATTGGCAGCTCCAACGGCGGCGGAGCTCCGTTCGGGCACCAGTGGAGCGACGGCCACGGCGATGGATAAGCTCGGGGAGGAGAGTGGAAAGGAGGAGAGGCTCACCGAGCGGCTCACACGTAGGCCCTTGGTGGTTTAGGAGCAGCAGATGTCGCCGGAGTCGGAGGGGATCATCGGCGGCCCGAGGTTGAAGACGAGGCTGTGGGGCTCGGTGTAGTGGTCCCTGGCTTCAACGGACGGCGCCAGGCGACGTGGTCGAACACGGCGCTCCTTCCAGGCACGTTGGTGGCTCGCGGGGACACCGGTGGCCGCGGAGACGACGGAGGAGCGGCGACGGTGGCTCTCGGGTTCGCCAGATCAGAGCGAGGAGGAGCGAAGAGGAGGGGGGAAATGGCGGAGGAGGCCAGGAGGAATGGACGGGCCTCGGCCTTATCCCCTCGTCGAGCTGCGGCGTCGGTGGACGTCGCGCTGTCGACGCCACACCGGCGCGCGCGCGCTCGACCACGGCGGCGGCGACACGCAGGGGAGAGAGAAGGGGATTTGGGCCTGGTGGGCTGGACCGGGGCACTGTGCACTTAGGCCCAGTGCACGTGCACAGTGCCTCTTTTCTTTTTATTTTCTATTTTCGTTTATTCTTTTCTGTTGGTTTTTCTTTTAGCTAGCAATTGTATTTTGTAAAATATGGGACTTGCCAAATCAATTACTAGGCAATGGCTGGCACTGCCACGAAAAGTTTGGGCATTTTTGGAATTCTTTTGGGATTTTCTAAAAATGGAAATAGTATTTTCAGTGATGTTTTGGCTCTGCTAAAATACTTTAGCCCATTTAGGATTGATGATGATGTTGTTTTCCTTAATAGTAAATAGTTTTAGATTATTTGCTAAAAGGTGAACATTTTTCCCACAAGTTTTGAGCAACTTCATATTTCACTTTTGAATTTGAGTTGATTTTCAGAATAGAATTTGAATTGAATATTTAACCAAAGTGGCTAGGCACTGCAAACGAAGATGACTTGGCATACTTAGCAGAGTGTCACAATGCTTATTACATAGGGGTGTTACGAATTCTCCTCCTCTAAAAAAAATTCTCGTCCCGAGAATTTAGGAGGTAGAAGGAAAGAGGTCGGGATATTCTTCCCGAAGATGATCCTCGCGTTCCCAAGTGGCTTTATCTTCAGTGTGATTCGACCACTGCACTTTCAGGAACTTGGTCGTCTTCTGACGAGTCCGACGTTCAGCTTCATCGAGAATGCGGATTGGATGCTCCTTATAAGAAAGATCATCTTGTAGTTCGAGCATCTCGTGATCCACTGCTCTGTGTGGAGATTCCTTGAAGCATTTACGAAGTTGTGACACATGGAAGACGTCATGGATATGACAGAATTGCGGCGGCAACTCCAATTTATATGCCACCTGTCCACGTCTGGCAACGATGCGAAAGGGGCTGATGTAGCGTGGAGCTAGCTTGCCCTTGATTCCGAAATGACGGGTACCCTTCATAGGGCTGACACGCAAATAATCTTGATCACCAGGTTGATAGATCAAGCCCCATCGTTTGCGATCATAGTTGCTCTTCTGGCGGTCCTGAGCCGCCTTGAGATTTTCTCTGACAATTCGGACTTGTTTGTGACGACCCCGGCTTAATCGTGCACTAACCATACACGCAAATGCACACGATCAAGCCTATGGACTCACTTGAAGATATCACAACACAACTCTAAAACATAAATAAAGTCATACAAGCTTTATATTACAAGCCAGGGCCTTGAGGGCTCGAATACATAGCTCGATGGCATACAAGAGTCAGCGGAAGCATCAGATATCTGGGTACAGATATAACAGAGTTACAGATAGGCCTCTAAGAAGGCGGAGTAAAATAAAATACTACGATCGAAAGGCGTAGGCCTCTTGCCTAGGACCCTCCAAACCTACTCCTGGTCGTCAGACGGCTCCGCGTAGTAGTACTCGCCGGGAGGGTATTAGTAGTAGTAGCCGTCGGCGGGGGCAGCTGGCTCAGGGGCTCCGTCATCTGATTGCGACAAATGGATATGGGGAGAAAAAGAAAGTAAAGCAAATGTGAGTACTCATCCGAAGTACTCAGCAAGCAAGGATCTACACTACATATGCAACATTTTCAAAGGAAGGCTGTATTTGTGGACTGGGCTGCAGAAATGCCAGAATACAGGGGAAAGCCTAGTTCTATTGAAGACTAGCATCTTCATCATCTTCAGCAGTCTTGCAGCATTAGAAGAGTGCAGAATAACATAATGTAAAGTATTAGTAGTGTCATAAACCTCGCAGTATCATCTCAACTCACCAGTTCTAGTTGTACCGATCGGGATACAACTCCGAGTGTCCGTTACCGAAGGACAGGCTATCGATAGATTAGTTCTTCCCTGCAGGGGTGCACCAACTTACCCACCACGCTCGCTTAACTCTGGCCAGACACACTTTTCTGGGTCATGCCCGGCCTCGGCCAAACGA